>BSBK01004908.1:0-702500 GCA_027943335.1 Chamaecyparis obtusa | reverse complement strand
ATTGATATTGAGACCATAATATATTCACTTAGAGTATGTGATCTTCTAGGAGGAGATGATTGGGTCATGATTTCATGTTCTGAGGTTGTAGCCTTAAAATTGGTACTATTTGGTTCTCTTTGTAATGAGTTCATGATCATTTTTTTGATTAATTTATAATAGTTATATGTTACATTTATAATTTGGCATGAATTGATTGATTATAGGTACTCATGGATACATGGAGACTAGGTGATGTTGGTGTTATCTTGTGATTAGAGACTTGTGTTAAGACAATTGATGGTTTCAACAAGAAGACAAATAATTTTTCACTTGGTATCAACTTGGGAGGAGACTTTTATTTTATGATTCATTTAGACTTGGATATCTTGGATGATAATCCTCATTCCTTTCTCTTGGTGTACTCAATATTTTACTACTTGAGAGTTCTTTCCCACTATTATTTTCAAGTGCATTATGTTTATGCTTCATCTTTCATAGATATGGATCTTGAGATATGGATAGATTTTTAGTTGTGGAGGATTCATTTTGAGAGATGTTTCACATTGGTTATCTCATTTTTATTGGGTTGACATATTATTTTGGGAATGGATATTATGGTTTATATCTTCTTGGTTATGAGAGGCTCACATTCATGTTGGCATTGTACATGATACATTTTTTTTTTTGGTCCAAGAGATTGAGTGGGTTTGGGTGTTGTTATGGGTTATAATTTTGGGTATTTTGGAGATTATACTTGACACATTGTTTATTCCATGGGATTTATGCCTAAATAATTTGGGATAATGGTGACATATTGCAAGAGATTATGAAACTTTTAAGTTGCATGTGTAGATCATTATGATTGGTCTTGGTACTATTCAATACAAGGCATCACACACAATTGAGAGGGGGGTGAATCAATTGTGTCTGAAAAATCAAAACCTTAAACAACTCTTAAACATAATCTTTGATCTAAATGATAAACATTAAATAAAAGAACACACCATAATAACCATCAAATAACACCAATATTTTTGATGTGGAAACCATGTTAGGGGAATTACCATGATGGAGATTAAAACCACAAGATGAAGTACTATGTTAGAAGCACTATACCCTATTAGGAGTATTACAGGGGGAATGCACATGCATTCGGGAACACTACCTAGAGATCACTATTAAATTAAAATAAGGGATACAACCCAATGGAAGGCACACTGTGTTAGGACTAATGTTTCAATCTTAAATTTATAATTAAAATGTGTAAATTAATTTGATAGTGGATGGCACCATTTTATTTAGGATGTGTAGGGTAGGAAGTCTATTAATACTAGGCAATACTAAGAGGTGGGGGTGAATCAATGTAGCTTCATATTTAAATAATATTCACCATCAACTTAAACAATCATGAACTATTCATATCAAGTAACTATGAAGAAATGAAAGAAATAAGAATCCACACATAAAACACTTGACACAAGTATTTTTATCATGGAAACCCTTCTTAGAAGGGAAAACCACACTGGGAATTATCACCCAAAAATATTCACTACTACAGTAATCAAGTTATCATGTTAGGAGATTTTTACATCTACTTAGTTAGGGTTTCACCCAATTAAGAGTGTTAAGCCTTGTTAGAAGCTTTACAAATAAGAAATGTTAAGATCTACCCTATTAAGGGATTTAGAACTCCTTCTAAGAGTCACCTTGTTAGAGGATTTTTCCTTCAGACCTTTTAGGATCCTGCACACCCAGTTAAGAGTGACCTTGCTACAAGATTTTTTATTTTCAACATGTTAAAATCAGTAAGTAATAGTTGATCTGAAAGTTGCACTGAATGCATGATAGATCCTTTATACTCTAAATCACTGCTCTTCTCTAGATTGTTTTTGACATACTTAACTATATATACAACATCAAAATTACATTTAAACATCCATCAAGAGTGCCACACACTAATCTTTTCATCATATATATATTGTTCTTAAGTCAATTAATAAACCCTAAATGTGTTACCCTTTGTCAACTTCAAAAGAAATTTGAATTTCATAAGAAAGTGCCATAACCTTTAATTTTGTGCCTTGATGTTGGCCCAATCTCACCTAACCACTTTGACTTTTCAACCAACATCATAAAGCTTACCGGTTTACCTAATCTTTACAAGTATACATTGTTGGTTAAATTTTCTTCACTCAATGTCTCGTAAACCTTATCAAGTCCTCACTTCCTATAGATTACAAGTAAATATTATTTCACAAATCTCTTCAAATGTCTCTGTAGGTAATATCCTATAAACAATTCATCATAATTCATCATAATAATTATTGCACATCCAATTTATTGAAATTGTTTTCCTTTACCCAATACATTCTATACTTAACCATTTTAGTTCTTCTATCAATCCTATCACCACTATAATTGATCTGACTATTATTCACTATCCTTTCCTTCTTTACTGTTTGAACTTCAGAATCATGTAACTCTTTCCACCGGTCACCAACCTTGATGAGATTGCAACAACAATCCAATAATATCATCAAGATCATACAAATCCAATTGCAAAACCTTATTCCATTCATGTGGGACATACTGATAAAATATTTCATCTTTGTTCCTTCACTGCTAAACCAATTTCCTATTTTCACACAAATGATTATAACATGCATAAAAATCATCATACATATATGCGATTATAGATATAGCATTATAAACTGTTGGAAACTACAATTGAAACAATTATTGTATTGCCATTGATGTCAAGCCTTATTTGGTAAGATAGTTTCTATCTAAGAAATTATTATATCTATTGATTGATGAAAAGGATTAGGGCAAGGGAGATAACAATATAACATAGGGAAAGGTTGAGTTATTTGATACTTCAATGAGTATTTGATTATTTGGCACAATGATAAGATAATGTATTGTTTATCTAAGTAAGAAGAAAGACTTAATAATTAGGCTTAACTGAGAAAAATTGAAGAAATCTCATTTAAGTTGAGTGATGTTAGTGTCAACTGAGCGCCAATAAATGCTGAGTAACTTAAGTGTTGACCGAACATCAGTTTATGTAGAGCAATAGGAAATTACCGAGCAAGACAATGTTAGCTAAGGAAGACAGTTTGTAGAGATGACTGAGTTACATAGTGATGACCGAGGAGATGAACACAGTATTGACCGAGCATCAATAATTTACATTTGGAGGAAGAATTCAGATTTCCAGCCGACATAGTTGAATTCTTGGGTTATGTAAATCATGTTGACTTTATTAATTAATTATATGAAGAATTTAATGCATGGTAAATCATTTTATTATGTATTCAATGAGAAGATTGAAGATGTTTCTAGAAGGATGGATGAAGAATTTAAATTTTGGAAGGATTCGGTGAATCTGACCTAACCTAGATCTACGGAGGAGATTAAGCAGCAAAACATGGATCTGCCTATTGGAGGGGTATAAAGGAAAACCTAATTGTGAGGTTACAAAGTATGTTGGAGTTGTTGATGTTATTGACTGATAAGTCTAAGCATAAGGCTAAAGGTGAGGGAGTTGATCAGAATTGTGATTGCTTGAAGCAAATTCTGAGCAGATCAGAGATGGAGATGGAAATGGAACTCAGTTAATAAATCAACATATATGTGCGAATTGGATCTAATATTTGAAAAGTGAGTTGTATATTTTTCAAATCAAATACTACTACTACTTTCTAACCATTATATGAGTCTAAATCCTTTAATCAAGGTTGACCTAACAGTCATTGTTTAAATCCTTTAATCAAGGTGGCATTCTAATGGAATGTACTTAAATCCTTTAACCAAGCCACTTTTGACAGAGTGTTTAAATCCTTTAATAGGGTCACACCTAGCAGTGTGTTTTTAAACCTTTAACAAGGTTGACTTTTCACAGAGCTCACTTTAGAAGAGTGAAAATATTAGTAACATGTTACAACGTAGTTTTTCCCAAGTTGGGTTTCCACTATAATTCTTGGTGTTATACTTGTGTGAATGTTTTGATGTGAATGTTTCTATATTCTACAAGTTAATTACTTTTGGATAGTGGACTGCATGTTATATGTTTTTGGTATATATTCTTTAGAGATCAAGTTGTGTTGGTGATTAGATCTGAGATTTTTGAAGTGTTTAAAAGTTCAATTGGTACATCTGGACCTGAGAACAACTAATTCACCCCCCTCTCTTTTGTTCTAAATAATATTAACAATTTGTATCAGAGTTTTTGGTGCTTACAGAGAAATTTTTTAAAGGTACTTAAGCAAATGATCAAGATGTATAAAAAGGAGGTACCGAAGTTGAACAAGGAGAAATTCCTTGCATGGCAGAGTTTGATGAAACTGCATCTAGTTGGTATTGGTGATTCGGTGAAATACTATGTTGAACATGACTATGTTATACCTGCTATACCTTTGACTACCGAGGAGATGAAAGAAAAATAGGAACACAATCAAGCAATGTTGGAGATTGCATATACCTTAAGCTATCTTGAATTTGAAGACATCAAGGATTGCACTACTGCAAAGAAAATGTGGGATACTCTTGCAACCATCTATGGTGGTGATACAAATGTACTGAGGACAAAAGATGAAAGCTTGAGAGGTAAGTTTGATGAGATGAAAATACAAGAAGGTGAGAATATTTCTCAGTATTGTGGTAGAATCAAGGAGATAGTGAATGCTATTAGAGGAGGTAATGGAACCATTGATGATGAGACTGTCATTGGAAAGGTATTAAGAACTTTGCTTCCTATCTATGCTATCAAAATTTCAGCAATTCAAGAATCAAGATGTAACCCTGGTAATGTTCTAACTCCGGAGAGTCTTGTTGGTAAGCTTACTGCTTTTGAGCTTTCTAACCATGATAACTACATTGTTCCTAATGTTGAATCTACATTCAAATCAAAAATGGTTCTGCATAAATCTAAGAGAGAAAAAGAAAAATGTGTGAAAAGTGAAAATGATAGTAAAAGTGACAGTGACACTTCTAATGAGGAACTGGATGATCTCGAGGCACTCATGGATAGAATATTGAAGAGAGGAAAAGGAAAATATATAGGTAAACTTCCTATAATCTATTTTTCATGTAACAAAGTTGGCCATATTGCTGCAAGGTGTCCTGACAGGAATGACAAGGATGAGGAAAGAGAATGAAAGTATAAGGATAAGAGAGATAATAGAGATCACTGAAGGTACAAAGATTACAAGGATAAAGGTAAGAAATCATGTTATATTGTAGAAGAGGAAACTAATAGTGACAGTGATGATTTTGATAGTGAAGTAGTTTATGTTGCTGTGAAAGATGATTCTGATGAGGATGAGAAAACTGTACTTATTTCTTATGTAAGTAAAGGTGATAAATAGATTATTGATAGTGGTTTCTCACATCACATGACTGGTGATAAAAGTAAATTTGAAACCCTAGATCATTACAAAGGTAGAAGTGTTAAGTTTGGTAATGATGCACCATGTCCTATGAGGGGTAAAGGATCAATTAAGCTAACTAATAAGATCACATGTGAAAATGCTTATTGGGTTGAAGGTCTTAACTATAATTTTTTGAGTGTTGTACAACTTAATAGCACTAGTTACCGAGTGGAATTTCATCACAGGAAGGCTAAAATATTTGATGCTACTAGTGAACTAATTGGAAGTGGAGAACAGACTAGAGGTAATTTTCTCTATCTAGATCTATCTGAAGAGACATGTTTGTTTGCACAATTTGATGATGTATGGTTATGGCATAAGAGGCTATGTCATGTTAACTTTGACAATCTGGTAAGTATTAGTGAAAGGAAGAAAGTTAGAGGTTTTTTGAGATTGAAGAAACCTGATAATGTGATGTGTAAACAATGTTAGTTGGGCAAAATGACAAAGTCTAGTTTCAAGAGCAAGACATTTACTTCTGAGAATACTTTGGATTTGGTTCATACTAACCTTTGTGGACCTATGGGTGTACAAAGTTATTGTTGTGCTAAGTATTTTATTGTGTTTGTTGATGATTACACTAGAATGATGACTATAATATTTTTAAAAGAAAAATATGATGCATTTCAGTTGTTTAAGTGGTATTTGGAAAAGGTTGAAAAGGAAATAGGTAGAAGCTTGAAATGTTTGAGATCTAACCAAGGTGGAGATTTTATATCAAATGAGTTCAATCTATTCTACAATGATAGATGAATCAAGAGACAAATGTTTGCACCTAGAACACCTCCAGAGAATGGTATAGCTGAGAGAAGAAACATATATATTATGGATTGTGCAAGGACACTAATGATTGAGAAGAATGGAGCACAAAAATAATGTAGAGAAGTTGTTAGTACAACTTTTTATACCTTAAATCGGGTACAAATCAAGAAAGGTACAAATGTTACACATTATGAATTATGGCATGGATATGCACCTAATGTGAAATACTTTAGAATCTTTGGGAGTAAATGCTATATACTAAAATATAATAGAAATGGAAATTTTGATGCAAAAAGTGATGAAGGCATATTCCTAGGTTATTCCACTAAGAGTAAAGCTTATAAGTGTTTGAACTCTAACACTAACAAAATTGTGGAAAGTGAAAATGTGAGATTTGATGAATATGCAGAGAAAAACGAACAAGAAGGCAAAAGATAACCTAAATACTATAGATCTTTTTTCTATATGGAAGAAGGATAAGGAAATAACACAGCTACACCAGATGCAGAGTCATAGGTAAGCAATGTCAAGCATCAGGAGGATGCTATCGAGCAATCAAAAGCAAAATATGATAATTTTCATGATGAACCTGAAGACCAAGGGGAAAATAAATCTGAACCTACATTGGCATAGTATGTGAGAAGACATCATAAGCCTGAGAAAATCACTGGAGATAAGGAATTTGGAGTCTTGACCAGAAGTAAGTTGAAAGAACCTACATGTTTATTATGTGAGTTTGAGCCTAAGACAGTAAGAGATGCTTTAGAGAATGTAGACTAGATTCAAGCTATGAATGAAGAAATAGATCAAATAGAAAAGAATGATACCTGGACTCTGGTGCCGAGACTAAAAAACAAGAATGTTATTGGAAAAAATGGGCATTCAGAAGAAAGCTTAATGAACATGGACAAGTCACAAGAAATGAGGAAAGACTGGTATGCAAGGGTTATGCACAAGAAGAAGGAATAGACTATGGGGAAACATTTGCCCCTATAGAAAGATTAGGAGTAAGAACTCTACTTGCATATGCTTCTTACAGAGATTTCAAGGTATATCAAATGGATGTCAAGTCTACATTTTTGAATGGTATATTAGAAGAAGTATACATTGAACAACCTGAAGGATTTGTTGATCCAGACAAGAAAAATATGGTTTGCAAACTGAACAAGGTGTTGTATGGATTGAAGCAAGGCCCCAGAGCATGGTATGAGAGGCTACACAATTATTTGATAAAGATTGGATTTTCAAGTTAAAATGACAACAACGATCTATACATGAAAGTTGAAGAAGGTAAAGGGATTTTGTTAGCATAAATTTTTGTAGATGATATCATATTTTGTGGACAAGATGCCCTATGTCAAAATTTTCAAGTGAGATGCAAACTAAGTTTGAGATGTCTATGTTTGGTGAGATCAAATTTTACAAGTCTATCAGATGGAGAAAGGTATCTTTATCACACAATCTAAATATGTCAAAGAGATACTAAATTTTTTTGGAATGGAGGACTCAAGGCTAGTAAGTACTCCTATGGCTACTGGATAGAAACTATCTAAGACTGATGATACTACTGAAGTGAATCAAACCCTGTATAGATCCATGATTGGAAAGCTACAATATGTTGTCCATAACAAACCAGATATAGCCCTAGTAGTTGGGATTATGGAAAGATTCTCTACCAATCCTAAGGAAAATCATATGATGGTTGTGAAGAGAATACTGAGATATTTGAAAGGGACAGAAGAGTATGGATAGTACTACAAGAGGAATGAGAAATTTGAGTTGAGAGTCTACACTAATGCTAATTGGATAGGAAATGTTGATGAAAAGAAAAGTACAAGTGGTGGAGCTTTCTTTCTTGGACAAAGATTAGTCTCTTGGACAAGCAAGAAACAAAACTGCATTTCCTAATCTATAGCAGAAGCTGAGTATGTAGCAGCTGTAGTGGATAGTTCAAATCTAGTATGGATCAAGAAATTATTGAAAGGTATGAAAGAGGAGATCATTGAATCGGTTGTTATATTCTTTGATAACACAAGTGCTATCAACACATCAAAGAATCTAGTGATGCACACAAAGACCAAACATATTTCTATCAAGTATCATTACTTGAGGGAATTGGTACAAGATAAATAAGTGAGAAAGGAATATGTGAACACAAAGGAACAACTAGCAGACATATTCACAAAAGCTTTACCTAAGGATGCTCATGAATATCTTAGAGGTAAATTATGGGTGCTTCCCCTAACTGAGGCTACCTAGTCAAGCTAGGAGCACTGCATCAAATGTGCTACATAGATTATCTGACAAATTGATGTAGGAAAGGTCACACTTTAGGAGCTTCCTAGAGTTGTGAAAAGAACAAAAAATCTAATAATCAGTCATAAGCAAGATGATAGAGGAAAAAATACTATTACTAAATTGACAAGATGACATCTACATATAAAATATGTAAGTTCTAGATACTACTTTGGCATTATTGTCAAAGAGGGAGACATTCAAAGATGAAAACATAGATATAAAGAACACTAAAGTATATGTTCCAAGATTCAGAGAATTAGAGGGAGAGAAACAAAAAAGATTCAGAGGGAGTAACTATGTGAACGTTCAAGCAAGGATAAGTTATTGAGAATCATAATGAAGCTAAGGATATTATAAATATTTCTAATGTAATGATAGAGTTTTGGATTGGTTCATAAATCATGTGATTTTCATATGGTGTTGCCATCAATGCCAAAGAGGGAGATTGTTGGAAACTACAATTGAAATAATTGTTGTATTGTCGTTGATGTCAAACCTTAATTGGTAAGATAGTTGCTATCTAAGAAATTACTATATCTATTGATTGATGAAAATGATTAGGGCAAGGGAGATAACAATAGAACCTAGGGAAAGGTTGTTTATCTAAGTAAGAAGAAAGACTAAAGAAGTAGGATTAACCGAGAAAAAGTGAAGAAATCTAGTTTAAGCTGAGTGATGTTAGTGTCGACTAAGCACTAGTATATGCCGAGTAACTTTAGTGTTGATTGAACATCAGTTTATGCCAAGCGACAGAAAATTACTGAGCAAGACAATGTTAGCCGAGGAAGACAATTTGTAGAGATGACCGAGTTACGCAATGATGACCGAGGAGATGAACATAGTATTGAATGAGTGTCAGTAATTTACATTTGCAAGAGAATTTATATTTCCAATCGACATAGTTGAATTCTTGGGTTACGTAAATCATGTTGACTTTATTAATTGATTGTATGCAGAATTTAATGCATGGTAAATCATTTTATTATGGATTTAATAAGAAGATTGAAGATGTTTCTAGAAGGATGGATGAAGAAATTAAATCTTGCAAGGATTAGATGAATCTGACCTAACCTAGATCTACATAGGAAATTAAGTGAAAAAAGATGGATCTACCTATTCGAGAGGTATAAAGGAAAACCTAATTGTGAGGTTATAGAGTATGTTGGATTTGTTGATGTTATTGACTAATAAGTCTAAGTAGAAGGCTAAAGGTGAAAGAGTTGATTAGAGTTGTGATTGCTTGAAGTGAATTCCAAGAAGATCAAAGATGGAGATGGAAATGGAACTCAGTCATTAAATCAACATATATGTGCAAATTGGATCTGATATTTACAAAGTGAGTTGTATTTTTTTCAGATCAGATACTACTGCTACTTTCTAACCATTGTATTAGTCTAAATCCTTTAATTAAGGTTGACCTAATAGTCATTGTTTAAATCCTTTAATCAAGGTGGCATTCTAATGGAATGTACTTGAATCCTTTAACCAGGTCACTTTTGACAGAGTGTTTAAATCCTTTAACAGGGTCACACTTAGCAGTGTGTTTGTAAACCTTTAATAAGGTTGGATTTTCACAGAGCTCACTTCAGAAGAGTGAAAATATTAGTAACATGTTACAAAGTGGTTTTTTCCCAAGTTGGGTTTCCACTATAATTCCCAGTGTTATACTTGTGTAAATGTTTTGATGTGAATGTTTCTATATTCTGCAAGTTAATTACTTTTGGACAGTGGACTGAATGTTATATGTTTCTGGTATATATTATTTAGAGACCAAGTTGTGTTGGTGATTAAATCTAAGATTGTTGAAGTGTTTAAAATTTCAATTGGTACATCTGGACCTAAGAACAACTGATTCACCCCCCCGCTCTATTGTTCTAGTAATGGATCTCTAAAGTTATGTTGTCTATTAGTGTCTTACACTTAGTAATTTTCTAGGAAATGTTGGTTGGTCATCACTACAACCGAGTCATCATGTATAGGCTGAGTCATGTATAATGTACATTTACCAAGCAATAAGGTCTCTACCGAGATAGCAGTGAAGTAGGTAGAACTTTCTACCTTAATCTCTAGTTCAGAAGGAGTTGTATAAAATGCACAATCTTTGTACAAGAAATTATGTGATGCAGAAGCATTTACCAAGGATAACCAAGAGCTGGTAGATAAGCTACAGTTAGACATAAAATCTATAGGTCATTCATTGAGTATGGATCAAGTTCCAGCTCTATATATTACACCAGGCTTCTACATACTCAAGGGAGAATAGCTGAGTTGATGGCTAATGATGGTAAGATAAGGGCCTTCTTACTCTCTATTCAAACAATGTTGACACCTCACCTAGAGGCCATACAAAGAGAGTTAGCTAAGGCAAAGGAATTAGTACAAAAAGATCCCCATCTTTCTACTATTGAGAGCTTAGTTGACCTAGCTGTTGAGCTAGAAGTAAAATTAGAGGTTTTGAAGATAGCAACATCCAGTTGGGACAATGCATTGCACATGGTAATGATGCTTCATAAACCATTTCTAGAAAAAAATTTCAAGCTCTCTACACCCCAAGAACTACAAGTGACAAAAATAAGGGGGACATAATAGAATGACATGTTAAGTCACAAAGGGAGGGAACATAATCAAAGAGTAGAATCAAATTGAAAGAAATAGAACCAAATGGTATGACATACTAAGTTTTGTAAATGTATATATGTATTCAAAGTGTATGTCAAGTAAGGAAGTCTTATATATACAAATGTAAATTCTTTTGTTTTTTAAGACCGAGTTAAGTTTTAGGGGGAGTATTTTGTTAGTACAAAGTACACTTGTAAATGTAATGTAAATGTCATGACAAAGTGTTTTTGCCACTAATGTCAAAGGGGGAGATTATTGATCTCTAAAGTTTTGTTGTTTATTAGAGTCTTATGCTTAGTCATTTTTTAGGTAATGTTGGTCGGTCATCACTGTGATCGGGTCATCATGTATAGGTCAAGTCATGTTTAATGTACATTTACCAAGCATTAGTCACTGCCGAGTAAAAAAATGGTCACTGAGTACTTTTTGTATTAGCTAAGTCAACTTTTTCTAAGTTATGTAAAGAAGACAATGTCAAGCATCAGAGTATAAAGAACAGTGAATGCCGAGTGCCAGAGACATCCAATACTGAGCAAGCCAGAATTGACATATGTGTTTTTTATGGCACAAACACTTGGGTAAACCATTTTGGCTGACATTTAGATTTTTTTAAGTTTTTGTTGACAAAATCACAGAGGTGATTACACTCTTATATTATAATCATTGATCCCTATGTATTACATGGAACTAATCAGAATTAGGGAAAGGTTAAGTGACAAAAAGAGATAATCTAGATCGTAGATCTTAAATCTTGGAGGAAGACAATTGTCTGTGTAAGATGAGATCTAAACCCTAAAACATAGTATGAGAGGAATGAAGAAGAACAGAGAGAATATCTTCATATCAGTGAAGTATTCTGATAGAGTTCAGTGACCAAGTTGAATAGAGCTAAGCAGTGAAGAGAAGAACATAGATATACTTGATAGATGAGATCAAATCTATACTAGAAGGAGAAGATCTGTAATTAGCATCACAATGCAGACCAAAGGATCAGGTACTGAGACATTTTAATAGATGTATCAGGTTAAATCTTTTAACAAAGTGGTTTTGACAGACCTTAGTAAATCTCTTAACTGAGTGCTTACTTAGTTGTAAGTCTTAAATCCTTTTGCAAGGTAGATTGTATAAATCTTAAAGCTCTTAACAGGGAAGACCCCTCACAGGGTAGATCATATTTTCTGATCAAATTTGTAGCCCTAACATGAAAAATTTGTACTGTAGTAGTGAAGATTTTTGGGTGTCATCCCCACCCCATTTTTACCTTTCAAGGGTTTCTGGGTAACCAAAATCATGGTGTTATGTGTATTTTCTTGAGTGATGTTTAGCTTATTAGATCCATTACATTGTTGAAGTTTATGTTAATGTTATTCTACCCTATTAAGAGCTTTAAGATTTATACAATCTACCTTGCAAAAGGATTTAAGACTTACAACTAAGTAAACACTCGGTTAAGAGATTTACTAAGGTCTGTCAAAACCACTATGTTAAAATATTTAACCTGATACACCTGTTAAAATGTCTTAGTACCTGATCCTTTGGTCTGCACTGTGATGCTAATTACAAATATTCTCCTTTTAGTATAGATTTGATCTCATCTATCAAGTATATCTCTGTTCCACTCTTCACTTCTTAGCTATGTTTAACTCAGTCACTGAACTCTATTAGAATACTTCACTGATCTGAAGATATTCTCTCTAGTCTTCTTCCTTCCTCTAATACTATGTTTTAGGGTTCAGATCTCATCTTACATAGACAATTGTCTTCCTCCAAGATTTAAGATCTACAATCTAGATTGTTTTCCTTACTTGACATACATGTTACCTTCTTCAGCTTTCATGTATAGATTGTTGATATTTCATCTTTTTTTCCTTCACTGCTAAACCAATTCCCTATTTTCACATAAATGATTATAACATGCATAAAAATCATCATAGACATATGTGATCATAGATATAGCATTATAAACATCTCTAATGCATATGTATCAAACCATACACCACAATTCACAACATAACTCTAAATTCATCTAGCCATCTCATCTACATCAGTTATGCCAACACCGACACTGGTAGATCACTTGGTTTCTAGAATTGAAAACACATAAATGATGATCTAATACAAACTCTCAACTATATTCATCGTGCATCATCATCATCATGAAAATAATCTCCCCCTTTGGCATTGATGGAAATACTTAGAGAAATTTTGACCAAGTTTCCAAAATGTATATAAATCCCCTGACTTGTACTAATAATATCCAGTATACAATACTACTACATCATAATCTACAAAATTTTCTCATGTACTTGACTCCCCCTTTGACAACAATCAGAAAGGTGTATAGAAAACTTATCATTTAAAAAAAATGTATAACTGGTAGGGGATCAAATCCTCTTGAATACCTCTCCAAAATTTTTCTTCAACACTTGAAAATTAGAATCCAATGCCTTCTGTAATGTTTCCACTATTATGATCTGACTTTTGATTTGATATGCCAACTCTTCAAGTGTATCCATTGTGCTCATCTATAGAAGTGCTAAGACAATCTCAACATCTTTGATTCTAGTTTGCAAAATATTTACCTTAGGTATCAACTGACTCAGTAAATCATTAAGGTTACTATTCCTCTTCTCCTTCTCACAACTCAACACCTTGAGCTTATGATTCACTACACTCACTAATTTTCCAAACTTTGCAGCTGATTTTTTATAAGGATCAAATTTATTGGAAAATAATTTGAGCTCATGATGAGCTTCATACCTTATCCTATCAATATCATTTATCCATTACAATATTTTGTGCAAGTGTATGGGACCTTTTCTTCTCATACTCCATTTCAACACTCGAATAGCAGTTTCATCTAAGCTTTTAATTTTGTCACCGTTTGCAAACACCAATTGACCCAATTGTTCAATAGGTCTTTCCTTTTCATCAAATTTCACATCCTAAACTATATCTATAGGTATGTCTCTGACTGATTATATTATCCGCTACTCCTTTTTCCTTTGATCTCTCATAGATTTGGCTTTGATTGTCATTTCCATTTTAATTATTTCCTCTAGACTCATTGAGCTCAAATCAATAGTCCCTTTTCTTTCTAGTATGTTATCATCATTAGCACTAGATTCCTTCTCTTGTCCTACCTCACCTTCAACAACCTATGTTCCTTCTTGCTTGTCTTGTTCTCCTTCTTCTTGAACTTCTTGAGTTGGTCTATCATGCTTGTCATATTTCCTTAATTTATTATTGTTAGTATCCTCATTTATAACTATTTTATGTTCACTAGTAGCCATATCAATAGTTGCATCAAGTTCCTTCATAACTTTTTTTATTCCTACAAACTCTAAAACTTCTAGTGGTTCCTCCTGAACCTATTGGAATATCGTATCATCAAAAGATATTATTTCTCCTCCAACATCCCATCCTACATCAATATGGTTTACCTTAGGATATATCTCTTCTTTTCCTTCATCCATCTCCATTTATTCATCTTCAACTTGGAACACCTCTTCAACTTTTGTAGTACTAGGCTTACATGCATCTTGTGCATCATTATTTTCTCTAGCTCAAGAAATTGCCTCCTCTTTAAAACCATGCCTTAGAGAAAAATCAATAAACTCCTTTCTAATCTTCTTTTCTATCACAGGTTTCATGAGCATCTTCATTCACCATTTTGTAAGAATTAAATATAGTACTTATCGGTATGTTGTTCAGTCTACTTGATTAGAATACCTTGTAACCAATTATCATTAATGTAAATCTTACTATCTTGTCAGTGATATCATTCACAGTCATTTCTCTCTTGTCCCACTTCAACTTAGTCAATTAGGCAACCTCATCTTGTTGAGAAGTTCTTACAGTAGGAACTTTACCAGTAGCACAATACCTAGTCACAACATGAATTGCATCTTTTGTGATCTTGTACAGTTTTTGCAACCATAGAAATTGGTCATGGACATGACTCAAAACATATCTAACTTGTTCATCCTTGAATTCTCTTAGAAATCTAATGTTGTTTTTCAAAACCTTAAACTCATTCTTGATAGCCAAATTATCATCTCTCAATTCCTTGTTCTATTAAAAAAAGGTTGTTTTTCCTAAGTCTTCAATCTTACAATGGATATAGGCTCTAATATCCTCTACGTGCATGACTACGTAAGGCACACTAGATAGGGAACCTAAAAGGTCGACCTCTGTGGACTAGAAATGGTGTTTCTTGAATTTAGGATGGGGCCTTTTGGTGATATCAACTACTACTAGAGTATCCATGATCTTAATAACAAACTTAAGCTTAGGATTCTAGAAAAATACCTCTTAACTTTGTGAACTAGGGTTCCTTCACGAGTTCTTTAAACACAACGCTCAACTTCTACCAAATCAATGATAAATTATTTTCCCAATAAATGAAATTACTTCAATCACCTTGAAAATCACCTCTGTAATCTCTCTACAAGCTCTTTAAATACGTGAGTAACAAATAAGACTTAAAACTTACTATTATAACCCATCGTGCATTATCACTAAATGCTTCACTGATTGAGCTAACCATTCATAGTTCACATAAAAAATTATAATGCTCGGTAGATAAGAACATAACATCAAGCTACCAAATTATATACCATCATACATTACATCATAAATAATCTAACCATGCTGATATATCTTATTGCACATGCATCTAGGGGGTTAATGTATAGATTTTTCAATGAATATCCCCCTAAGCATGTAAACTCTTAGTCAGCTAATGAATTATATGTGCTTGATGGAGATGTAGACTCTTCTGACTTGTTTTCATCCTCATTTTCCTAGATCTTGTTCATTTGATTCCTTATTTCTTAAATTGATGCAACTTCCTTTCCTTTCCTACCCATTTCTTGATTTACTAGTTTCTTACCATATTTATTTGCCCTACAAAACCTAGCAATATGACCAACCTTATGAAAATGAAAACATGACATACTAGTAGATCTCTAAGGTCCATAATTTCCTCTATTTTTCCTAAGTCTACAATTAATTTCCATATGTCCATAGTTTTGGTAGTATGAGAAAGTAACATTCCATCTTTTATCTCTTTGATGTGGGCTTACCCGGTTTACAAATGTTCTTTTATTATTGTTGAATCTGATCCTGCACTCACGAGCTCTATGTCCAAACTTATTTCAGTTGCAAAAATGTTAGGACTATTCCTGCAAACTCTAGCAGTATGTCCTTACTCATGATAGATTGAGCATTTAGGGGTAATAGGTCTAAACTTTCATTCTCTTGCAAGATGGCTTACCTTATGACAATTGAAACAAACAGGTTTGTAAGCTTTCTTAGTAGGACTTTTCTTCTTCACCTTTGGTGGAGATTTGTCTACATGATTTGGTTTCTTGGATCTAGATGATTCTCCCTCTTCATAACTTTTATACCCAAGACTATAAGTCTCACCATGCATCCTTTGATTTTTTAGTTTTTCATCCAATTTTACAGAACTTTCATTGAATTTATTTAGTGACTTGTTTGCATCATTAATTTATTTTTGCAATATCTCATTCTCTTTGCATAGTCCTTCATTTCTTATCATCACAAGATTGAGTTCACTTCTTATTTCCTACATTTCCTCATTGGTTTGATGTAGATGTTCATGTAGGTTACCAACCTCTTGTTGAGATCTAAAAAGTTCATCCACTTTTCTTTTAGGGTATCTTCTGTCATCTTCTTAGATTAATTTGTAGCTTTCCTTTCTTCCATTTCTTGATCCATCTTGATAGATAATGCTTCCAACTCTCTTTTGAGATTTTTCTTGTCTTGTATTAGCTATGTATTTTCCTTGATCAAATATGCAATAGCTTCCTTAGATTCTTCAGATCCATATTCTGATAGGTGTTCAATATAGTCTTGTCTTTCATTCAATTTCTCATAAAGTTATTGCCTCTTATAAATAGACATCTTCAATTGATATTTATGTTTATTGATTACCTTCTATGCTTCGTAAAGATGCCTTATGTACTTATATCTCTCCATGTCTCCCTTAGGGATGGCACCCAAGCTATTAGGATTTTTGAAATGAACTGGCTTTGATACCAATTGTTAATACTAGGCAACACTAAGAGGTGAGGTGAATCAATATAGCTTCGAATTTAAACAATATTCACCATCAACTTAAACAATCATGAACTATTCATAACAAATAACTATGACACAATAAAATAAATAAGCATCCACACATAAAACACTTGACACAAGTATTTTTATTTTGGAAACCCTTGTTAGAGGGAAAAACCACGCTGGGAATTATCACCTAGAAATATTCACTACTACAGTAATCAAGTTGCCTAGTTAGGATATTTTTACATCCACCCAGTTAAGAGTGTTAAGCCTTGTTATAAACTTTACAAATAAGACTTGTTAAGATCTACCCTATTAATAGATTTAGAACTCCTTTTAAGAGTCACCTTGTTACAGGGTTTTTCCTTCATACCTGTTAGGATCCTACACACCTTGTTAAGAGTGGCCTTGTTAGAGGATTTTTTCTTGTCAACATGTTAAAATTAACAATTAATGGTTGATCTAAAAATTACACTCAATGCATGATAGATCCTTTATTCTTTGAACCACTGCTCTTCTCTAGATTTATTTTGACACACTTAATTGAATCCACAAAATAAAAAATTACATTGAAACATTCATCGATAATACCACACACTGATATTTTCATCATATATATATTGTTCTTTGTTACTCCTAAATGGATTAAGTGTTGTCATTAGTATATATTTGTACAGTCGGTAAACATATAAATACAATTTAGTCTATTATCAACACGTAGTAGTCACCGAGAAAAGAAGTTACAGAGTACATAGGATTATCGAGCACCATTAAACATTGAGATCAAGAGACAACATTTACTAAGTAATCCAGAGTTTCCATAAAAGTTTGGAATAGCACATAGTTCAAGGTGAACAAATTTTTTCCGAGCAAGAAAATGGTTTACCAAGATCAAGGTGAATATTTATTATAGATGTAATCATTTAATGAATGATGATTCATATGTAATGATGATATATGTTAATCATATGAATCATTGATCTTAGGTTTTCTAAGATAATGTAAAATGCTAATTAGGTCAAGATCAATTTGATATAAAATTTTTAAGGATGTAATTTTGACATGTATCATCAAGAAGTAGCCGCACTCAAGGACATCTGAAGATCAGACAGGGTTTTGACAAAAGGATTTTGACAAAAGCATTCAGTTTATCAGAATAGATATAAGGATACTGAGAAGTTCAGAATGATATACTCATCATAGGAAGGTGATATCTTTATTGTACTTAAAGGATCTGATATCAGCAATTTGAGTTGTATTTCATCCAGGTCATATATCACTATTACTCTCTAACAATTATAGCAGACTCAAAATCTCCTAACAGAATGGACTTAACCGTCCTTAGTAAAATCTCTTAACCAAGTGCACACGTGTTGTGTTGCTAAAATCCTCTAACTAGGTAGATCTATCTGATCTTATTGTTACTCCTAATAGGGTAAGATCACTAGAAGTGATCAATCTTTGTAAGCCTTAACCGACAACTTTATTTCTTCAGAAGTAAAGCTTTGTGGGTTCCATCTCCACTGCAGTTTTTACCTTCTAACAAGGGTTTTTGTGATACAAAAATACATGTGTCATGTGTATTGAAGTTTAATTTATGTTTTATTTATTTTATTACATGCATTT
Organism: Chamaecyparis obtusa; assembly: GCA_027943335.1. Classification (NCBI taxonomy): domain Eukaryota; kingdom Viridiplantae; phylum Streptophyta; class Pinopsida; order Cupressales; family Cupressaceae; genus Chamaecyparis; species Chamaecyparis obtusa. The sequence continues at coordinate 683,691 of BSBK01004908.1, read as the reverse complement.
ACATTTCAATTATAGTATTGAATGTATGGTTAATGCAATCTAAACAGGTGGTTATTGAAGTTAATGTTTACAAGGAATAGTTTGAAAAGTTTTGAGGATACTAATTCACCCCTCCCCTATTAGTATACACCTTTCTATAATTACAAAAATTGGTATCAAAGCTAGTTCTCTTGTTAAGGAAGTTTAATCACTGAAGAGAAAAGATCTAAGGATGGAAAGGTATAAGCTTGATAAGACTATTGAGAATCATAAATTGTAGTTGCAGATCTACATTCAACAATTCAAGGAAGCCAAAGAAAAAATGAGAGATTTATTAATCAAAAGGAAGGATATGGAACTTCAGTATAATGAGAATATTATCATGAAGAAGAGATAGATGATCCATTTGAAGGATCTAGATCTAGATCTGGTAGCATATCTAATTCATTTGAAGGAACCATATCAGATCTATCTAAAAAGGATCAACATCTTATTGAACAAGTGAAAGCATTTCAGATCGGTCAGGAGACACTTGTGGTCAGAATGATTGATGTCATGAATAATAAAAGGAAAGTTGAACAAGAAAGGAATTTGGCTATTTATGATAGAAGACAAATGATTGATAAGCTACAAGAAAAGGAATCTAAAATAATGAGACTTACCGAGCATCATTTTGAAATCTCTAATCAGATGGTTGTCATGAATTAGGAAGTCAACTAAGTGAATAGTGAACTTACTAGAAGATTGGAAGACATTGGTGAATTGAGAGAAGAAAATGAAAGATTAAAAAATGAAGTAAAGATTCAACAACAACATAATGAGATGATTAAGAAAGAAGAAGAAAGTACAAAAAGGATGGATGAATTTCTAAGTAGTCAAAAAGGACTTGACAACACTACTAATTTAGACTATACCAAGCATGGAGAGTCATCAAGACAATTTGAACAGAAGAATGCCTATGCAAATCCAAGACCAAAGAAGCTCTCATTTTATCATTGCAGAAAACTAGGCCACACATCAAATGTTTGCAAAAGAAAAGAAAAAGGTATTCCTAAATCTACTCCTAAGTTTAATGGTTATTGTTACAATTGTAATAAGTATGAACATCAAGCACATGACACATATCACAAGAATGCAGGACAAAGATGAAACAAATCTGGAAATCGAGAGGAAAAAATAAGACATATCAACTAAGAAGGCAAGGTAATGCATACACTTGGAATTACAACACTTGGGTTAACTGCACATCATGTGGTAGGTATGGACATATAGAAGCTAATTGTATGATAAAGTACTTGAGAGGAAAATCTTGAAATTGCTCAAATTCTGGAATGGCTTTTTGGCACTTTCATAAGGTCGGTCACTTAAGTAAAGATTGCAGAGACTGAGTACCAGAACCAAGTACTAGTGAAAATGGAAACACGATTGAGGAAATCATGAGGATAAGGAATCAAATGTGGAGAAAAGAATCAAATGATAATGTTGGACCAAGCACAGTAATCAGTGACACCTCATCCATTGGATTATGTGATTTCACCATCTCCTCCTAAGCTATTCAAGTAAGTATGGAACTAAATTTCAAAAGGTTATATCTTATAATAGTTCCTTATATCTATTGTGTGAATACCAAATCAACATGAATTAAGATGCACTAGGGTATTATATGTTGATAACTTGAAACAAGTTTAGTCGGTTAAGTTGGACTGAGCAAGAAATTCCAATTGGTGAAAGTGTAAGAGAAAACCTAATTTCATAGTCAACTGAGTATTGATAGTACTCACCAAGCTATGGTATCTATAGTGTTAACCAAGTTATTTGATTGTCAATGGAGTGGTAGCTAGAAAAGCATTTAATGCACCGATCAAGGTTTTTGTTTATAAATAAGTGAGAAATGAACTCATTTGTTCACACAATGATCAAGAGAGAAGCAGAGTGATTTGAGTGAAAATTGAGTAGAGTGAATCCAAGCATTTCACTAAGATCTAAGTACATTACAAATAGTTGAAGACCGAATCAAGTAAGTTTGGAACTAACTGAGTTTTTTGTATCTAGTCTGTTGAAAGCCCTAATTTAGTAATCAAAATGGCTTCATCCTCACGAACCATTCAAAGCAAGGAAGATAAGAGAAAGAGGGTTATTTTGATCAAGAACATGACCTGCACTGAGCCCCATTATAAACTTCATCTAGAATTTGCAGCTCAACCCAACAACAAGGGTGCATTTTCCTTAATACCACCTAGGGTTCTACTCATGAAAGATGTTAGGTCATACATCCACTGCAAAATCAATGAAATTGGTGACTTTGAGCTCCAATCTACATATCAAGATCTTTGCACTGATTCAAGATAAAGGATGATCACAAGCACTTATAGGTAAAAGGGTTAACCAATGCCCTATATTTCCCAAATGAATTCAAAACTGAATCGATATGTGTCATACTAAGCCATGTACATGAAGGAAAGTTATGGCTAGATGAACCAATGAATATCACAAAGGATGTCATACATGCAATAACAGGGTATCCCACAAATGACAATGCTAAATCCCTAAGGTACCTGACATGAACTGAGATTGAGAAGTTAACTAGAGCAGAATGGGATGGTAGAGGCTTGAGAATAAATAGTATTAGTGACCCTGAAATGAGATTTGGTGCATATGTTATTGCATACAAGATTTTACAATCAAGAAGACCGAGTAGCGTTGCATGTGGAGCAGTCAACATTGCCTATAAGATTGTGAAAAAGGGTTTGCAACTCAACCTAGCTGAGTTGATGCTAAGATAGTTAGAGGAAAATATGAGAATAATCAGAGTAGCAAGATCAAACAATTGCAAATTTGGCTCATTATTGGTATGTACATTCTTCTATTTGTAGAACTTTTTCCATCAGTCAGTAGTTTAGAATGGGATATCAATTGACCAATTATTGTTCAAATTAGTGAATTCATTCAGAACTTAGGAAAGAACTTTGAACCTATCATAGAAGATTATTTTGGGAAGTTCAAAGAAAGAATGGAGAAAAGAACAAGGATACCAGCACAGTTGATAGAGAAATTTAAAGTTGATATTTGTTTTTTGGTGGATACTGACACTGACCTAATCAAAGCTGTAGAGCCAAGAATAGCTTGGCTACCGCCTATGGATTATGAAATTGATATTGATATAGCTACAAAAGAAATAATAGATTTACTTGTCAAGCCTAAGGAAAATAAGGCTACAAGGTTTGGAACCTTTGATGAAGCTAAGTACAGAATCAAGATGGGACTTGTAGTTGAAAAGATGGGTAGGAAAAGGAGAAAATGGTTAAAACGCTTAAGAAACAATTTGGTGTCATTGATGAAGACATTGAGAAATTGGTTGAAGAAGAAACTAAGTAATAGACACCAGTTAGTAAGAACATAGATGAAGAGGCCACCAAGTTTGAGGAACATGAACAAGAAGAGCCACCTAAGGCTAAAAATGGTAAAGGTAAACAGGTTGATACCTCAACCTGAACTAGGATTAGGTCAGAAACTGCTACTTCACCACCTTTGAAGAAAGGTGTTGCAAAGATAAAAAGGCCCACACTGACTCATACTTATCAAAAGAGAAAATCAAAGACCACCACCGAGCTCCCAGAACCAAAATGAAGAAGAAAACTTATTAGAGCAAAGGATGGTAAAGATTCAGAAGAGGACACAAAAAAATTCTAAGTTGTGGTGAATAAAGGACCTCAAACCATTGATGAGGTAGTAGAAAGAATAAAAACTACTAGAAAGCTTGGTACTCCTAAACTTAAAAGGTATCCTCATTTGAGTACCGAGGAGAAGGATAAGCTTGAGGAAGCAATAATAAGTAGGATGATTACCTTCAAAATAGTTCCAGTTGAGTTTTCTAGCAACATACCTAAATAACTATATCATAAAGTTTCTACTAGATGGACTTATGTGCTTACAACTAAGATAAGGATGAGAGCAAGGTTGCTCATTTTGGTAAGATCTGACTATTCTATTTCTCAGATAGATGAAGCTTGGAAACAATATGCAAATAATTTTTTAATGAAGGCTAGAGCATTCAAGATTCTTTAAGGGAGACTGCAAGAGGTAGATGATCAAAGTAGGAACATATGGACTTAACTCCTAAGTCCTACAGAGAAAATCAATACCGAGGAACATCAATTGAGCATACAAGAATAAGAGCCTATCAATGTTGATGATGAGACTATTCACATCTCGAATACTGAGCAGCCCGAAGAAGAACTAATGAAGAATTCTTCATAACTATTGTTGACAATGTGAAGGAAGGAATTATGGAGATGCTAACTACTCTAGGGGATGAACAAATACTGATAGAAGACATAATAGAAGGAGACCCTGATGATGAGGCTAAAGCACATGAAATGATCATCGGTGCTATGGAGAACCTTGGTGAAGAAGAAGCAACTGAGGTAGCCTGAGAAATGGTACCAGGTAATCTGCCTATATCGGTACAAGATATTGAGATAGCTACTGAAACACAAAATAAGAATACTCCACCCGAGTAGGTAACAGATACAAATGAAGACAAGGGTGAGGAAATAGGTAAAAATACCAAGCATAGTGGAGGAACTACACAAGATAACATACCTATAAAGATGACCGAAGCAATAGAAAATGTACAACTACAAATAGAGTCAACAATAGACACTTCTACCACTAACACAAGGTCACAAGACCCTGCACCACAGATTGAAGAATCACTTATCAGGAAAATAAGGAAGAAATCAAATCCACTGAGCCACTACATAATCTCCATCATCTAGTGTGCAAGAGAAGAAGAAGAAGAAGAGGAGGAGGAGGAGGAGGAAGTGAGGAACTAAGGGTTCGGTCACACTTGATGAAATCATAATAATACTAGCACGTGACCCAAGGACACTTGACCCTAAAGCTCTTAGAAAATATGGAGAGCTATACACTTGAAAGGTAGCACAGGAAAAGATGAGACAAGAAAATAAGAACACAAAGGTGCTAGAGGATGTCAAGGATATCCTAATGCAAGTTTCTCAAGACATAATTGTTGATGAATTCACCCCTATCATTGATCAACTTGCACTTCTCATAGAAACAACCAATGGCCCCACTACTAATGCCGAGAAGATGATTGAAGAGAGAGCTAAACAAAATATTTAGTATAAGTTAACTGAAAAGATCAGCCAAGTAGTGGCATTGAACAAGGTAAATCTTTTAGAAGTTGTAACTAAATCAGAAAATATTATTGATAAAGTTATTACAATTCTGAAATAGTCATGCACTTTAGATCACTTCACTACCAAGGTTAGTGAAAAGATAAAAAAATTAGATGAAGATCTAAAAGATAGTTCTACTCATCTTACAACCAGGCAACTTGCATTCCAAGTGCATTATTCCAAAGTTAAACACATATAATGGTTAATACTTGAGTTGAGAAAGGAAGAGGACCAAATCATAGAAGAGGTAAATGAGCTACATGCTGGGTTACTACAACATTTGGAAGTGATGCAAAAACATGTGACAAAGGAAAAGAAATTGATTGCCACCCCTGATATTTCTATCACCAAAAATATTTTTGATATGCATTCTCAAGTGAGCTTAGAGAAGTTGGCTCTAGATAATCTAAAGGAAGAATGGGAGAAACTTATGGATAATCTCAAGAAAAACCATCCTAATATTTTTGACAAATTGTAAGTATATTATTTGTCATTATTTTTAAAAAAGGGGGAAACATATGTATATCTACCGAGAGCATGTTCATAGGGGGAGTCACTGAGTTTACACATTTTTTGGTTTTGTGAAATTTTTGAGAATTCAAACTTTATAGTCAGCATACATATAAGTTTTTAATACTAATGCCAAAGGGGGAGAATGTTACTCCTAAATGGATTAAGTGTTGTCATTAGTATTCATTTGTACAGTCAGTAAACATAGGAAGATAGTTCAGTCAGTTATCAACACGTAGTAGTCACCAAGCAAAGAGGTTACCAAGTATAAAAATTACCGAGTACACAGGATTACCAAGTGCTAGTAAACATCAAGATTGAGAGACAACATTTATCGAGTAATCTAGAGTTTGCATAAAATTTTGGAATAGCACATAGTTCAAGGTGAACAACTTTTTGCCAAGCAAGAAAATGGTTTACCAAGATCGAGGTGAATATTTATTGTGGATGTAATCATTTAATGAATGATGATTCCTATGTAATGATGATCTAGATTAATCATATGAACTGTTGATCTTAGGTTTTCTAAGTTAATGTAAAACTCTAATTAGGTCAAGGTCAGTTTGATATAAAATTTGTAAGGATGTCATTTTGATATGTATCATCAAGAAGTAGCTGCACTCAAGGACATCTGAAGATCAAATAGGGTTTTGACAAAAGGATTTCGACAGAAGCATTCAATTTATGAGAACAAATATAAGGTTGTTGAGAAGTTCAGAAGGATATACTCATCACAAAAAGGTGATATCTTTATTGTACTTAAAGGATAACTTTATTTCTACAGAAGTGAAGCTTTGTGGGTTCCATCCCCACCGCAATTTTTACCTTCTAACAAGGGTTTATGCAATACCAAAATACATGTGTCATGTGTATTGAAGTTTCATATATTTTTTATTTATTTGTTTACATGCATTTACATTTCAGTTATAGTATTGAATGTATGGTGAATGCAATCTACATAGTCGGTTATTGAAGTTAATGTTTACAAGGAATAGTTTGAAAAGTTTTGAGGATACTAATTCACCCCTCCCCTCTCAGTATACACCTTTCTATAATTCCAACATTCTTAAGTTGATTGATAAACCCTAAATGTGTTACCTTTACTCAACTTCAAAAGTAATTTTAATTTCATGAGCAAGTGTCATAACCTTGAATTTTGTGCCTTGATGTTTTTTCAATCTCTCCTAACCAGTTTGACTTTTCAACCAACATTATAAAGTTTACCAGTTTACCTAATCTTTACAAGTATACACTATTGGTTAACTATTCTTCACTCAGTGTCTTGTAAACCTTATCAAATTCTTGTTTCCTATAGATTCCTGGTGAATATTATTTCACAAATATCTTCAAGTGTCTCTATAGGTAATATCATTCATCACAATTCATCAAAATAATTACCACACATCCAATTTATTGAAACTATCTACCTTTACCCAATACATTCTATAGTTAACCATTTCAACTCTCTGATTAGTCCTACCACTCATATAACTAATATGACTGTTCTTCATTTCCATTCCTTCTTTAGTGTATGAACTTCAGAATGCTATAACTCTATCCATCGATCACCATCTTGATGTGATTGCAATAACAATCCAATAATATCATCCAAATCACACAACTCCGATCACAACACCTAATTCCATTCTTGTGGGACATACCTATGTACAAGGAAATGTACCTTCATAGAATTAGGATTGAGCAATAAATGAAATAGAAACTAAATAAACCACAATATAACAACTATTTAGCAAATGAAAGATCAATTAAGCATCCTATGGCTCTCTATCTAAGAGTGTTAATGTGAAGCTTTCAGCAAGCTACCATTAATGACAGTCCTAGAATGAGAAATGATAAAGATTAAGCTAAAGCTAACAATTAATTCAAATTGAATGCTAATTAAGACTTAATTTTCCTTTCTAGCTATAAAATGAAAGATATTCTATGCAATTCTCAGATGTGTGGTTATGAATTATGAGGATTTTGGTCTTCCTTTTATAGATTTATGCAAGGGTAGGGGGTATAGGTGTGTTGATCATGATTAAGCTTGAGTTGAGTCTTTGGTTCCACCCTTTGAAGACAATGCAAAGTTTGTGTCCTCAAAGCTTGGGAAAAGTAGACAAAATCAATGGACAAGATTCTCTTTTACTTTGAGTGATTGAGATTGAATTTGGCTTGATCCATGTGAATGCATTTTCTTAAATCCTATTGGTTGATTGAATTCCCTCCCTTTTTGGGTTGTTGAGAGAAATTAGGATTTATTAATTAATTTAAATTTATTTATTTAGCCATGTACCCCTTGAATGGGTTGAATTTGATTTAATTCAAAACTATACAATTAATAGAATTAATTGCACTTTGATTTAATTTCACTTGATTTAATAGTTTTTTAATTGCTCTTTTGGCTTTAGATTTTGAATCATATTGAATTAAGACTTGATTTTAATTTTGATTGGCCAAATGTTTGTTTCAATTCAATTGCCTTGATTTTGCCTTGATTATTCACATGAATGATCTTGTCCACTTTTCGGTGATTACAAATTCTCCTCTTTGAGTTGACATGCGAAGCATGTCAATTCAAAGAATGTTCTGATCCAATTGATAAAAAGTCATGGTTCTGTCGATGGTCGATCTTGATGTTTGATATGAGATGCAGATTCTGATGCTAGGATTGATTGATTGCTGTGATGTTCATTTTGATGATTGTTCTGATGATGGATCCTTGATATGATGTAAGATTTTGATGTAAAATTCTGATTTGATGATTGATTCTGATGTGATGCCCCAGTCAATTGATTTACAAAAAAATTTATGATAAAAGCTTTCGCTTTGATTTGATGGTCGATCTCCTATTTCGATGAAGATGTTTTTTATGATAATTATCTGATGGTATGCCCCCTTGAGAAATGAATCAAAATGATTTTGGATGATTTGGTTGAGAATGGTAAATTTTGATTTGTTTCCCGATATAGAAATTTGGAAATGCCCCGATCATGAGAGAATTTGATGAGAAAATATGTGATTGATAAGAAGAGATAAGTTGATGATGGTTTTGTACTATTTGATGTCAGTAAGGATCACTTGGTTGATATTGATGTCAATCTGATAGGATAAGTTGATGGGTTGATATTTCGCTCTCAAGATCTAGAGAGACAAAACTATGATTTTCCTTCCTCAAAATCTAGAGTTAGGAGATTTGATGCGCTCAAGATGAGAAAATGGATGATAGGATAACTTGATTGATGTTAGATGATCAATTGGATGATTTGACTGATTCATATTTGATATGCTTATGATTAGATGTTTTTTGTGATATGGAGTTGATTGGATGTTCTCATGATGCAAAATTGGGAATGATAGAAGGAAAGGTGATGAATAGGACTAGGTTGCCCCTAGTTGATCAACATGATTTATTATTGATGATGTCCTTGATGAAGCATGAATCATTTTGATGATATATCTTGATGGAATTGATGTACCTTTGATGATCAGATTGAACATGATTTTTGATGATGGATACTTCAGAGATTGATGATGTTGGTCAAGACTTTTATCATATTGATGGACATTTGATGATGTAAATTTCAAGAGATTTGATGATGGACCATTGATGATATCATTGATCTTTTGATGTATCTTGATTTGATCATTTGATGATAATAACTCCACCCCCTTTAACTTTTCTCTTTTTCAAATATGTTTTCAAGCTAAGAAAGGCAAATACCTTAAATGTATTTAATCTAGTATGTATGCAGCTAACTGTCATCATTCAGAATTTGGAAGCTTATTTTCATCATCGAGCTTTTGGAACATGAAATTGGTACAACCCTCACTGGTTCAACCATGATGATATGAATACCTCTTTCCTCATATTCTAACAATTTCAAGTAACAATCAAAGAATTGATCCCTTTCATATACAAATGTCCTCGATGATTATTTGATGATCATGTCATTAGACGGATTCACATACTTCTATGTATCAACCTGACAAGCACTCAAGAAGAAATCAAGAAAATATCATGTCTTCATCATTGCTCATCTAGTCAAAGACTTCATCGATTTGCTAAAAAGACATGATTCCAAAAAATTAGTAACACTTTGAACATTTTTGCTTTTGTTTGTAGATCCATATTTGAAAAACTTCATCCACTTTGATCCTTAGTTATGTTTAAGCCTTTTAGATTTTGATTTGATTTGTTGTTTGAAGATTTAATGTGTCAAATGTTGTTGTTTAAATCAAGTGTTTGGATGTTGAAATGTAATATTGATCAATAAGTTCAAGTGTAGCAATTTTTCACTTTTGATGCAATGATTTTGAGCCAACTTGTGTCTATTTTGATAAGCTCATTGAATTTGGATTGGTGCCCCTAGTTTGATTTAGCAAAGATCATGCTTTGTTGGTCAATGCAACTTTTGAGTGTTTACTTAAGATTTTCAATTTTTAGATTTTTAGATTTTTTATTTTTTATTTTTTTGCTTTTTAAAAGATTTTTTATGTTTTTGGATTATTTAGAGATTTTTTTATGTTTTTTTTTTTGGATTTTAGATATTTTGTATTTTTTTTGGATTATTTGAGGAACATTTTCACTTTTTAGATTTTTTAGAGATTACTAGTCCTCAAACAAGATCACATTGAATTTGTCCCCAATGTCTAGCAAGGTATAGGACATGAAAGATGGATTTGCAAATTGACGATTCACCAATGAATAGGCAATGATGGATGAGGCAAGTGTGTTACCCATAGGATCTCCTCAAGATTATCCAAGCTAGGGAAAAATAATATGTTAATATAGGCCAATGATGTGGTGTTGGATAGCCTATGGAATAATGACTTGGTGTCATGAAAATGGTCCAAAGGAGTGGATATATCAAGAGACTTTTTCAAACATTATTTTCCATTTCTTTTATTTCTTGTATTTTATTCTTCAATTGGGTCAAGATTAAGGGATCAATATGGATAGGATCACACAATCATGATAAAGGGGTGGTGAAGGCTATGAGTGAATGGTTTGGGATTATGGGAAGACTTCTTAGAAATAATGAAGGTGGCTTTAGGATAAGCAAGATTATGATAAGGTAGCGTGAACGTAACAAGTGAATAGGCTGATGAATATGATAACTCATGTCAAGATACTTAATGCTCATGGATATGTTCAACCTTGTCAAGATAAAAGGTGAAAGATGTAATACAAATGCAAGTGAGATCAATGGTAGAAAGATGGAGGATATGATGGATGAAACTTGCCCCCAAGTGTAGAGTGCAAGAGAGAGGAATTACGCATGATGCCTATTTGCCATTTTTTCATCATGGTACTTGTCCAAGATGCCACAAGAAGTGGTTTTCACCATAGGATGGATTTCTTTTCTTTTCTTTTTCTTCTATTTTTTTTTTCAAATTTTTATTTTTTTTCAACTTTCTCTTTTTGGATGGACCCAAGCCTCATGCTCTTTGGATACTCATGGAAAAGGTATGATATGATGGGCCAAGGCTGCTAAAAGGTATGCTCAAAGATGTTGATATGGTGATGGAAAGGTGATATGGTGGATAAGGTAAAGGGTGGCTAAAGATTTATGCAATGGATTGGATAAGGGAAATGGAAGGATAATGAATGAGAGGATAATAAGTCTTTCCATATGTGGGCGTGAAAAAGGGAATGGAAGAATAATGAATAAGAGGATAAGAAGTATTATAGAGATCAACATCGATACACACCTTGAAGGGTAGTGGAATAATGGAGGAAAAATGGTTGAAATAGCTTGGGATTTTGATGTAAGAGAGGATACGGATCTTGGGACACAAGGACTCAAAATGGATGGATAAGATGGAATATGTTTGGGAGAATGTGAAGTGGAAGCCTTTGGAAGCTTGAATGTCAACTTTGATTTCTCTTTTGTGTGTAAGTCCTTCAAAAGTGACTTGGGAATCCACACTTTCTTTGATTTTTCTTTCCTTTTGGATGCTTTGGAATGCATTTCTTTGATGTGGGATTTAGGAACCCACAATTTCTATGATTTTTCTTTTTGCTTGATGGGCCTTGGTGGTCTCTTGAATATTTATTTTTTTCTTTCATTCACATGTCGATTAGATGGGACATGGTGCTCTTCATCCATAAGTGGATTCTTGGTTTTCTGATTCTTATGTTGCGCATTCAAACTGCTTCCAAAGGACTTGGGATTGGTGGATGAATAAGGTTGATATGGCTGGTCTATATAGATGATCTGATATGGAGGATTTACATGGATGGGTCCTTGGTTTCTAAAGTATGTATGTCTTTTTTCATCTTGATAGGGTATAGGGTAAGTGGATTATGGGATAAGGATGGTAGGAAAGGTTGATGGAGGGATATAGGGACCTAATACGGATGATAGATATGAAGGTTTCAACTTTGGAATATAGGGGCCAAGGATGGATTTGGAGGATGTAGAAGGAATATGATTATGCAAAAATGGAGGTAAATGGGATGTGGAAGGGATATCAACATCTTTATTTTGAGCTACCTGGCCAATACTTTCATCTTTCAGATTTATCTTTATACCAATAGGCTTATATGTAGCTTTGATAGGAGCAGTTGAATCTTGAGATAGATATGGAGGCTTATGAAAAGGAGATGTTGGGGTAATTTGATCTTGACAAGGATCTTTTGATAGCCTAGGAAGAATACTTTTCTTTTGATTTTCAATAATTTCATTAGAGATGGAAAGTATATTTTGATCTTGCTTAGGATATGGGTAGGATATAAGAGGTGAAGGAATATGGGGTGTTTGAGATGGAAGGGTATCTTCTTGAAAGAAATGGAAGGGTATGAAAGGATCATCATGTGATTCTTGTAGTATGGGACTTTGGTCAACTATAGGATAAAGAGGGATATTATCTTGATCTTGATCCTTCATAAGATTTGTTTCTTTTCAATTTTGATTAGTCTCTTGACATGGAGCCACTTCTAAGGACAATGTAGGAGTTTAGATCCGCACGATGGATTCTTCAAGGGATGATGGTTGTTCATTTGAAATAGGTACAATAGGCATTATAGCACATGAATTCTTGGAGTCTATAATCTTTTAAGCATGAAAGAAGTTTTTAGCAAGATGTAGGTTAGCTTAGATCTCTTTTAGAGGTAGCCCTTGAGGGTATACATAGTCATCATGAAAACTGTTTGGATCTTTTTTTGATGGAGGAATATTGGATAGCTTTGCTTATATATGAAATGGAGGAATGGTGGAATAGGTGAAAGCTATAAGAGGACCACTACTAGAGACATGTTCATAAGTTTGATCTTGCTTGAGAGTAGTATCTTCATTAGATGATTCATTAGGATTTTCAATTTCAATTAAGTCATCATCAATAAGATTTTGGATTTTATGTTTCAACTACATGCAATTTGAAGTTTCATGCTCATTATATCTATGATATGCACAATAGTTACTCAAAAATATAAAACCACATGAAGTGATTTGAGGCAACATTATGAGATCATTTTCAAGGAGTTTTTCCAAAGCTAATTCGTATGAAATTCCCAAAGGAGTAAATGATCTATCCCAAGGATATTTGGATATATTTGTGTTTCTCAAAGAATTTTCATATGATGAATATTGTTGAGATGGGACTAATTCCTCTTGATTTCCTTGATCAAAGATGAGATCCTCTTGATATTTTGAAATAGGTTCTTCATCAAATATTGGTTTATCATTAGGATATTCTTGATCAAATATAGGGTTTTCATGATATTCTTTTTGATCAAATTTTGAATTATCAAAGATATGGCATTCATGATGTTTTTCTTGATCATAGAGGTAAGGAAACAATGTTCTTAATGAGAATTGGTTGGATAATGTTTCCATTTCTTTTCCCATTTCTTGAATTCTTGTGAATAGAATATTCTTTTGAATCTTTATTGTTAATTGATTTTTGGATCTTAATGGATGTTTCCTTTTTGTAATCAAAGACCTCCAAGCACAACACAATGATTTTATCAATTATCACAAGAAATTCTTCCAAGCAATCTACCTAAGGTCAAATTTGGCTTTTAAATGGATCTAATGAGGTAGACTTGCTAAGATAACAAGGATTTAATCAAGATTCCATTCAAAATGGATATTAAACTTTCATCCTCCAAGTATATTAAGAGGCTTCCCACCACTGGTATATCAGAGTTTTGTGCAATCTGTGAGGACTACTCGAGGAAGTTTGAAAATTTAGTATCCTTTTGTCACATACCCCATTAAGGATGTATGAATTTCATTTTATAGTGGGTTGGATGATCACAAAAAAGGGGATTGTATCCCACTTTGGGCTGTCCCTCTCACTGGCCTCGTTAAGGCAATTCCTTAGGAGGCAAGCCCACTAATGTTCTAGCATGTTCATGTAAAGCAAGGAAATGGAGTTAAGAATTAGTTTTTGGGAATTTGATTCACCAAAAGGTGAAGAGCATATCCCTAACTTTTCCTTAATTTCCCAAACACAATAAACAAGGTTCAATTACTAGCCCACTAACTGTGGGGATTTGAGTATTTCTACTCTCCTCCACAAACAAGGGGCTTTGATTTTATGTGCTTGATTTCCTCAACCTTTCTTCTTAATTAAAAAGTTTAACACCTTTGGCATTTTGATTCACTAGAAGAAGTGAAGAGCATAGGCCTAAATGCTAAACTTTCCAAACAAAGATAGGTTGTTTTGTAATTACTAGAGTTTGAAATGCACCAATGCCACAATTTAAGGGAAAATATTCACTAGTTTTAGGCTTACCTTTCCTTGTAGCTAGCATAGGCTAGGGGCATTTTTGAGTGATTATTTCCATTTTTATCTTACCTTGGCTATTGTTCCTTTCCAATGTTCTTTTCCTCCAACAAAGTTAGTCAACAACAACAACCACAATGAAGGAAACCAAAACCAAAATTGAAGAAGCAAAGTTTGAATTGAATCTAAGGCCTTATTTGCAAATTTTTAGAAAAACTTGAATTAAGGTGAGAAAATCCAATTAAGTGATACAAACTTAGTTTTATATGCTTCTACAACTTTAAGGTAGTTCTCATAAACTTGATTTTCCTCCTCTTGTGAATCCTCAAGAATCGATTTGATGTGAATAAAGTTCTCCTTCTTGTTTTCTTAGTCAAAGCCTTCCCTTCTTAGTTGAATCTACTCTCTGGTTTCTTCACTTTTCTATGATCAGACATCCTGCAGAGTCATACAAATCATTTTACCAAAGTCAGATAGTGAAAATTAATAGTTTATGCAAAAGCGCTTATGTAATGCTTAAAAGTGTTATTTTACTTCTTAAAAGTGTTGCTAATCTGATTAAAAGCATTGCTTCAACTATGTCAGTAAAAATCAAAAGTGCACAAATAACTAATAAAGGCATTGTAGAATATATCAAAGGCGGTAACAATAAAGTAAAAAGGCTCAATAAATTAGCAGAAGCACTCAGGGGTCAAGGAATAAGCTCTATAGGTCTGTGCAAAGGCACTGTAAGAATGATAGATAGATAATAGAAGGATTGAAAGCATCGTGGATCAGTGCAAAGGCACACAAATTTTTTGTGAAAGCATTGAAACCATGCTGAGAAGCATCGCTTAATCATGCAGAAGCACCATTTGAGCTCTCAAAAGCACTGTTTCCTAAAAAACCTGAGAGTTAAACATGCACAAATTTGATAAAAATGAAATAATTCCGAGCGTTTAGTAAAGTGAAGCATCCTGCCCCACGGTGGGTGCCATTTTGTGTACAAGGAAATGTACCTTCATAAAATTAGTATTGAGCAATAAATGAAATATAAACTAAATAAACCACAATATAGCAACTATTTAGCAAATGAAAGATCAATTGAGCATCCTATGGCTCTCTATCTAAGAGTGTTAATAGAAGCTCTCAACAAGCTACCATTAATGACAGTCCTAGAATAAGAAATGATAAAGATTAAGCTAAAGCGAACAATTAATTCAAATTGAATGCTAATTAAGCTCTTAATTTTCCTTTCTAGCTATAAAATGCAAGAGGTTCTATGCAATTCTGAGATGTGTGGTTATGAATTATGAGGATTTTGGTCTTCCTTTTATAGATTTATGTAAGGGTAGGGGGTGTAATTGTGTTGATTATGATTAAGCTTGAGTTGAGTCTTTGGTTCCACCCTTTGAAGACAATGCAAAGTTTGTATCCTCGAAGCTTGGGATAAGTAGATAAGATCAATGGACAAGATTCTCTTTTACTTTGAGTGATTGAGATTGAATTTGGCTTGATCCATGTGAATGCATTTTCTTAAATCCTATTGGTTGATTGAATTCCCTCCCTTTTTGGGTTGTTGAGAGAAATTAGGATTTATTAATTGATTTAAATTCACTTATTTAGCCATGTATCCCTTGAATGGGTTGAATTTTATTTAATTCAAAACTATACAATTAATAGAATTAATTGCACTTTGATTTAATTTCACTTGATTTAATAGTTTTTTAATTGCTCTTTTGGCTTTAGATTTTGAATCATATTGAATTAAGACTTGATTTTAATTTTGATTGGCCAAATGTTTGTTTCAATTCAATTGCCTTGATTTTGCATTGATTATTCACATGAATGATCCTATCCACTTTTCGGTGATTACAATACCAATCAAATCTTTCATCTCTATTCATTCATTGCTAAATTAATTTCTTCTTTTCACCAAACTGACTGTAACATGCATAAAACTCATCAACACATATGTAATCATAGATATAGCATTATAAACATCTCTAATACATATGTGTCAAACCACACACCAAAATTCACAACATAACTCTCAATTCATCTACCCATCTCATCTTCATCAATTATGCCAACACTAACACTCACAAATCACTTGGTTTTCAACAATGACAACACAAAAATGATGATCTAACATAAGCACTCAACTATACACAAAAATGGTGTATTTATTTTACCCAAAATGATATATCTTGTGATTCTGCAGGGCCATCAAGGAACAATTAAAGGATACAACAGAGGAGTGGGGTAACATATTTGCACAAGATATTGTGTGCCTCTAGGTTTTTGTAGAACTATCATTGAGTATTCAAAGGTAGGTGAGAAAGAATTGGGTATACAGAAAGGCATTCACTCCAGCCTTTAGTTATAGTTACAGAAAGCACTCAAAGGTGCCAGTGTATTTAAGGGGTAACACATGGCGTGAACATGATAGTGCAAATAAGTGGACCCCAGGATTCTACAGAGGTTAGAATGATGGGAGGCCAAGTGTAGCAAAGGTGTGGAGCAGTGTGTTTGCAATCTAAGGAAAGGTGAGCCCCGTTGTTCCATGGGAAATTTTTAATTACCCAAGGTGATGCAATGGAGGAACAAGGTGCTTATTCCCTTATTTTTGAAATCAAAGATATGTGCTCACTATTAATGTATAACAATATCCAAGACCCTGTGTTCCTGTGGGTAAGGAAAACAACTAATGGGCATGCCAACAGATTGGTGGGGTATACAAGTTGGCGATCTAAATAAGGTAAATGCATGGTCAATCTTATCTAGAGATTACATGTGGTGCCACATAAGAAAGAAATATGCCAATTAGATAGTGTCAAAGATCTTTGGTAGATCATTCATGAAGTAGAGCTAACAGATGAGGATCCCAAGGAATTAAATGACATTTGTAGGCCAAATTACTTGGATTTTCCAATTAGGCAGAAGAGTGATTAATAGATTTTTCTATCAAAGGACTTTGGATGTTGTATTTTAGTTGAGTTGTGATCAGATTTACAATAAATATCATGATCTTTGTTGCCAAATTTTATTAGGGAATGTTACATCAGGAAGTAATGTAAATTCATTGCCATGAAGTGTAATTCTAGAAAATAGAGGACTAGGTTTTATGAAGAGATGGATGAATGCCCCTTGGGGTTATACACATGTACTCCAAAGTAATTTTTTGAAGCCTATAATTCATCTAGTGCATTGCTAGAATGAAGTATTTCACCCAAGTAGTAATGTGGTTGTATTTTATAGTGTTGCAAGAGGTTTACACAAATTTTAGCCATAAAGATGCATTTTCTTGTGTCTATAGAGTTGCAAAAATTCTATGAGATGGCTAGGGAGGTCTCAAAATGTGTAGGTTCAAGAACTGGTTCTCCTAGTTTCATGTTGAAGAAAACTATCTTTCTTTGTTGCCCCTTAATCCAATAAGGAGGCAAGGTTAAGTAGGAGGACTTAGTTGAATGGAAAAGAAATGAGGACTCATAGGTATTCAATACCCTCTAAGACTCATCAAAATACTTTCCCTTTCAAAATGCAGAACATGAAGATTATCTATTGGGTCCTTCTTATGGTCACATGAGAATATGAATCCTTTATTTTCTGCTCTATTTCAATTCTAACCCATAAAGTGTGATAGTGGAAAAGCTCATAAACCTCCCAGGGACACTAAGTCACTTAGGCTTTCTTGCCAATAGAAAGCCAACACAACAACCATGCTAGAAGATAAAAGGGGGTAGACAATCATTTAAGGAAAATGAACTCCTCTGCAAAATAACCATTGGTGGCTAAAGATGCTTTGGGGACAAGTTATCGACCAGTAGATGGTTGTATACATTGAGTTATAAAATGGATTTCAAGGCCAAAGCAAGGGGATGAAAGATTTGGAAAAAAAATGAAAAATTAGAAAATCCTAGGTTTTGGTACATGGGATATGTGCATATGTAAATCCTTTACAAAGAAAGGTTTTCATTTTTTCAGTAATGAAATGTCATGAGCTTATCTCCATTAATGTACTCAGAGTCATTTGAATAAATAGATCAAGGGTTTATTTCATTTAGTTTATTTACTAATTTCTATTGCAATTTGTGTTGTTTGTCCATGCATCTATTCATAACAAAGTTAAATATTTCCTTGCACAAATAACAATGGTTTTAGTGTATGATAATGGATATCCTAAGTAGAATCTCATGGAAAACATAGATGTGTTGTGTTGATTTCAGGAGTTAATACTTTAAGGGCCCAATGAAAACTTACTTTAAATGTTTGTAAAATTTTGTTACACTTTGGTATTTTGACTCTGTTACCAAGATTAGGCATTGGTCTATGAATCCTCTTTTCCTATTTTCAAGCCATAATCAAGATACCCAAATTTATTTTAATTTCTATTGTATGATTATGAGGATTTAAATCACATCTTCCAACACATTGTAAGCCTCAAAAATGCTAGAGTTGAGCCGACTCTATGAATACCTAAAGTAAGCTCTAATTTGTGGGTCTGGAAGCAATCTACTAAGTATGCAACAACAAATTCCCATGTATTCCCTAAATATTGTTTTGCATTGAAGGTTTACCTTCCTAGGTTTTGTAGAGACTAAAGTGAAGGAGATATTCTATATTTCTAAGGAAATCTCAAGCAATTGGCTAGCAGTCTTGGTTTATTTCTTATAGGAGAAGGCTAAATCCTTAGGTGAACCTAAGACATAACCTGGAGTAACCAAGAAAATGATGAATCTTCTAGGGAGAGTCTATCCAAGTCCATTTGAGGAAAGATTCTTAAATGGTTTGTAATATGAAAATTAGTTTCAAATTTCTCAAATTTGGAAGAGTTGTAGAACAAAATAAAAGTTAGTATGTGACTTTTTTGGCTGGAGAAGATCCAGAAACTAACATGTGTTTTAAATAGCTCTTTTTCTGTTTGAAAAATCCTCTACAAGGAGGTGGAAAATTTGAGATAAGGAGCCAACTAGAGATTTGAGGAAATCTCAAAATACACAAAGTACTACTGGTACAACATTCCAGGTATTCCTCAAAGTTTTATGTAAGATATTAATTATTTCCTTTAAATTTAAGAAGCACTATAGGAGGGAAAGATTGATGTTATTTTTATATACTCCTCATATATCTTTTGTATCTTTGTATGAGAGGAATTATATGTGTATTTTATATTTATGATTTCTAGAAAAGATCTTAGTATTTTCTATTGTAAGTCATGATTTGTATTGTAACACTAAGGTCTCTTGTTGTATAATAGCTTTTGTAAAAGCATAAGTGTCAGCATGTTTCATTTTGTGCATCCTTGTGGGATTCCAAGTGTGATCACACCATGTAATCAACTTCAATTATGTAGTTAGAAATTTTCTTTCGATGATCAAAGGTATATGCACATAGATTTCAATCATATTCATGGATTTCCAAATATTATACTGGCTGAAGTAAGAAAAGATTTGCCTAAATTCAGTGGTTCACAAAATGAATCAATAGAGGTACATTTACAAAGCTTCAGTAACCTAATGGATGATTGTGATATTGATCATGATGATGTCATAATCATATTATTTTTGTAGTCATTAAGGGATGATGCGAAGGAGTAGTATTCAAATTTACTACTAGTATCAATTGACCCTTAGAAGGAATTTAAATCAGCTTTCAGAGAGAAATATGGTGAAAGGGTTTATGCTTCCAAAATGTTAGATGAATTCATGAATATTAATATAATAAATAAAGAGTTGGTTCATTAGTTCTATCCAATGTTCATGAAATCTCTAAAGAAGTTTCCTGATAATTATAGGCCCCAAGATGCAACGGTGTTAGTGGTGTACTTGGGTGCATTCAATAAGAAAATGAGTTGTTGACTAAGAAATAAAGAGCCACAAAACTTGCATCGAGATTTTCAAGTGGCTATGGACATAGAGGGCATGATGATGTTTGGACTAGTAAAGTTTCAAAACATTGATACCATGATCTCTCACATGGATGTGTATGAAGTAGAACATAAAAATTATGAAGTTTCAAAAAATTCTCAGAATTAAAATGAGTTTGTTGTCCTTGATTATGCACAACTCACCAATATGAATAAGATTGAGCTTAAAGATTTTTATTAGCAGTATGAGGATTTTTCTAAATCTACTACACATATTCAAGCATTAATTGATATTAAGACAATGAGGCTGGCCAAGAATAAAGAAGTTGCATTTTTTGATGTTCAGGGGAAGCCTTGCAATGAAGATTATTCATGTGAAATTTTAAGAGGTGTTGATATTGTCGAAAAGTTGCATACATATAAAAATGGACAACAATTGAATGATGAGGATTACAAGCACCCACGTTTTGTTGGTATGCCTTATATTACTTCACTTCATGATATGACAAGTGACATCTTCTATCCTAGTATGCCTCAAAAGTTGTATGGAGAAGAAGTTGAATCAATTACGGCTCATGGTGATATTGAGAGGCCTTCCTGTGTTGATATGTTGGCATAACTAATGTAAAGATGTTGTAGGGATTGTTGAGAGTGTTTTGGTACATATTTGATGACAGGGAGATAATTTATTGTTGTTTTCATTGATGTCAACTAAGTGTTGTGCTGGTTGACAATGAGTTGATAAGTGTTTGCACTGGTGGATCCAATGTACGGTGATTTTGTGATGGAATTGGAGTGTGTGATTCTTATGGGAGACTTAGTGATGTCTCTAGATGTTGCATGTATGATCGCAATGGGTGAAAAAAAATATGAAAAGAGTTATGATCAATTGAATGGTGATAGAGGAACATGAAAAAAAAATAGTGACAAAGATTGAATGATTTGATTTTTCTATCAAATCGGTGTGGATCCAAGTGTTTTGATCATGATATGTTTATCTTGACTAGGATATGTTGTTGATACTATGATCACAAGTTGTTTGGAGTACCACGAGGAATAGTTTTAGGGGACAAAACATCATTCTATGGAAGTTTGTAAAATGTTTGAATAGGTTGACCAATTGATGTTAGATCAATGAGTAGTGATGATGTGATTAGTTGTAGTGGATGTTTTCATGATCTAGGTCTCAAGGTGATGTCACATAATAGATTTGTAATGCTAAGTTAGTGTTAAATTCTTTGAGGTGATCAGATCTAATCAAGTATTGGAAGTGTGTTGAAGAAGTCAAAAGGTTTGACTGTTCTTGATTTAAATTGAATGTGTGATGGATTTGAAGGCCAACATAGACTTGAAATTGTAATAAATTATTAGTAACACATATTAGGGTTCAAGGATCAAGCAGGAATGAATTGTAATGATGAAATTCAAATATATTAGGTCATGTTTAAGTCAGTGTCTGACCTAGTTAGTGAATATGTACTTATATGTCAAGTGATGAATTATGAAGTTGTAGATCGTGGAGGCGAAGGTGTGGTCGAGTAAAGAGTGAAGATCATTTGCAAGAGGAATAAGTTTTGAGCTTAATTGGATATGAAAAAGAAAAAGAGAAGTTCTATACCCTGATCATTATAGTTTTTGGTTCCTAATAGTTTCTGCAATAAAATCCCTTATTTGGTTAGACTTTAATAGGTGTGATTTGTAAATCCTCCAATAGGTTGACTCTTTAACTAGGGTTTTAAATCCTTTAAGAAGGTTAATCCTAACAGGGTAAAGATCCTAATAGGGCTAGAGGTAAATCCCTTAATCAGGTGACTCTTATTAGGGTCTTCTCCTAATTGGGCATCATTGTAAGCTCCTAATAGGGATAGGTCTTTAACATGGCACATTTAAGAAGAGTACATATTATTAGTGGGTGTTAATTCCCACCCTGATTTTCACCCTTAATAAAAAATTGGTGTCACTTTGATGCATGTTTGGATGGTTGTATGGTTACTTTGTTTA
This sequence comes from Chamaecyparis obtusa, assembly GCA_027943335.1. Taxonomy (NCBI): domain Eukaryota; kingdom Viridiplantae; phylum Streptophyta; class Pinopsida; order Cupressales; family Cupressaceae; genus Chamaecyparis; species Chamaecyparis obtusa. Next base: position 661,416 of record BSBK01004908.1, on the reverse strand, counting down.
TTGCATGCATAAAGTTTAAAGTTAATGAATGAGGTTGATATTGTTGAAAGGATTGTGAACCCCCTCCCCCCTCTCAGTAATCTTGGACCTTATAGTATTAACAATTGGTATCAGAGGTCTTGGTCCTCTTTGTGGTAAGCTTAACAACTTGAGGGAAAGATCCAATGTTGAAGAATGAAGGTTCTAATTTCACAAGAGATAACTGCACAATATGGAGTGACCAAATGAAGATCTATTTGAAAGGTATGGGGCCACAATTCTAGTATCATGTTGTGATCAAATATGTTGTTCTTATTGGGACTCTTAATGAAGATCAATTGAAGGAGTGGTGGGAGAATATGAAAGCATTGGAGGATATAGTGAGTACTTTATTTGATATTGACTATATTAATGTACATGGTTTAGAGACTACTCATGAGGTTTGGGAAAAGCTTAAACTAATCTATGGTGGAGACAAGCAGATGCAAAAAACCAAGGTAGATAGTCTGAAGAGAAAATATGATGACATGAAAATGGTTGAAGGAGAAAACATTGCTCAATATGGTCAAAGGATAGAAGAGGTTGTAGGTTCTATTAAGAGTTTCAGTAGTACCATTGAAGAAGAATACATGGTAAGTGAAATTTTGATAACTTTTTTGCCTTCTTATGCCATTAGAGTTTATGCTATTCATGAGTTGATAACAATAGATAATGTCTCAATTGATGGTTTGATTGGGAAGCTTATTGATTTTTAGTTGAGTAACTTTGATAATAGTATTCATAGAGTTGAAGAAACTTTTAAGGCCTCTTTTTCATTAGCATAGTATAAGAAAGGAAAATAGATAAGTCTTGAATCTTCATGCATGTCAATTTATTCCAAGGAATTTTATTCTATCTTGGATGAAGAGAGCAAGCAAGAGGAACTTGAAATATTACTTGCAAGGAGACTACCTAGAGGAAATAGTAAGTACAAAGACAAGTTACCTTTGAAGTGTTTCTCATACAATAAGATATGACATATTGTTGCTAAGTGTCCTAATGGTGAAAAAAAAGAGAAGATCAAAATATTCCAAGGAAAAGGAAAGAAACAATGGTATGTTGCAATAGATGAAGGTGTGACTGATGAAGAATCTGAAGACAATGAAGATGAAGAGATAGTGTTTGTCACGGTGAAAGAATATAAAAGAAGGTGAAAATGCCTTAGTATCTCACATGGATCAAGACAATTAATGGGTTATAAACAATTTGCGTTCTTGTCACATGACCATTGACCGAAGTAAGTTCACCAAGCTTGAATAATTTGATGGTAGTGTGGTCATGTTTGGTAACAATACACCCTTCTTGGTAAAAGGAAAAGGTATAATTTCTTTGAATGGTAAGAGAAATGATGATGATGTTTACTTTGTAGAAGGTCTAACACATAACTTGTTGAGTGTGGGTCAGTTAAATGATAAAGGTTATAGAGTTGAGTTCAAAGGAAGTGTATGCAAGATACTTGGAAGATCAAGTGATCTGATTGAAATTGGTAGGTGGACTGGACTAGGTAATTCATTCCATATGAATACTACTATAAATAGTTGTTTGGTGGATAGAGTTAAGGATATTTGGTTGTGGAATAGAAGGTTATGTCATGTGAACTTTTATAGTTTGGTCAAAGTTAGCAAGATGAATATAGTTAGAGGTTTGCCATAATTAGTTAAGCCAAACAACATAATGTGTAAGGAACATTAATTGGGTAAGTTAACTAGTTCTACTTTCAATAGCAAGTCATTTTCATCAGAGAATATACTAGATTTAGTGCATATTGATTTATGTGGTCCTATGAGGACTAGAAGTTGTCGTGGTGATATATATTTCATATTATTTACTGATGACTACTCAAGGATGATGTGGGTGACTTTCTTAAAGGATAAGTCTGAAGCTTTCTACAAGTTCAAAGCTTTCATAATACTTGTTGAGAAATAAATAGGTAAGATCTTGAAATTGTCAAGGATAGAGGAGAAGAGTTTACTTCATCAGAGTTTGTCCAATATTGTGAGGAGAATGGAATCAAAAGGAATATGGTTGCATCGAGAAATCCATAGAAAAATGGTGTTGTTGAAAGGAGGAATAGAACTATAGTTGATGATGCTAGGACAATGATGATTCAAGGTGATATGCCCAAGTCATATTGGAGAGAATCCATTAGCACTGCAGTCTATACATTAAATCGAGTACTACTGAAGAAAGGAACCGGTAAGACACCTTATGAATAATGGTATGGTCATTGACCTAGTGTTAAATATTTCAAAGTTTTTGGTATTAGATGTTATATCAATAGAGATGATTTCACTGGAAAGTTTGATCCTAAGAGTGATCAAGGTATTTTCTTGGGATATTCTACTAAAAGAAAGGATTATAAGTTTTTCAATAAAAGGATTGACAAGATATTTGAAAGTGAAAATGTGAAGATAGATGAATTTCTAGAGAAATATGATGTAACAAGAAAGAAAGAACCAATAAATAATAAGGAATTTATCTATGTGAAACCACAAGTGAAAGAATCTATTGAGCAGAACAATGAGGAAAAAGTGGTTCAATCAATGACACAAGAAGAAGTACCTAAACCTGGACTGGTTATTCCAAGGTATGTAAAGTTGAATCATCTTGATCAGATCATGGGAGCTAAAGATACTGGAGTACAAACAAGAAGGGAGATCAAAGAAAGTATATGTCTTATTTCCAATATTGAGCCTAAAACTATGAAGGCAACCTTCAAGAATGATCATTGGATAAAATCCATGGAAGAGGATATTGATCAAGAAGAATTATACATGGACACTTGTTCCTACACCAATAGACAAGAATGTGATTAGTCCAAAGTGGGTTTTAAGGAACAAACTAAATGAATATGGAGAAGTGATTCATAATAAGGTAAGACTTGTATGCAAGGGCTATGCACAAGAAGAAGGACTAGACAATGGATAAACATTTTCTCCTACAAAAAGACTTTAAGGGGTAAGAATTTTACTTGCTTATGTTTCCTATAAGAAGTTTAAAGTTTTTCAAATGGATGTCAAATCTACTTTTCTAAATAATATTCTCAAAGAAGAGGTTTACATAGAGCAACCAAATGGGTTTGCATTGACAACATATAAGGATATGGTGTACAAGCTACAAAAGGCATTGTATAGACTAAAACAAGCATGTAGAGCATGGTATGAAAGGCTACACTCTTATCTTGTTAAGATTAATTTCATAAAAACAAGTGAGGAAAACAATGTATACTTGAAGGTTGAAGGTGATAAGATAATATTAGCTGAATTGTTTATGGATGACATAATATTTGGAGGAAATGATGAAATGAGTTTGGAATTTGATGAGGAGATGAAGAAGGAGTTTGAGATGTCAATGATAGGAGAAATTAAGTTCTTTATTGGATTACAGATTTCACAACTAAAGGATGGTATCTATATCAGTCAGTTCAAGTACATAAAGGAAGTGTTGAAGAATTTTGGAATGGAAGACTCCAAATCAATTGGAACCCCCATGGCGACTAGATGTAAATTGTCTAAGGATGAAGAGTCAAGTGCAGTAGATAAAAATCTATACAAATCCATGATTGGTAAGTTGCATTATATTGTTCATAGAAGACTAGACAATGCACAAGTAGCTAGTATAGTAGCCATATTTCAAGCTAATCCTAAGGAATCTCACATGGTAGTGGTAAAGAGGATATTTAGATACTTGAAAGTAATAGAAGACTATGGTATTTGGTATGCTCACAAAGGTAATTTCTCTTTGATTATTTTTACTGATGTAGATTTGGCATAAAACATTAATGAAAAAAAATCACAAGTGGAGGAGCATTCTTTCTAGGAGGAATAATTGTGTCATGGACAAGTAAGAAGAAAAATTACATCTCCCAATCATATGTAGAAGATGTGTATCTAGTAGTAGCTATTAATTGTACTCAGATTGCATTGATGAAGCAGATCTTGGAAGGTATCAAAGAGAAGGTAACTAAACCTATGACTATATATTGTGATAATACTATTGCAATCAAAATTTCCAAGAGCCCAATGATGCATTCTAAGACTAAGCACATTGAAATCAAGTATCATTTCTTAAGAGAGAAAGTGTAGGAAAAGGTAGTCAAGTTGGAATATGTGCCAACCAAGGAGAAGATAGTAGATATATTCACTAAACCACTACCTCATGATAATTTTGAGTATCTGAGAGCTAAGTTAGGGTTTAGTCCCATACCTAAACAAAACTAAGATGTTGTTGTAAGCATCAATCCAATGGACTCATTGAATCTCTTTCACTATTGGATTGATGTTAAGGGGACTACTCCTTAGGGAGAGGAATTGAAGGTAAAGGAAGTTATCATAGTAGAAAGTGACATATGTAGAACCTTTGGCATTTTTTTCAAAGGGGGGGAAGAGAAAAGAAGATCAGGTGAAGACTAGAAGAAGAATCAGTTGAAGGCAAAGCGAACAAGAACAAATAATACTTTGAAGGAGTTGTCATTATTAGATCAATGTGGTTTTGATGTGGTGTTTCCATCAATGCCAAAGGGGGACATCATTGGCATAAATGATGTAGAGATATTACAGAGAGTGTTTTGGTACATGTTTGATGACATGGACATCAGTTATTGATGTTTTCATTGATTTCATTTAAGTGTTGTGTTGGTTGGCAATGAGCTGAGAAGTGTTTGCGTTGGTGGATCCAATGTGAGCACAATTTGTGATGGAACAGGAGTGTGTGGTTCTTATGTAAGACTTAGAGATGTCTCTAGATATTGTATGTATGATTAAAATGGTTGGAAATAAGTATGGAAAGAGCTATGATCAATTGAATGGTGATAGAGGAACAAAAAGCACATATAGTGACAAACGATGAAGGATTTGATTATTCTATCAATCGTTGTGGATCCAAGTGTTGTGGTCATGATATGTTTATCTTGACTAGGATATGTTGTTGATACTATGATTGAAAGCTATTTGGAATACCACAAGACATTGTTTTAGGGGACAAAATATTATTCTGTGGAAGTTTGCAAATTTTTTGAATAGGTTGACCAGTTGATGTTAGATCGATGAGAGGTGATGATGCAATCAGTTGTAGTGGATGTTTTCATGATATAGGTGTCAAAGTGATGTGAAATTATAGATTTATAATGTTGAGTTTGTGTTACATTGTTTGGGGTTATCAAATTTAATCAACTATTGGAAGTGTGTTGAAGAAGTCAAAAGGTTTGACTGTTCTTGATTTAAATTGAATGTGTGATAGATTTGAAGGTCGACATGGAGTTGAAATTCTCAGGGTTCAAGGATCGAGTGGGAATGAATTGTAATGATAAAATTCAAATGTATTAGGTCATATTTAAGGTGGTGTATGACCTAGTTAGTGAAGATGTATTTATATGTCAAGTGATGAATTATGAATTTGTAGATCATGGATGCAAAGGTGCTGTCTAGTAAAGAGTGAAGATCATCTATAAGAGGAAGAATTTTGAGCTTAATTGGATTTGAACAAGAAAAGGAGAAGTGATATACCCAGAACATTGTACTTGTTGATTCCTAATAGTTTCTTTAAGAAAATTAGTTAACCGGGTAGACTTTAACAGGTCTGATTTGTAAATCCTCTAATAGGGTGACTCTTTAACTAGGGTTTGAAATCTTTTAACAAGATTAATCCTAACATGGATAGAGGTAAATCCCTTAATCGGGTGACTCCTAACAAGTTCTGCTCCTAACTGGGCATCATTGTAAGCTCTTAATAGGGTTAGGCCTTTAACAGGGTGCATTTTAGAAGAGTGCAGATTATTAGTGGGTGCTAATCCCCACCATAGTTTTCACCTTTAATTAGGATTTCCATGATAAAATATTGGTGTCACTTTGTTTAATGTTTGGATGGTTGTATGGCCACTTTGTTTATTGTATGCATAAAATTTAAAGTTAATGAATGAGGTTGATACTTTTGAAAGGATTATGAAAATTTTCTGATTTGGTAGATTATTGATACCCCCCCGCCCCTCTCAATTATCTTGGACCTTATAGTATTATCATGATAATGGTTAGAGGGAAGAGATGAATATATTTCAAGAGGAGATGTCACTTAACATAAGTTAAGTCTTGTGATCAACAAATACAAGATGAATGTTTGGTTAAAAAATTCTTTCAAGAGTATCTAAATCCACTCTATGAAAAGGAAAAGGAAGAGGATCAATTAATTGAATACTACAATGAATCTAAAAGTGAGCTTCAGGTTTTTTTAAATCCTATATATGATGAATAAATGGAAGAAAATCATATAATTTTATACCATGGAGTAGTTGAACAAAGTTTTTACCATTTTGTGAACTCATTGTATGAAGATGATGTGTCTCTAACTGATGAGAATACTATATTATTTTTTAAATAAGATCAAATAGCTGATGAAATAGACATATTAAAATTGCTAGTTTTTGACAATTATGTTTATGATTGTGATGATAAACTTGATATAGATGTTGGAAATATAGATGAAGTAACTGAGAGGGGGGGTGAATCAGTTAACCATAAATTTTCCTTCCACAGATCCCTTAGATGTTTAATTAAATCATTTACTACTGTTGTTCGGCAAACATACAGAGAAATGCTGAAACTCGGTTATTGCAGTGAGTATTAATTATAACTGTTCTTAAGCATTCATCAGTGATTAACATACACGAATAAAGAAAATAACATGAACACAAGAGACACCAGATTTAACATGGAAACCCAATATGGGAAAAACCACCAATGTAACTAGTTACTATTTTTCACTCTTCTGAAGTGATGCCCTGTTAGGAGCCAACTCGGTAAAAGGTTACAAAACACACTGTTAGGTGTGACCTTGTTAGAGGATTTAATCACCCTATTAGGAGTGGCCTTGTAAGAGGTCTTGAAACAATTCAATAGAACTGTCACCTTGTTAGAGGATTTATAAAATGGCTATTAAACCAACTCGGTTAGGAGATTTTGAAATCACTGCTACAATGGTAAGAAAGTAAAAATGAAATGACCTGAATAATGATGCAACTGAATTACTGACTACAGATCTCTATTCTGCTTCACTAGATCCTTCCTGATCAAAATATATCTCTGCTGCTCCTCAAGGATATCTAATCATCCTTCCAAAATTCGCTCACACTTTTAATTCAGAACATGACCTTCTATATATACCATTTGGATTGACCATTTACATTGTCAAGTTAGCACTAATAACATTACTAATCATTACAACAGTTAGCTGGAATAATCAAACTTTATTTCTCAAATTAACAAAATCCTTTACTAGGCCAACCTTGCTCGGTAAACATTAATCCGAAAATATTTCCTTTGGTGACTGAGTGAACTCGGTAAGCAGTGCAAATTCTGCAACATCCTTTGGAGACCAACTGAACTCGGTAAACACTAACTTTCCTTCATTAACCGAGGAAGCTCAGTTAACACTATTTTCTGCCATACTTTTCTTTGACACCCGAGATATCTCGGTAGACACTAAAAACTGCCTGCTGACCGACTGAGCTCGGTAAATACTAGGAACTGCTTTGTTGACTAACTGAGCTTGGTAAATACTGTGAACTGATTTGCTGACTGACTGAGCTAGGTAAATAATATGACATTTGTGTGACATCAAAGACAACACACAATTAATCCAACAATCTCCCTCTTTGGCATTGATGGCAACATAATATGTCATACCACAATAAAATTTCATAGAAAACATAGAGTAAGGAACATATCCTTAGCTTCATTCTGATTCTCATCTATGAGAATTCCCTTTGTCAGCAAACTTCTCTTTCTGACTGAAAACTCTCCCTCTTAGAAATCTAAATAAATTTCTTGAAATATGATATGATAGCAAACTCTCCCTCTTTGACAACACATGCCAAAGACAACACATACCTGGTGAATAACAATGTACCTTGAAATCTGATTCATATGTAATGATTCCTTGACTAAGCTACATCAACTGACTGATCTTTAATATGCTCTGGTTGATGCATCACTAAAACTTTATTTAGTGAACCTCGGATAGGGGAATGACCCCTAACTTACCTCTTAGATACAAGAATGCATCCTTAGGTAGTGGCTTGGTGAATATATCTACAATTTGTTCTTTTGTATGAATATATTCCAATCTGATTTCCTTGTCCTGCACCAATTCTCTGACAAAGTGATATTTTATAGCAATGTGTTTGGTTTTGGAATGCATTACTGGATTCTTTGAAATATTTATTGCACTTGTATTATCACAAAATATAACAACTGGTTCTTTGATCTCAACCTTCATGCCTTCCAATAACTATTTGAACCAAACAATATTAGAGCAGTTTACTATTGTAGCAACATATTCTGCTTCTGCTGTGGATTGGGATGTGCAATTTTGCTTTTTACTAGTCCAAGATACCAACCTCTTGCCAAGAAAGAATGCTCCACCACTTGTACTTTTTCTGTCATCAATGTTTCCTACCCAATCAGCATCAGTAAGCACTTTTAAGTCTAGATTGCCTCCAAATTTATACCACAAGCCATAATCTTCAGTTCCTTTCAAGTATCTCAAGATTCTTTTGATTGCCATCATATGATTTTCTCTAGGTTTTGCTGAGAATCTCGCTACTATACCAACTGTTAAGGCAATATCAGGCCTTGCATGAACTACATACTGTAATTTTCCAATCATTGATCTGTATAAGGTTTGATCTACCTCTTTTGAATCATCATTTTTGGTAAGCTTCAGTCCAGTACACATGGGGGTACCAACTGGTTTTGCATCTTCCATACCAAACTTCTTAAGTATTTCCTTGATGTATTTAGACTGAGTAATGTAGATACCATTCTTGCTCTACTAAATTTGAAGACCAACAAAAAACTTTATCTGACCAAACATAAACATTTCAAATTCTTGGTTCATTTGCTTTGAAAATTCTTTGCACTGATCATCATTACCTATAAACACAGTATCATCCACAAATATTTTTGCCAAAAAAATTATGTTATCTAGTCCTTCCTTGATGTACAAACTACTATTATCATTAGCTTTTTTGAAACCAATCTGAATAAGATAGTTATGTAATCTTTCATACCATGCTCTAGGGGCTTGTTTCAGACCATACAATACTTTGTGTAACTTGCAGACCATATCCTTTTTGTCTGGATCAACAAAACCTTTAGGTTGCTCAATGTAGACTTCTTCATCAAGAATACCATTGAGAAATGCAGATTTTACATCCATTTGATATACCTTAAATCCTTTATGTGCTGCATATGCAAGTAGAGTTCTTATACCTTCTAATCTTGCAACAAGAGCAAAAGTCTCTCCATAATCTATACCTTCTTCTTGAGAATACCCTTTACACACTAATCTAGCTTTGTTTCTAAATACTTGACCATCTTCATTCAGCTTGTTCCTGAATACCCATTTTGTTCCAATTACATTTTTGTCTTTAGGCCTAGGTACAAGAGTCCATGTCTTGTTTTTCTCTATTTTTTCTATTTCTTCATTCATAGCCTCAATCCAAATTTCATTTTCCAATGCATTTTTAACATTTTTAGGTTCAAAGTCAGCAAGTAAACATGTACCTTTCAGTTTACTTCTTGTCATAGTACCATCTGATTTATTTCCAATAATCTGATCTGGTGTATGATGCTTCCTGACATACTTGGCCAATATAGGTTCCTTGTTTCTTGAATGAGTTACATTGTCATCTTCTTGAATTTCATCTTCAGGTTCAGTTTGCTCGGGCTCGGTAGATATTCACTCAGTAGCTTCGGACTAAGACTCAGTTTCTTTTGACTCGGTTACTATAATGGCTCGGTAGATGCAGTTTCCTTATTGACAGATGTGTCTGGCAATGTATCAGGTTCAATGTAAACAAATCTTTTGTAATCCTCTGGTTCCTTTTTTCTTTCTTCTTCAGTCTTTTCTGGAAACTCATCAACTTTCACATGTGCACTTTCTATGATTTTGTGAGTAGACAAATTCAGACATCTATATGCTTTAGTTTTGCAGGAATATCCCAAAAATATTCCTTCATCACTTTTTACATCAAATTTTCCTTTTCTAGATTCTTTTAAGATGTAACATTTACTACCAAATACTTTCAGGTAACTTACATTGGGTTTATATCCATACCATAACTCATAAGGAGTTTTGAATGTGTCTTTCCTCAACTGTACTCGGTTCAAGGTATGAACTGTAGTGCTAATAGCTTCCTTCCAGTATTTCATAGCAATGTTCTTTTCAATCATTAGATTCTTTGCACAATCCATGATAGATCTGTTCCTTCTCTCAACTATTCCATTCTGCTCAGGAGTTCTTGGGGCTGATACCTATCTTTTGATTCCTCTTTCAATGCAGAAATTATTGAATTCATGGGAGATGAATTCACCACCTCTGTCTGATCTCAAGCATTTCATTCTTTTTCCTGTTTCCTTTTCTACTCTTGCCATATACCATTTGAATTTCTCAAATGCCTCTGATTTTTCTCTTAAATACATAACAGTCATCATTCTAGAGTAATCATCAACAAAGAGAATAAAGAATTTTTCTCCAGTATAGCTTTCAATTCCAATAGGTCCACATAAATTAGTATGCACAATATCCAAAATATCTTTAGACTGATAGTTTTTAATTTTAAAACTAGTCTTTCCCATTTTACCAATTTGACAATTCTTGCATAGACCAACATCAGGTTTCTTCAAAATAGGAATACCTCTTACTTTCTTGAATTTTCTTATTTTCACCATATTATCAAAATTTACATGACATAACCTTTTGTGCCATAACCAACTTTCTTCAATTTGAGCAATAAAACATGAGCATTCACTAAGATCAAGATAAAACAGGTTACCTTTGGTTTGTTTTCCTGAACCAATCAATTTTCCTTTGTCATCCAGCAGTCTTGCTTTGCCATTCATGAATTCAACATTGACTCCAATGTTGATTAGCTATGCTACACTTAGAAGATTATGCTTTAGTCCTTCAACCCAATATGCATTATCACATATAAGTTCTTTGGTTAATGAAATTCATCCTCTTCCTTTTATACAAGGTTCATTGTTTCCAAACCTTACATTACCACCATCATTGATGCAGAGTGGTCAGCAAGAAACTTGGTCTTAAGCCCCAACCCAATTCAAGATCAAATTTCTCTTTTAGGGACAAGTGCCCTGATCTTGACCAAATGGTTCCTTTGAGGTTCTAGACTTTAGTCTCAGTAACAAAACTTGGAAACTACTTTGAAGTTAACAAAATAGCAGGAAACAATCATTGGTTTTGGTCCAAACAGCCCAAGACACCAAAATCCCAAATTGGCCTAGTGACCCTAGTAGGTCTAGGAAACCTGCTTTACAGCCATAACTCTTTAAAGTAACAAAGGACTCTATGGAAATATATGTTTTCTAGACACCCTTTTTGGTGTTCTTTCAGACCTCCAACTCCCAGACCCTGACTCCACTCCAGCACTTCTATACTTTTATCAAGTCCGCAGGCCTAATGCATGCAACCAGGCTTGGGTTTCAAGACAAAGCATAGAGAATGGGTTCATGAAATCAGAACCAAGGTTTTGGAATGTCCACCATGATCTGTAGATCAAGATTCACCAAGTTTGGGGTCCTTCACTTACCGCTAACCTCTGATTTTTCATAATCTCTCAACTTTCTAGTCAAGAACACTAAGATTCTTGAACTAGGGCCTACTTCCAAAACCCACAGACTTAACACCCTGTTCCAAAGATTTTTCAATATTAAAATACATCACCCTAACTCTCATCTTGCCAAGAATGAAGAAGTTTCCACGGTCAAGATTCAAGTTATGGCCATAAAAGCAATCAAAGCCTGAAAACAAGGGTTTCACAGAGCAGTGAACAACAAAATGCAATAACTCTTATACAAAGTGACTTGGTGGAATCAAATAAAATCCCAAAGCATGTGATAAACCTAATTCAACTTTTAGACCTTTCCACACATGCTCCAAACGTCTGTACACCATACTGTAACAAGGAAAACACAGGAAATAACACTGAAACAGACAGTTTTTAATTGGTTTTGAAAGCCAAATGTTTACATCCAAGGTTTCTTGTCTTTCTTCGACCAAATGAAGCCTAAAATAGACCTTGTAGATGGTTGGATCAACCATTATATGGTTGTAGCAGTTTAACAAAACCAAAACCAAATGTGCTTAGCAACTTTTAAAGTTGCATTACATCTTTTTGCCATTTGCTGCCGGTAAGACAAAGAATGAAATTTTAAACTTTAGGAGCCTTTTTAAAGTCACTTTGGACCTCCAAACATCTCAAAAACATCTAAGGACACCTAAAAGACACTTAATAGACATCTACCAAACAAATTGCATCCAAAGACTAATGATACCCAAGGCTTATAACAATACCAAGGGGTCATAGTCATACATGCGGATGGGGTTATAAGGAGAGTTTAATCAATCCTTTAACCATTATTTAAAACAAAAGAACTTAAACATTATGCAAAATGAAAACATCTTAAAACATCTCAAATCTTAAATCAATCTTTCATCACAAGGTTCCAAGGTGACTCCATGGATTTGACTCCTTGACTTCTTATGTTCCAATTGCTAGGATTTGATTCCTTGATGTCATGGCAACCTCTTGCTATCAAATGGTCTTAGTCATGCATCAGAGATGCCCCTGCATCAAACACCCCACCTTGGAAAAGACTCTTGTCCCAAGAGTTTATTGGGATTGTCCTTCTACCACCCATTCTCCTAGATGGCATTCTTCTAGTCTTCATCTTCAAGCCCTGATCCTGCATAATAGAACATCTTACAAGACATTGATTAGAAGCAAAAATACATTGAGGTTGGTTGCCCTTCATGACAACATCCTTGTTGGCTGTCTTAAGACAAACATTTGTGTTCTCTGTCAGAGGTTTGCCACGCTGCTGTTGTTGCAGATTTCCTTGACAGTGTACTGTAGTCTTCAATGTTCTTTGCACCCCTGCTTGTAGTGACAATATTCTAGGACACCAAATTGTACCAATGTGTACTCCTTCCTCTGTCACTGTCTCATTTATTGCTGCTGCCTGTTGACAAGCAAAACTCTGCACTGTACTTGGAGTGGTTTCCTTCTTCACAAGCAAGCAAGAAGGTTTTAATGGAAAGTGAACCATGTCATGACCCCTATACTTCTGATCCTGCAACTTAACATACTCTTTGTTGCCAAAACAAATTATCTTTTCTTCATTTTGACTAGGCAAAGGTGTTAGTTTGTATTTCATTCCATCCTTATGCACAAGATAAACATTTGATGCCCCAAAGTGAATGGTGTTCCTTGAGGCTTGCCATGGCCTACCAAGGATAATATGACTGCATGTCATTGGGATAATATCACACACAACCTGATCTTTGTATGGTCCTATAGAAAAATCTACCACTGCTTGTTCCCTAACCATAATGCTCTCATCACCAACCCAAGAAGCTTTGTAGGGTCTGTCTATAGGATACTTTTCCAAGCCTAGTTTATTGACCATTTCATAAGAAACTAAATTGTCAAAAGAACCTGAATCAATAATCAATTTGCATACCTTGCCATGACTGAGGCAGTTTGTTCTGAACAATGATGGTTTGATCTGCTGCTGCTGTCCTCTTCTAAACATCAGAAATTCTCCTTCCACAATTGGACTTGCAGTATGAACTCTTCTCATGTCTTCTTCATGCCCTTCATTGTCTTCTTAGACCAAATGCACTCTTTTGTCTTTCATCTTCTCAGGACATTGATAAGATTGATGCCCTGCCTTACCACAAGTAAAACATGTCCCATTAAATACACTAGGACCTCTACCTCCTGACCTTCCTCCTCTGAAAGTTCCTCTTGTCTCAGTCACCACTTCTTTACCTTTTTCTTTATCCTGATTTGCTGCAACATCAGGTTGTCCTCTGCCACCTCTTCCTCTCATTGCACCTCCTCCTCTTTGATTATTCTGCCTATCAATCTTCCTCTTTAACTTCTCCTCTGCTCTGACAGCAAGTTGAAAACACTCACCAATGGTTCTTGGAACATTTAACCCAATCTCATCTTGGATACTATATTTCAATCCATTGATGTATCTAGCAACCTTTTCATCTTCATCCTCTACTCCTCCCCTTATGCTCAGGGTGTGGAATTGCTCGGTGTAAGTCATCACATCCATATCTTTTTGTTTCAAATTGTTTCTCTTCATCTTTATCTGTATGGCTAAATCTGAGGGCAGAAATTGACTCCTAATCATAGTTTTCATTCTATCCCAATCAGCAATCTTGTTCAAACCTCTTTCCTCTCTATCTCTTTGAACACTAGTCCACCATGTTAAGGCTGTACCTCTCAACCTTGCTTTGGCAATTTTTACCTTCTTGTCAGGTTCAACATCCTCAAGATCAAAATGGTTTTCAAGGGCTTCAATCCACCCTAGCACCTCTTCACTATCCATCCTTCCTTGGTAAAGTGGCAAATCAACATGATTCTTTATCCCACTCCCTTGCACTGCTTTGATTATCTTCACAAACCTTCTTTCTTCAAGGTCATCCGCTGCCTCATGCTCTTGACTAGAGTTACCCACTTCTTCTTCTTCATGATTCCTTCGCTCCATCTCTTGTTTTTATTTTTCCAAAGTTTCTATCCTTGCAATGAACTGTAGTCTTTCCCTTCTCATTTGCCTTTCTTCCCTCTCTTTGGAGGCTTCAAGTTCTCTTTTCTCCCTTCTTTCCCTTTCAAGCTCTTGTTTCAACTCCTCCATCTCCCTAGCCATTTGTCCCTTTGGAGGCATTTTGTCAACTAGTTCTGCACCCTACTCAAAAGACCTACTAACTGATGCTCTGATACCACTTGATGCAGAGTGGTCAGCAAGAAACTTGGTCTTAAGCCCCAACCCAATTCAAGATCAAATTTCTCTTTTAGGGACAAGTGCCCTGATCTTGACCAAATGGTGCCTTTGAGGTTCTAGACTTTAGTCTTAGTAACAGAACTTGGAAACTACTTTGAAGTTAACAAAATAGCAGGAAACAATCATTGGTTTTGGTCCAAACAGCCCAAGACACCAAAATCCCAAATTGGCCTAATGACCCTAGTAGGTCTAGGAAACCTGCTTTACAGCCATAACTCTTTAAAGTAACAAAGGACTCTATGGAAATATATGTTTTCTAGACACCCTTTTTGGTGTTCTTTCAGACCTCCAACTCCCAGACCCTGACTCCACTCCAGCACTTCTATACTTTTATCAAGTCCGCAGGCCTAATGCATGCAACCAGGCTTGGGTTTCAAGACAAAGCATAGAGAATGGGTTCATGAAATCAAAACCAAGGTTTGGGAATGTCCACCATGATATGTAGATCAAGATTCACCAAGTTTGGGGTCCTTCACTTACCGCTAACCTCTGATTTTTCATAATCTCTCAACTTTCTAGTCAAGAACACTAAGATTCTTGAACTAGGGCCTACTTCCAAAACCCACAGACTTAACACCCTGTTCCAAAGCTTTTTCAATATTAAAATACATCACCCTAACTCTCATCTTGCCAAGAATGAAGAAGTTTCCACGGTCAAGATTCAAGTTATGGCCATAAAAGCAATCAAAGCCTGAAAACAAGGGTTTCACAGAGCAGTGAACAACAAAATGCAATAACTCTTATACAAAGTGACTTGGTGGAATCAAATAAAATCCCAAAGCATGTGATAAACCTAATTCAACTTTTAGACCTTTCCACACATGCTCCAAACGTCCGTACACCGTACTGTAACAAGGAAAACACAGGAAATAACACTGAAACAGACAGTTTTTAATTGGTTTTGAAAGCCAAATGTTTACATCCAAGGTTTCTTGTCTTTCTTCGACCAAATGAAGCCTAAAATAGACCCTGCAGATGGTTGGATCAACCATTATATGGTTGTAGCAGTTTAACAAAACCAAAACCAAATGTGCTTAGCAACTTTTAAAGTTGCATTACATCTTTTTGCCATTTGCTGCCGGTAAGACAAAGAATGAAATTTTAAACTTTAGGAACCTTTTTAAAGTCACTTTGGACCTCCAAACATCTCAAAAACATCTAAGGACACCTAAAAGACACTTAATAGACATCTACCAAACAAATTGCATCCAAAGACTAATGATACCCAAGGCTTATAACAATACCAAGGGGTCATAGTCATACATGCGGATGGGGTTATAAGGAGAGTTTAATCAATCCTTTAACCATTATTTAAAACAAAAGAACTTAAACATTATGCAAAATGAAAACATCTTAAAACATCTCAAATCTTAAATCAATCTTTCATCACAAGGTTCCAAGGTGACTCCATGGATTTGACTCCTTGACTTCTTATGTTCCAATTGCTAGGATTTGATTCCTTGATGTCATGGCAACCTCTTGCTATCAAATGGTCTTAGTCATGCATCAGAGATGCCCCTGCATCAATCATAGTCTTCAAGGTGTTCAAACTTTGTTTTGTCACCAATCATATGATGTGAGCATCCATTGTCTATAATCCATGTATCATTTTTGCTTATATGGGAGATAAGTGCCATCTCATCTTCATCATCATCAGATTCATCTTTTACAGCAATGAAGACAATTTCTTCTTCACTATCATCAGAATCCTTAGCCAAAAAACATGTTTTCTTACCTTTATCCTTGAATGACTTGAAATTCTTCTTGCCATAGTATTTGTGACCTTTCTTCTCATCCTTGCTTTTCTTGTTTGGGCACCTAGCTACAATATGACCAATTTCTTCACATGAGAAACAAATTAAAGGAGTTTTACCTTTGTATTTACCTTTGCCTCTAGTATATTTCTTTGCAAGTAATGCTTCAATAACTTCAAGATCACTATCTGAACTTTCCTCTGATTCTTCTTCACTTTCTGACTGGATTTTCTTGCCCTTCTTAAGTGAAAGTTTGGCCTCAAATGCTGATTCAATATTTTTAGAAGTTGGAACATAGTTGTCATAGTTATCCAATTCAAAAGTTGTCAATCTTCCAACTAAGGAATCCAAAGTTATATTGTGATTTTGTTCACATCTTCTTTCTTGAATAGCAAATACTCTTATTGCATAGATAGGAAGCAATGTTCTAAGAACCTTACTTATAACAGTTTCATCATCAATTTTTCCTCTAGAAGCTCTGATTGCACTAACACTCACCTTGATTCTTTCAACATATTTCGCAATGTTTTCATCTTCTTTCATCTTCATCTGATCAAACTGTCCTCTTAGGCTTTCTGCTTTGGCTCTCTTCACATTGTCATCACCACCATAAATTTTCTTCAGCTTGTTCCACATTTCATAAGCAGTGGTGCAGTCTTTGATCTCATCAAATTCTTCATAGCTAAGAGTTGATGCAATGTCTATCATCATGGTGCTATGGTTCTTTTTCTCTGCAATGTCTTCAACAGTTAATGTGCCAGTAGGAACTGTATATTCTTGATCAATATATTTGCATCCTGAATCACCAATGGAAGCTAGATGAAGTCTCATGAGACCTTGCCATGCTAAAAAGTTATCTCTGTTAAGCCTTGGAATTTCTCTCTTGTAAGACATCTTGATCTTTAGCTTAGGTCCTTGAAACCCTTCCTGCAAGCACCAAAAGCTCTGATACCAATTGTTGGAAATATAGATGAAGTAACTGAGAGGGGGGGTGAATTAGTTAACCATAAATTTTCCTTCCATAGATCCCTTAGATGTTTAATTAAATCATTTTCTACTGTTGTTCGACAAACATACAGAGAAATGCTGAAACTCGGTTATTGCATTGAGTATTAATTATAACTATTCTTAAGCATTCATAAGTGATTAACATACATGAATAAATAAAATAACATGAACACAAGAGACACCAGATTTAACGTGGAAACCCAATATGGGAAAAACCACCAATGTAACTAGTTACTATTTTTCACTCTTCTGAAGTGATGCCCTATTAGGATCCAACCCAGTAAAAGGTTACAAAACACATTGTTAGGTGTGACCTTGTTAGAGGATTTAATCACCCTGTTAGGAGTGGCCTTGTAAGAGGTCTTGAAACAATTCAATAGAACTATCACCTTGTTAGAGGATTTATAAAATGGCTGTTAAACCAACTCGGTTAGGAGATTTTGAAATCACTGCTACAATGGTAAGAAAGTAACAATGAAATGACCTGAATAATGATGCAACTGAATTGCTGATTACAAATCTCTATTCTGCTTCACTAGATCCTTCCTAATCAAAATATATCTCTGCTCCTCCTCAAGGATATCTAATCATCCTTCCAAAATTTTCTCACACTTTTCTTCTTTTTCACTTCCACACTTTTAATTCACAACTTGACCTTCTATATATACCATTCGGAATGACCATTCAGATTGTCAAGTTGGCACTAATAACATTACTAATCATTACAACAGTCGGCTAGAATAATCAAACTTTATTTCTCAAATTAACAAAATCCTTTACTGGGCCGACCTTACTCAGTAAACATTAATCTGAAAAGATTTCCTTTGGTGACCGAGTGAACTTGGTAAGCACTGTGAATTCTGCAACATCCTTTGGAGACCGAGTGAACTCAATAAACACTAACTTTCCTTCGTTAACCGAGGAAGCTCTGTTAACACTATTTTCTGCCATACTTTTCTTTGACACCCGAGATATCTCGGTAGACACTAAAAATCGCCTGCTGACTGATTGAGCTCGGTAAATACTGGGAACTGCTTTGCTGACTGACTGAGCTCGGTAAATACTGTGAACTGCTTTGCTGACTGACTGAGCTAGGTAAATAATATGACATTTGTGTGACATCAAAGACAACACACAATTAATCCAACAATAGGCCATCACAATGTGGGTGAAATTAAGCATGATTATTATAGTAATGAAGATCACCGCGATGTTGTTCATGAAGTTGTAAATGTATTTATTCAAAGGGGTGTGCCTAAAACAAACATAGCTTCCATAGAACTTGTGAAATATATAAGAATAATCATTCTCAGGATGAACTAAACATGAAATCAAAATTTGAAGTGTTTAATGATTTACTAGAGTACTTCCATGATTTGCAAAAGCTTGAGTATGACAAATTTTTCTTTGATGTACAAACAAGTGTTGAGATAAGAGAAAATGATCCTAGTCACATGGTTGAATTTGAATGCTTTCATTTCCCAATACAATTGGTTGAAAATTTTGTTGAGCCTAATAGTGGGACTGAAAATCAAGAGTGTCATATTGCACATGAACATTCACCATGTTGTCAATATGAGAAGTGTGTTGTAGATTATGATTTTCAATATATGCATGAGTTTGTTATCCAATGGCTACTAAGTGCACTGGTAGTAATAAGTATGGCAAAATGATGAATGATGTAAATTATTTTATGCATGGTTAGATACTTTTCAGTGAATGTTTTAAAATGATTATTTTGATATGTGATAAAAATCGAATGTATGACAGACAAAAATATTGGTTTTACTTGTTGGTTTCCTAGGACCACCTTTGTATAAGCTGGTCACTTTATTTTTAATATGTATAATATGTAAATCTAGTGTGTGTTTTCTTTTATGCAGTCTTCTCCCTAGAGTCTTCAGGATTCTTATGCTAACTTGAGATTTACCCATCCCCAACTAGAGCCACTATTAGGACTAATATTTCAGCCATGCATTTTTAATGAAAATGCAAAGGCATGTGATAGTGGATGACACAATTTCATTTAAGATGTGTAGGGTAGGAATTATTTGTGATTTTTATGTCAAGATTGTCCTTATACCATCCTACCTTATTCAAATTTTCTTCCCATGTTTGCAAATGGTGTATTTCGTATGGACATCAAGGAATAGTTAAAGGATGCATTGAAAGGGTGAGGTAATAGAGTTACATAGGATATTGTGTGTCCCCAAGTTTTTGCATAACCAATGTTGAATAGTCAATGGAAGATGTGGAAGCACGAGGTATGGAGAAAGGTGCTCACTTTGGCCTTCCACTATGGTTATGGAAACCACTCGAAGGTGCCAATGGATTGAAGGGGTAACAAATGACATGAAATTGATAGTGCAAAGAAGTGGACTCTGGAATTCTATGGAGGTTAGAATGATATGAGTTAAAGTGTAGTAGAGGTGTGGGGTGGTTTTTTTTAAATCTAAGGAAAGTTAAGCCCCTCTATTCCATGGGAAATTTTCAATTACCTGGGGTGATGCAGCAAAGGAATGGGGTTCTTATCCCATGCTTATTGAAACTGAAGAGATCTTCTCACCTTATGGTTCCATGATGGGATAATGTAACCCTATTAGCAGTGATCCCCAATCACCGTGGGGTCGTGCATGTGAGCATGTAGTGCAAGAACACATGCTTGTGTGTGTGAAATATGTTTTTTAAAGGAATATACAAGACCTTGTGTTGTTGCAGGTAAGGAGAAGAACCATTGGGCATCCTAGAGGATTGGTAGGGTATACAAGTTGTAAATCCAACATGATCAATGCATGGTCAATCTTATCCAAAGATGACATGTGGTGCCACATAAGAAAGAACGGTGCCAAGTAGATAGGGTCAAATACTTTTGGTGGAGCATTCATGAAGAAGATCTAACAACCAAGGATCCCAAGGGATGAGATGACATTTTCAAGCTAAATTACTATGATTTTCCAATCAGGTAGAAGAGTGATCAATACATTTTTCCATTAAAGGAATTTGGATCTCAGATTTCAGCTGAGTTATGACCAAGTTTCTGATAATGATCATGATTTTTGTTGAAGGATATTCTTAAGGAATGTTACATTAGGAAGTATTGTAAATTCATCTCTATGAAGTGTAATTCTAGAAACCATAGGACAAGGATTCAAGAAGAGATGGATAAATTCCCCTTTGGGTTATACACTTGTGCTCCAAAGTAAATTTATGAAAACTCACTAAGTGCCTTGCTAGAATGAAGTGTTCCACCCAAGTAGTAATGTGATTACTATTGATAGTTTTGTAGGAGGCTTGAAAGGATTTTAGCCACAAAGATACATTATCTTGTAGCTATAGAGTTGTCCAAAGGATATGTGATGGCTATAGAGGTGTCCAAACACCTAGGCTCAAGAATTGGTTCTCCTAGTTTCTTGTTGAAGCAAACTATCTCTCTTCGCTTCCCCTTAATTTGATAAGAAGGCAAGGTTAATTAGGAGGACATGGTTGAATGGAGAATAAATGAGGACTCACGGGTATTCATCACCCTTGGAGACTCATCAAAAACCTTCCCCTTTCAAAATGCAGAACATGAATATTATCTACCAAGGGCCTTCTTTTGGTCACATGAGCATGAAAATATTACATTTGTTACTCAATTGTAATGATGACCCACCAGGTGCAATAGTGGAAGGGCTCATAAATCTCCCAGGGACACTAAGATACTTTTTATTGCTAGCCAACAATAAGCCAATACAACAACCATTCTAGAAGACAAAAGGGAGTGGACAATCATTTGAGGAAAATGCACTCCTCTACAAAATAACCATCGGGAGCTAAAGATGCTTCTAGGACACACTGTCAAATAGTAGTTGGTTGCATCCATTGAGTTATGAAATGGATTTCTTGGCTAAATCAAGGGGACAAAATATTTGGAAAAGAGGGAAAAATAGAAAATCCTAGGTTCTGGGACAAGGGATATATGCATATGTAAATTATTTACAAGGAAAGGTTTTCATTTTTATAGTAATAAAAATATCATGATATTCTCTCCATTAATGTACTTAGAGTCATTTTAACAAATAGATCAAGGGTTTATTTCATTCAGTTTATTTGCTAATTTCTATTGTAATTTGTGTTGTTTGTCCATGGCTCTCTTTTCATAACAGAGTTAAATATTGCCTTGCACAAATAATAATAATTTTAGTGCATAATAATGGATATCGTAAGGAAATCTCATGGAAAATATTGATGGGTTGTGTTGATTTCAGGAGTTAATGCTTTAAAGGACCAATGAAAACTTACTTTGAATGTTTTTAAAATTTCATTATAGTTTGGTGTTTTGACTCTATTACCAAGATTAGGCACTGATCTATGAATCCCCTTTTCCTATTTTCAAGGCATAATCAAGATACCCAAATTTATTTTACTTTCTATTTTATGATTATGAGGATTGAAATTGCAACTTCTATCACATTGTAAACCTCATAAATGTCAAAGTTGAGCCAACTCTGAGATAGATATTCCATATTTCTAAGGAATTCTTGGGTGATTTGCTAGTGGTCTCAGATCCCTGCTCATAGGAGAAGGATAAATCTTTAGGTGAACCTAAAAAATCAGCTAGAGAAACCAACACATTACCTTATAACAATTAGATGGACAATAATTCACATTGGATTACAATCCAAAAATTATGAAATGACTAAAAACATCTTTGTTATGCCAATACAATTCCAATGAAGTACATAATGCATTATATATTTGCCTCACTTGTAGATTCCACTCATACCTCTTCATACAATCTCACATACACACACCTGATCCTTTGATCTCTTAAATAAATGGATATTACATCATTACATTTAGAGAATTCATCAACCTTGAAAAGATAAACAAGGTCGACATCAATCTTAACATCTCAATTAAAAAATAATTATTCAAATACAATACAATCATCAATGTGACCCAAAACATGTCATAAAAGAAATAGAAATGATCTAAATCTTCATCATCGAACATGCTCTAGATCCATAAATCATGCCTTGATCCATCGGAACATGCTACACCATCATGTTAGCCAATAACAATAAGAATACCAACATGCCACATGAAAATCACCAAGTTCAATCATATAACCCAATGCGACCCGACAACATGAATATGACACGATCTAGAAAAATCAACAAGCAAAATGAAATGCCTCAATAACGACCAAAATATTTTTTTCTCAAAATTCACCAATATCTTTTTATTGTTCATTAAGAGCACTAATCAGTAACCTCTCTCACTCAAGAAAAATAACTTGCCAACATCCAAATCATGAACCACTCAAGCTAAGGAAACACGCCACTAGGTTAGAAACCTATAGCATCCTAAAAATAAATCACCCTTATTAGGTTCTCATTTTTAGCCTCATTTTAGCATCTATGGGTTTCCACATTGATTTCACATATTTCTAGCCCTTTTGCATCCTTCAAATCAATATTATTTAGTCAAAAATTAAGAATACCTCTAATTTCTATGTATGATTCCCTATTTATCCATTGAATCACGTAATTCATCTCCCATATAGTACCTATTAGATATCATCTTAATGGTTCCTATATTTGAAGGTATTCGAGCTTTAGTTTATGCACCTTTCATGCGCTTTCCCTGAAACTTTTCCCACTTTTCTAGGCTCAAAATTACTCCCGAGTCAACCTTATGGGGAATAGGTCGACCTAGTCCTAGAATAGGCTGACCTAGGTCTTCCTTTTCCTTGGGGATTGGTTTTAAGTGGGCCTTGGGCTTGATGCAAAGGTGTTTTGTCCTAATTATTTTCCCTGGTGGCCTTACAAAATTTGGGTCCCAAAATGTATATAAAAGGAGACCTATTCCTCTCATTTTGACATCCATTACATACTTACATCTCATATTCATTCAATAATTATCAAGAAATATATTATCCATTCAAGGAGTTTAAGAAAACATTTGATCCCATCAAGATTTCAAGTGCAAGGAAGTCATTCAAGCATTTCGAGTCCTCTTCTTCTTTTCTTTCTTCTTCAATACAACATTGTGGAAAAATACAAAATTCATCATTCAAGGGTTTGGTTTCATGATTTCTTGTTGGTTTTTTGTGGAGTCCAATATATTGCATCAACACGTGTGATCATCTCCTAAGCAACATTGCATTATTGAGGTATAAGGTAATTTATGTTTTAGATCTAGATTACATTTCCTAATACAATTTCAATTACATTTCAAGGTTAATTACTATACATGGGCTTGACCAAGGCAAGTCCCTTCCCACAAAAAAGTCCCTATTTTTTCTAGTGTTTAGTAATAGGTGGCATAGTTGCAGATCTAGATTTTCAGGGTTTCAGAACAAGGGATTGATCCTATACAAAATTCATTAATTTTTATGCTTCTAGGACTAGGAAAATGTTTTGGGACTAGGCATTATTTTGTGACAATGTCCTTTGGATCTAAAAAAATTATAATCAGAAGTTGTAGGTCCCAAAGTTCCAGATCTAGAATGATTCTTGATTCTGATATTTTTTATAGTCCAATCTAGATCTTAAGTTAACTTTTCCTCTTGTATCTTTCAATGTGAGTTCATTTTTCCTCTTCTCATCTTGTACTTAATTTGATAGATCATATTTTATATCAGATCTTGTCACTTTATCCCTCTCCTAAAGATTCCTCTCTCCATGAGGCGATATCAATGCAATAAGATGTTTTTAACCCTTCTTTCAATAATCTCTCTTTTGAGAGAAGTGTTGAAGATTGATGTTAACTCTTCTCTTGATATGCGCGTCTCCCATGCCCATACCTTGCTTGATTTCCCCTTTAGGAATGAGGCTTTAGTGAATCGATATTCTAATTCTCCTAAAGTTTACAAATATCTCCCCATTTGTGATGAACCACTAGATGATAATGTTGACTATTCTCTCCCTCATGAAACAACATTAATAAAAGAAGATGCTATAATGGTTTAAATTTATTCTACTTCCTCTACTAATTACACATTCATTCTTTATTTTGCTCCTCCTAAGACATACCCCCTTTATCAAGATATTTTAGAGCAAGATGGAGACACAATAAATAGTTTCTTTAATATCAATTTGCTTTCATTTGACATTCCTGCTAGATATGAAGCCTTAAATTAATTCCCTAATCCCTATTCTAAGGACATCTTTGAAGAAGAGGATCCTATCATTACCAATTTCCTTAATGCTCTCCATTATAGTGATGAACCCATGACAAATTAAGGGCTTAATCAATTTAATATTGTCAATATTCATGCTCATTCTATGGTAGTCAACAAGCCTATAATAACCGCCAAAGAATACACTCAAACACCTCAAACACCTAACAAACCTATGATTATTGTCTAGGGTTATCCTCAAAATTCTGCTCACACTTTTACTATATTTGTGATTATGGTTAAAGGATATATACTCAAAAAAGTTCTTTTCAAACTCCAAATAAGCCTGTTATAACCATGAAAGGAAAACCAAAAAGTCATTTGGAGTTTACTCAAGATTATCATATGGTGGATCACACCTATTTCACAAGGAAAAATCCTCAATGTACTAATTTAATTGTTCTAGATTCTTTCCCACCTTCTCCACATGTGCTTCCTTCACCACCCTGTCTTCCTCAAAATCTTGGAAAGGAGTATGACTTAATCGTACAACTCTATAATACCCCTTCCAAGATATATCTTTGGGAACTTCTTCAAAATTCTCGTACATATCATGAAGCCTTGAAAAAATCTTTAACTACTCTTTCAACTCCACCATCCAATCAAGACAACATCAATTCCTTTTTTCAATTCATGCATGCTACTCTTGTCCCACCTTAAATTGTGTTTACTCAAGATGATTCACCTTCTAAATAATTCCAAGATTGATATGATTCCCTTATGGTAGTTGTCCCTATCAATGGTAATCTGATTTGTCAAACCTTAGTTGATAATGGTTCTGGACTAAATTTTTATAGTATGGACATGTTGAAAGAGATCAAAGATGGTATTTCAACTATTAAACTTGGTTACATTCCTATATGTATATTTGATAATATTTCTAAGAAAACATTGGACATTATCACATTACCTATTAAAGTAGGTCCAGTTATTCTAGACACTCCCATTCATGTGATGTCTAGACATCTTAATTGCAACCTTCTTTTGGGTAGACCTTGGTTACATGAAATGCATGTTGTTCCTTCTACTCTTCATCAAAAAGTCAAGTTTATCTACAATAATTATATGTACATAATCATGACAGATGATAGACTAAATAGTTGTTTGCATATTGAATCAAGCACTAAACATGTCTCTATTAAATAAGAACAAGATCAATAACCTAAGGATGATCCTCCTTCTACTACTGTCCTTTCATATGATGATTGGAGACCCTTAGATTTCAATCCAACTTATATTGGAGAATACAAAGTCTCAACATTGAACCTTGATCAATTTAAACCTGATAAAGAATCCAACACACCTCCTATTTTTTATGAGATTAGTAACAATTTTGTTGTTTCTTCTACTCCTAAAGAATATTTAGAATCTATCAAATCTGATTGTGATGACATAGTGACTAACGAAGCTCCATTAACTCTTTCTAATATGGCTTCTCATCATGTCTCTAGTTATCATTTATTAGAAAAATATGGATTCAATGGGAATGGATGTGGAAAACAAGAACAAGGAATTAAATTTACCTTAGGAAATGAGAGGCATGAACATTCTTATGGATTAAGATTTAATCCTTACAAGCATCCATGAGTAGTTACTAATAACACCATTGTGAATCCCAATTCCAACCATGATTCTGCATGTGTGCAACAAAGATTTAAGAATAGTGAGAAATATATTGAAGCATTTGGTTTTCATTATTCTTCTTTGTCCACATCCTCACCTTCATCATCTAACATTTATTCTACATTTACCTTTAGTCAAGAAATTATTTTGCATAAAATTTTTTGAGCTAAGGTGATTACTAGGCCTAAATGGAAAAAGAAACATAGTCAACATCTTATGACTCTTCCTTTCTGCATGTACCATTGATATCATAATCACTCTGCTAATGAATGTCAAGTTTTACATTACAAAATTAAACAACTCATTGATAATTTTATTATTCACATATCATGTTACAATCAGTTATTTTGCAATAATAATTCCTCTAAATAACAGCTAAGTCCCTATTATGTTGCTCCACACTATGCAACATTGTTTTTTATTAAGGTAAAAGAAGGTTTTACATGGACCTGAAACTAGAGTACAAAATAGCATAAAGATAGAGCATTAAAGTTAACAAAAAGAAACACTTGTTGGAAAAAAAAAGTAGGGACCAACAACCAAATAGTTCAATAGTAGATACTAAAAGAAAAAAACAAACTACAAAACAACTACCAGCAAGAACTAGCTAATTATCTGTTATCATTTCTTCAGCCTTCTTCTGGAGGTCTTCCATCTTCTAGATAGTAAATTGCAGCTCCTTCAGTTCTTTTGGTTTTTCGGGGACTTTCCTCTGGATACACACTCTAGTTCTCATCCCCGGCTCAGTATTGCCAGCTTCCTCATCGATGGTGATTGTGGTTCTTTCTAGTAGGTTCCTTTCTAGATAGTTATGCAACATATTCATATTCATAATGGTCACCTTCAGACCCTCGTTGTTGTGGCTTAGAACACCTTTTATCATTCTGTCATGGTTGCTAATTTTGGCTTCTAATTCTTTCATCTTGTCTTTAACTATCTTGCTCATCTCAGCAGTGCCATCCTCATTTTTATTTTTGTTTTTTACCTTATCAAGAACCTTATTTTCCATCTTTCCCAGCTTAGTAGTCATGTTTTTCATAGTTTTTTCCATTTCTTGGATCTGGATTTTCATTTCCTGCATTTCCTTTTTCCAATCCATGTTCTTATCCTGATTCTCAGCATTATTCTTCTCCTCTTGCAAAGAAGCTTCCCTCAAGAGGATAACAGGTTCCTCTTTGTTGTTGTTGTTCTCCAGCATGGTCATCTTATCCATACCTTCCTTCTTATTTTTCTAGATGTCCTCATCAGTATCAATTGAAGAAGGGGTTTTACCAGTCTCCTCACCTTCATTCTCTTATCCAGCTGTAATTCCCACAGAAAACCCTTCATCATCATTACCTTCCTCCTCGCTGATTTTACCATCCCCTATATCTGGTTTAACATTAATAATTTTATCTTCCACAGGGGCATCCTGAGAAGTTTCAGCCTCCATAGATGACATATGAGTACCATCATCCTCTTTCTTGGCACCCCCATTATAATCAGGGGAATCTTTCATTGCTTCTTCAGAAGAATTTTCCTAGGTCTCTTCCTCTTCCTCTTCCACTTCCTCCTTTTCTTCTCCATCTTCTTGGCTATTCTCCTCTTTATCATCATTCCCCTCTACCAGCCAATCATTCATATCATCTTCTTGATCTTTTTTATTCACTTCCTCTTTCTCATTGTTTATCTCTTCTTCACTGGACTCCTCCTCATTATCTTCCTCAACGATACCTTTCCCCCTAGTTTGAGGCTTTTTCTCTAACTCCTCAATGCTGATATCTTTGCCACCGGTATCAACAAGAGCTTTTCCCTTATTATTCTTTCTCTTCTTACTAGTCTCATCTTTTTTCTCCCCCTCATTCTTCTCCTTTCTTTTACCAATGATCCTTTTAGGGATAGGGTCTGGAGTGTTGTCCCTGATGTGGTCAGAAATAAGAAGGATCAAGCCCTCATGCAGCACAAGGTTACTAGCCTTTTTCCTGTGTCCCGTAATGCTGATGTTCAGTGAACTCAAAAGATAGTAAGGGAAAGAAATCCTCCTTTTATGCCTGAAGTGGTTAGCAAACACAAAATGGAAGTTGTAAATTTTGGAATACCCCTTATCCAATGTAAAATATTCTATCATGGCCTTCAAAATTTTGGCCCAAAATTCATCAATATTGGTAATATCCACATAGTCACCATTCCCCTTAGTCATAAGGGCTTTCTCATTGTTAGTTTTAGGGGAAATAGTAAAAGATTCAGTTCCTAGCCTATGATTTCCTCTATGGAAATGGGTTCCTTCCGAAGGTAAACCAATAATATTAGCTAAGCTAGAAATAGTAAGAGTGAAGGACTTGCCCCATAGATGAACCTTACCATTAGCCTAGCCATCTGCGAACAAAGAGGTGATCTATTTGTCGTGCCCATGAAGCTTCTTCATGAATTGTGTAACCCCTCCTTTCTTCAGTTTCTTCCAAAATTTTCTATCCTATCTCCATTTGTCACAGTCGGAAGGTTCCTCCCTCTTCAAACCCCCGCCCTTTTTTTGTTGGTTTTTCATGTGCTGGTTCGGCTCCTTACCAGTGATTTCCACCTTACTTCTCTGGTTAAATTTTCTTTTTTGGTTATCGATATTAACCCTTTTCCATGCTTTATTAACTACAGAGTAATGATCCCACACTTCACCTTACATGAAGACGTCCTCGGTAAATGATTTGTCCTTGTCATCATTATGTTAAGTGATTTTTCCTTCATAGTGATTAATCCTATCATAGTTGATTAGACTTGTAATTTCAAACTTAAGATTTGCTTCCCCTCTCCACTTTTGGGTGATGTCACTCAAGGTACCATCATTTGCCAGCATGTCTGCCTATTTGTTGCCTTCATGATAAACGTGAGTGATGTGGCTTTCTTCAAAGGAATTCATAATAATTTTAATTTTGTTAATGATGTGTTCTATAGTCCATGACCTCTCAGACTTCCCTTTAATAGCATTGATTATATTTAGGGAATCCCCTTCTAGCCATTATTTCATGCAGCCCAAATCTTTTGCCATCATAACCAGGTAAAGAGCAGCTTCAGCCTCCGCCACATGGTTCATTTGGATTCCTAGTAGGACATCAATCACTCCTAAATAGTTTCCAACAGTATCTCTTATAAGCTCTCCACCTCCAACCCTTCCAGGATTTCCCTTAGCCGAACCATCAAAGTTCCCTTTAAGCCATCCAAAGGGAGGAGTTGTCCACATAACATTATCTCTAGGATTCTAAATCTGGCTCTTTTTTAGTCTCTCCCATGAGATAATATTGTCCTTCTTGGGTTGAGGATCCCATTGACTACAATCTTTCCTTCCCATGCTTCCATAATTCTCCATTATACTTCTAGTTATGGAATTTGCAAGCAAAGGAGGGGCCTTTTTCTCTCTAAAGATTATATTATTCCTCTCCTTCCAGATAAGCCAAGTAAAGTGGGGAAAGACAATTTTCCATATATCCCTAGCATTTTTGGCATAGAAAGGACTCTACCACTGCTGGAAAAACTCCTGGATAGAGTTAGGTTTCACCCAATTGAGCTCAAGGGAAGAAATAGTAGTGTCCCACACCTCTCTAATGAAAGAGAAGTGTATCATAAGATGATTGCAATTCTCAGCTTCTTGACAACACAGGGCACATCTATTAGGCATTTGAAACCCTCTTCTCATAAGGTTGTCCTGTGTGAGAATTTTGTTCTGGACAAGCAGCCAAAAAAACATGTTAATTTTAGGGGTAAGGTCCTTATTCCATACCTGCGCCCACAAAGGTTGAGCCTCATTAGGGAGAAGTGTCGAAGCAGAAGCAATCGAGAACTTTCCAGAGGTAGTCAGACCCTAGATAAGTTTATCATCCTCATTTTCTCTAATAAACCAATTGTTTAATTGTTTATTCACTTCTTTAAATCTGATATCCTTTAGCCCAAGGTCTATCCACTCTTCATTTTTCCAATAATCACTCACAAATTCACCTATAGTATCTTTACAATCCTGGACAACATTCCCCCATTCTTCATTCTCTATAAGAGGCTTCTCTGACATCCATTTATCATTCCAAAACTAATTTTTTCTGCCATTTCCCAGCTTCCAAATAGCACCTTTGATTATAAGATTTTTGCCTTTACTTATACTATTCCAAACAAAAGATCCCTAGCTATCATTTTGAGATTGGAGCATTCCTTCAAGATTACTGAGATGATATTTCCTTTTCATTATCATATTCCATTCTTTCTCATCATCAAAGATTCTCCAGCATTGCTTTGCTAGGAGAGCTTTATTAGTATTATTTATGCTCCTTATTCCCAGACCCCCCATCTTTTTGGGTTTACAAATCTTCTCCCAGGCCACCAGCCTGAGTCTCTTTTTCTCTTCCACTCCTGTCCAAAGGAAATTTTTTTGGATCTTCTCTATTAAATTAG
This sequence comes from Chamaecyparis obtusa, assembly GCA_027943335.1. Classification (NCBI taxonomy): domain Eukaryota; kingdom Viridiplantae; phylum Streptophyta; class Pinopsida; order Cupressales; family Cupressaceae; genus Chamaecyparis; species Chamaecyparis obtusa. The sequence continues at coordinate 630,568 of BSBK01004908.1, read as the reverse complement.
AAAACTTTTGAGGTATTTTGAACAGGCTAAGGGCATAGACTGACAGGTTTTGCAAAGTTGCCTTTAGCAGTTGAACTTTCCCAGCTTGACTAAGAATCGGCCCTTTCCATCCCGTCAAGGATTTCATTCCAGAAATTAGCCTCCGATTTCAAGCACAATGACAAACCAAGATAAGTGGTCAAGATGCTTCCCATCTTGCAACCAAGAATAGTAGAGATTTTATTCATTCTGGCTTTAGGAGTATTGAAGAAAAATAGGGCACTCTTCTCCCAATTTATGAGTTGACTTGTAGCATTAGCATACATATTTAATGCCTTTTTCATATTCTTAGCCTCTTTAACATTAGATTCTCCCATCAGAATCATATCATCTACAAATTGTTCATGAGAACAGATAATTCCTCCTGAGGAAGGTTGTAAACTCGGAATCAAACCTTGAGAAACCTGAAGGCATATGAATCTCCAAGACTTTCTGCCATGATAGAAAAAAGGATAGGTGATATAGGATCTCCTTGATGTAACCCTCTGGAAGGTCTAAAGAAAGGAGAGGATCCCCCATTCACTATCACCAAGGAAGAAACCGTATTAACAAGTTGCATAATAAGTCTAATCACTCCCTCATCAAAACCAAACGCCTGAAGAATTTTGGAAAGAAACTCCCAATCAACTCTATCATAGGCTTTTGATAGATCAAGTTTCATAAGGAACCCCTATTTCCTCAATTTTTCCAACAATTGAATTTTCTCATGAACAACCATAATCAAATCCAGGATTTGTCACCCCGAGAAAAACCCATTTTGTTGGGGGGAAATGAGACGAGGGAGAATCTTGAGAATCCTTATAGTCAGAACCTTAGACATGATCTTATACAAAGAGTTACAAAGACTAATAGGCCTAAAGCTATCGGCTATATTAGCTCCCAGTCTTTTGGGTATTAGAGATATGAAGGTGGAGTTGAACTCTTTAAGCATAGCTTTAGAGACATAGATTCTTTCATAGCACCACAAATATCTTTATCAATAATTTCCCAATAGTGTTGAAAGAAAAACATTTGAAAGCCATCTGGCCCAGGGGATTTTTCACCTTCAAAAGACTGGATAGCCTTTATAATTTCCTCCTTCGTAGGAATAGACTTAAGAAAGTGTTAGGAATAAGGTGTCTCAACCTTGGATAATTCCTATTCTTATTATTTGTTTTGTAAAACATATTTCTTGCAAATAATGTAATTAAGTGTGAGTGTACATGTCTAGTTGGCATGTTGATGTGTCACTCCACTTGATGTGTCAACATCTTGAATTATGTGTAAGGAGATCATGGCTAAAATGGTTATGATAGATTCCTATGACATGTAAGAGCTATATCTAGAAGATTCAATGGCAGGTGAAGACATGTGGCAACTGATAAAAATTAAGTACTGTACAGTAATGGTAAAACCCTAATATGGCTATCTTCGGAGGTTGCCCTAAAAGAGGAAGTGCATGATATAAGCATTTTTAGGGTTGTGAAGATAGGAGAAGTAAGTGTATTGTTGGAACATTTTATGCTGCCATGATTTGTCTTCAAGGGTTGGGAAAATCTTCTGAAAGAACTTGCATTGCAAGTGTATTGTAAACTGTAATAGTTTTGATTAATACACTGTGCAGGTTTTCGAGTGCTGGGGTTTTTACCAAAAGGTTTCCCCAGGGTAAATCATTATGTCATTCTCTATTTTCTATATGCATGGTATATGGTTGCAATATCATTGTTAAAGTAGTTAACGAATCTGAAATTGTAAGGATTTAAAAGAAATTGCACAATACTTTCCTTTAGAGATTAGTGTAGGAAGCTGTTTCCGCACCTGAGTTTCCTTACAAAAAGAGATTGTCCTTAGCCTCCAACAGCATTGGAATGGAGCTCAGCAAAAAATTTTGATCATCATGATTGAGACCTTGATCTCTAGAAAGGATCAAAGCAAAGTGGCCCATCATATCTTTCCTTATCTCTTCCTCTTTATTGAGAGTGCCCCTGTTGGTGATCAAAGTGTTGATTCTATTCATAGCCTTGTGTATCATCATTGTTAAGTGTAAAAATCTAGTATTTTTGTCACCCGCTGTCAACCAAAGAGACCTTGATCTCTGTCTCCAAAATGTTTCCTCTTTAGATATGATATTATGGTAATCAGCAAGGATAATATTTTCTTCTTTCCTAATATCTTCAGTCAACCCTATACTCTGGATCTTATCTTTAATTTCTTTAAAGTCCATTTGAATTTTGCTTTTAGTTTGGAAGATATCTCCAAAGACATCCTTGTTCCATTGTCTTGCTTTAGATTTGATATTTGCCATTTTTTTAGCCACTTGGAACATAGCTTTTCCTTCCACTTTTATACTCCACCATTCCTTTATTTTATTTTTGAAATCTGGGTGATTCATCTACATTTTTTCCAATCTAAAAGGAGTATTACCTTTTCCTCTAAAGGAATTAGCAATAAAGGAAATAGGGTAGTGATCCAAACCAATGTGGTTAAGAGCAGAAAGGGAGCAAGAAAAATTAGCAATCCAACCATGAGAGATGAGGACTCTGTCAAGCTTAACCTGAATGAGATTAGCTCCCACTCTTCTATTAGTCCATGTATAAGAAATTCCTTCAAGGTCAACATCCAAAAAACCTTCATTAGTTATGAAATCCATAAGATCTACCCTACTTTCCACTTGGGTATTATTCCTTCCTTTCTTTTTAGCTTCTTTCAGGGGCATATTGAAGTCTCCCATCATCATCCAGTTATCATCTGGGTGATCCTTTCTGATGTCATGAAGCCTTTTCCAAAGATTAAGATGACCAATTTTAGTATTTGGGGCATACACATTAATCAGAGTCTAAGAGAAATTATCCTTGATACTGCTAACTTTAACTGCCAGGAAGTTCTTATCTTCTTTCAATAGATTAAAGGTGAAGCTTTTAGTATTCTAGAAGATAACCAATCCTCCAGAAGCCCCTTCAGAATCACTAATAAACTTATCCCCATTCTTTGCCAAATTGATTTTAACAATCTTATCTCTAACCATTTTAGTTTCTTGAATAAGTAAAATATCAGGCTTAGAATCTCTAACTAAGTTCCTAATTAAATCTTGTTTATGAGGAGTATTGAGACCTCTAATATTCCAAGATAAAATATTCATTAAAAATTTGGAGGACAAACCTGATCGATGGTGAGCTATCTACCATCTGCTATGTTCTGTTTTGCTTCATGTTCTCTCTATTCTTTCTCAGAAGCTCTACCCCTTTCTCTTTTAGGTGTTCCAGTATCCACCTTTTGTTGTTGTCCTCTGGTCTGAACTCCTCCAGATTTGATTTGGCCCCCCTTTTTGTTTGATTTAGATGTCGAGCCTCCTTATGTTGCCTTAGTACTATTTCTTCCTATTGCAAGGGTCTGATCCTTCAAGTTTTCTCTTCTAGGCTGGGAACCTAAGCCTTTATTTACAGGAGATCTTTTTTTTTTCACACTGATCCAAGGACTTTTGTTCTCTGCTTCCACTATTTTAGAGTCATCATATTGTTCATTTGATCTTTCATTCTTTGAATTAGGTTCTAACAAATTAGCATTCGATGCTTCACTACTAATTTGTTCTAGAACATACTGGGTTTCAGAAACCTTCTGTGGGCTTTGGTAAATCTCCCTCCCCTTTGAAATATTCAGGCTATCTTTGACCCTTGATGCCAGTAGTGGATCAAACTCTAAAGAGGTATCACAAGTTTCCTCCGATGAGGTTACCAATCTAGAATTATCCTGCATTTTATTTTCATCAATAGGGGAAGTCGCTTCCTTAGGCCCTTCTATTTCTTTTGATTCCCTTTGTGGGTGAGCTTGCTGCTCCTCTATGTTTGAGTTTGAGATCTTATTAACAGGGGGATTTTGTATCTCTCCTTTTTTTTCCTCCATTCCCACTTTTTTGACATTTTAGACTCTTGGTCTTTCTTATGTATAGCTATCTTCAAGGGACAAAGTTTTTCCCAATGACCATCTTTTCTACAAGTTAAGCAAATGAAAGGGGTAGATTCATATTCTATTTCTTGGTCCCATTTACCCACTTTCGAATTCAGATTAATGACTTGGGGAAGGTCAATATCATGCTAGATATTGACACAAATCCTTGCAAACACTTGTCAGGTTTGGGCTACAGTCATCAGATCTATAGTCAGTAGTTCACCAAAAGACCCAGTTATCGCCATGAAGATATCCTCATGCCAATACTCAAGAGGGAGACCTGGAAGTCTAACCTAGACAGGAGAAAAAATAAAAAAATTATCATTATAGTCCAGATTTGTTGTCCATTTCTAAAAAGACAAAGAAGATTTTCCCCACATCCATGGACCTTCTGTCAACACTTTTGAAAGATCCTTCCCATTAGAGAATAAAAAGGAGAAAAAACCTTTCGGCATAGCTGTAACATCCACCTACCCTTTGAGCTTCCACTTCTAGAGGGTAAAAGCCCTCACCAGATCTATATTTGGCCTAGCACCCATAAACTTACCTATAAGAGTTGAGGCCATTCTAGAAACAATATGATCTATGATTTGATCAGGAATATTCAAACCTATCACCCCTTTATTTAGTTCTGACGCTAAAGAGGATTTTCTAGTCAATTTTATCCCAAAAAGACTACTCCATTTCCCCTTACCTCATAACGAGTTCCCCCCATGTGAGAGATCTTCTGGCTGTTTCATTGACCCTTTTCTTTTCTTAGAAGGACCGGCTTTATCCCCTTTTTCTTCCTCTTGTCCCAAGACAAGATCGTTGTCCTTTCTTGGATGGGCCAAGCTAGACCCACCAACTCTTTCCCCATTGTCTAGCATGGGGATTTCAGTCTTTTCTTCTGCTACATCCTTCGTGACCTCTGCATTTCCTGGTACAGGTTCAAAATTTGCAGCCCGACCAAGAGCATCCTACTTCCCCTCTTGCCGAAAATCTATTCCTTGGGGGCTCATTGTCATGCATGGTGTAACATAATTTGTGAGTATAATAATAGGTCCTCTTTCATCTTATCCTTGTCTCCACACTTGGGGGGAAATGGTATTCTATCAATCTCTCTAATTCTTTATCAAGGATCCACTTTTCCCTTGGTTAAGTTCTATTTGTTTACTATGTGATATCCAATCAAACATAGAAATGTTGGTTTACATTAAGGATATGCATCCTTGATCATAACCTTTTTCAATATTTTCTATTGGGTTTCCATGGTAGATAAATCCCTTACCTTCGAGATGAGGCAGTGTGTCATCCTTCACAAGGATCTATTTTATATTACTTGCATAGTATCTCTTTGCACTCATGCCTTCCATGACCTCACAGGAGATGTGACCTCTTTGGTTTGGACTGAGTATTGCTTGTGGAAATTATCTTGGCATTGAAAGCTCTATATCCTTGTCCATAATTTCCTTAATATGACAAAACAATACTTATTTTTCCATCTTAAGAGGGGGGAATACATATGACCTCCCTTGCACATTTTTACAAAGTCTATAACCCATTATAATGGATATGGAAGATACTAATATCCATCCATGAGGTACACATATACAACCAATCATCATGGATATGATAGATACTAACATCTATCTATGGGGTGCACATACAAATAATTTTCATGGATACGAAGGATACTAACATCCATCCATGGGGTGCACATACAAACAATATTCATGGATATGATAGATACTAACATCCATCCATGGGGTGCACATGCAAATAATCTTCATGAATACAATAGATATTAACATCCATTCATGAAGGTTCAATAACACATATACACAAATCCATGAGTTGGAGTAAACCTTTCAAGGTAGAGTTGGCTAGCATAACACAACTTTCTATACCATCAATTCTCCTTTCTCTCTCTTCTCTTTACCATGGATTTCCTAGTGCAACATAATTGCCTAGCCATGTCATCCATGGTTTTCTTGATCTCTCCTCCATGGTTCCATAAAATAACATGCTTTTATATTGGATTGGATCATGGAGTATTTTCTTATCCTTGATTTATGCTCTTTCTCATATCAGGTGACCACTTGTGCTCTTGCAATAGCTTTCTGAGTATGATATTAGTGGCTGAGACATTTTTTCTAGCAAGGTCTCTTCAAATAGTTGACTTGGAATCTTATTAAGCTCTAGAAATTTGTTGTTACTTTTTGTATCCTTTCATATGGATGTACAAGTTAAGATCCTTGGTTTGGGGGCTTATGACCTTAAACTTATCAATGTATTATCTCCTTGTAGTTTGCTCATGATCTTCATCTTTCACTCTCTTTCTTCTACTTTACCATGAGCATGAGGTGGAATCATACTCCCGCTAAAGTGGAGGTTAAATGCACCATCCTAAAAATTAAGCACCCTTGTTAGGTGCTCATTTTTAGCCCCATTTTAGCATGCATGGGTTCCCACATTGATTTCATCTATTTCTAGCCCTTTTACATCCTTCAAATCAACATTGTTTGTTTAAAACTTGAGAATGGATCTAATTTCTATTCATGATTCCCAAATTATTAATAAAACCACATAATTAATCTCCCATCTAGGACCTATTAGATCCCATCTTAATGGTTCCTATATTTGAAGGTATTCAGGCTTTATTTTCCACACCTCTCATGCTCTTTCCTCGAAATGTCTCCCACTTTCCTAGCCCCAAAATAACTTTGGAATCAACCCTATGGGGCCTAGGTTGACATAGGTCAACCTATTCCTAGACTAGGTTGACCTAGGTTGATATTTCTTAGGGATTTGTTTTAAGTGGGCTCTCAGCCTGATGCGAACGTGTTTTCTCCTAATTCTTTTCCTAGGTTGGCGTTGCGAAATGTAGGTCCAAAAATGTGTATAAAAGGAGACCTATTCCTCTAATTTTGACATTTGTTACATACCTACATCTCATATTCATGCAATATTTATCAAGAAAGCTATTACACATTGAAGTATTTCAAGCAAGCATTCAAGTGCAAGGAAGCTATTCAAGCATTTCAAGTCTTCTTCTTCTTCTCTTTCTTCTTCAATCCAACATTGTGGTAAAATAAAACATTCAACATTAAAGTTTTTTGTTTCATGATTTCTTATTTATTTTTTGAGGATTCCAAGCTATTGCATCAACACTTGTGATCATCTCCAAATCAACATTGCATTATTGAGGTATAAGGTAATTTATGTTTCAAATCTAGATTACATTTCCTCGTGAAATTTCAATTTCATTTCAAGGTTAATTCCTATAAAGGGGATCAACCAAGGAAAGACCCTTCCCATAAAAATTTCTCCATTTTTCTTGTGTGCAGGAGTAGGTGGCATAGTTGCAAATCCAAATTTTCAGGGTTTCACAACCAAGGATTGCTCCTCTACAAAACTCATTAATTTTTATTCTTCTAGGACTAGGCTAACTTTTTGGGACTAGGCCAACTTTTGTGTCATGTTCCTTTGGATCTGCAAATTTTACAGTTTGGATTTGCATATCCTAGAGTTCCAGATCCAAAAGGGTTCTTGATTCTGATAAGCTTTTGACAGTCAAATCCATATCTTAAGTTCACTTGTCCACTTCTATCTTCCAAGGTGAGTTAATTCTTCCTCTTTTCATCTTATACTTACTTTTCTACATTATATTTGATATCATACATTGTTAGTAATAATTTCCTTAGTCATGGAATAAGCATCTTTCTTACATTTAATCAGACTTTCTATCCGTATAGGGAATACCCAAATCCCCCTTAATCCAGATTTTGCATTTGTGCCTCTTTATCATTTTGGGTTGTACAAATTAGATTTGTTTTAAGGGTTGGTTTATTATTCTAATTCATATATAAAGTTTGGGTGTACCATTGATCACCATTTTCTATATCATACAACCAAAAATATCACATAACCAATCCAAAAACTAAAACACTATTACTTTTTGAATAACCAAAATACCTATCTCTGATAAAACATCCATAACCCACTCAAATCATCATGTGAACCTCTATAAATTGACAGAAGTCAAGTACAAACACCCATGAAACCATTTTTATGTTCACAACATCTGATATTCAATACTGTATTCATATCGAACCAACCTTCTCACTAAACATATCAAGAACACTTATAGAAATAAAGAAATATGTTGACATCAATGCCAACATGTATATGCATGATAATCCAACAATCTCACAATAATCTCATCTTTTAGAATTGATGGAAATATTTGATGTAAAAAACTAAATCAATGCACAAATAAACCATATTAACAATAATACCAAGAATATCCATAATATCATCTTTCAGAGTCTCTCTAACAAACCTTCTCCACCTGAAAAAAAATCTCTCAACCTTAGTCTCATACTAATTTCTCACATGGCTATCTCTCCTCCTTTGACATCAATGAAAAAGGCACATATACTCCCTAAGTCATAGAAGACAAAAATAATTGAATATCTCTACAAAAAATTGAATAACATATATCACAAGAATAATTACTCCCCTTGAGTAGAAGACACCAAAACATCAATCTAGATTAATGATAATCTCTGTAAGAACACTAGAATGATGCACATAAATTCATCTCTAGCTCTGATTAGGAGGGGAAATCACCTCAATCTTACCTCAGAGATACTTAAAAGTATCCTTTGGAAAGGTCTTCATGAATATATCTACAATCTACTTTTTAGTAGACATATATTCCAATCTGACTTCCTTTTCACTAACCTTATCTCTCAAGAAATGATACTTGATAGATATATACTTTTTTACTCTGGCATCCTTCAACATTTTCTTTATCCATACTAATTCACCATCTTCATTCTATTTGTTTCTAAATATACATTTAGTTTTAATCACATTCTTATCCTTAGGTATGCTAACTAAGATCCTTGTTTTGTTCTTTTCAATCTATTCCAACTCTTATTCCATAGCTTTAACCTGGCTTTCATCTTTGCATGCTTCATCAACATCCTTAGGTTAAATATTAGAAATTAAACAAATATCATCTCTTTTTCTAGCAAGCCTTCCTCTAGTTTGAACACCTTGATTCCTATCACAACTGATCTAATTTACAGAATCATTTAACGTTACATACCTTGAAGTCTTTGGATTTGCATGTGTAGCTAACTCTCATGTCTCAACTTATTCTTCATTTGCAACTCATTCATCTTGATCTACAAAACTATTGTGACTATGATTCTGATTCTATAATTGCATTCCCTGAATGTCTTCCTCATCATCTAGTTCACATTTTCACAATCTATTACTATATCTAATGGTGATGATGATGAAGACCGACCAAGATTAGAGGAATACAAGATAGTAGAAAGGTTAGATCAGTTATTGTTTTTTCATTGATTTCGAGAAATTGATTTCTAGTTTATATTATGTTACCATATCATTTGGTATATGATATAAGTTGAAGGAATTAAGGAGAAGAAGAAATGAGATGTTGTGAAGTTGAAGAAGTTAATTGGGAAACTGATACAGATCGAACAACATTAAGATTATGTTGATATAATTATTTTCTACATAACATATGATTATGTTTGTATACACCTAAAAATGGTCACCTAGACTATTAGCCCCCATTTGCTAAATCATAAATTGCTTGTGCTTGATCAAATCCTAGTCCTATCATTTATTCAATTATTTTCTATGGGCTAACCATCTTATCCTAAGTCTTTATTTAATTAAAAGGAATTTCCTCCCCTTTTATTAAATAAAAAGCCCCACTTTTCTTCTTATCCTAAGTTGCACAAATAAAGCATTTAATTCTTATTTATAAAGAAAAATAAAATAAAAAATAAAAGAAAAGCACTTTTTTGTCTCACATGGACATAAAGTAAATGCTCAACATAAAGTAAATGCTTCTAATTTTCCTATTGGAGGATATTTGTGCACAAGGATCAAGCTTCTTTTTTTCTCCGCCGTTGATTAAATCTTTTGCCTCTTAATCTCCATGGTCCATTGATTTTTCACCTCCTATAAAAGAAGAGCTCTCTTCCTCATTTGCACACAAAAATTTTTATGCTATTGTTATGCTACAGGTTTTCTAGGTCATCTTGGAGCTTTTGGAGATATTCTTGCATCTAGGGTTTGAAGACTTGGAGCATTGTTGGCATTCATCTTGGATCTTCATCAACACTCTATCTTCTTGTCTTCATTCTTGCATCATCATGGCTTTCTTGCTTCATAGTTAGATTTCATTTTCATGCATAGTATTTGCATTTTCATGCATAGTATTTGCATTTTCATAACTTCATTCTTAGCTTAGATTTCCTTTTATGCAATAGATAACTTGCATTGTCATATAGATTTGCTTTGCATTGCATACATTTGGCTTCATTGGAGATATTGGAATTCTTTCCCTTGTCTTCCTTGAATCTCCCATTGCATGGTTTACTAGCAAGGTTATAGGCTTAATAGCTCTAGCTGAGAGCATTCTTAAAAACCCTTGCACTCCATGCCTAGGGAGCTATGGATCGATTTGTGAGGGCTCATTCTTGAGTTTTCTTGCATGTAAGAATTCATAGAAGTGTGACAACATTTTAGCACACATTTTTGGTGCCCACTGTGGGGCAACCCACTTTTACATGCTAATTTTTTATTATTTTTGAAGCTAACCCTTGTGAAGATTTGTTTGGAGATGGAAAAACCCTAGATTTGAAAGATTTGATCATATCTCCCAAATTTCTTGGTATTTTAGTCTGAAAATCTTTTTGCAAGTTGGTGACATATTAGAGAAGCTCTAAAAAAAAATTTAGAATTTTTGGAGGTGATTTGTATTTTTTATGATTTTTTCTTGATTTTTCATAAAAAATCAATTTTTGGCGCAAATCAGCATATTTTTTAGAAATTTTTATATTTCTAGAAAGGTCTTGGAATTATACAAGGGTTCCATTCACTGTGTTTTTAATTTAGAAATCACATCATAGCTCATTTGTTTAATTTATTAAAACTAGTATATTTTGGTAAAATGGGTCTCTAGGGCACAAATGAAGAGATTTTTCTAAAATTTTTACATTTTTGGAAAGCTCTCTATTTTTTGACAAAGGTCTCTTTTCTGCATTTTGGGTTTAGGGTCCGAATTCATGTGGTAAAAATCAGATCTTGTTGACTAGGTCAAATGCAAAAAAAATAAAATTTTGTGATGGGTATGCACTTATTTTTCATTGTTCAATGCATGATATGAGTTATCATTTGGATTATTTTCTGGTTATCATTGCTCCTAACAATTGATTTTCAGATCTAACCCTAGGGTTTGCATAAGTTGGATATACATTGCATATCTTGTTTGCTTGTTTTCTTGTCTTGTTCATTTGAAGGTGCATGACTTGCTTTCATGAAAAATGCTTAAAACAAACAAAAAAAGGGTGAAATCTACTAAGCGCGTTGCATTGGACTTGAGGTATTTTGTTACAACTCTACAATATTTGGATCTTGGGATTAAAATTGAATCTCTCATATGTTTTGCTTGAGTGTTTACATGCTTTCATAGAACACATTTCAATTGATGCTCTTAATGGGAAATGAATGAACATAGATTTGCTTTCATACAAGTTTGTGTTTAAACCTTAAGTAATTCTTGGTTTCAATATCAAATATCTCATTGAGTGATTGAGGGCATGGATTCATTCTTTTTTTACATAGAGAGTTAAATGCACCACTTTGTGGACTCACTCTATGTTTGCTTGGAAAGTTAAATATTCCATTGATTCAACCCTTTGTCATTTGTGAGTAGTATTGATAAGCAACTTTAGATTACTTGTGATTGATCTAGATTGCTATCTTGGGTTATTGGACTTGCTAATCCATCGGCCCCTCATTTCCACCCCGTAGTTGCAAGATCAACGCTACATTAAAGGGGAAGGGTCTACAGGAAAGAAGCGTTAATTGCTCCACTAGGCAACCCTTTTGTGCTTTTTGGAACTCACTTGTTTTCTAAAGTGTGGACTCACTTTGAATTGATGTGAGGAGTTAAATGTTCCACTTTTGGACTCGCTTCACATTCACTTGAAGGGTTAAGTGTCTCACTTTTGGACTCACTTTGCATTTACTTGAAGAGTTAAGTGTTCCACCTTTAGTGCTCTAAATACTTTTGATAGTGAATTACTTAGCTTTTATTTTAGAAGGCCTACTTGGGGACACACCACCTCAAGGGATGACCTTAACTCCTATGTTTCAGAGGAGTATAAATAGCAGGTGGTGAATCGAAAGACACCTCTCTTGGGAATCGAGTTTGATATCACTCTTGGCTAAGCCTCAAAGAACTTTATAGCTTTGAGAAGTGAAGGAGGAGATTTGGGTTACCATCTCCCCCCGGCTGTGTGATTTTAGATTCTTCTCATCTATAGATTTGGGCCTCACGTACCTTACGTATATCGAGGACTCCCTTTAGCAAAGCTATGTATATCCTTGTAGATAGCTTGATAAGGTGTTGTTGTGTTCTAAGTGCCTACTAAAACATTTTCAAGAACATACACAAGTAGAATCTTTAAGGAGTAGATATACTAAGTCACTATTCTTGTTCATGTGCAAGGTTGCTTTGCCCCTTGCTCATTGTTTGAAGACAACTGCTTGCTTGAACTCCTTGATTGCTATCTTATGTGCTTGATCCATGATAAAAATCTATTGATATACTTACTTGATCTTTTAAAACACTTCAAAACTAAGATTTTTATGTTCATTGGTCATAGAGTCGTATGACTCTACAACAGTGTCACCCAAAACCTTTTTGCTGTCTTGTTGCTGTTGTAATCTGGAGCTGCTAAACTTGCATTTTAACCAGTCGTAGAGTGTCTTTTTCTATTCTTACCTGAAGCTGGTCTGTTATCTACATGCTTAGACTTGTTCTAGACTGAAACAAATGAGCTAAAACTATTGGATTTGAACTTAACGAATGCTACTCTTGATCACTTGTCACATCACGGTTACCTCTCTAGCTACTTGCTTATTGAGCTTCTTGCTCGCTGCTCAGCTTTAGTCAATTGATTGATGTAAGTGCTTGAGCACTTTTGACAGGCCATCTCTCTATTATTCTACTTTGACAAGTGATCTTTATTAGCTTTGCTTATCTCAAATCTGAGAAACTTTGTCTCATTCTATTAGTCAACCAACATCTCTTTTCATGCCGGTTACAACTCAGTCTCAATTTGAGCAGGAGAGTCATCCTCCATTCAATTATACATATTTACCTTCTCCAACTAGATGCTCACGAGCACCCATTAGCAACAATAGTTCTAGTTTTGACCAATCTGAGGATTCTAAGGCTACCCTGTGGTACAAAGGAGGTTTCCTCTTTTTTGCATTCAAGACCCCAAAAACACAGATAGTGTCTCACTCACTTTGACGGAACAAGAAAAATTTCAACTCTTGCAAGAACACTTTGAGTGTAAGGATAACCAAGCATGCTTAGAAAAAGAACACAATCAATAAAGGATGGATGCTGCTAGGCACATGGCTTATAGAGGGACATTTCATGAGCAACCTGAGACTAGTAATCATGAGCATAGACCTCTTTTTAATAGTGGCAACAATAGCAACAATACGCCACCAAGATCTCCTCCAAGAACCACTTTTGGTATGCCTTCTTCACCTCCTAGACCTCCTCCCTCTCAACATGAGGCAAAGGCTGATGATGAGATTTCTAGTGAGGATCTTATGAGATTTGAACAAGATGTGGTCTCTCAACGAATGATGCATAAGCTTTTAGAGCGTAACGGTGATCAGTACTTTCAATATATGACTTCTAGAGGATACAAGCTTCCTCCCGGCTATGATGTCAGACAAATTGTCCAACAAAGAGTACCAACTGAATTGGAAGTCCTTCAAGAAGAATTATGTCAAACAAATCAATGCCTTACCCAAATGGCATTAGAAAGAGAGCCTCCAAAGGTCTCTTTTGTAGAATCAATTTGTGCTCTTCCTTTTGATAAAGATCTATACATGGTCCTGTTTCCTAAGGATATTGAGGTTCCTAAATATGACAAGTATGATGGAAATGGTGACCCTCATGACCATGTGCGTCATTTTTATGCTCTTAGTATGGACTTTCTTCATGAAGACACATATCTTCTACGCTTATTCCCTCGAAGCTTAAGAGGCCAAGCTTTAGAATGGTTTGCAAAATTGACACCACCTTTTAAGACTTTTGATGAGTTGGCTCAGCGATTTACCTAGCAGTACTCTTACAACATCCAACAACCTATCACTATGATAGATCTCGGTAATCTAAGACAACATCAAGGTGAGCCATTTTCAACTTACTTACAATGTTAGAGGTCATTGTATTCTCGATATCCTCATCAGCTACCCGAAAGAGAAAAGATTGACATTTTCGTCAACACACTTGTGCCTGAGCTATTTTATGATCTAAGGAAGCAACTGTTCTCCTCCTTCCATGACATGGTTGAAAGTGCATATCGAATTGAGGATGTAGCTATAAGAAAAGGGGATATTGTTATTAATAAAGATGCTAAAGGCAATGGTAAAGACAAGAACAAACCTTGGAATAAGAACAAGTATGTTGTTAATGATGGGGTTGTTGACGCTCCTAAAGTTAAAGAGCCTACTTTCAATCTTTCCAATGCTATCTATGCAACAAAACAACAAGAAGCTGCCAATGCTCACAGTGCTCCTAAACCTCAATATGCAGATAAGCCTAAGAAGTCATTTTGAAAGCAAGTCTATACCAAGTTGGCAAAACCTTACGATGTGATCCTTAAGACTTTGGTTGCCAATGGATATCTTACGCTTCCTGATAAACCTGGTAATGGGGATCTGATAAATAAGCTTGATTGGTGGAGAGAGGATCATTACTGTTGTACACGCTAAAATGGTGCACTTATATGAACCATTACATGCAAGGTTGCTCAAGAATGAGGCCTCACAAAGCAGCTCATAGCTCTCTATGCATGGAGTTGCAAGGGATTATGGTGTATTTGCTCTCAGCTAGAGCTACAAGCTTGTGACCTTGCTAGTCAACCACACAATGAGAGATTCAAGTGAAGACAAGGGCAACAATGCCAATATCTCCAAGAATCACTATGAAAATGTAATGCAATGCAACTAAAATGAGGATGCAATCTAAGCTATGAAAGGAAAGTACAATGTAACTAATCTATGAAAGGAAATAGCAATGGATTACAATACCTCCTATTTAGACTATGTGAGCTTATTCTATTGCATAAAAGGAAATCTATACTAAGAATTCCATTATCATGCAACTATGAAAGTAAATATGCAACTAAATGATGCAATGAAGCAAGTCTTCAATATCCTCAAAAGCCCCAAATGCACCTAAAACTTGCAGCATAACATTAGCATAAAAACATGGTATATCCAAATGAAGGAGAGAGCTCTCCTTTTATAAGAAATGAGGTGAAATGGACCATGGAGATTAAGAGGCAAAAAGTCTTAATCAGCGGTGTAGTTTGAAAGAGGAGCAATCCATGTGCACAAGTATCCTCCAATAGGAAAATAAGAGTTGACTTTATGTCCATATGAGACAAAAAGTGCTTTTCTCTTTTTTATAAAATATGAATAATGCTTTATTTGTGCAACCTAGGATAAGAGAAAAATGTGGGATTTTTATTTAATCAAAAGGGGGGGAAATATTCCTTTTAATCAAATAATGACTTAGGATAAATGGTTAGCCCAAGGATAAAAATCCAATATATGATCGAAATTAAGACTTGATCAAGAGATTGATATTGTTGAAAATATTGATTATTGATAAAAATGATTCAGGATTGATAAATTGAATAAATGGGGCCCAAAGTCTAGGTGACCATTTTAGGGTGCATACAACTGCCATTATCACAGAAACAAGGGACATCCAACAGATAATTGTTTTAGGCTTAAGGATGATATTCAGGATCTTATTGAGAATGACACAATCTCCACTGATGGCTTAACTAAAAATTTTGATCACACAGCTTTCAAAGATCCTCTACCTAAGCATGATAAGGAGGAAACCTCTCAAGCACATAAAAAGAATCATGATGCTAAGATCAATTACATGTATCCTTCTAATACACCTGTGATCAACATGGTCGAGCCTGTTGAGAGCATTCTAATGATGAGGTCTCAAGATGATAATAAAGCCAATCATGGTAAGCCAAAGTTGATCTTGCAAACACGTGATAGTTCATCTTCCCAAAGTGAGACACTAAATGCTGTTACTAGGGGGCAAGCCAAGATTTTCCTTAAAACTACGCAAAATCCCAAACAAGCTTTACCTTCCAAACAAGTGGCTCCTTCAGCCACCCCTAGCTATGATCTTGTCCAACATTTGCACAAGACACCGGATCAGATATCAATCCTTGAGTTGCTTCGGTTATCCCCTTCGCATAGAGAGATTCTTGATAAGGCTCTACGTACAACATGTGTTCCTAATGACATTGATCCAGATCAATTTCAGGCTATGGTCAACCACATTTCATCTCCACTATCTCTCTCATTTTCTGCAGAAGATGACATATCTATTGCTCACCTGCATAATCTAGCTTTACACATTGACATTCTAGTCTACAATACCTGAGTCCGCCGAGTCCTGATAGACAATGGTGCAGGGTTAAATATTATTTCTTTCAATGTCATACAATAATTGGGTTTGTCAAAATTTTCTGTGGATTCTAAAAAGAAGATTACTATAAAAGCTTATGATGAAGTGGAAAGATCTTCCAAAGGTCTTGTCACGCTGCCTATCCGAGTGGGCCCTATCACAAAAGATATTAACTTCCAAGTATTGGATGTTCCACTCACATATAACATTCTTTTGGGTCATCCTTGGATCCATGACATGCAGGCCGTTCCTTCCACTTATCATCAGTGCATCAAATTTCCATACAATGGCACTGAAATTGTGATTCCTGGAGACCATACTATTGCTATTAATGCTCTTGCTGCTACTGAAAAATTTGTTCCTCACAATGAACCTACTGATGATCCTAGTACGTCTCTAGTTGCTGTTGAGAAATCATTTAAGATGATGAGCCTTGGTATGGGTGAATATAAACTAGATTCCTTTGCTTCTATACCTATTTCTCCTAGGTCATATGGGAAACCTTTCACTTCTGCTATGGTGATACTTGAAGCCGAAAGAGAAGAACAAGCTGTTCAAGAGTGGATCTATAGAGAAGATGCCTGAAATACTCCCATGCTCAGTAATTCAGACACAGATACAGATGAGTCACCAATACACACTATGGCTCACATGGGAGATGATCTTCCCTCTACTTCACTTCTTTGGGGAGAAAAATGTATATCTACTGATGATATGGATGTTGATATGGTTCATTCTTGTAGTAACCATCCCGACATGGTTGATGGGTCTTGTGTGGGGTCTGATGAGTTTGTTCCTCGTATTGCCTTAGTGGACCATGCTAGTTCTTCTATGACAAGTCTAGATCTAGCTACTTTTGGAGCTTACCCTATAGGCTCAACCTCTCTTGTTACCGGAGATGACACCCCTCGCATAAATGCTATTCAACCGGTCACTTCATTTCCTCTCGCATCAACACCTGTTACTTCTTCCACCAGCGAACTAGCAAAAAAAAAGATTGAATCAGCAATCAAACATCACAGTCATCAAGTCAAAAGAAAAGAGCAATGGTCAGATGGTGAAAACCACATTGTGGCGGTATCCGCACCTAAGAAAAGTTAAAATCAAAATCTGCTAAAAAATAATGATTCTCAAATAAAAGATGACAAGTTGATTCTCTACCAAAAAAAATGGTGCACTACTTCAAGCATGATCTCATATCTGTTATATTTCAGCCTGTTCCTAAAGCTGAGAACAAAGTTGCTAATGCCTTGGTTGCTTCGACATCCATCTTACAAATGAAAAAGCATAAATTTTGCTTCAAGTTCCTGGTGGATGAATTACGCTATCATGCTTACAAATCTTACAATCCTATCATCTTTTCATATCTTCCACCTCATATTCCTCTTGCAAATCCACCACGCCATTCCTTCCACCATGCCTTACACTTTGCCTTTGTCTCTGGTGACTTGTATAGGAAGGGTCTAGATGGAACTCTCCTTAAGTGTCTAGAAATAGAGGAGTCAGAAAAAGTGCTAACTGAAATCCACGATGGCATATGTGGATCACATTCTAACGATCCTTCGCTAGCTCAGACATTGCTTAGGGCTGGTTGTTATTGGTCGAACTGGTTGAGACCTCCTATCGTCATAGTTGCAGCATTTGGGCCTGGGGCCTATCAGTTCTCTACATCAAAGGAAGTAGATTCTTGATGCCCATTTCTGTTTGGGGCATCCTTTGTACATATTTTATGATCCTGAAAAAATACCAAAAAAATTCATATATGATGTTGAAAAAATCATAAAAAGTACTGAAAAAATGAGCATCCTAGTGAAAACCTAGCAATAGGTGCTTTGATGGCTCACCAAAAAAATCAAAAAATTCAAAACATCAAAATTTTTTTTGAAAAAGTGCCTTGGTGAAAACCTGGAAATAGGCTCCTTAGTAGCAAAAATATAAAAAAATTATAAAAAGTCCTAAAAAAATTGCAAAAGAATCTATCAAGTGGTGAGAACCTAGAAATAGGTGCTGCTTGAGACCCTCTACACCTATGTCTATCAGTATTGCGTGGTGCTCCTTTGCTCCACTTCTCTCTTTGCCTCTCTTAGCCTAGAATTGACTCTTGTCTTAGTCTAGGGGGCATCCGTTGTTTTCAGCTTATCTTGGGTCTCTTTGTGCGTCTGGGTTTCTTAGGCACCTTGTAAATGGTGTTTTTCAACACCACCTCAACTGTGTTTTTCAACACTACCCTAGCGTCAAGTGTTTTTCAACACTTATCAGATATCCTACCTGCAGTCTAGATGATGCAATATTTCTCACTGGCAGATGTGATACTCAAAGTTTGACTCTATGACCTACACACACGCACTTGACTTGCTAAGATTTGTTTGCCTTTATTTCTTTGCATGCTGTCTATGATGATTTCTTTGCTAAGTGGTCTCTCCCTGAGAAGTTTTCGATGATGCATAGCTAGAAGACTGAGGGTATGAGAACATGTTTTATTTCTTTATCTACTTGTGGGTATATTTTGTTGGTCCTCACTGTCATGAGCATTTATGCTGGTCTTACTTGACACTATGGACCTACAAGGTATTATCCTTGACTATTTTTTGCAAGTGCATGCTTATAGTCATCTTGACTTTCTTGTGTCTCGATGCAAGCATAATCTTGCTATATCAAACTTAGGTAATCTCACTGCACTAGTCATCTTGACCTACATGTCTTTGATGCCTAGGTGGGATTCCCACATTTCTATCTGATATAGATCATATTCATATTCACATAGTTATGCTACTGTGCATTGTATGATCTTCTGACGCTACCAATAACGCTTGATGATGATAATTAGATGTCTATTAGCTTTGTAACCTTGCAAGTAAACCACTTTTTATGTAGCTTGCATTCTTAAGTTCATGTTAGTTAGTTTTGCATCTTGCATATGGAGAGAGCTCTCCTTTATCTTTTGTGGACTTGTTAATCAACTGCGCTCACCTTTTGCTTCTTCCCGATCATGTCTTTCACTTCTTGTCTTTCATATCACATCATTTTCCTTTCATTTCGGGATCCAAACCAAAATCTGAGTTGACCTTGATCACCCAAATCATCTTTCTCCTTCTTTCGCGTAGTTGGCTGACCTTTTGAGGCCTGATCCTTTGATCTTCGCTAGGGAATTCTTCACCTCTTCATCCCCATCTCTTTTAGACTTCTAGTCTTTCATTCACTTTCAAATCCCAAGTTCAACTCCTCTCTCTGTGGTGTTTACGGGTTGAGGGACCGATAGGTTCATGCCCCGTGTCCTATGTGTGGGGCATACCCTCACTGCTTGATGGTTATTCTGTCCTCTTTCTTTGATTATGATTTCTAGTGATTTGATCATGTTGCTCTTGCTTCTGCAATCCCTCTACCTGATTTCACTTTTGATCCCGAGGGGGTAGACACATCATATCTTATTGGTTATCTCTTTCCTAAGTGTTCAGTACTGTCGCTACCAGGCTGACCATGCAAGATTTGCTATCTTTTCTGCACTTCATGACTTTGGAGTCAGAACGTTATTGCTCACCTTCTTGGCTATTTTATTATTTCACTGCATGTGATCCCAAATTGATCTCACATCTGTCAAAATCGCTATCTCTTGCCTACTTGGCTATCTCTTGCTGATCTATTCTTTGACTACATGTGATCCCAAACCGATCTCACATTTGTCAAAGAGGGGCAAAATGTATACACCTAAAAATGGTCACCTAGACTATTAGCCCCCATTTGCTAAATCATAAATTGCTTGTGCTTGATCAAATCCTAGTCCTATCATTTATCCGATTATTTTCTATGGGCTAACCATCTTATCCTAAGTCTTTATTTAATTAAAAGTAATTTCCTCCCCTTTTATTAAATAAAAAGCCCCACTTTTCTTCTTATCCTAAGTTGCACAAATAAAGCATTTAATTCTTATTTATAAAGAAAAATAAAATAAAAAATAAAAGAAAAGCACTTTTTGTCTCACATGGACATAAAGTAAATGCTCAACATAAAGTAAATGCTTCTAATTTTCCTATTGGAGGATATTTGTGCACAAGGATCAAGCTTCTTTTTTTCTCCACCGTTGATTAAATCTTTTGCCTCTTAATCTCCATGGTCCATTGATTTTTCACCTCCTATAAAAGAAGAGCTCTCTTCCTCATTTGCACACACAAATTTTTATGCTATTGTTATGCTACAGGTTTTCTAGGTCATCTTGGAGCTTTTGGAGATATTCTTGCATCTAGGGTTTGAAGACTTGGAGCATTGTTGGCATTCATCTTGGATCTTCATCAACACTCTATCTTCTTGTCTTCATTCTTGCATCATCATGGCTTTCTTGCTTCATAGTTAGATTTCATTTTCATGCATAGTATTTTCATTTTCATAGCTTCATTCTTAGCTTAGATTTCCTTTTATGCAATAGATTAACTTGCATTGTCATATAGATTTGCTTTGCATTGCATACATTTGGCTTCATTGGAGATATTGGCATTCTTTCCCTTGTCTTCCTTGAATCTCCCATTGCATGGTTTACTAGCAAGGTTATAGGCTTAATAGCTCTAGCTGAGAGCATTCTTAAAAACCCTTGCACTCCATTCCTAAGGAGCTATGGATCGATTTGTGAGGGCTCATTCTTGAGTTTTCTTGCATGTAAGGATTCATAGAAGTGTGACAACATTTTAGCACACAATGTTAAGTTGGTAAAGTATGGTAATGAAGATTTGTCAATTCGGTAAGCAAATCTATGTTTTCTATCAAGCAAGAAAAGTCACTTAGTAAAGGCAAAGGAACTCAAGGCACCAAGTGAAGTTAACCAAAATTTAGATTTATCTACCAAGTGAGGAATAGATATCAATTACAATGATCAAGATGATATTTAATGACTAGCTATGATGAGTTGGATGATCATGATGACAATGTTGGAAATTAAAATTGAAACATTTGTTATATTGTCATTTATCATGTCAAACCTTAACTGGTAAGACAGTTGCTATCTAGGAGAGTACCATATCTTTTGATTGAAGAAGAGGATTTGAAAAGAGGAGATAACAAGACGACCTAAGGAAAGGTTGAGTTATGTGATACTTCAATGGGTACTTGATTAGTTGGCACATTGGCAAGGTAATGTGTTGTTTATCTTTAACACCAAGTGAAGAAGAAATACTGGAAACGTAGGCTTAACCGAGAAAAAGTGAAGAAATCTAGTTTAAGTCGAGTGATGTTAGTGTTGACCGAGCACCAATATATGCCAAGAAAATATAATGTTGACCGAACATCAGTAATTATCGAGTGACAGATAATTACTGAGAAAAGACAATGTTTGTTGAGAAGGAAAGTTTTAGTGATGACCGAGATATCTAGTAATGATCGAGGAGATGAACATAGTATTGACCGAGTGTCAGTAATTTTTAATTTTGAGAAAGAATTGAGAATCCCAACCATCGTAGTTTAATTCTTGGGATGTGTAAAATGTGTTGACATTATTAATGAATCGTAAGGAGTATTTAATGCATGGTAAATCATTTTCTTATGGATTCAAAGAGAAGTTTGGAGATTTATCTAGAAGGAAAAGAAGGAGAACAAAATGATGGAAGGATTCGATGAATCTGACCTAAACCTAAGATCTACGAAATAGATTAAGTGGAAAAAGATTAATCTACCTGATCAAGGAGGTATAAGGATGACCTAATTATGAGGTTACAGTATATGTTGAAGAGGTTGATGTTATTGACTGATGAATCTAAGAAGAAGGCTAGAGGTGAAGCTATGAAGAGCTAAATAGAGTTGTGGTGATTGCTTAAAGAGAATTCTGATCAGATCAGAGATGGAGATGGAAATGAAGGCCACTCAATAAATTAGCATGTGTGAAGTGGATCTTTATTTGCAAAGTGAGTTGTATATTTTCAAATAAGAATCAAATGTTACTTTCTAACCATTATATCAGTCTAAATCCTTTAATGAAGGTTGACCTAATAGTCATGGTATAAACCCTTTAATCAAGGTGACATTCTGATGGAATATTCTTAAGCCCTCTAACCAGGCCACTCTTAACAGGGTGTTTAAATCCTTTAATCGGGTCACACCTAACAGTGTGTATTGTAAACCTTTAACTGGGTTGGCTTCTCACAGAGCTCACTTCAAAAGAGTGAAAATCAGTAGCATGTTACAAGTGATTTTTCCCAAATTGGGTTTCCACTATAAATCCTGGTGTTATACTTGTGTTAATGTTATTTGATGTGAATGATGTTGAAAGGTTTATATTCTACAAGTTAATTACTTTTGGATAGTGGACTGCAAGTTTTTTGTTATTGATATATGCTATAGAGACCAAGTTGAACACTGATTAGATCCGAGTTGGTTGAAAAGCTAGAAAGTTGAATTGGTACATTTGGACTTGAGGATAATAGATTCACCCCCCCCTCCCTCTTAGTTATTCTAAAATCATTTTAACAATTGGTATCAGAGTTGTTGGTGCTTGTAGAGAAAAAATTTAAAGGTACTTGAAGCTAATGATCAAGATGTAAGAAAAAGGAGGTACCGAAGTTGAACAAGGAGAAATTCCCTGCATGGAAGAGTTTGATGAAATTTCATCTAGATGGTATCGGTGATTCGGCGAAAAACTATGTGGAAAATGCCTATGTAACACATGCAACACCTTTGACTGATGAGGAGATGAAAGAAAAACAAGAACACAATTAGGCAATGTTGGAAATTGCATCTGCCCTAAGCTATCCTGAATTTAAAGATATCAAGGACTATACTAATGCATAGAAAATGTGGGACACTCTAGCAGCTATCTATGGAGGAGACACAAATGTACTAAGAGCCAAATCTGAAAGCCTAAGAGGTAAGTTTGATGAAATGAAAATGCAAGAAGGTAAAAATATTGCTTAGTATTGTGGTAGAATTAAGGAGGTAGTAAATGATATTAGAGGAGATAATGGAAACATTGATAATGAAACTATCAGTAAAGTTTTGAGAACTTTTCTTCCTATCTAAGCTATCAGATTTTTTGCAATACAAGAATCAAGATGTAACCCTGGTAATGTCCTAACTTTGGAAAGTCTTGTTGGCAAGCTTACTACTCTTGAGCTGTCTAACTATGATAATTTAACTATTCACAACATTGAATCTTTATTTAAGTCTCAAATGGTTCTTCATAAGCCTAAGAATGGAAAAGAAAGATGTGTAAGCAGTGACAACAACAACGACAATAATAGTGACACTTCTGATGAAGATCTAGATGATCTTGAGGCACTTATGGCTAGAAGGATACAGAGAGGTAAAGGGAAATACAAAGGTAAACCTCCTATTATCTATTTTTCATGTAACAAAATTGGCCATATTGCAGCAAGATGCCCTGACAAGACTGACAAAGATGAAATAAGGGAAAGTAAGTACAAAGACAAGAGAAATGATAGAGATCACAGAAGGTATAGAGACTACAAAGACAAAGTTAAGAAATCTTGCTATATTATTGAAGAGGAAACTGACAGTGAAACTAGTGAATTTGATGAATGTGATATAGAAGTTGTTTATGTTGCTATGAAATATGATTCTGATGAAGATGAGAAAACTGCACTTACTTCATATGTGAGTAAAGGTGATAAATGGATTATTGATAGTGGTTGTTCACATCACATGACTGGTGATAAAAGTAAGTTTGAGACCCTAAATCATTACAAAGGTAGAAGTGTTAAGTTTGGTAATGATGCACCATGTCTTGTGAAAGGAAAAGGATCAATAAGATTGACTGATAAGATTAGATGTGATAATGCTTATTTGGTTGAAGGTCTTAACTATAATTTTTTGAGTGTGTCACAGCTGAATAGTACTGGTTACCAAGTTGAATTTCATCACATAAAGGCTAAAACATTTGATGCCATTGGTGAACTAATTGGAAGTGGATAACATATAAGAGATAATTTGTTCTATCTAAACCTATCTGAAGAAAAATGTTTGTTTGCACAATTTGATGATGTATGGTTATGACATAAGAGGTTGTGTCATGTGAACTTTGATAATTTGGTAAATATCAGTAAGTTAAAGAAAGTTAGAGGTTTTCCAAGATTGAAGAAACCTGATAATGTGATGTGTAAATAGTGTCAATTGGAAAAAATGACAAAGTCTAGTTTTAAGAGAAAGACATATACTTCTGACAATATTTTGGAATTGGTTCATACTGACCTTTGTGGACCTATGGGTATACAAACTTATTGTGGTGATAATTATTTCACTTTGTCTATTAATGACTATTCTAGAATGATGACTGTAATATTTTTAAAAGAGAAATTTGATACATTTCAGTTGTTTAAGTGGTATTTGGAAAAAGTTGAAAAAGAAATAGGTAAAAGCTTTAAATGTTTGAGATCTAATAGAGAAGGAGACTTTATATCAAATGAATTCAATCTATTCTGAAATGATAGAGGAATTAAGAGACGTAAATCTGCACCTACGACACCTCCACATAATGGTATAGCAGAAAGAAGAAATAGATCAATTATGGATTGTGCTAGAACATTGATGATTGAGAAGAATGTTGCACAAAAGTATTAGATAGAAGCTGTAAGTATAGGTGTTTATACCTTGAACCTAGTACAAATGAAGAAAGGTACAAATGATACACCTTTTGAGTTATGGTATGGATATGCACCTAATGTGAGATATTTTAAAGTCTTTGGGAGTAAATATTATATATTGAAAGACAATAGGAATGGAAAAATTAATGCTAAAAGTGATGAAGGCATATTCCTAGGATATTCCACTAAGAGAAAAGCTTACAAGTGTTTGAATTCTAACACTAAAAAAATTGTGGAAAGTGCAAATGTTAGAGTTGATGAATATGCAGAAAATAATGAAGTTGAGTGCAAGAAAGAGCCTAAAGATTATAGATCTTTTGCATATATGGAAGAAGGAGAGGCTAGTAATGCACCTAAACTAGATGCCGAGGAACTGCATGATCTTATCGAGCCATAACAAGATATTGTTGAGCATCAAGAGGATGCTACTAAGAAATTAGAAGAAGAGACATAGAATCTACAAGATGAACCTGAAGATCAAGACCAAGGAGAAAGGAAATCTGAACCTACATTGGCACAGTATGTAAGAAGACATCACAAGCCTGAACAAATCATTGGAGATAAGGAATCTAGAGTTATGACAAGAAGTAATTTGAAAGATCATACATTCTTACTATGTGAGTTTGAGCCTAAGACATTGAAAGATGCTTTAGAGAATGAAGATTGGATACAAGCCATGAATGAAGAATTAGAATAGATAGAAAAGAAAAAAACTAGGACACTAGTGCCGAGACCAAAATACAAGAATGTTATTGAAACAAAATGGGTATTCAGAAATAAGCTAAATAAACATGGAGAAGTCACTAGAAACAAAGGTAGATTGGTATGCAAGGGGTATGCACAAGAAGAAGGCATTGACTATGGGGAGACATTTTCCTCAGTTGCAAGATTGGAAGGAGTGAGGACTCTACTTGCATATGCAACATATAAAGGATTCAAAGTATATCAAATGGATGTTAAATCTACATTTTTGAATGGGATATTGGAAGAAGAAGTATACATTGAAAAACCAAAAGGATTTGTTGCCCCAAGCAAGAAGAATATGGTTTGTAAGCTACATAAGGCACTGCATGGATTAAAGCAAGCCCCCAAAGCATGGTATGAGAGACTGCATAGCTATCTGATAAAGATTGGATTTGTAAGGACAAATGACAACAATAATCTATATTTGAAGACTGAAAAAGGTAAAGGGATTTTGTTAGCTGAAATCTTTGTTGATGATATCATATTTGGAGGATAAGATGCCCTATGTCAAACCTTTTCAAATGAGATGCAAACTGAATTTGAAATGTCTATATTTGGTGAGATCAAATTCTTTGTTGGTTTGCAAGTTTATCAGATGAAGAAAGGTATCTATATTACTCAATCTAAATATGTTAAGGAATACTGAAAACTTTTGGTATAGAATATTCCAGACTAGTAAGTACACCTATGGCTACCAGATAAAAGTTATCTAAAATTGATGATACAACTGAAGTGAATCAAACCATGTATAGATCCATGATTACAAAGCTACAATATGTTGTCCATAGCAGACTAGATATTGCCCTAGTAGTTGGGATTGTTGCAAGATTTTTTGCAAATCCTAAAGAGAGTCACACGACGGCAATGAAAAGGATATTGATATATCTAAAAGGAACAAAAGATTATGGATTGTATTACAAGAAGAATGATAAGTTTGAACTGAAAGTCTACACTGATACAAATTGAGTTGGAAATGTTGATGACATAAAGAGTACAAGTGGTGGAGCATTCTTTCTAGGAAATATATTAGTCTCTTGGACAAGTAAGAAATAGAACTGCATTTCCCAATCTACAGTAGAAGCTGAGTATGCAGTAGGAGCAGTGAATTGTTCAAATTTAGTGTGGATCAAGAAATTGTTAAAAGGTATGAAGGATGAAATCACTGAGTCAGTTGTTATTTTCTGTGATAACACAAGTGTTATTAACATATCAAAAAATTCTGTTATGCACACTAAGACTAAGCATATTGCTATCAAGTATCATTACTTGAGAGAGTTAGTTCAAGACAAAGAAGTGAGATTGGAATATGTGAATACAAATGAATAATTAGCAGATATATTCACAAAAGCATTACCTAAAGATGCTCATGAATATCTTAGAGGTAAATTAAGGGTGATTCCCCTAACTAAGGATACTTAGAAACATATAGGAGCACTGCATTAAATGTGCTAATCAAAATATCTGACAAATTGATGCAAAAGAGGTCACACTTTAGGAGTTGCCTAGAGTTTTAAGAAGTAAAGAAAATATGTTAATCAGTCATAAGTAAGATGATAGAAGGAGTATACAGCATAGAGAATTGACATGAAGACATCTACATGGTAAAGATGCAAGTGATAGATACAAGTTTCTTTGGAATTGTTATCAAAGAGGGAGAGATTCAATGAACCAAAGAGATACATCAAAGAGGGAGAGATTCAATGAATAGACAAAGCTAAATTTATCCAAGAGGGAGCTGGTATTTGGATGTGTTGGATGTGAATCAAAATGAAGCTAAGGATATTAATGAAGATCTAATGCACATATATTTTGGATTGTATGGTTAATCATGTGATGTTCATGTGGTGTTGCCATCAATGCCAAAGAGGGAGATTGTTAGAAACTACAATTGAAACAATTTTTATATTGTCATTGATGTCAAACCTTAACTGGTAAGACAATTTCTATCTAGGAGAGTACCGTATCTTTTGATTGATGAAGAGGATTTGAAAATAGGAGATAACAAGAGGACCTAAGGAAAGGTTGAGTTATGTGATACTTCAATGGGTACTTGATTAGTTGGCACATTGGAAAGGTAATGTGTTATTTATCTTTAACACCAAGTGAAGAAGAAAGATTGGAAACATAGGCTTAATCGAGCAAAAGTGAAGAAATCAAGTTTAAGCCGAGTGATGTTAGTGTCAAACGAGTGATAGTATATACTGAGAAAATCTAGTATTGACCGAACATTAGTAATTATCGAGTGACAAATAATTACCGAGCAAAGACAGTGTTTGCCAAGAAGGAAAGTTTTAGCGATGACTGAGATATCTAGTAATGATTGACGAGATGAACATAGTATTGACCGAGTGTCAGTAATTTATGTTTTGAGAAAGAATTGAGAATCCCAGCCGACATAGTTGAACACTTGGGTAATTTAAAATGTGTTGACATTATTAATGAATAGTATGGAGTATTGAATGCATGGTATATCATTTTCTTATGAATTCAAAGAGAAGTTTGGAGATGTATTTAGAAGGAATAGAAGCATAACAAAATGATGGAAGGATTCGATGAATTTGACCTAAACCTAAGATCTACAGAAGAGATTAAGCAGAAAAAGATTAATCTACCTGATCAAGGAGGTATAAGGATGACCTAATTGTGAGGTTACAGTATGTGTTGAAGAGGTTGATGTTATTGACTGATGAATCTAAGAAGAAGGATGAAGGTGAAGCTATGAAGAGATGAACAAAGTTGTGATGATTACTTGAAGAGAATTCTGAGCAGATCAAAGATGGAGATGGAAATGAAGGCCAATCAGTAAATCAGCATATGTGCGAAGTGGATCTATATTTGCAAAGTGACTTGTATATTTTCATATAAGAACCTACTATTACTTTCTAACCATTATATTAGTCTAAATCCTTTAATCAAGGTTAAGCTCATAGTCATTGTATAAACCCTTTAATCAAGGTGGCATTCTAATGGAATGTTCTTAAGCTCTCTAACCAGGCCACTCTTAACAGGGTGATTAAATCCTTTAACCTGGTCACACCTAATAGTATGTATTATAAACCTTTAAACGGGTTGGCTTCTCATAGAGATCACTTTAGAAGAGTGAAAATCAGTAGCATGTTACAAGTGGTTTTTCCCAAATTGGGTTTCCACTATAAATCATGGTGTTATACTTGTGTTAATGTTATTTGATGTGAATGATGTTGAAAGTTTTATATTATACAAGTTAATTACTTTTGGACAGTGGACTGCAAGTTTTATGTTATTGATATATGCTATAGAAACCAGGTTGAAAAATGATTAGATCTGAGTTTGTTGAAAAGCTAGAAAGTTGAATTGGTACATCTAGACCTAAGGATAATTGATTCACCCCCCCCCCCTCTCAGTTATTTTAAAATAATTCCAACAAACAAGGAAATTTTGTTAGTGAGATCTATGATCGGGAAAATTCATGATGATGATCTACGACTTAGATTTAAATGGTTAAAATAGAAGGAACAAGTTTCAAGAAAGTTCAATTTTCGAGGTGAAAAGAAAATTTGTTATCGAGATCCAGATACAACGAATAAGTTTGTAAACTAAATTGGATGGTTGAGATTGATTAAAGGAAAATGTAATAGAGGAGATTAAGTGGAAAAAATTATGTATATAAAGTATGGATTTGTATGAACAAATACATGGCAAATTGAAGAGTTGAAGAATCATCGACTGATGCATTGAAGAAGGAACAAAGAGATTCTGATTCAGAAAGAAAGATTTGATGAAGTGTTGAAGCCAGTGGAAAGGGAAGGATTGAAGTGAAGATAGAAGAGTGCACAAAGGATCTAGTTATGCAAATATAATTGCAAATTTATAGGTCAATATATTTACTATTTCTTACTAGCATTTGTAACAAAGAAATCTCTTAACATAGTGGACTTAACAGTCTTATTGTAAAATCCTTGCAAAAGGTAACATTCTAAAGAGTGTTTAAAGTTCTTTTACTAGGCCACTCCTAATAGAGTGAAGATCCTAATAGATCTGAGGTAAATCCCTTGACCGGGTCACACCTAACAATGTGTTTTATAATCTTTAACCAGATTGGCTCTTAACTGGGAATACTTTAGAAGAGTATTTTCTTAGTGGGTGACAATTCCCACAATGGTTTTTCCCAAAGTTGGGTTTCCACATTAAATAATAGTGTTACATGTGATGAATGATTTATGTGAATGTTATTATGTGTGATGAATTTTATTTATTATTTTTAGTAAATAGTGAGCTATGTTTAACTGAGTTAATCAGAGAAATATTTTTGAGGTACAATGAATCAAGGATTACTGATTCACCTCCCCTCTCTGTAATCCAACAATTGGTATTAGAGATAAGTAATCTAAAAGGATAAGTTTGAAAGACTTGAGTAAAAGATCCAAAGATGTGTATAGGAGAGAAGTACCTAAATTGGACAAGGAAAGTTTCTCAACATGGAAAAGAAGGATGGGATTGTATCTATTTGGGATTGGAGAATATGCATTGAATATTCTGGATAATGACTACAATCCACCACCTCCCAGACCCATGATAGATGATAAAATGAGAGAAAATAAGGAACACAACTCTGTAATGATAGATATTTCTTCTTCCCTCACAGGTGTTGAATTCAATGATCAACTGTGTTAATTCAAGAGAGATGTGGGATAGGCTTATACTTATTAATGGAGGATATCAACATGTAAAAAAAATCTAAGGTTGATAGTCTCAAAGGAAAGTATGATGAAATGAGAATGAAAGATGAAGATAACATCACTCAATATAGTAGCAGAATCAAGGAAGTTCTTAGTGCCATCAAAGGTGCTGGTGGAACTTTGATCAATGAAGAAGTGGTAAGTAAAATTTTGAGAACTCTTTCTTCCAAGTATGCTATTAGAGTATATTCTATTTAGGAATTGAGATCTATACCAAATAATGTTGTTACTCTTTAAGCCCTAATTGGTAAGATGACTGCATTTGAGCTTAGTAACTATGATAATACTCTACCAACCATTGAAAATGCCTTCAAATATTTATGAGTATTGGACCTTCAAGAAGAGAAAGAGAGAATCACAGTAATTAATATGTAAATGAATATGATAGTATCCTAACTGAAGAGAAAGAATAAGAGGAATTGGAAGAACTGTTGGCTAATAAACTACCAAGAGGTAAAGGAAAGTACAAAGGCAAATTACCCTTGAAATATTTCAATTGTAATAAGATTGGGCATATTGCATCTAGATGTCCTGACAATGACATGAATGATAAGAATGAAAAAAGAGACAACTGACATTGAAGATTTAGAGATTACAAGGACAAAGGTAAGAAGTCTTGCTACCTAGCTAAGGAAGGTGTAACCGATGATGAATATGATGATACAAAATAAGGAAATGAAATTGTTTATGTTGTTGTAAAGGAAGACTCAAATGTAAGAAAAGTATGGAGATGAAAAAGAACTTGTTTCTCATGTAAGTAAACTTGACCCATGGATTATTGATAGTGGATGTCCACATCATATGATTGGTGATATTGACAAGTTTGAGAACCTACAAGAGTATGATGGGGGATTTGTCAAATTTGGCAATGATGCTCCATGTCTAGTTAAAGGAAATAGATCAATTGCATTGAATGAAAAGATGAGATACGGTGATGCATAATGGGTTAAAGGTCTGAACGAAAATCTATTGAGTTTTGTACAACTGAACAATACTAGCCACTAACTAGAATTTCAAAATAGAAAGGTGAAAATTTATGGTACTAATGGAGATATAATTGGAATTGTGAACAATCAAAAGGTAACCTATTTTATCTTGATACTACTGCAAAGAGTTGCTTGTTTGTTAAAGTTGAGGATGTATGGCTATGACATAAAAGACTTTGTCATGTAAATTTTGATAACATGATTAAAGTGAGTAAAGAGAATAGAATCAAAGGTCTACCAAAATTAATCAAACTTGATAAAGTGACATGTAAGGAATGTCAGATTGGTAAGATGACTAAGTCAAGTTTCTCAAGAAAATCTTATTCTAATAATGGTATTTGGAATTAGTTCACACTGATCTTTGTGGCCTTATCAAAATTCAAAGTTATTGTGTAGATCGATAGTTCATTTGTTTGTTGATGACTACTCAAGAATTATGTCTATTATGTTTCTAAAAGAAAAGTCTGATGCATTCCAAATGTTCAAATGGTATAAAGAAAGAGTTGAGAAGGAAACATGTAAGCAAATGAAATGATTAAGATTTGATAGAGGAGGTGAATTTATCTCTGATGAATTTACTATCTTCTACAATGAGAATGTAATTAAAAGATAAGTATCTACAATGAGGACTCCACAATAAAATGACATAGCTGAAAGAAGAAATAGATCAATTGTTGATTGTGCTAGAACATTGTTGATTGACAAAGAAGTTGCACAAACATACTAGAGATAAGCCATTAGTAATTTTTTCTACACTCTCAACCAAGTACAATTAAAGAAAGGTACCAACAAGATACCCTATGAACTCTGGTATGGGCATACACCAAATGTGAGTTACTTTAAATTTTTTGGAAGTTGATGTTATATACTGAAAGATACTAGAAATGGAAAGTTTGGCTCAAAAGGAGTTCAAGGTATACTCCTAGGTTATTCAAGAGCAAAGCATATAAATGTTTGATCAAGGCTACTAATAAAATTGTTGAAAGTGCAAATGTGAAGATTGATGAATTTGCAGAAAGGAATGAAGAAGATAGAAAAAAGGAACCTAAGGATTAAAAAGGATTTGTTTATGTACATGAAGGTAATTCAGTTGATACAAGTGAAATGCAACAAGAAGGAACTGATGAGCAAGATGAGCCTCTATCGAGAGATGAAGACATTGATGAACAGTCTACTGAGCATGTACTAGAAAAATATGTGAGAAGACACCACTCACCGAGAAGAATTATTAGAGACAAGAATGCAGGAGTCATGACACGAAGTAAGTTGAAAGATAACACATGTTTAATATCTAAGTTTGAGCCAAGATTAGTCAAGGATGCACTAGGAAATGAAGATTGGATTAATACAATGAAAGAGGAAATTGATCAAATTAAAAAGAACAACACTTGGTCACTAGTACTGAGACCTAAGGATAAGAATGTGATAGGAATAAAGTGGATTTTTTGAAATAAACTCAATGAGAAAGGAGATGTGATCAGAAATAAAGCAAGATTAGTTTGCAAAGGGTATGTGAAAGAATAAGGTATTGACTATGGTGAGACATTTTCTCTTGTTGCTAAATTAGAGGGTGTAAGGATATTACTCTCATATGTTGCCTATAAAGGGTTCAAATTTTATCAGATGGATGTTAAGTCTACATTTTTAAATGAAATTCTTGAAGAAGAAGTGTGTCTTGAACAACCTGAAGGATTTGTTCAGAATTCTAACAAGGATATGGTCTGCAAACTACACAAAGCACTCTATGGATTGAAGCAAGCACCCCGAGCATGATATGAAAGGCTACACTCTTATTTAGTTAAGATTGGATTTCAAAGGACAAGTGATAACAGTAATTTATATTTGAAATGTGATAATATTGATAAGATCTTGATTGCTAAGATATTTTTTGATGACATTATATTTGGAGGAAATGAGATAATGTCTAAATCATTTGTTGAAGAGATGAGAAAAGAATTTGAGATGTCTATGATTGGAGGGATTAAATTCTTTATTGGACTTCAAATTCAACAAGTAAAGGATGGGATCTACATAACACAATCAAAGTATATCAAGAAGATCCTAAAGACTTTCAATATGGAAGAATCAAAACCAGTTGGAACAATAATGGCTACTAGTTGTAAATTGTCAAAGGAAGTGAATGAGACACTTTATTGATCCATGATTGATAAACTACAGTAGGTTGTACATGGTAGACCTAATATTGCATATTCAGTAGGTATTGTGTCAAGGTTTTATGCCAACCCAAAGGAGACACATATGTCTGCAGTGAAAAGAATATTTAGATATTTGAAAGAGACTGAAGATTTTGGTCTATTATACACAAAAGGAGGAGATTTTGATTTCAAGGTATATACTAATGCTAATTGGGCTAGAAATATTGATGACGAAAAAAGTACAAGTGACAGAGCTTTATTTTTAGGAGAAAGATTAGTGACATGGTTAACCAAGAAACACAGTTGTATTTCACAATCTACTATCGAAGCTGAGTGTGTTGCTGCAGCTATGAATTGATCAAACACAGTGTGGATTAAACAACTACTTGAAGGTATGAAAGAAGACATTATTGATCTAGTTACAATTTATTGTGATAATACCAATGCTATAAACATATCTAAGAATCTGGTGATGCATTCAAAGATAAATCATATATCTATTAAGTATCGCTACTTGAGAGAGAAAGTACAAGATAAGCATGTCACATTGGAGTATGTGAATTCTAAAGAACAGAAAGATGATATATTTACCAAACCACTACCGAAGAATGCTTTTGAGTATCTCCAAAGTAATTTATGGGTTCTTCCCCTATCCAATGTTCACTAAGGCAAGATGCATGCTACATCAATTCAAGTACTCAATATAGTATCTATCTTGTGATTTGATACCAGTGTTCACTCTTTAGGAGAAGCCTGAAGTTGTGAAAATGATTATGACCACAATGAGAAATCTATACATTTGAGGTATAATTTACTGCTTGAGAAAATTTTTCAAGAGTATATATGTCTTTGGAATTATTGTCAAAGAGGGAGATGATTGAGATTGATGATAAACAAATCAAAGAGGGAGAATATCAATGATGATTGTAGAAGAATATTGTTGATGCACTGATTGCATAAAGGAAGAATAAAAAGCTAACAAAGAGGGACAGTATAGAAGATCCATTGAAGAAGATGATTGTTACTGAAAGAGGGAGAATATGAACTAAGAAGTTACAACTCAGAGGGAGTATACGAATGATAGTGAAGTGTTACCATCATCAATTGAACACTGAATATTGCTAGTGTTTCCATCAATGCCAAAGAGGGATATTGTTAGTATAATTGATGGTGATGATGATGAAGACCAACCAAGATCAGAGGAATACAATATAGCAGAAAGTTTAGTTAGATCAATTATTGTCTTTTCATTGATGTCAAGCAATTGTTTTCTGGTTTATATTACGTTTCCATATCATTCGGTATATGATACAAGTTGAATGAGTTAAGGAGAAGAAGAAATGAGATGTTGTGAAGTTGAAGAACTTAATTGGGCAACTGATATAGATCGGACAATGTTAAGATTATATTGATATAATTATTTTCTACCTAACATATAATTATGTTAAGTTGGTAAACTATGGTAATGAAGATTTGTCAAATCGGTAAGCAAATCTATGTTGGCTACCAAGTAGGAAAAGTCACTTGATAAAGGCAAAGGAACTCAAGGCACTGAGTGAAGTTAACTAAAATTCAGAGTTATCTACTAAGCAAGGAACATATATTAAATACAATAATTAGAAATACATTTAATGATTAGCTACGATGAGATGGATGATCAAGATGACAAGGAAAGTTAGTTAGTGAGATATATGATCAGGAAAATTCATGATGATGATCTACAACTTAGATCTAAACGGTTAAAATAGGAGGAACAAATTTCAAGAAAGTTCAAGTTTTGAGGTGAAAAGAAAATGTGTTACTGAGATCTAGATACAGTGAATAAGTTTGTAAAATGAATTGGATGGCTTATATTAATCAAAGGAAAATGTAATAGAGGAGATTAAGTGGAAAAAAATTATCTATATAAAGGATGGATTTGTATGAACAAATGGCTAGCAAATTGAAGAGTTGAAGAACCATCGACTGATGCAGTGAAGAAGGAATAGAGACATTCCGAGTCAGAAAGTAGGATCTTATGAAGTGTTGAAGCTAGTGCAAAGGGAAGGATTGAAGTGAAGATCGAAGAGCACACAAAGGATCTAGTTATGCAAAGATATTTGCAAGTCTATAGGTTAATATATTTACTGTTCCTTACTAGCATTTGTAACAGAGAAATCTCTTAATAGAGTGGAATTAACAGTATTATTGTAAAATCCTTGCAAAAGGTAACATTCTAAAGAGTGTTCAAAGTCCTTTTACTAGGCCACTCCTAATAAAGTGAAGATCCTAACAAATCTGAGGTAAATCCTTTGGCCAGGTCACACCTAACAGTGTGTTTTGTAATCTTTAACCGGATTGGCTTTTATTTGGGTGTACTTGAGAAGAGTATTTTATTAATGGGTGACAATTCCCATAGTGGTTTTTCCCAAAGTTGGGTTTCCATGTTAAATATTGGTGTTATATGTGATGAATGATTTATGTGGTTGTTATTTTGTTTGGTAAAGTTTATTTACTATTGTTGATAAATAGTGAATTGTGTTTAACCGAGTTAATTAGAGAAAAGTTTTTGAGGTACAAAGAATCAAGGATTACTGATTCACCCCCCCTCTCTATAATCCAACAAGATCTAGGTTGTTTCTGATATCTTTCATACACTTTGACATTAGCACTTTCAATTATCTTCCTCAACCTGTTATTTTAATTGTTGGCATAACTGATGAAGATGAGATGAGTAATTATGTTGATGAATTGATGATGTGTTTTTTCAATTATGTTTTTGTCATTGATGTCAACTTAGGTTGATGATTATATTCTTGGTATACCACATTATACTCAAATTGCTTCTTCTCATCAACATTAATACTAGAAAGATTTGCAGGAGGATTTCAATTCTTCTTAGTGACTTCCTAGTAATCTTCTCTGATGCATCTCAAGTGAGTAATCATATGTACCTTCCATATGGAATAGTTAGTACCTTCAAAACTTGGACTTTCCTTATTAAAGGCCTCCATCTTGGATCTCCTCAACTGATCAAGCTCCCAAAATAGGACTTATCTCTGATGCCAATTATTAGAAATACAACAACACACACAACTGGGAGGGGGGGTGAATCAGTCGTGTCCTCAAACTCAAAACATCAAACAACTCTTAAAATTAATCTCTTATCTAAATGATAAACACAAAATAAAATAACAAAACACAATAACCAGATCACATAATAGCAAGATTTTTGATGTGGAAACCTTGTTAGGGATCAAACCCATGAGATGATGTACTCTATTAGAAGCACTATACCATGTTAGGATTATTACAAGGGGAATGCACATGCATTCAGGACCACTACCTAGAGCTTAGTGCTAAATTAAAACAAGGGTTACAACCCAAAGGAAGACACACTTCCTTACAACAATTAGATGGACAACAATCCACTATGGACTACAATTAAAAAACATGAATTGACTAATAGAATCTTTATTATTCCAATAAATTTCTAATGAAGTATATAATACATCAGATCTCTACCTCAATTATAGATTCCACTCATACCTCTTTGTAAAATCTCACACATGCATGCAATCCACTGATCTCTTACATAAATGGATATTACATCATTACATTTATACAATTCATCAACCTTGAAAAGATAAACAAGGTCGACATCAACCTTAACACCTTAATTACAAAATATCTATTCAAATACAATACAATAATCAATGTGATCTAAAACATGTCAGAAAAGACATAGAAAGGATCCAAATATTCATCATCAAATACTCTCTAGATCCATAAACCATGCCTTGATCCATCACAACACGGTACACTATCATGTCATCCAAGAACAATAAGAACACAAACATGCCACATGAAAATCACCAAGTCAAATCATATAAACCAATACAATCCAGAAACACAAATAGGAAATGATCTATAAATATCAATAAGCAACATGAAATGCCTCAGTAACAACCAAAACAAATCTGTCTCAAAATTGACCAATATCTCTGTATTGTTCATCAAGAACACCAATTAATAACCTCTATCACTCAAGAAAAACATCTTGCCAACATCTAAATCATGAACCACTCGAGATGAGGACACACATCCATTTCCTAAATATGCCACTAGGTTAGCTACAAAAAATATTACATAACCAATCCACACCAATCCAAAAACTAAAACATTGTTACTTCCTAAACAACCAAAATAACAACCTCTAATCAAACATCCATAACTCACTTAGATCACCATGTAAACCTCTGTAAATTGAAAAAAGTAAACTAAAGACATCCCTGAAACCATTTGTACATTTGTAACATCTAATATTCAATATTGTAGCCATCCTGAACCAACCTTCTCACTTAACATATTAGGAACATTGACAAAAATAAAAAATATGTTGACATCAATGACAAAACATCAATGTCAGCACATATATGCATGATTATCCAACAATCTCCCAACAAGTACTTTGTATTTTGATTAATTATCACACCTTTATATGAGTATTTATTGGTGGATCTGATATTATTTGAGATTAATTTCAAATTTGATATTACCCATGTTGTGGAATTTTGTGGATGTGTATGTACTTCATTGACATAATTGATGTAGGGAGCTTTATTACAGTTTATGGGTTGATATATGTCTAATATGAGTTTAATGGTGTTGGTTATACTTAGGAGGTATGGATAGTTATATGTAATGACATTTATTGTAGATGTAATTTATGATCATGTGGGTTTTTTGCTATTGGACATGGTCGAAAAGGGGATCAATAATGTAATGTAGAGAATTGCCCTGCTTTCCTCAAAATGCATGTTTGGAAGGAAAATGAACCAATAGGATCAAATTGGATTTAAGCACTGAATGGGTCAATGAGGGTGTTCACTGCTTTCATAAATAATGAAAAATATGGATAGAAAAGTGGATTTGAGGGGAAAATGATATGGTGAAGCAAGATAGGAGGCCAAATAAGCACAATTAACAACATTCAAAAAATAAAGATATACAAAAAACTGAAAGAAAACTGCAATGAATTAAAATAGAAACTAAATAGTTATACTAACCTACAGTTTGAATCTAGAGTGGATTTGGAGGTAAAAAACACCCAAGGTATTGTGTTCCTAGAAATAGAATGCCTAGCACGTCATGTTCTGAGTGATTCTGCCTAAAATTTGTTAGGATAATTTGTTAGATCCTGTACTTTCTGGATTAAGTCTTGATAGTTGCACTACCTATTCCTACATTGAAAAATAGGGAAATAGTTGTGGAAAGGTGTTTTCCTTGGTCAAAACCCTATTTAGAAATTAACCTTGAAAATATAATAAAACTGTATAAAGGAAAGTATGTAAATGAAAAGGTACATGCTATATCTACCTTGTAAATGATTATACCTTCATGAATGGATGTAAAAATCACACATATAGATGAAGATGCTTGCATGTTGCTTGAACATTGAGTTTGAATCAAGGATTCCCTTTACAAATGTAGGGATCTATGAATACCACTCCTAGATCTTAATTATTTTTATTCTTGATGAATACTTTCTATAAAGGAAGAATAAATGTGGATGGAAAAATGATAGTTTCTAAAGCACTATAGATAGCATAACACATTTTTTCACTATCTTCATAGGTTGAAATCTAATCTATGGTAGTAGGACCATTTTCTAGTACAAAATATTTTATCTCAACAACTTTTCAAGTATTTCAAGCAAGGGAAATCAGGTAAGCTCTCATCAAAACTTTCTAGAAACTATTGTCAAATCCATCAAATACAAGAATTATCAATTTTTTCACCATTAGATATACCTCAGGCAAGTAAGTTCTTCTTTGAGGAACCAAATCTTTGATACTTATTGTTGAACAATTTCGATAATTGGGGGGGGGGGGGGTGAATGAATTATCATTAAAAAAAATTCTTAAACATAATTAATCTGGAGAAACCTTAAATCAATGAGATAATTAAACTAGATATGAACATGAAAGCACATAATAACACCATTCAATAGAAATTATGAAATGTGTTTAGACATCAACTTGTTGTCTTGCTATCCTTTGTCTTTTTTCTCTTCTTTTTGTTTAAGGACTCATTTGTGTGGCTTTTTTTGGTGCTGTTGCACTTGTCTTATTGGAGCTTAATTGCCTATATTGTAATCTTGATGTAAAAGGTTTCGGGTCCTTTCAAAATCCGCTTTTATGTAATCAAAACACCATACACAATGAACGCCATATTTTTACATGAAAAACCAAAGATGGGAAAAACCACAAAGAATGCTAATTCTCAATACTGAAACACTAGCTAAGGTGATTTTTACAAGGTAGCTCACTACTGAGTTTCTCACTACAGGTGGGCTCACTTCTTAGCTATCACAACCAATAGAAAAAAGCTCACTTCCAAAAGAAGAATAATGAAAAGGAAATCCATCGTTGAAATGATTGTCGCCAACTAAAACATTGAAAGAACCAAACAATTTGTTTCCTTTGATAGCACACTTATTTGGATTTATCTTTTTAGATTTGCATTCTTCACACACTCACATATCGAATAAAAACACCTTTTACTTATGCTATTCCATGTCTTCATAATTTTCCAAGTCAACCAAGCACAATTTGAATTCACAATCTTCTAAGTCGACCAAATACAATTTGAATTAGGTCACTACAAAACATTAATGTGGTGGAAAGGAATGAAACATGGACCACACAAAACCTCCTCACACAAAACAACAAACTAACCCATTACCATAATATTTGAAGGAAAAGCAATATAATTTATATGCTATAATGCATACAATGTCTCTGAAGCACATTAACCAATTTATAGATCGGTCCAGACCCAAAGAGTGTATCCCATTAAGTTGCAATATGAATGGGACTAGGATAAACACAGACAAAGAATAAATCATTATAACACAACATCTAGAGCACGATAATACCAAATCACTAAAGCACCAAAATACAACTGAATCTAATTAGCTAATATATCTTGATATCAATTACAACCATTAATGAAAACATCGTCACATTCTTAACAATCTCCAATACATATGTCATAGTTTAGTAGCCTATACAAATAAAAGTTAGCACAATAGTATAAAGTAGTACCAAACAAAAGAAAAAGTAATAATAACATATCCAAAATACTACTAGTACAGTCAAATCCATAGCACAACCAACAAAATTTAAAAAATACGCACGAGCTATAAGCAAAAATATACAGGAAAACCCTAGAGGGGTAGGGGGCCAAATCCCTATTAAACCTTGTGCAATGATTTAATATTGAAGCCAAAATAATGTAGTACATGAGACCAATCATTAGGGAGGAATTTGAAAAAATCTTTATAGTTTCCTTCCTCCTGTTCATCCTCCCCAAGAATTTTTTGTCACATTAAGAAGATAGAATTTGTCAAGTTGTGCATCAAACGAAGACTGAACCTAGAAATAATTCCAACTTTTCTTTCCATCTCACTCACTTTATTTTTAAGACTATCCACATCACTCTATAAGATTTTATGAATCCAAGGTAGAATTCGTGTCGAAGCTAGAAAAATAGAATTCTCCTTAGTTAGCGAGATGTCAGGACCAGGATTGGCAAGTCCCTCCTTCACTTTCTCAAAAGTATGGGTCAAGTTGTTGGAGGTCAATTTATTTGAGATACCACTATTATCAATTTGTAAATCCTTATCCTCTATGTTCTCATTTTTCTTAGTCACCTTATTAGATTCCAAATCCCCCTACTTTGTGTCTTCTAGAGAATCATAATCGAAAAGTATATTTTTCCCTTTTTTAGCAAATCTACTTGCAAATTAGTTGAATCTTTAAGAGGTGTTATGCTCCTCCTGCACCTTCTCATCATTATTAATGCTAGCAAGGGGAAGGGTATTTTACCTTTACTCTTATAGGTAGATAGAATTTTTTTTCAATTAAGGTTATCCTCAAGGGAAACAATATTAGAGTTCAAAATTTATAGGGTTCTTAGACAGAAGGCAATTTTGATAGCCCTTGAATTTATAATACATTTATTCTTGTTCTGACTGGGTATGCCAACAATGTTAGTTGAAATGAGGTATTTTGACACATGGGCCTCATATACAATGATTGGTTTAGGAGGGAAGGGAACCAAATGAAAATTATAAAGCCTATAAATAAGTCCTTGGTGCAAGTAAATTATTTTTTACCCTAGAAGAAACTATCCTTGACATCAAACACATAGCTCTCAAGCAAATTCAACATGAAAAATAGAAAAGAGATGATTTAATGATCCCTAAATTGATTAATAAGTGGCATATGATAATAATATTAAAAATTAACATGCCCTCCCAGAGTAAAGTACCTCATGATCATTAAAACAAACTTGGTCCCAAGGAGGGGAAAATTCAACCATGTCGTAACTACATTGCTTCTAAATTATAGTTTTGTTTCCCTTAAGGAACCTATTATGATTGTCATTGTCGACTATTTGGTTGATCTTCCATTTTTTCCCTTAGTGGAAAGCCTAGTGGGATTGACAATGGCCTCTTAACTGATCTCAAAAGAAATGCCCCCAATCAAACCCATCTTTTTATCTCAGGAGCTAGAAAACTAGACAAAGAGTCCCTCATCAAACCCCTTAATAGAGTTAATAAAATCAACAACACCACCCTCCTTGTAGATGTGCCACACTATGGGGTCATTCCTAAAGTCATCTAATTTCC
Source organism: Chamaecyparis obtusa (assembly GCA_027943335.1). Taxonomy (NCBI): domain Eukaryota; kingdom Viridiplantae; phylum Streptophyta; class Pinopsida; order Cupressales; family Cupressaceae; genus Chamaecyparis; species Chamaecyparis obtusa. Next base: position 588,177 of record BSBK01004908.1, on the reverse strand, counting down.
TTGTCTCAATGCAATTGTGGTCACCCCCATAACAATAAAATAATACAAAGGGTAGTCAAATCTGGAATGAGAACTACAACTCTTGATATGACAAAAGAAATTTGTTGTTGACACTAAGAAATTGAAAGGCGGGAAAATAACTATTTTTCTAGTTGGGTGAAATCATTTAAGCATCCTCCCAAAAAAATAGACTCATGTGAGCTATAGTTTCCCACAAGGAGTCTTTTCAATATGAAACATATAGGGTAACTTTCATTATGCAAGGGGTAATTATAGATACAAATATTATTGGTCATATTAATGTGTAATTCCATCTCATCATTTTGATGTACCCTTTGAAATTAATATAATTAAAATGGTTATGCAGAGGTTGTCTAGGAATACAACTACACCATAAGCAATAATTAATGCCTCTTTGGGTGATTCCTCCCTAATAGTTATCACTATCCTACCACATCATTGGTCCAATATTCAAATTTAATAAATTTAGATCCATTCCCCATTCCCACTTAGAACTTAACAAGTAAGGGTGACAGGATACCCAAAACCCTAGAGTATAGAGTAACACCATCTCTCTTGGTTTTTTAACACACTCTAATTAGGAGAGTTTTCACATTAGATAGGAGGGAAATAGGGTTTCATGAACACCTCAACCCTTCTAGATTATATCCATTCAAAAAAAGAAAATATTCCACAATGTTTTCCTCCTTGTAAACATGGTTGATAGTAAAATAATCAAATCTCTACAAGAGCATGTCAACATCACCCATATTTCCTTTCACAAAGTAGTTGGCCTTGGACAACCCTTTAACATCAGCAATGATGATCTTGGAATCTCCTTCCTTTATTAAAATTTCTCTAATCCCAATGGAGAGCGCAATCTTGAGCCCCAAAAAAGGGTCATTCTCTTTTCTTGGTTGTTCATATGCCTGGAAAACCCACCACTATAGGCTATCACTAACAGCCTGACATCATCTCTAATCATATCTCCTGCATTAGCTAGATGTTGAAGATGCTTTGTTGCACCATCTAAATTTAATTTGGACTAGCCTAAACAAGGGGGGTCTATTTTGTGTTTTTCCTTTTGAGATTTTTCAAAGGGTTGATCTTTCCAAAGGGGTCCTGTAAGCCTTGATTCCTTGAAATTTGATGATCACCAAGGGAGGGAGTAGTAGGTGGACAAGACCACCTAGCGACACTTAAATTTTCTAATAGCATCTAGCGAAATATCCCAAAAACCACTTTTGTCAGGCTTTCCTTTTCACAAAAGATCTTGTTGTTCCTTTCCTTCTAAGTGATGTGGCCTAGGTGTGGAGGGATTTTCCACCACAACTACTTGATATTAGGATTAGAGGACGTCCCTTTCCTACTAAAGGAAATATGTTGAACACCCATATTCATCACCCAATGGATTTGAAGTAATTGTTGGACTCTCTACCACAACTCATATGCAAAAGGGAAATGTATAAGCAGATGGTTAATCAACTCCTCACTTTGTTTCCAAAGGACACAATGGTTTGGCAATTAGAACCCATATTTGATGAGATTGTCTTATGTAAAAATCTTGTCATGCATAAACCCCACTAGAATAAGTTGGTCTTAGGGATTAATTTGGAATTCCAAATCTTTCTCCATAGGTCATTCTGGTCACCATCATGAATAAGCATAAGATAACTTGATCTCACTATGAATTCACCATTGCCATTAATTTCCAGAAAAAACTATCCTCTTTTGGGAAAATAATGATTATCTTTTCTCCAATTCTCCTTTGTAAATATAGTACCACATGCTTTAAGTCCTGAAGGCTTTTACAACAAAGCTAGATGTCTTTCTAAGATCTAGACTGGTCCATGTAGTTCTCAACCCAGGTCCCAAAGAATTGTTTAACCAACCCATAAAGGTTGTTATAGGCATGGATCAAGGAAAGGGGTGTGTCATCAAGTCAACTATCATACAAAAAATGGATTGTCACCCCATCACCAATTCTCCACTTAAGGCCTTGAAGGAGGAAAAACTTGCAATTGATGATGCTATTCCAAATGTTGGACCATGTGGTGAGTCCTTACACATTCAACAAGTGATAAAATGTCTCCTTATTCAAGTACTTAACATACATAATATCACACCATTTTACTTTATGTATGGCAATATCCATCCAACCTTAGCGAGAAGATCCTTGTTGAGGTGAGAGATTATCCTAACACCTAAACCTCCCACAGATTGTGGCCAAAAAAAATAATCCCAATCAACCAAAGTCATTTGCTTCTTCTCCTCCATTTCAGACCAAATGAAATTTATCTAGATTCTCTTCATCTTATCTCCACAATTGTTAGAAATTCTAAAAAGTTAGGAGAAGTAGATAGGGATCCCCTACAATGACTGTTTGAGGATCTGTAGCTTATGCATGCTACTCAAGAGTTTTCCCTTCCATCCAACCAACTTACATTTCATTCTTTCTAGAATTATGTTCCAAAAAGAGTTTGACACCTCTTTGACTACTTCTATATGAGACCATATATGAGACAATGTTTCTATATGAGCCCATATATATTTTATGAAATAAATAGAAACAATACATGGCTTGCTCCTAGAACTCCAAGCATGTTTGATGAAAAAAATTGAGAGTATGATAATTTCCTTAATTACTATAAGATGAGAGCAACAATAATTATAGAAGAATGGCTAATGCATCCATTATGCTAATTGTAATGGAGTTGAATGTAGACATTGTTACCAAAATATGTGAGGAAGAAATTGCCTCGATCAAGAAGCATGGAGGTTATTTTATTTAATTCCTCATATTTACTTATATTCTAATGAAACACCATCACATTTAAGTATACAAACAAATAGTGGAAATCAACAAGAAATGTAAAGAAAAGAAGATAGTTAGGTCTTTTTCCCAATCGGTCCTAAGATGTACAATATGCTGTAAGGACTCTCATCAAATTAAAACATAAATTTTTATAATTAAATATAATTTGACAACAAATATTATGTAAAGATCAATCTTAAGTTTTGCACACAATATCATTTCATTCCACGTATAGAGAGTTATTAAGAGGATTGTGAGTGATTTTGAAGTTAGATGAAGATATTTGATGATCTAATGACTTTGGATAAGATGAATAATTTAGAATGGATAGCCCAATGAATTATAGATGATATAATACACTTAATTTATATGATTTTAAAAAATCCAAGTGTTACCATGATTACTAATTAATTAGGTTGAGAAAGAGATGCCAAGTCTAATATAAATAAATGTGTATGTGTTACTATATTGTCTTGAAAAGTTAGCACCTATACTTGTAGGCTCCAAGACCTATTAGACCCCATTTTGGTCATTTCAAGGTTTGAATGTATGTTATGCTTGATCCCAACAATTTGTATTTTCTCTCCCCGCTTCCTATCACTCTCCCCGAGATCCCAAAAAAAATTGAGCTTGATTTTCCTAGGACAAGTCAACCTATTGACTTGTTACTAGGTACAAGTCAAAATATGATTTGTACCTGGGATTTTGAGCCTAGATTTGGCCCAAGGTCTGATGCTAGGGTTTTCCTTGCAGATCTATGTATGTGGTTGGTCTTGATCAAATTTAAATCCCAAAATGAGTATAAAAGGAGACCCTCTCCTCTCATTTTGACATAAAATGATATATGATATGACAATCCTTATGCAAGAAAGATATCAATTCAAGTACAAGCATTCAAGCAATCAAACATTCAAGTTGTGCAATTGAGGATTTGGATTCAAATTTTAAAGGTAAGCACCCAATTCAAGATCTCGAAGTCTCCATTTCTTCAAGACCCATTCAAGAAAAGGCAACCTTCTCTAATTGATGCGATTTTGTCTCTCATGATAGCCAAGTAGAGGAATTCTCAATTCAAGCAAGAAGATCCACACACTCATTTTTCTTTCTCTCTTCTTCTTCATGTGGTTGTCAAGCATACATACATTCAAGATCTAGGATTGGCAAGTGTAGATCTGTGCATTTATGAAGGCATCATTGATTCTACATCTCATTTCAAGATTAATACATTCAAGAATATTCATGGATTCAAGTGATTACTACATCCTTTCATGAGGGTTTTTCATGCAAGGTGAACCTAACATTTATCTTGTTTGCATTACTTTCTTTTTATGCAATTTTGATTTCATTTCAAGGTTAATTCCTATATAGGGATTTGACCAAGGAAAACCCCTTTCCACAACATCTTTCCCTTATTTTTAGTGTGTAGGAACATGTTACAAAGTTACAGGTTCATATATGGAAAGTACATACCCAATTGTAGATCCTCAAAAATCTTCATTAGATTTAGAGCTATCGACAACAAGTCAACTTGTCAAATTGTACCTCAAATCTTGACTTGTACCTACACTTTTTGGTTGAAATTTCCACAAAAAATATAATTTGGTCTCAAGTTTCCAAATTTAGAGTTACAACAGATTTTGAAATTTTTACGACAATCAATTTAGATCCAAAGTTCAAGTTTCCCCATTTAGTTCCAAGGTGCACATTTCTTCCTCTTTTATTGCAGTTACTTTCATAGATCATATATATTATCATTTCCTTTCCATTGTCATTTCATTACTTTCTCCTCTCAAGGGAATTCAAATCCATCATTTTACATAGATCTTGCATTATCACCTGTTCATCCTTTTGGTGTTACTAATCAGATTTCTTTAAGGTTGGGTTTGGATTCCTAATGTATTTTGGGATTTTTTTATCTAGTATCTTCTATGGTGTTGCATACCAATTTCCCACCATACAGTTACAAAGATCAAAGGTTTGACTCAATAAAAGTGTTATTAAATACATTGCTAGTAGAAACTCCAATAAATAAGGATCATCATAAATTTTAAATCAAATAGAGATCCACTTAGTTTCATAATTTGTTATAGTTTATACAACTCAAGTGAAGGGTATTTTATTAGATGGTGGAGGTGATGATGACCCCAATAAGATAAAAATTACCATAGAATCTTGAAGTGGTGATAACAACCATAAAAGGAAATTTTAAATAAAGAATCATCAAGATCCAATATTTTAGTCAAATATGTCTATTTTTTTTCCCTAAATGTTAACCTCTCTTAATAAGGTGAAAATATCATCCTATAAACTCCTATACACATGATCTAAATTCTATTCAAAATCCTCCAAATGTTCCTCATATTATAGCTCCTCCACTCATCCCACAAAAACCATTAGATTATACTTATGTGTCATCTCTCTCACCTTCTTTGAAATTTTGTATTTTTATTCTTAGACAACCCAATACTATGGAAGATTCTTATTTGTATCAAGATAAAGCCACTACTCTTGATTCTCATATGATTATTTCTAGTTTACCTCCACTTTAGGTGCCACAAATGGAGACAAATAAAAGGAAGATTTCAAAGGTGTTCTCACCTAAACTTGGTGTTCTCACTAATTTGGTACAAAGGTTTCCAACCCCTAAGCAAACTAATATTGGTTTGAGATTGATGATAAACACTTCTTAGGCATGCAATATGTTGAGATTGACAAGCCCACTACTGATAAAAATAAACAATATATGATTGTAGTAGAAATACAATATTACTAGAGTGTCTTGGTCCCATATACATGTGAAGGAGATATCCACTATTTCCAAGTGATGGCTACCAACTTGTACCAACAAATAAAAATAATATAGAGAGTACCTTGGAGAGTAGGGTTGCACTTTTACAAAATTTAATTGTAGTTATTGATGAACAACCTATATGTGCAACCCACATTACATGTATCACAATCTAATCATTCTTAATGATACTGTTTTGATTACTGGTAAAAGCAGGTTTTGGAGGGACCCGAAACCCATTACAAAGCCAGAAACTAAAGATAGAAAGAAGTAGAGCCAACAAAAAGAGACAACATCAATGATCGGCCCACAAGAGGGAAACAAAAACAATGACAAACAAAAAATAGGAAAAAACCAACGCGAGACAAAAAAAAATAGCCAAAACACCAACTCAGCTAACAATTTTCATTATTCTAGCTTTTTCTTCCAAGGTCTTCTCCATTCTGGCGTGGATGTTGTCCATCCTCCCAATGATCCTTTTTATCTCTTCTACGTTCTTCTTAACCGTGGGGGATTTCTTCTTGTTGCTAGCCTGGGTTCTGGAGCTCGGTCCACCATCGACCTCCAAGGTATCATTCTTGTGATCAACTTCCTCACCAATACCGTTGTCCAACATATTGACCAGGGTTTTCAAATTAATGCTTGAGGCTTTCATACTATCCTTACTGTGCTGGAGAATATCCAAAATCGTGCTCTCCATATTATCCATCCTTTTTTGCACATCAGTGATAGCATAGTTCAAATTCTGAGTCAAGTTGCCCTCATTGAACCCTTTTTCTAGCTTCTCCTGAAGACTGGCATTAGTGGCCTCCAATTTCTTGCACTCAAGGCTTAGCCTCTTTATCTCATGGAAACACCATTTGTTGAATCTGAAAGAGTACAAAGCCTCAACTTTTGTTGTTTTAAGGGCACCAATAGTGACTTCATCCTTATTATCGAAGTCCTCAAAAATCAGTTTAATTGAGGATTCTGTAACTCTTCTTTCACTTATTTCCTTATTATCCTCTTCAATATTATCTTGGGCATCTTAAAAAATATGCACATTGTGCCTCATAAAATAAAATACTATTAATAAACAAGATTCTTAATGATACTGTTAATAAGATACTACTTATAAAATAAAAAAAGTATTGAGCTTATAGAAAAGTTAAGAAAACCTAGGTAAAAAATATTATAGGTTGTTTCAAATTCATTAGAAAGGCAAGAATGATTTAATTAAAAAATAAAATTGATAAATAAAATGATTGGGGATGAAATTTAGCTAGTTAGAAAAGAAAAATTACTGTGAAAAATTGTAATTAAAAGACCTCCAAGAGATGATAACCACATCTAGGAACTAGTTATATGTAGATACATTTTTATAAAAGTAGAAGATAATCTATCACAAGTTCGATTGAAGAACATTAGATGAAAACTGTCAATGCTAGAAGATCTCAATGAATATTAGAAGATCAATTATTAATGCTAGAGCCATATTAATAGCCCTAATCTATTTTATAGGTGAGATTTAAGGCAAAATTAATGTGATACATGTCAAGATTATCCCAAAAAGTGCACAAGTGATATGAATAAGTAAGAAGGGCGAAATAAATAACCCTAAACTATACTAATAACAAACTTACATTTGCATGAGACAAGCAACAATGCCCTATACTACAAGTCAATCCTCTAAGGAAAAACTCTTATTTTGAAGTTTGTCTTTTCATAACCAAAAAAATTTAGGCCATTTATATTTGTAAAGAAAAAAATTGATTCACATAAAATAATCAAAGACAATTAAATAAATAAAAACAATTTGAACTTCAAGTTTAATTTAGTGTATCGCACACTAAACTAAGATTAATCTTTAATAATACAGCAATGAATCAAGTAGAAAAATAATCGAAATGCCACCCAAAACTTTGGAATTGGCATGGAAATGCGAATTTCACCATAGAATTTTGTGAATGACTTGTTAAATGCGACCGAGCATGTTACAGAGAATAATCCAACTTAGCTCCCCCATGTTCATAATTCCTTTACCATAACAATGCCCAGGAAACGAGTGAAATCTTCTGACGCTTCTGATCAGACACTACACTCGGCTCCCAAACCTCCCATTCGCAAACATAAATCTTCAACCTGTTTTAAATTTGTTGTGTTTGCTATCATCTTTATTTTAACAACCTCTATCGTGCTGATTTATCATCGCCAATGGCTTCGTCAGAGAGACTCTACATTATCGCCTGTCGGCGAGTCACACTCAGAGCTGTCTGTTTATGAGCGGGGGCTTGTAGGGCCCCATATCTCCTACGAACAAGTGGTGGCTGTAAGTTCTATCAATGAATGACTCAATAATTAGGCTCAATCACAAACAAAGTTTGTCAATTGATTCTGAATGGGTAATTTCTGATTGCATTGGGAATTGATGTTGGGTGCTGACGGCTAGGTTTAAAGCAAGTTTAAGGTGGCCTTTTTTTTTGCTGAAATTGCAGGAAGCAGAGAGGTCCTGGATCAATAGGACTCACAGGCACTTCAACTCTATGGTTCTTGCATACGTGACCCCTTGGTTAGTCATTTTTCTTTCTTTAAAGATTAGCATTAGAGTAGTAGACATTTGAACCTGTGATTCATAATTCCATAACATCAACTAGTAAGCTATATCGTCTGTTTTTATTTTTGTTGAAATGATTTTAATAATGTTCATGCAAGTCAGCTGTTTATTACTTTATAATTATGTCCACATGACCCAGCTCTCTATGAGCCCACGAACATTCCAACTATCTTAATCCTGAAAAGGGGCTGAATTTAGGCTACCGTCTCTTCTTCTTAAGTTTGGTTGTTCTTCTATTGTTTTGGATTGCAAATTCCCTTAGATCCTTTCTTGTAGCATCTTCAAATGGTTCCATATACCTGACCTAAATATTATAAAAAGCTGGGAAATCCAGAATGAAATGTTTTTGTTTCGTCTGCTCCTATGGTATTGAGTACACATATTTTTTCTTTCTATTTATCCTCGTGTGCTAACCATTTGCATATCTTATGCCCGATTTTGCGTCAGCTAGTCCTTGTTTGGGCTGTAAATATATTCTCATCGTATTTGGGCTGTATCTTTTTCCTTTTTCACATGACTATTCTAATTTTTTCTTAACTTGATATTTGATTTCTTTGTTAGCGTTTGAGCGTTCACTGAATCTAATATCCCTTACCTTATCCATTTGTTTTTTTGTTTAAACTTTAATCCCAATGCCCCTTCATAAAGTTATTCTTGTATTATTGCCTTTGGTCGATAGGTCTCCAGGCTTTTTTGTATTAGTTTAGTAACAAGGCCATAGCAGCTGTGTCTATACTCTATAGTGAAAGTGCCCTAGTTCTACTACTAGTATCTCGTAGTGGAATGAAGGCTTGAGTTTGAAATTTTTTGTAATTAAATGCTTGGGTTCTTTTCTATCAACCTCCATTTCAAAGAACTAATATGTTGCTGGCCCACACCTCACATCAGTAAAGCACAACTGGAGTGACATGTAACCCGAATAAGAGCCTACATCTCTTACTCAGTGTATGTAATGCTCTTCATCTTGGTAATTTATTAGCTCTACATATTTCCTTGCTGAGCTGCTTGTGAAAATTCGAGACCGAGACATTTGTATTCAAAATTTTTTTTACCACTTCTAGAAGATTCTTTCCAAATTGGAGATTTAACCTTTCCTGTTTTAAGGGAGAAGATCAATATCCTGGTTTTGTTGAGGTTTTACTTACATCCCTATTTTCTTACAAAATAGTCAAATTAGCGTGAAGGGGGAACAAGAACCCCCAAAGAGCAAATCTTGAGGAAAATTGGAGATCATCAAGTATCATTGTTCAGACTAGAAATGGTGAACTCATCCGTGCCATCATTAATCATTGTGAAGGGATTGGTACAAAATCTGAAAATACTCATCGAGGAGTGTCCATCAGGGTACCCCCTTAGGTTCACACCTAATACTAGTGGAAAAGCTCATAATATGCATTTGGGCTTTATGGTTGGGGAGTTGGCTAGATAGTAGATATATATTGATCAGAAGTCAAATTGCACTATTAGGAAGAAATAGGACCACAATGCGGAGGAGGAACATGTTGAGGCAGAAGTTGTGAGAGATGCCATCTCACAGGTCTATTTGTGTCTATAAAAGGAGGAGGAGTATCCAAAGGCCATCTAGAGTTGTTAGTCTCTTAAATGTGTTAGATGGAGGTAGTTGGAATATATTTCTTAGATTTTTAAAGAGATAATTATTGCTAGTTACAGGAAAATAAAACTTGCAGTCTTGGAAGTATTCATAATTAAATTAGCAATTCCAATGCACACATACAGTTGACTCTTTTTTGCAATAATGTTTTTAGACAAAGATGTCATTCCAGCTTGCTCAGATCAAAACTTAATATAATTGATATAGGACAATCTTCAGACTCTGTTTAGCATCTAACTTCAAACCAGAATGAATGCCTGAACACTTACAAATCTAACTTACACTGGCTTCTACTAAATGGTTGCTATGCTCATTTATGTTGACTTTTTTTAATGATGAGTCGATTTAGGCAATACATTTCCAAAGGGCGCAACAGTAAATACATCAGCTGAGCATTTTCTCTGATTCAATCTACCTAAACCATTCTTCCCATTCTATATTCTTCTATGAATCCTCCAGCTGGACAGAGGAGTCACCATGAATTATATCTTTAATTGATCTATATCTGTTCTTTGCCCTGTCGAAGACAAAGGCAAAGATCAATCCTCCTGCCAACTGCAATTTCTTGCATACACCTGTGTAAGGACTCCTTAGTACTGTAGAATGTCCCCTGCACGAAATTATGATTTGAGCAGATCCAATTCATCTGGTACAATCTTCTAAGCTAATTATAATGATTGAATCTCAGGGAAATTCTGGTAAGGTTTGCATCTCACCAATTGGCACCCCCCAAGTTTTCTTCTGAACAGGCAAGCATTCATTTAATGCTGGAAATTGGCCAAAATCTTTGATGCCTTTCAACAACCTAACAGCTTCCTAAATACTAACCGCTCTAGCAAGGTCAGCCCAGAATTATTTATTAAAAAAAAGAAAACATTTATTTGTTTCTAAATAAAACTAACTTTGTCGGACCAAGAAAAAAACTTTATAAAATATTATTAATCTCGTTTATTAAATTTTATCCACTAGACCTAGGCCACTTTCACAGAAATCTGAGTTATGACCCAATTCGCAGGATCAAGAATCCCAAGGGACCTCGTATTAGGATTTGTGCTTAAGGATGATGGCCTCCCAAAGATAAAGGGTCAAACATTGTGGGTTTGGATATCTTTAGGAAGTAGAGAGATGGTTGCTTGAGACCCTACAGAGGCTGTAGTATCTCCCTTCGATCTCATAGTAAATGGGGGTTATTTGAAGATGAAATGCTCCTTGATCTCTGCCTCCTAGAGAGAATGAAGACAACAAATTTTGTTAGGGTAGGAATATGGTGGTTTGCCTCAATCCATTGTTGGTGAGAACACATTCTTAGGTTGTCAAGAGGAAACCTCTAACCATGTTTCCAGTGACATCAGTGATAGTGAGGAAGACATAAAATAACATCCTCCACCTGGAAGAAATGCTTAGCTTGTTGGTGTCGATTTTTGGTACTTCAACAACATAGCGGAGATAAATTGGCAACTTCTCGAGAACTTAAAAAATTGCTTAAATTTAATTAGAAATGCATTTTTTTTTTGCAAAATTCAATGAGGAGATGCATCTAATGAGTCAGTTAACGAGTAAACAAACCAAACAAGCTGAGTCTAGATATATTTAAATGCAAATAGGGTACAAAATTGCATCATCATGTGGAATGCTGGTGGCTGGTAGCCATAGTCTGATAGTTTGAACCCTAAAGCAAACTAAAAATAGCAAATTGTCTTGAATGGTTGCATTGAGGATGTTTCTCTTGTTCCTGTAACTTCAGCGAATCTTTTTTCCATTTATCAGATTAGTCATTCTAGGGATGGAAAATAAAATTGAGTTCATTCCACATCATGTGACTATTTTACATTTATAGAATCTTGAGAAAGTTGTTGCTACAGGGACAGCAGATAATTAGGGCTGTTTGTACAGGTTTGATGGATTTGAGTCTTCATCAGGCTTATCACTAATTACTCATGCAGATGCAATGAGCAGACTTTGTCATGAACGTTTTGGGCACTTGAACTTTAGATATCTTCAACAGATGAACAAAAGGACTTGGTGATTGGTTTTCCTAGGATTTCTTGCATAGAGGGAGATTGTCAAGGTTGTGTTCTTTGCAAATATCATCAAGATCCCATTCCCAAGGGCAAGGCCACACATGCTACAACACCCCTAGAGCTGGTCCATAGTGATCTTATGTCATTTCCAACTCCATTTTTAGGGGCCAAGTATGTGCTCATATTTATTGATGACTTCTCACGACACACATGGGTGTACTTTTTAAAATACAAGAGAGGTTCTCAGAACTTTTAGGACCTTCAGAGCATCTGTGGAACAGTCAGATCTTTCTATTTGACAGATATGCATTGATAATGGGGGCAAGTATATAATCAGGCATTTCAGGATTTTTGTGATGATAGTGGTGTTCTTCATCAGCACATGGTTCCTTACACTCAATAGAATGGTGTGGTTGAGAGGAAGAGCGAGACTTTATAGGAGATAGCCAATTGTATGCTTCAGTTTAGGTCCATGGCTCAAATAGCCAATTGTATGCTTCAGTTTAGGTCCATGGCTCCTTTCTTTTGAGCTGAAGCTATCAATTGTGCCAGTTATATTTAGAACCGTATGCGTCACAAGGTAGTGCAGAATATGACTCTTAAGGAGGCTTGGTCCCACATTAAGCCTAATGTATCCTTCTTCAGAGATGTCCTTCCACCAATTTTTTGCTTTTCCTCAAAGCATTTATCCTCAAACCACATAAATTCCATTTTATATAGAATCCCTTTAAGTTTAGGCCTCATATCTTTATTAATCCCTAAACAACCAGGCCATTCATCTGTCCTGCAAAATGGAAGGCCGCCAATTGATAACGAACATTATTCATACACCATTCTGAGCTGAGAAAAAACCTGTTCAGACTCTCCAATATGCATTCTGAATACAAACATGTGTTTGTCCAAGTAAACCATCCTTCTCTTGGGTCTCACATTCCTCACTATAAAAGGAATGAAAATCAAGCATGCTTTGGGGCAAGTTGTTCGCAGCTGCACTTCCTGATTTTTTAAGTATTTGCCTCATCCCTTCCCAAATTTCTTGATTTTTCATTATTTCTGCTTGAGGAAATCTTTTGTTTGTTTCTGCTGCTGATATTGCCATCCATTGACTTTTATGCTCCACTCACTTTTCATGCTGCCTTTGCTTCCACCAAATATTGCTTCATTTATTCCTTCCTCACATCTCATCACCTTGAACTTGGCCATTAAATAATCAAATAAAAATATTGAGTCTGTATTTTTACTTTTCAGTGAGTGTGTTGTAAAGCTAAACGTTTGGAATAAATATGTCTACATTTGATCAACAGAAGCTTACCTGAATGAGTATCATAATGTTATTTGATTGATTATGAATTTGACACTGATAAGCATCAAGTTTTGCTAGTACACGATTCTAAAGCATTCCACTTATTTACAACATGTTTCCAACCCTAGTCTTGATTCAGAGAACTGAAATAGAATGCCCCAATGATAGGGCCATGCAAATCAAACTATTTACCATAGTCCCTGGAAATTATTTACCTTAGTCCCTGGAAACCAATGTCTTGAATAACTTAGGTAGCTTGTGCTATTCTTATTATATTAACTTCCTCATTTCATTGAATCAAAGAAGTTGAATTGGTAGAAATCTTCAATAACCAGCTTATTGGATCATTTGTGCAGGAATAACAAAGGTTATGAAATGGCCAAGAAATTTCGTGCTAAGCTTACCCATGTGTCACCTGTTTGGTACCAATTGAAGAGGTTTTCCTAAACGATGGAGTTGGTTGAATGATTGACATTTATGCTATGGACACTTCTCTAATTCTCTGAATGCAATTGTGTTTCAGAGTTGGAACAGAGCTACAGTTGCTAGGCAGACATGATGCTGATCAGCAGTGGATTGCTGAAGTTCGTAAAGATGGGCAACCTTTGGTATGCCAATCCTGTAATGTTATGCCTTTTCGCTATTGAAATGGACTTCTATAAAAAATAATCTTCTTGTGGTTTTTTTGTTTTTGGATAAATGATATCTTGGGGTTTGCAGCATTTATTTGTTTAAAATGTTTAGTCATATAGTATCTCTTATTTATAGTGTTGTGGTTTTTGTCATCTGAAACAGTTCCGGTTACCTCGTTGTGTGACACCTGTTCAGTTGAGAGCAATTTGGCTTACTATGTCTTTTCATAACATGCTCTCCCACTTGGCGCTGTGAAACTATTCTCTATTCTTTGTGAAGTTTTCGAATGCACTGGTGTCTTTTGTCTATATGCTGTGTTTATGACATATGTACACTCGCTCCTTTGTAACTGTTGTAGTTGGTTTAAAAAGCAATAATGTCCTTTGCAGTGTCTGAGACGTGCAGAGAATTTTGCAATCCTCCTTGTATGCTTGCTTGCAAGGGCGCTATGAGAAAACACTGCATGCTGGTATATCACAACAAGCGTTGAAGAGTCTGGCAGAGTGTGTCATTTTGAAAATGTTAAGGAATAACTGCAGGTCGCGTTTCTTCTCCAGAAATTCATTGAACTGGACAGGTGAACAAATTGCTGGGTTTGACGATAATGGTTGGTGAACAAATTGCAGTTGTGTCCCGTTTCTATGTGAGCCGTTTTTTCTCTGCAGAGCATCTTCGAACCAATTTATATCGCTTTGTTAAAAACTGTGTGGGAGTTGCAGCATGTGTAACAGAACGATTAAGTTCTTCATTGAGTGTCGTGTGTTGTGCATAAAACACGATTATCTGTTAGTGGAAAAGGTTTTGTTTTCGGAATGTTGTGTATAAGTGGCAAGAGAGACACGGGGATAGGTGACTCGTAAATTACATCACGGCAGGTGAATCTTTGAAGGTGAGCTGCCATTTTCCAAACTGGATGATGTGTTTGCTATGTGTCGTTTTGACAGACTCTGTAGATGAAGTGAAACGTTTTCTTTACAACAGTATGCTGCCCGACAAAAACAAAAAAACCGCGACTCGGAATTGGTGTGCTGTTGCGTAAAAGCTTAATGCGGACAATTAACGTTTTGATATATGAAAATGAGGAGCCGTGAATTTAAACAACTGGGTGTGCTGTCGAACTGAGAGAGGAAGCCATTTTTCTGGGAAGATACAGTGATAAAAAAACTGCGAAAGTGTGGTAGAATAGGAAGAACCACCCGCTTATCTCAGTAGGTGTATTGAACAAACAGAGGTGGTGTAATAGATAATAAAAATGGGGCCTTGTGTGTGAACTGTGACCTTTCAGAACATGGTCTGATTATCTGCAGACATGAGTTAAGTTGAAGGCTCAAGAAAGATACAGTGGGAAGAAGCAGCAATTTTATTTAAGTACTAAGGCAAAGATTCATCGGTAAGCAACAGTTTATTAAGAAGATATGGGAGATGGTGTTGTGGGGGAGTTGCTTTGAAAGGAAGCTCAAAGTGCAATGAAGAGCTATGTGTTTTGACATGCTTTGTTTCAACACCAAAGCCTTTGCATCTTCTGTAAAGACTTAGAACTTGTTTTGGTTTTAATATTGTTCAAATTTTCTTTAGAAAAGGTTGTAGCCTTTTGAGACAAGTTGGAGCCTATTTTGGATTGTATCTCTGAAGAGTTGTAGCTCTTGTGTAAAGGGTTGTAGTCCATTTGATTAGTGAAGCCGTGGTTTTTACCCATCTTGGGTTTTCCACGTGAGAAATTTTTTTGTCTCGTCTCTTTCCTTGACTGTGCTTTCTCAGATTTGTTTATCTGCAAAAGTTTTTTAAAGTACTGATTCACCCCCTCCCCCTCTCAGCATTTTTCGATTTTTCAATTGGTATCAGAGCAGGTCACTCTCTTCCCTTGCTTAAAAGCTTGAGAGTTCGATTCTTGTGCCTATCATGAGTGCGTTAGAAGGTCTTGCTACGAATCGTGCGCCTCTTTTTGATGGGAAAAACTATGCTTTTTGGAGTGTTCGCATGAAGACCTACATCATGTCCTTAGGTTGTGATGTCTATCTTAGTCTTGTCAATGGCTACACTATTCCATCTAAACCTCCTGCGGATGCTGATAGTAAAAAAGAATTTGAGAATAATGCCAAGGCTATGAATGCTATTCTGTGTGGTCTAGCCGAATCTGAGTTTGTAAAGGTCATGCACTGTACTACCGCAAAAGAAGTTTGGGATAAATTGCATAATACCTATCATGGTGATGACAAAGTTAAGAAGGCAAAAGTTCAAACTCACTGGGCTGTCTTTGAAAGTCTTCGTATGAAGGAAGATGAGAATATTGTTGCTTACTTTCTTCGTGTAGATGAGGTTGTTAATGCTTTAAAAGGTCTGGGAGAAAATGTTGAAGAGAAAACAGTGGTTTAAAAAATTTGTCGCTCTCTTCCCATGAGGCTTGATGCTAAAGTTTTTGTTGTTGAAGAAATATCAGATTTGGAAACTCTAACAATTGACAAATTGCATGGTATTTTGACTGCCTATGAGATGAGGACCAGCGTTGATGGGACTTCCAAAAATCAATCAGCTTTCAAAGTCTCTAAAAGAAGTAAAGACAAGGAAAAGAAGCATAGTGAAAGCTCAGATGAAGACTCTAATGAGGAAATTGCATACCTAGTTAGAAGGCTGAAAAAAGGGTCTTAACAAAAGCAATGGCAAATCTGGTTTGAAGTGTTTCAATTGTGGGAAACTCGGTCACTTAGCCTCAAAGTGCCCTTTCGATAAAGAAGATGACAACCAAGATGAAAAAGACTCCAAATCCAGGAAGACTAGGAGATTTTCTAAGAGAAATTGGAAATTTGAAAAGGGCAAAAAGGTGCTGTTTTCCAAGGATGACAACAATGATTCTTCTAGTAGCTAAAGTGATTCTCGAATAGATGAAGTTATGTTCATGGATTTTGATGATTTGAGCTCCGAGGAAAATGATGATGTAGAAGATGATGAAGTGGACCTTGAACTTGAATTAATTGCAGCTCTAGCTGAGATTAAAAAGTTGAAAAAGAAGAATCAAAGTCTTTTAGATCTTTTACAAGTTGAAAGTGTGGAAAAGTTAAAAATTGCCACGTCTCTTAAAGAGGCTGAAACACAACTAGTTGATTCTAAAATCTTAAATGAGGAAGCTAAGAAAGTTCGTGAGAATCTTGAAAATCAGATTCAGCTAAAAGAAGAAAATATTGCCAAGCTTGAAGCTGAGATTGTTACACTCAGAAACATAGGTAAAACTTCTATGCTTTCAAGTGAAGAAGTGTCTTTCAAGAGTGGAAGTGTATCCCTGGATGATGTTCTTGGCTCTCAAAGACCTACTAAAGACAAGAGAGGAGTTGGCATGCAACTTGAACAAAACTCTTCACCACAAGGAAGTGGGCAACCTACATTTAACAAGGTGAATAAACTTTTTTTCTATGGTTATTGTTTTTCATGCAACTACTTTGGACATAGAGCTGCAGATTGTAGAAATGCTTCCTTTAAGAATTATTTTCAGTTTGAGAGGAATGCCTTTAGGAAGTATACTTTAATCTATTATAGCTGTAACAAGTTTGGTCATACTTCAATAATTTGCAACAACTATAGTGCAGATTTGTCTTACAATGTTGAACCATAAAGAAGGACAAAGGTGACTAAAGTTTGGAGAAGAAAAGTTCAGGAAACACCACTAAAAGCTCTTGTTGTACAAACAACTCTTCTTGCTAGCAGTGAGAAGGATATTTGGTATGTTGACAGTGGCTGCTCAAGACATATGATAGGTGATTTTAGTAAGTTTCACACTCTCAAGAAAATGAAAGGTGGAAAAGTTAGATTTGGAGGTAGTTTTTCTGCCAAGGTTGCTAGCATAGGTACTCTCTTGATTAATAATGATGAAACCATTGTTGAGAATGTTCTTTATGTTGAAGGTTTGAAACACAATCTCTTAAGGGTAAGTTCAAGGGTACAATCTTAGCTTCAACTCAAATTCTTGCATTATCAAAAAGGGAAATGGTGTCATAGCTAAAACAACTAGAGCAGCAAACAATCTTTATATTCTTGATGATTCTAATGATGAGATTTGTTGTTTGAGCAAGGTGGAGGATGCTTGACTTTGACACAAGCGTTTTGGGCACATAAATTTTGATAATCTCATCAAAATCAATAAAAAGGAAGCTATAAGAGATATGTCAAAGATAGAGAAACCAGTTGATGTTGTTTGCAAAAACTGTCAACAAGGAAAACAAACTAGAGTTTCGTTCAAACCAAAAGATCATTTCAGCAATAGGTCGCTTGAGATAATTCACACGGATCTTTGTGGACCAACTAGGACAGCAAGCCTTCAAGGTGAAAAATACTTTATGCTTCTTATTGATAATTTTTCTCGCATGACTTGGGTTACTTTTTTAAAAGAAAAATCAGAGGCTTTGGATAAGTTTAAGATTTTTAAGAACTTGGTTGAGAATGAAATGGATCTGAAAATTAAATGCTTGCGTTCTAATAATGGGGGAGAATTCACCTCAAATGAATTTGTTAAGTTTTGTAAGCAACATGGAATCAAGAAACAGGTTTTAGCCCCTAGAACACCACAACAAAATGATGTTGTGGAAAGAAAAAACATAACAGTTCAAGAAATGGCTCGTTGCTTGATGAATGAAAGAAAAGTGAAAGACATTTTTTGGAGAGAAGTTGTCCACACAGCAGTCTACATTCAGAATAGAACCTTGTTGAGGCCAAAGTTCAACAAGACTCCATACGAACTTTGGAAAGGTAAACCAGCTATTGTTAAATATTTCAAAATTTTTGGAAGTCCATGTTATATTAGAAGGGATGAAGACAATTTGGGTAAATTTGATTCTAGAGCTGATGAGGGAATCTTTCTTGGTTACTCTTCTAAAAGTAAAGCGTTCAAATGCTACAATAAGAGGCTGCATAAATTGGTAGAAAGTATTAATGTTAAGATACATGAGGTTACTATTGACTCTGGTGAGCATATGGACAACTTTGAAGAAGAAAAAATTCAAACTAGCACTGCTGGACCTTCTTCTCCTCATAATCAAGTGTAACAGCTAGTGAAGATGGTGAAATTGACAAAAGTAAAACTAAATCTGCTCATGAAGATAAAATCTTTTCTTCAAATGATGCTGAAAACTCACATGTTCATTCCGGGTATGATTCTCAAAGTGAACATGATGTTTCTTCTTTCAAAACTCTTTCAAAATTTGTTCAAAAGAATCAGCCGATTGATCAATTTGTAGCTGAAAGAAGAACTAGGCATAGTAAGAAGAACATTGACTATTTTGAGGATGATGGTTTCTCACTCATTTCTATGATTAAGCCTAAATGTTTTGAAGCGGCAGCGGTAGATGAGCATTGGGTTGTTGCTATGAAAGAAGAGTTAGAGCAAATTAAGAAAAACAACACTTGGGAGCTTGTGCCTAGACCCATTAACAAAAATGTGATTGGCACTAAATGGGTGTTCCGCAATAAGGTAAATGAAGAAGGTAAAATCATTAGAAACAAGGCCCGTTTAGTTTGCAAAGGCTATTCTCAAATTGAAGGTGTTGATTTTAGTGAGACCTTTGCACCAGTTGCTAAATTAGAGGCAATTAGAATTTTTCTTGCCTTTGCTTCCTTTTAAAGGTTTTAAAGTCTTTCAAATGGATGTCAAATCTGCCTTTTTAAATAGGGATTTGGTTGAAGAAATTTATGTTGAACAACCGGAAAGCCTTATTACTAACAATTTGGATTATGTTTGCAAGCTAAAAAAGGCTCTTTATGGACTCAAACAAGCTCCTAGAGCTTGGTATGGTAGGCTGGACAATTACTTGCAGGAACAAGGCTTCAAAAAGGGATATGTTGACAACAATTTATATGTCAAGGAGGAAGGTAACAACATTCTCATTGTTGTGGTTTATGTTGATGATCTGATTTTTGGTAGTGACAATGTCAAAATGTCTAAGACATTTGCTGATTGCATGAAAGATGAATTTGAAATATCTATGATGGGTGAATTAACTTACTTTCTTGGGCTGCAAAATTAATCAATCTTCTGAAGGTGTTTTCATTTCCCAAGCTAAGTATGTTAGAGAGTTGCTTAAGAGATTCAAAATGGAAGATTGCAATCCAATTTGCACTCCTATGGAAACTAGATGTAAACTAAGTAAAGATGATGTATCTTCTTCTGTTGATCAAATGTTTTATAGATCTATGGTAGGAAGTTTGCTGTTGGTTACTTAGTTACCGGATTCACCCTGGCAGGCCCGGATCCGGGTCCGGATTCGCGTCGGATCCACAGGGTTTTGCATGGACCCTGCCCGGATCCGTCACGGACCCGGGCGGATCCATGAGGATCTCGCATGGATCTGCGCGAATCCTCAAGGACCCGCGGCAGTTGGAGTTTAAAAAGTCAAACAATGACTTTAAAAAAGCATTTTTATATTTTTTTTTTGCTTCTAACCCTAAAACGACCCTTTTTATGAGTCTCCAAACACATTTTATTTCTCATTGTGCTCTCTATTATTCTCTCTCATTTTTCTCTCTCATTCATGCAAGCTTGAAGTGAGGTGATTGAATTCGGAGGAGCTCGATTGTGGAGTGACAAACATCTTCCAAGAAGCACTATTCAATCTATTTGAGTGATTAAGGTATGCATTTGAACCATATTCTCTAGTTTTTTTTGATAAGTTTTGAAGTATAAGTTTTTGTATAAGTTTTGAAGTTTTCTTTTTTCATTTTTGTTATAGATTGCAACAATGAGTAGTCAAGGCTCAGTGGGTGGGGAGGGATTTCAAAGATTTAAAATTGATAAAGGGTCTCCTTTATGGAGACACCCCACAAGAATTTCTCAATGTGTTGGAGGTGGGGGGTATGTATGGAAATGTAATTTTTGCAAAACACAATATAGAAGCTCCTACTCCTGGGTAAAATATCATCTTTTAGGCCCTGGGGGTCAAGGGATTAACATGTGTGAGGGGGAAGATAAGAAGGGATTGTCAGCTGCACAAATAGCAGCTTTGGTAAAAGAACAAGAAGCTGACAGAATATGTGCAAAAGGGAAACAAGTTTCTTATACTAGTAAACAGAAAACAATGCAGCCACCCACTCAAATGCAATCTAGATTACATCCATTCTTGCCTGTGCCTTCTAGGGATGAAGATGTAGATCAACCACACAACACCCCTTGCAAGAGAGGCCCATTAGATAGGGCATTTCAAAATGAGTTAAGAGATATTGTTGATGCCAAAGTTAGATGTTGCCTCTTTGCAAATGGTGTTCTATTCAACTTTGTGAGATCATCTTATTTTAGTGACATGCGTGAAGGAATAAATGAAGCACCTTCTGGTTACCATGGCCCTAGATATGAAAAGTTGCGCACCACCATATTACAAAATGAGAGAAAAAATGTAGAGAACCTACTACAACCAATAAGAGATTCTTGGGTCCAAACAAGTGTGTCTATTGTTTCAGATGGATGGAAAGATTGCAAAAACCGTCCTTTAATTAATGTAATTGCTGTATCCCCCAAGGGGTCAATGTTTTTGAAGGCGGTTGACTGTGAAGGTGAAGTAAAAAATGCAGAGTTCATTGCCCAGATTCTCATTGAATCCATAGAGTCCGTGGGTCATCACAATGTTGTCCAAGTAATTACGGACAATGCAAAAGTTTGCAAGGCTGCAAGTGCTTTGATAGAGGCTAGATATGATCACATCTTTTGGACACCGTGCACCGTCCATTCTCTCAATCTAGTGATGAAGGCAATTGGCACCGAAATAGATTGGGTGAAACAGGTGTATGAGGAGGGTGATGAGATTCAAATGTTTGTGACAAATCACCATATGTCAAGCAATTTTCAGAACTTACTCAAAATTGGAATTGTTGAAGGTAAATTTTAAAATTTAATTTATAATTTATTTAGTTTCATTTATCATTTTATAATTTTTATGTCATGTTTTAACTTTCTACTAACATGTTTTAGGTGGCTAAAACCCGGTTTGCCTCTCACACAATTGTGTTGAGACGGCTTGTCAAGGTGAAGGAGGCCTTATCACAAATGGTTATTAGTAACCAATGGAGCATCTGGAAGCAGTCCAGTTCAATCAGGGCCCAAAAGGTGAAGGCATTGATATTAGATGATGATTGGTGGACTTGTGTGGAGTATGTGTTAGAATTCACTGATCCCATCATGTCTATGCTTCGATTTGCCAACACTGATTTACCATGCTTGGGGGATATCTATGATAGCATGGACACAATGTTGGAGAAGATAAAAATGGTAAATTATAAATTTAATACATTCCTTTATCTTTGTTTATTGAGAGTTATTTAAATTCAAAATTGACATAATGATAACTTACATGAACATCTTTTGATATCCCAGGTCATACATAGGAGAGAGAATGATTCTGAGGACACCTTATACAAAAAGGTGGAAGCAATGGTTGTTCATCGTTGGAACAAGATGACCACACCTTTGCACCTCCTAGCATATGCTCTTTCTCCCAGTTACTATAGCGCACAAGTACTTGGTATTCCAGGTAGAGTGGCACCATATAGAGATGTTGAGGTTGCCAGTGGGTATAAGAAGGCATTTGATAAAATCTTCTACGATCCAGATATTGGGGTAAGTGTTAGGAGAGAATTTGGATCATTTATCTCAGGAAGAGATCTCGGCCCTATTGCTTTCAATGACCAAAGCAAAATGGGTGTTGTTACATGGTGGTATTTTTATGGGCAAGATTATCTATACCTCCAACCTCTTGCGATTAAGGTTCTATCACAAGTAAGTTTTTAAGTTTTAACTTTTTTCTTTTTTTTTTGTTTTGTCAATTGCATTGTAGAATTTAATACTTAACACTCTTGAATTTATCTTGTATTTTTTTAATTTTGTTGGTTTTCCTCTAGGTTGCGAGCTCTTCTGCCGCTGAGCGGAATTGGAGTACTTACTCCTTTATCCACTCAGTCAAGCGTAACCGGTTGGCTGCAAAAAAAACAGAAGATTTGGTGTATGTTCACAACAACTTGCGTCTCCTGTCACGGAAGGATCCAAAGTACAAGAAGGGGCCGACGAAGCTTTGGGATGTAGCACCCGAGTCTATTGACCTAGATATGACCATTCGGGATCTTGCTAGAAGCACTTTGGCTGATGTGGATTATGATGGTGATGATGATGATGATGAGACAATACCCTCTAGTGCTAGTGGAACTTTGGTTTCCATTAATGATGATTTTGATCAAACACTTGTAGCTACTAGAGACCCCATTGATCCAGATTTTTTGATAATCCATTTGATTGATGAACCATTGAACATTGAATCATGTCTCAAACTTTAATGAACAATATTTTGAATTGTCATTTTGTAATTCAGTAATACTAATTCAATGTGCTGATTTTCTTTAGAATAGTCAACATAGAATCATAGATCAATGATCAAGTATGCTATTTGAAGTTTTAATGATTAAGCATCATAGATTCATAGTATGAAATGATTTAGTTTTAGAATTATGTATATTTCTCTTATATTTTTGGATATATAATGCATATATATATATTTATATATATATATATATATACTCACGAATCCAAAATGGAAATTTTTTTTTTCACGAATCCACTAACCGGATTCGCGAACCCGAATCCGTCCCCGAATCCGAATCGGCAACTAAGGTTTGTTACAACCACTAGACCAGATATTATGCAGGTTGTTGGCTATGTTGCTAGATTTCAAGCATCTCCAAAGCAAACACATGTTCAAGCTGTTAAGAGAATTTTTAAGTATTTGAAAGGCACTGTTGATTTTGGTCTTTGGTTTCCAAAGAGTTCTGATTTCTCTTTTACAGCCTATACATATGCAGATTGGGGTGGCTCCATGGATGATAAGAAAAACACCAGTGGGTGTGCTTTCTTTTTGGGTGGCTGTTTGGTATCTTGGCTAAGCAAGAAACAGTCTTGCACATCACTTTCTATTGCTGAAGCTGAATACATTGCAGCAGTTTCATGTTGCACTCAAGTAATTTGGATAAAGAATACTTTGTGTGATTACAAGCTTGAGTTTACTGATCCTATATGCATTTTTCGTGACAACACGAGTGCCATTGATATCTCGAGAAAGCCAGTGATGCATTCCCGCGCCAAACACATTCCAATTAAATATCATTATCTGAAGGAGCAAGTAGCTAACAATATGGTCAAGATGAACTATGTTTGTTCAAAGGAACAAGTTGCTGATGTTTTTACTAAACCGCTACCCCGAGATCGCTTTGAGTATCTTCGAAGCAAGCTTGGTGTTCTATTACCTCACTGAAAGGTGTGTTTTCAGTAGATGGGCTTCATTGTTATATCTTTCACGCTGCGATTGTATTTCAGTCTCATGGTCATTGATGACAAAGGGGGAGTAGATCTTTAGGGGGAGTTGCTTCTGATTTGCAATTTGTTCTTGCCATCAATGACAAAAAGGGGGAGATTGTTGTGGTTTTTGTCATCTGAAACAATTCCGGTTACCTCATTGTGTGACACCTATTCAGTTGAGAGCAATTTGGCTTACTATGTCTTCTCATAGTATGCTCTCCCACTTGGCGCTGTGAAACTATTTTCTATTCTTTGTGAAGTTTTTTGGAAGTTTTCGAATGCACTGGTGTCTTTTGTCTATATACTATGTTTATGTACACTCGCTCCTTTGTAACTGTTGGAGTTGGTTTCAAAAGCAATAATGTCCTCTGCCGTGTCTGAGACGTGTAGAGAATTTTGTAATCCTCCTCGTATGCTTGCTTGTAGGGTGCTATGAGAAAACACTGCATATTGGTATATCACGACAAGTGTTGAAGAGTCTGGCAGAGTGCGTCATTTTGAAAATGTTAAAGAATAATTGCAGGTCGCGTTTCTTCTCCAGAAATTCATTGAATTGGACAGGTGAACAAATTGCTAGGTTCGATGATAACTGTTGGTGAACAAATTGCAGTCGTGTCCCGTTTCTATGTGAGCCATTTTTTCTCTGCAGAGCATCTTCGAACCAATTTATATCGCTTTGTTAAAAATTGTGTGGGAGTTGCAGCATGTGTAACAGAATGATTAAGTTCTTCATTGAGTGTCGTGTGTTGTGCATAAAACACGATTATCTGTTAGTGGAAAAGGTTTTGTTTTCAGAATGTTGTGTATAAGTGGCAAGAGAGACACGGGGATAGGTGACTCGTAAATTACATCACGGCAGGTGAATCTTTGAAGGTGAGCTGCCGTTTTCCAAACTGGATGATGTGTTTGCTATGTGTCGTTTTGATAGACTCTGTAGATGAAGTGAAACGTTTTCTTTACAACAGTATGCTGCCCGATAAAAACAAAAAAACCGCGACTCGGAATTGGTGAGCTGTTGCGTAAAAGCTTAATGCGGATAATGAACATTACTGGGTGTGTTGTCAAACTGAGAGAGGAAGCTGTTTTTCTGGGAAGATACAGTGATAAAAAAACTGCGAAAGTGTGGTAGAATAGGAAGAACCACCCGCTTATCTCAGTAGGTGTATTGAACAAACAGAGTTGGTGTAATAGATAATAAAAATGTGGCCCTGTGTGTGAACTGTGACCTTTCAGAACACGGTCTGATTATCTGCAGACATGAGTTAAGTTGAAGGCTCGAGAAAGATACAGTGGGAAGAAGCAGCAATTTTATTTAAGAACTGAGGCAGAGATTCATCGGCAAGCAACAGTTTATTAAGAAGATATGGGAGACGGTGCTGTGAGGGAGTTGCTTTGAAAGGAAGCTCAAGTGCAATGAAGAGCTATGTGTTTTGACATACTTTGTGTCAACACCAAAGTCTTTTCGTCTTCTGTAAAGATTTAGAACTTGTTCTGCTTTTAATACTGTTCAAATTTTCTTTAGAAAAGGTTGTAGCCTTTTGAGACAGGTTAGAGCCTGTTCTGGATTGTATCTCTGAAGAGTTGTGGCTCGTGTAAAGGGTTGTAGCCCATTTGATTAGTGAAGCCGTGGTTTTTACCCATCTTGGGTTTTCCACGTGAGAAAAATTTATGTGTCTCGTCTCTTTCCTTGAGTGTGCTTTCTCAGATTTGTTTATCTGCACAAGCTTTTTAAAATACTGATTCACCCCCTCCCCCTCTCAGCATTTTTCGGTTTTTCATATAGTTCTTCAATTATTTACCATAGCTAGCTTTCACTAAGTTTGCTTGCCAAAGGGTCTCTAAATTGGTGATGAAAGGCATGATTTCTTATCAATTCGTTCGTCTATTTTTTCATAACAGTGCTTTTTAGTTATGTGGAACAGCTTTTATTACTAGTTCTTGCATTTGAATTTTTATATTTGATCCTTTAGAATTGAATTTACTTTTGAATTTATTTTTTGTGATGCACTTATTAAAGTCTGGGTGCTGATTGAAAACAGATACTTCCTAGATTTTTATTGGAAGCATCACCTACAGAATTTTTGACAAAGAAAATGCAAAGGAAGCAAGTGATTGATCTTATTGTTTCTGAATGCAAGTAAGTGATTAGCTTTCTCGGGATTACTTTTACTTCCATTGATATTAGATTCCATTTGGTTTGTCCTTTGATGTAATTGCTATTTATGTATTTAGAAACATGGGATTTGATGGTGTGGTCCTTGAGGCATGGTCAGTGTGGACAGCTTATGGCATTCTAAAAGATCCAAGATTACGGAAGATGGTAAAATAATAATGAATGTTAAAATCTCCATTAAAGATAGTAGTGCTTAGACTGAATATTAAAAATTCTCCATTAAAGATAGTAATGCTTAGACTGAATATTAAGCTATACATCTTTTCACAGTATTTTCTATGGTAAACGATGGATTTCTTCTTCTCAATATTACAGGCATTACAATTTCTTGAAGAGCTTGGGTCTATGCTGCACTCAACTAAGGTAGATTACAGGCTTGATGGTGACTTGCAGTTGGTGTTTGTCATATCTCCGCCAAATTCAAATCAGAATGATCCTGACATGATTACAGCAACTGATATAGCAAGACTGAGCAACCATGTTGATGGGTTTTCACTTATGACATATGATTTTTCAAGTGTATATCATCCTGGTCCAAATGCTCCACTTAATTGGGTGCGGGCATGTTTGCATTTTTTGCTTCCCAATACTGTGGGAAAACTTCTTACAAATGGAAAAATGGATATAGAGACCAAGGATAAATTTGCGGGGAAAATCTTAATGGGTATAAACTTCTATGGAAACGATTATGTTCTTCCAAAAGGTATCAAAATTACAATTGTTGATTTAGCTAGTTGAATTGTTATATGGAAAATGCATTTGATTCATCTCAGCACGTGTGCCTTTTATCAGTGGAAATTAGAATCACTATATTGCACACTTTCCCTAACTAATTGTGTCACTGCAAACAGGTGGTGGGCCTATTCTGGGTCATGAATATCTTTCACTGCTACGAATTCATAGGCCAAAGTTGCATTGGGATAAAAAGAGCATGGAACATTATTTTGATTATGAAGAACATTTAAAGAAGCATAGAGTTTTTTACCCTTCTTTGGAGTCAATTTCTGTAAGGCTAGAAGAGGCACGAGGATGGGATGTTGGTTTATCCATTTGGGAAATAGGCCAGGGACTGGATTACTTTTTTGATATTCTGTAGTTTCAGAAAATTGTTCTGCTCGTAGTGCTGGCATTAGAGTACAATTTCTGATCTCTTGGGAATCTCTATTAGGGTTTTAATTTCAATCTAAGAAAAAGAAAAGCAAGGTTTTCTAACTTGCTTAAAGTGTAACGATTTAGTGTATAGAAGTGTGCAGACATATTTTAAACTTAATGAGACTTGGAGTAAATCATGCACCCTTGGATGTATGTGGGAGATCAATGCACTTAGTGTAAGTTAATTGATCCTTTACGAGTAAAATGTTGTGATGAATATGATGGCCTATCATAGTACTAAGAAACAATTTTGAGCAATTATTGCTGTGGATATTTGTCAGTGCGCTTTAAAAATAATAACCTGTCACAAAAGGAGGACAGTGGATTCTTTTCAAGATCTCATGCCCATTTGCATGCAACTCATTCTGTTTTTTATGATAAATAATAGAGTAATATTACTAAATAGTATAAAATTGCAAACATGGTGTCTATCTGCATGATCCCATGGATGAAAGATAAAACATTAAATACTTTAAACTAAGTAAACTACCGTCTATATGACAACAGCAGGAGACCTACTATGGAAACTGCAAACATCCGGACAATTTTGGCAGCAAGGCATTGCAAGAACTCAAGTATTATGTGCCAAAAAATCCCAAAACTGCAAAGCAAGTAGACACATATATTGGCTTATAGGAATATGATTCAGTCAGCAGTACAATACATAATTGTGCAAATATTTTTCAGCCACAAAGACGGGAAAAATCTGAAGAATTCGATGTACTCAATTGCGATGGTGTTAGTTATTATCAACAGGCTTCTGAATGTCATAATACTTGATACAGTTCTCGGTGCACTTACTGCCAGATTTCACACCTAAAACCAACAGCTAGTTTATATTTATTGATATGATTCTCTTTCAATGAATTTGGTGAGGAACTTCATGTATGCAAGGAGATAAAAAAGCAAGTAGATAGCTAGTAGATGGCTTCCCCCAAAAGACAGCGCCATCTGCTGTGAACTACAGCTCAACAAATTAGTGAAGCATTGCAGTTTTACAACGTTCATGTCTGCAACAATTGCCAAACCAGGAATAATTTTAAATATTCCATGCGCGTGCGTCTGCATAGTTCTACATGTTGATATTTCCGACTCTCTACAAACTCTGCAATAAGCAAAGAAAGTGCACTGAGGCAATCCCAGATATTCTCTGACGATGCAAATACATATTGAGGTGTCCAGCAAATGTTCTTGGATCCCATGGAGATAGTGCTACAAAGTGAGGTAGGGTGTAGAACCCATTTAAAGGAAAAAGTACATCTTACAGTATGTTTGTTGAGAACTCATTATTTCACAATCTATGTTTCCTGAAGGGTAAATCACTCTCTCGAGGATGGAGGCCTCCGTAATCTAATATATTTAGATGAGCGGAAAATAAAGGGAAGAAAATACAAAATGGTTTGCTCCAATTCTCAGACATGCTGAACCCTATCGTTAAGTCCATCTGGTTTGTTTTGTTGAGAGTCAAAAGTCTGAGGAACGTGGCTGATTGAAACGACTTCATTCCATCCAAATGTAAAATTATTCGAGTTTCCAACGTAAATGGGCATTTAATAAATCGACTTAAGCGAATAAGTGTGTGAGCCAGTTTTAACTTTCTTGGCCTGTGGAATGAATGAATGAATGAAGGAATTTTAATGACGTTCATGAGACCAGCAGTCTAAGGGACCACAAAAGAACCAAAATTTAAAGTGTTTGCTGAAGTTTCTTTAAGTAGGCCTTTCTGATGTGGATCTTCATTAGGAAAGTAGCCGTTTTGTGTAAGTTTGCCTCATCAAAAAGCGAACGTCCTCATAAGCAGCACACTCCTTGATAAAATGCCACTTCGTTTCAACCACCCCTCTGCTGCAAAAATTACAAGTTCTTTCTTCCCACATTTCTTTGGGAACTTTTCATCTACTAGTTTCGCACGGTAAATGGAGAGAGCTGGTCCTCAGCTAAGCAATCATAATTTTTGCCTTGCCTTTAATTGTGGAACCTAAATACTCTCTATCACCGTGGTCTCACTTGGGATTAAATTCTTTGACATAGTGACTCTCTTCTTGTTTTGTCCACATGGCAGTTTTGAATTTCTCTAACACCCACCTTTTTATCTCAATGTTAGTGTTTGGGCACTCGTCGGGATTTATGCTCCATTTGTTTAACCACTTGCTATTTTGTTTCTTCCAAGTCTTTTTCCTCCGCTCTAGATCCTCCGCCATTACCATCCTAGGCCAGCAGTGCATATCCATATTACCCACTTTTTTTAAGTAGCATAGCATGCGAATAATTGCTGAGGCTTCAATCAGAAACATACCAGCCTCCGCCAAGAGGATCTCATAAGGAACCATAGGCTTAGATCTTGAGGTTACTAGTGATAAGATGCTTTTGGATTCTTTCTATTTGCCGCCATTTGTGATTTGACATGCTACTCTCCCAAACCTCACACCCATATAGAATAACCAAAACCACCAAGAGACCAAAGAGAGTCTTCCTAGTCTTCCAATCCCACAACTCAGCTTTCCTGCATCTATTTTGAAGGAGGTAAGAGGCTTTCCAACCCACCTTGTATTCTTGATTTGCATGTCTCCCAACTTAACCTATAGTTGAAATCAATTCCCAGGTACTTGTACTTTTCCACAATCTCTAAAGGGCTGTCCTCAAAAATAAAAGTATGCTGTTGTTTTTCTTCTTCAAAGAAAAGATCATGATTTTAGTTTTAGAGGCATTAACTTGAATTCCCACTTCCTGGCAAAAGAGGTCCAAATTTTTCAAATGCTCTCTCAATCCTTGAGCGGACTTAGCAATAAGAATAAGGTCATCGGCGTACAAAAACAACCTCACCACATAACCCGCCAAATGAATGCCATCCCCATTGGCCTTGTTTAACCACTCCTCCAATTTATCGATGTAGAGACCAAACAAAGTAGGGGATAAAGGGCATCCCTATTTGACACCTATGTCACTCCCGAAGCATTCAGACATGCTCTCCTTAGTTCTGATTTTGGCTTTGACCTGTTCATACAACTTATAAACCACAACCCTTAACTCTATTGGGACCTCTAACTCTTCCATTTTGTGCTACAATTTAACTCTAGGAATAGTGTCAAAAGCCTTCTTGAAGTGCACAAAACAGCAAAAAGCTTCTCCCCCCCGTTTCTCCCACACTTTTTCGATGAAATGTCTTAGAGTGATGCAGTGGTCAATAGTAGAATGTTTTGGTCTGAATCCTACCTGTCCCTTTGCTCTCTTCTCCTTTTTTTGCCCAATCGTTGATTTTGTGTTCTAACATACTCCCAAAGAGTTTTCCAAGAAGGGGATTCACCATAATGGTACGATAATTAGCAGGATTATTGATGTCACCACTCTTATGAAGAGGAATAACAACACTGGTAGTCCACTCCATAGGGAAGTTGCCCCTAGTGACCGTGTTGAAGATATCCTTGATGTGCAGGGCCACGAGTTCCACTCCCCACTTCAAAAATTCTGCCTGTAGCCCATCGACATCTTTTGCTTTACAATTTGTCAGTTTCTTTATACCCAGTTTCATGTCCTCGATAGAAAATAGCTCAGCTGAAGTATTAATTATGTCTTTGAAAGAGAGGCTATGAGTTTAAAATATATAGGGGTAAGTTATGTATGCCTTGTTTGTAGTACAATTAGGTGCCTCTTGCAAGGGGTATGGAGTAGTCCTATATTGCTTTCACCATATGTAGACCAAATAGTAGATGGCTAGTATAAATGCTCTTATTTTTTCTTTTCTTTTGATTTCTCTTCTCATTATTGCAAAGAACCTAATTAATAAAACAACCTATGGTTCAAAATGATGACGATTCATACCGTGAATATTCTTGAATAAGGTATCAAAAACTTGAACTTGCACTATAACAAACTGCCCCATAGGTGAGGACCAAAACACACTATTAGGGAGTTACATAGTGTAATTGGAGAACCTTTCTTTTTAGTAGGTATAACATGTAATTAGAATTACCTGAGGAAGTGCTTAGGATCTACTTATGCCATATTATATAATGAAGGTCAAAGATACTTGTGTAAGGATGACTCGATACATGTGACACATGAGATTCCTTACAATAGTTTGTGGGACCTTTTTTATGGTGCTATTTTTGGTTATTTTATGGGCCTCCTTAAGTCTGTATTGGAGGCACGCAAGGGAGGATGTAATAATTGTATTTTATAGAGTTAGATTTATACTAGAGTAAAAAATTGTTACATTATTTATGGATATATTTAAACCATGTTTTTTTGCAATAAGTTGAGTCGTGGTGCTTGGAGGCTAGTTTTTCTTAGAATGATTTTCTTAGGGTATATCACTGTTATTCTTGTTTTTTTGGTTGCGTATATCATTGTTATTCTTGTTCTTTTGGTTGCATATATCACTGTTATTCTTGTTCTTGTGGTTGCTTATACTCCTCTCATTATTATTCATTTACAAATTATTTGCATTGCATAATGCTATTGAAATTTATGTAGATTTGTTCTTCTTAATATTCTCCTTGAAGGTTAATATGGAAATACCTTCATTTCTGTGGTTGGGCTTTGTTTCAATTTTAAATAAGATGGGGTTTGTAGATGCTTTTCCTATTAATTAAAATTAGTTTTTAAATTATTACATGTATTGTCCTAGAATTCCCTATAGATTATTTGTTTCAACCATCAAATACCATATTATAATGTTGAAAATTACACATCTTGCATCTTTCCTCTTCATTTTGGAATCACTTTGACCAATTTGTATAATTGTAATGGTTAGCATACAAGTGACATATTTTTGTGTGGAATTTATAAAATCGTTGAATCCTTGATTAATGTAACCTCCCACATCCTAATTGACTAGTCCCATTTAGTAGTTTATCATTATGATTCCCACATCCTAATTGACTAGTCCCATTTGGTAGTTTATCATTATGATTCTCTTGAGTAAAAAAATTAACTTTGTTCAAATCTATGCATATAAATTTAATCCATAAAATTTCAAAGATTATATTTGAAAATGGGGCCACGTCAACCTTTTTATTATAGTCCATTTAATGTTACACACATGTAATATTGTGGAATGAGATTCACTAGTCTAAACTAGGAATCAAACCCATTCACACCAACACACATAAAATAATAATCCAATAGGCCCAACTTTAGACCCATTGGAAAGAGTTGGGCACAATGATTATATTATTCTTTTGTTGTGGTTTGATTAATTAAATATGATTTGGATTAAAGATATGAGAACTAGGTCTAAAGATGATATTTGACAATAACTAGTGTAAATAGTAAGCTACAGAACAAATATGCAAATTTTGAGTACAAATCTAGAAAAGGAACTTGTCATCGAATTTTGGGCCTGAAAATGCCAGACTATATGGCTAAGCAACATAGTCTTGAAGGTGTTTGATGCAAATATAAAAAATGGATTATGAATTAGAATTTTTCTCTAGTCATCTTCCTAAAATGTCATACAAAAAGTGTTAGATTATATGGCTAAGCCACAACATCCAGGGTCTTCTGCTTCTTCAAAGTTTGAATCTCTTCATTTTAGTATGCACTTTCTGAACCTACAATCTTTCCGTATCAAACCTAAAAACTTGCACACAAGAAGAGAGAAAATGATATTGGGTTGTGTAGGCTCTTGTCTCAGCCAAACCCTAGGAATTAATCTCCCCTACAATGATGATGATGATGATTAGAAAGAGAGTTAACCCTTGCATGACGTAGGCTAAATTTGAAGTAAAAAAACTAAATTGACACAATTATACCTCAATCTTTATGAGGTTGATGAATGTAATGCTCTTTAAATAGGATCCTCAAGTGCTGATGCAACAACATGACACCACAAAACAAGATCAATAATGAAAGATCCCTTACATGATGATTGTTATAACTTGTTACTCGTCAATGCTCACATCTTGCTCTGATGGAATATATTATGGATTCTTCTCCTAAAATTGATTCTAAGAAGGTTTTAAGGAATATAAAGAAACAAATCCCCATGGTGATTCATTGCTTAGACATGAGGTAAAAAGAAATTGAGGATTATGATTATGAGGAAGAATGGAAGTGGAGTACATAGATACTAATGTTCTCGTGTTTTCTTCCCTTCCCACAGAGAATGTGAATGGTAAGAACAATATTTCTACCAAAAGGAAAATGAGAGCTCAAATTTCATAGACGTGTGGCTCACACACTAGGGAAGAAGAGGCTAGAGATAATGTCAAATCTATTGTTGAGTAAATTGAGAAGGTGAAAACATGGAATGAGAATCAAGGGGATATTACCAAAGGTGTAGATAAGTTGGGCATAAACTTGATTGAGAAAACCTCAACTTCTAGTAATCTGAGGAGGGGCTAGGGCAATACTCATACATACCTTTTGGAGGGCTTCTCTTGCCTCCACACTATATGGAAGATATGTACGATGTCCTTAGTTTGGGACATGAAGGGGTGGCAAGTCAGTTCAAACTATCCAAATGATTATTTTTGGAGATTAATAAGATCAATGTCAAGTTTAGAGCCTTAAATTGAAAATTGATAGCAATCCTGATGCGAGTAAGGAGAGATCTAGACTAATTTAAAAGACATTCATTCTAAAATGGATGCCATGATTAATGAGATTCCCTTCTGAAAGCTCAACATGACACTAGGATTAAAATCCTAAAAGATAAAATGCAAAAGATAAACCAGAACTTCAAACAAATACGAAAGATAAGTCAATGATCAATAGAAACTAATGTAGAAGGCATCAAGCTTCTAACTAAGTTGAATGAGCTTAGAGAGGATGGATTTTGTGATACTTGTTAGGACAAAGAATCAAAATAAATACTAGCATCCTAAGGAAGAAGGTAAGCAAATCCAAAATTTTAAGAAAGAGCTTAGTGCTGCTATGTGGGCAAGGAAGAAAAAGTCATTCTAGCATGAGAGAAGAAGCTATTGGATTTTTCCATTCTCCAAAAGTTCTACGAATATGAACTTGAGGTTATTGAGATGCTAAAGAAGATGCATTAGAATTTTTTATTTTATTTTATTTTTAATGTGTTTTTCTATTTTTCTATCAATGTTAAGTTGTCAATTGTCTATGTTTAGCCTTATAAAAATGTTTTGTAAATAGGGTTTTTGATCTAGGCTTCAAAACCTACTTTATCCTTTAATCAATAGCAATACTTGAAATAGAATTATTAAGATTAAAGTTCACAATATAAGGCACACATAGTTCATTTAATTAGCCTTTAATCAAGGTAGTAAAATTGTCATTTTTTTAATGAAATACTCTCTTGGTTCTTGGTCTATGTTTCAACCTATCTATATCTCAATGGATACTATAGACACCTAAATTTGATTAATGACTTTAATTACATTTAGTGATCTTACTCACATTATTGATTAAATAATCATGCATTATTTAATAGATTAATGTCACCCCTAGGTAATTAATCTAATTAATTAACTATAGTCCAATTAATATAATGGAAACCTATAACCACTTAATTAATTAAATCCCTATTCTTCTATTAATTTAAACAAATACATATTATCTATTTAAATTAATTCATAAATCCCTTTCCTCCCACTTGGAATTAAAAAATGCATTTAATTCAATTAGAGCACATGACTCCTAACTTTAACCCCTAACCTAACCCATCCCAACTACCTAACTCCTAGTTCCAACTCAACCCAACCCATTCATACATACTAATCCTTCTTAATTAACTAATGACCCATGATTAGCTAATCTAACCCTCCACCCATTCTCTCTCCTCTAATCATATCCTCCTAATTCTCCCACCTGCCCTCTAATCCAAGCCTAATCACCCCTTAATCATTTGCACAATCATAATCCATGGATTAAGAAATCCTAACCCAACCGAAGTCAACCCTCATGTCATATTCTCACATCTCCCAACCCCCAAACCTCACATCAATCTTGAATACTCTTACACACTCTATCTCCCTCTTACACGTTTGTCCCCCATCCCTCTTCCCAAAATGGTCACATTCCTCAAGGGATTTGACCTCTCCTCACAAGCTCTTTCCTTGTGACACTTGTTACAATGCTATGCATTTGAGAAAACATAATCCATGTGCGCTCTCTTGGATGCATCTTGACCCTTCCTCATCTTTGCATCTCAACCTTCCATTCAACCCTCCTCTTGCCTATAAATTGAAGGCTCTTTTCCTTCTAAATCATCCACCATCAAAGTAAAGTTATAATGTTAATTTAAGAGCCAAAAAACTATCAAATTACCATTATTATGCCAAAACCATTCCTCGCATTTGAAGCTTGAGCATCATCCTTTGAGCACACATCCAATCTATTGGACAAATCTAAACATCAAGAAGGCTTTTTGGGTGGTTTGCACTCTCATTTCATGCTTTATTTGTCTAATCATTTATGTTGTGATAGCTTAGTATGTTGAATGTTTAACTTGGTTTTTATGTTCCTAACACACTAGTTTTATTGCATACATTTTGGCATGCCTGGCGGGACCCACTTCTAGGGTCATTTCTCTTTCTATTTCATCCTTTTTTCATTGCAAAAACTAACATAAATTAACATTTTTTTGTTGTTTAAGTGTTTTGCAAGGATTTTTTGAGTTTTTGTAGGTTGAAGAAAGGAAGAAGAGACAATTGCGCCATCATTCTCGCCCTCGGATTTCACACAGTAACAAAAATATCAACTGACGAGATTGTGGGGACAGTCGGCGGGGTTGCTTCCTACG
Source organism: Chamaecyparis obtusa (assembly GCA_027943335.1). Classification (NCBI taxonomy): domain Eukaryota; kingdom Viridiplantae; phylum Streptophyta; class Pinopsida; order Cupressales; family Cupressaceae; genus Chamaecyparis; species Chamaecyparis obtusa. The sequence goes on along the minus strand of BSBK01004908.1, from coordinate 552,065 downwards.
CCTGCGGGATCACGTTCCTGCAAAACCTCATTTTCTCTATCTTTTCTTCTTCTATTCTATCTCATTCTAATTTTCATTAGACCACCAGGAACGCAATCCCGCAATTTTTTGTTTTATAAAAATAAAAAATTTAAAAAAATCATTTTTTAAACCCGTGGGATCGCGGTCTAAACTTGCGGGATTGCGAGCTAAACCCGCAAGATCGCTTATTTTTTGGTCTAATCAGTGAAAAAATCATTTTTTAAAAGTTTTTTTTGATAGACCTATGGGATTACGAGTAGGACATGTGGGATTGCGGGCTGGATTTGTGGGAACGCGTATTCTAAATGTAATTACTGATAAAAATCCTTTTCTAAATCTTGCTGATAGACCTCTAGGATCGTGTGTACGGTCCGTGAGATCATTGTTCTAACCGTTGCGGGATTGCATGTACAATTAGTGGGATCGTGAATTAATCTTTTAAAAAAAATCTACACATTTTCTTTTGGTGCACTAAAAAGAACCTTGAATGCATACACAACACTTCATCCTTTCGATTTGGGCTTAAAATGAACAAAGGCTAAAATTGACAATCAATCTTCACACTTCAAGTTTGGGCTTTAAACAAATCAAAATCAAACTCTTGAATGCTTAAGGGACAATATACAAATCAATCAAACACTTCAATTTGGGCATTAAAATACTAATGAATCACACATTTCATTTGGTGCCTAAAAAAATTTAACAAATCTTTGTGACTTTTGTCGTAGATAGAAAACACTTAGCTTAAATAGGTTCAATTTTGGAAAGAATACTTCTTGATGTGTTTGAAGATGTGTTTCTAAACACTTCTTATGAGCTTCTTTATTTAGCAATCCCATTAATCTAAATGATGCAAGTGAACAATCCATATCTGTACCCTCTCCCCTTGCCTTCACGAATCTTGAGTGAAGATAGGGATTAGATTAGTTAATTGCCTCTAGCGAGGTCTATCTAGAGAGAAGTGCTTCCTCTCTAGAGAACAACCTCAAACCAGTAATTCCCTGATCGGTATATAAATAAGGCATTGAGAAAAATCTCACCTTATCCTCTCAAGCTCAGGCGATGCATGTTGATGGTAGTCCAAGGTAGGTGAATATCCCTACAATTTCGGCATGGTCAACTAGGCTCTTAAGTGAGTCATGTGCGTACAAACCAATATGGAGGAAGCCACGACCTTACTAGACACCTTTAAATCAGAGGCCAACCTGATCTACCCCTGAAGGCTTGCTAATCTTTGTGCAAGGAGAATAGTAATCTCCCCAAGAAACTCATCATATCATGCCATCCTTGAGCGTTTGGAGTCGGCTAATACGACATTGTTGATTCATTGCATGGTCAGCAGTGGCCGTATTCTGATTAGCTCTTGGATGTGTGCCTAAGTTAATGAGAAAAGGTTTTCAAGTCATGCCATTTCCTTAGGGTAGCAATTGTGTGTGTGTGTCTTCAAAGTTACAAAACCAGTGAAAACATCTATTGAACACACACAAATGAAGAGTTCTACACACAAATCCTTTGCCATGTCAGTCCAAATTTTCTAGTTTAGAAGTCGCCCAAGCCTCCAAAATCTTGTCATCCTAGTCTCATAATCATGGTCTTTTTGTCACCCTGCATCTTTTCCTTCCAGTTTTATTCTCCTTTCCTCCCCATATCCCAGGCTAGCAATGTCATCTTGGTCATCCCTCATCCCCTTTCCATCTTCTTTGGAGTCAATCCTTCCCCCTATCTCGAGCTTAATCCAAATCCCAGTCTGAGCTCATTGATCATCCTAATCCGACCTTTAGTTTTCCATCCATCTTCATCCTTCATCCCTACTTAACTCATTAGCAAATCCTCATGTCAAAATTCTATTATGATGAGTTTTGTCATCCCACCTTTTCTCCCACTTTATCCTATTCCAATGATGATGAGAGTCTTGTTGATTATAATGAATACATTGAAAACCTTGGAAAGCTTGCTCCAAACATACCCCAAAACCCAATTATTCCTCCAAAACACCCCATCGTGCCTTCATGCAGACCCACTAGTACTTCTTATCATATCTTTGACAAGGGAAATCCATTATCACATTCATCCACACCTTCCTATGTTGTACCCACATATCCCCTGCATATATCATTCATACGTTCACCTTCTCCCATAGTCATATCTCAAACTCCACCCTTCCACAACAACATCCCTTATCCAAATCCTCCATCTCCGTATCCTCCAACCCATTTTCAAATACATAATCCTATTCTTCCAATCCATCACCATAACCCCCATGCTATTGCTAATCCACCATCCACTATATCCTACCTTTCTTCTCCATCTCCTTCACCCTATCTCAATCCACCATCTTCCATTCCTACCTATATTACCACAAATCCCCTTCCACAAGAAACATGCATCCCTCAATCCACTTCATATTCCATACCCCAATCCATCGCCCTTATCCCATCAGTTATTCAATTCTAAATACAAGACACCTCCATACCTACTTATGTGAACTATCTAGCCATGCCCTCTTTCACCTCCTCTTCTACACAGTCATCCTCTCAACCAAGTTTAGAATCCACTATCACACCATCATATGTGGACTATCTTAGCTTCCCACCATCTACACATTATAATCCTTCACCTCAACCTCCATCACGAAAGTCTCCAAGGAGTTTCACAAGGAGGCCAATGAAAAATACCTCTCCTAAAGTTTATGAATCATGTCATCTCACCTCCTCATGTGAAGACACTAGTGATGATGCCATCCACCTCCCACATCCCTCATTCCTCCTCCATCACCCACACCTATTATACTTCTTCCACCCACCCCACCTATTGATCCTCTTCCACCTCCTAGCATCATTGAGTCATTTCCATTCGTTGATTTCATCCAATTCCAATCTACCTCTTCTCCTCCTAACATTATCCAAAGCACATCCAATGAACCTCATGAGTCCACCCTCCTTCCCTCTATCACAATTACAGAACTGCCCATCCTTCCATCCACATCATCTGAAGAATTCATTCATACATTGCCCATCACACCATCTATACCAACTCAATCAAGTCAAGATCTTGTTCAGAAGAATGTTGAAGTATCTATCGACCTAAATCAAGATCCTACCCTTTCAATTCCTCCGTTACGTGATCCATTGTTATCACCCACTCCATCTCATGATCCATCAACATCCATACCTCCAACTCAAGATCCTACCATCCCACTTTCTTCGTTACATGATCCATTGCTCCCATCCACTCCTCCATCTCAAGATGCATTACCATCCCCCAATCCCAGTCAAGATCATACCATCTTATCCACCCCACTTCGTGATCCTGTAGCACCTATCCCACCACCATCAGTCTATCTCCTTGGTCCACTTACATTTGTCAATGGCGGCCCACTTGAAGTAGAAGAAATAAGTTTCATATCTTCCACCACGACACCTAATACTGAATGTGTTTCTTATTCCCCAAGTAAGAAGTATCCTTGCTTGGGTAAAATGCTCAAGAAATGGAATTATCAAGGTAAAGTCTTAGGTGCCCATGAACAAGGAACTGTGGAGCCCATCTAGGACAAAAAAATCCACGATCACATGGTATTGGTCACACATCCAAAGACACTTCCTCCAAAAATGTTGGTACATTTAAAGCCAAATTCAAGTATGCTTCCAAACCCACCATCACATCTCCTTGTCATTCCTCCAAAAAATTTAACATCATTCCGGCTCCTCCATCATTACAACCCAAAATGACCTATCACATTCCTCCTTCATCTCTAAATCTATTTTGGGTCCCTATATGCTAAAATATACCATCATATATCCTCCACATACCAAATCCATTTTGGGTCCTTACATCCCAAAATATCATCCCACATCTTATCCTACTCAATCCTTCATCCACCAATCCCATATCCCTAACACCCACCATAAAAATTACACCCCTTATATTCCCTGTTAGGATCAACAAAGGTACATTCCCACATCTCCTATCTACCAATCTCCCTCCATCTCTCCATCCATATCTTCTCCATCTCATCCAACTTCTCATGATCCCTCGTGCTCTCCCCGTAGCAATTTGGATGCCATATCAAAAATGCATAAAGATAACTATCCACAACAATCTAAAGATTTCCATGTCCACTTCAAAAAACATGCTCAAGCAAAGAAAAATCCAATCAAGAAATCCACTACATCCCAAAGGCCGCAAAGGCCCACCAAAGAAAAATTAAAAACTATGTGAATCCCAAAGAAAAAGATGCAATGCATCTAAGAGAAACATCCACAATGGCATCCAAAGTTTCTATTCCACCAGCTAATCATTCCCCTCCTCCATCTCCTAGCTCCATTTTGGGTCCTTATGTCCCCAAGGTATCTATCATAACTCCTCCATCATAACCACATGTACCATTCACTTCTCATCCACTCCATCCACCCACCTCACAATATGTGCCAATGTTGGTCCTGACAACATCCCCCCATCATGCTCACTTTCCATCATTGCATCCAAACACTTTTTACCACCATGTCCCTCACGCTATGCATATCCACCATCACAACCATCTCATCCATGCCTTTTCATAAGCCACTCATCCAAAATAAGGCTGTACCAACATCCAGTCAGAAAAAGTAAAAAAAGTAAAGAGAAATAATTATCCAATGGTGAAAACTTGGCAAACAGGCACCTTAGACAAGTACTGCGATGAAAACCAGGCAAACAAGTATCATGTGGAATCCCTCTATCCAGTTCCTCTCCAAAATTGGGGGAAATTTCTTCTAGCACATCCTATCCATCACCTCATCCATCCCATTTTCCTCCCATACCTATCACCTCTTCCATCCTCCTTGGGATCTTGATAGTGAAATAAAGACCACCATGTATACATGCTTTTGAGCACCTTTTTTGCATCCATTTCCCCACCACAATCTACAACCACCTATCCTTTATCGACCTATCCTTCCTATCATATTATCTACCATCTCCCTACCTCTCCACCCATTATCCTAGCTTCTATCTACCTCCCTCATCTTCTTGTTGTCATATCTTTCATCCTATCGCACCCTTCCTAATACCTCATGTATGAACTACCCTAAGTGGGGGCATCTTATTCCTTGGTGACATATTCCTTGGAGACCCTGTCAAATTCATTTTTCCATCTCCCCATCCTTGTTTTGATTCCATCTCCTCATCCCCAATCCTTTCATCTCCCAATCCTTATCTTCCTCCATTCCTTCACCCAATTCCTTCCATCCATCACTCCTTTTCTATTGAAACTTCCATATCAAATCACCCCATTATCTCATCCATAGTTCCATCACCTAGTACTTCCCTTTTCATTGGTATCTAGCTCTAGGATATCCCCCATGCAATCCAATATCATCTATTCATATCCCAATGCGCCTAGCAATCTTCCATCACATATAAATCCTATACATCTCCTCTCACTATCCAAAAGAGAACATCGATCTACCCATCCAATCACAGTTATAGTATTGTTCCTAGCCTTGATCACAATTCAATCATAATCATTGGGATGCATCCTTCCCAATCCTTGTGTCTTTTTAGGATATATCATTCCCACATCACCAACACTCTATACATCATGCATATCTTTGCATCATCATCTTCATCCCCCAATCCCCTATACATCTTGTAACTAGTGTTTTGTATATAGCGTCAGTGGTGTCTTCACCTATGCTCATTTGTACATATGTGTCTTTAGACCCCATCCTTTATGTCAACCAGTCCTTGTGTCATCACAACCTTTGTCCCTATCTAGCTTATGCTTCAAAAATGATCCCCAGGTCCCTTTGAGGTTTGAGTGTCTTTCTCATCTCTTGTCATAATAATCCTAGTCTATCAATCCACCATCGGTCTTTGCAAGATGGATCCCTCCTCATATCAAACCAATCAAATCAGTCATCATCCATCATCCTCCTTGTGGAAAAAGGTTTTGTGAGATACTTTTTATTTCTCTAGTCCTTTTGGATCTTTGTTTATCTTTTATCTTGAGCTTCCTTGGTTTGCCTCCTCATGGTCGCCACGATCCTTTATATCATGGTGCATTGTGAATGGTGGAACTTGTAGCAAGGTCTTGATATTTTTTATTTGAGAGTCATTCAAATATGACACTTACATATTAAAACATGTAACCCTTTATGGTTGAATGGTGCACTTGGGAAATATCACTTGTTTGTGGGTTACCCAAAATCGTTTCCACCTTGAAGCTTTCGGTACTCATCTTTGATGTCGGGGCAATCCTTGCGTTCCTATTGTGTCAATCTTATGAAACATCTTTGACAAGGCCTTCAGTTCCTAGTAACCTTGGCAGGTCTTGGATATTGCCATATCAAAATAAGTGTTTACTCCATGACATCTCCCTTTTGGGAGTTTCCATCTCAAGCTTCTTACCTCTCCATCCACATATCATTCACTCATCTTGCATGCATCCTCTCATCCATTTCGAGATTACACCTGTGTTCTCTTCAACCTACCTATCCTCTTGAGGGGGCATCCTCATCCTCATCTCCTATCAGTCCTTTCTCCTAGTTACTCTTCTAATTGACTGGGGCACCTTTTCCAATTCAACCAATTTCTTTCTAGCTCTATGTTTTAATTTTCTTTGAAATGATGCTACTATGTAACACCATCTCAAAGAGGGGAAAAATGTAGACACCCAAATTTGATTAACAATTTTAATGAAGTTTAGTCATCTTACTCACATTATTTAAAAAATAATCATGCATTATTTAATAGATTAACGTCACCCCCTAGTTAATTAATCTAATTAATTAATTATGGTCCAATTAATCTAATGGAATTCCATAACCACTTAATTAATTAAATCCCTATTCTTCTATTAATTTAAATAAATACATATTATCTATTTAAATTAATTCATAAATCCCTTTCCTCCCACTTGGAATTAAATAATGCATTTAATTCAATTAGAGCACATGGCTCCTAACTTTAACCCTTAACCTAACCCAGCCCAACTACCAAAACCCTAGTTCCAACTCAACCCAACCCATTCATACATACTAATCCTTCTTAATTAGCTAATGACCCATGATTAGCTAATCCAACCCTCCACCCATTCTCTCTCCTCCCATCACATCCTCCTAATTATCTTACTTTCCCTCTAATTGAAACCTAATCACCTCTTAATCATTTGCACAATCATAATCCATGGATTAAGAAATCGTAACCCAACCCAAGTCAACCCTCATGTCACATCCTCACATCTCCCAGCCCCCAAACCTCATATCAATCTTAAATGCTCTTACACATCTCTTATACACTCCATCTCCCTCTTACACCTTTGTCCCCCATCCCTCTTCCCAAAATGGTCACATTCCTCAAGGGATTTGACCTATCCTCACAAGCTCTCTCCTTGTGACACTTGTTACAATGCTATTCATTTGAGAAAATGCAATCCATGTCTTGTCTTGGATGCATCTTGACCCTTCCTCATCTTTGCATCTCAACCGTCCATTCAACCCTCCTCTTGCCTATAAATTAAAGGATCTTTTCCTTCAAAATCGTGCACCATCAAAGTAAAGTTATAATGCTAATTTGAGAGCCAAAAAGCTATCAAATTACCATTATTATTCCAAAACCATTCCTTAGATGTGAAGCTTGAGCATCATCCTTTGAGCACAGATCCAATCTATTGGACAAATCTAAACATCAAGAAGGATTTTTGGGTGGTTTGCACTCTCATTTCATGCTTTCTTTTTCTAATCATTTATGTTGTGATAGTTTAGTATGTTGAATGTTTAACTTGGTTTTTATGTTCCTAACACACTAGTTTTATTGCATATAGATACATAAATATTTACTACACATACAAGGTTTAGCTAAAAATAATTGTATATATATAAACAAATATTCTCTTACTCATAATATCAGATCATCAAGCTCAAATTAGTATAAGGATGAACTCTAAATTACTATGTGCATCAACATAACTCCACATAATTCCTCTTCCATAACATACCTACACATTTGTATCTATATAATGAAGTTCTAAAGTAGTTCTTCCATTTTGGTTAATTTGATTATTAAATTTCATTGTGTTTCTTAACTTGTAAGGCATATTTATTGATTTATATTTTAAAATTAATTGACCTATTGACCCATCTAAAATAGACTTTCCAATCATATAAAAATATTTGTACAACAATAAAAACATAAACTTTGAATCATGATTGAATAGATGATTCATTTAGAGGTTGGGTTTGGAGGCTTTCGGTATGAGGTTTCCCTTCTAGGGTGGGTCGGTAGGCCAAGAGAAAGGCCATTGAGATGACTTTTAGTCATCCCCTCCTCATGATGTGTTACATATTAATATAGATGATTTTAGTAGAGGTAATCCTTATTATGTTGGGATTTGTGGAGTTCGAAGAGATAATCCTAGGGTTTCCCAATTATTTTCTTATTTATATAAATTCCAACATACTAAATTTATGGAAGATCTTGCTATCTTTTATGCTTTGAATAGAAGTTGTACCCCCAGATGGAGAAAACATCATCCATGAATTTGATTCATAGATAGTGATTGATATGCTAAATAAGCCACAAGTGGAGACAAAAAATTGACAATTGGCCTTGGTGGTCAATTAGATTGTGAGACTCTATAAATATTTGGATTATGTTACATTTCATCACATTCCTCAGAAATGGATCAAGGTAGAATATTTTTAGCAAGATGGGCTATGAGAAGATGAGGATGTGGAATGTCAGGGACTAGGGACACTTGTCCATAGAGCACTCTTGGATATTAGAGGAGCTTTATATGGAGAACAAGAGAGATTAGTTGGGGGTTTTGAGAGAGTCCTAATTGGTTAGTCATTTTCTTTTTTGATGGTTGGATGTTGTTGGGATTGTTAGTTCTAGCTTATTTGTACTAATTTTTGGTGATTGCCAAATTTTTACCCTTGTTTTTTAAAAGCCTACTTCATCCAAAATATTAATTTGTGACTTTACACAAAAAATATTAATTCTAATCTAACTCAAAAAATCATGAGTAAAATAAGATACAATTGAGATGATACAACATCCTAAAACATGAAATTAACAAATAAACACATTTTTTGATACAAGGGTATGCAAACCCTCTCACAAACTCTAGAGAATAAACAATGCAACTAAAGAATGACTATAAACTAGCTCAAAATTTGTAAGAAATGTCTCATGTTTTTTATTCAAAAACTCTTGAATTTATACAATATAATAGCATTACAAAACTTGCATTGATTTTCTAATTAAAACCCTTATAAAAATGATAATGTATTGATCTAAAGTAATAACTAATAACCAACAAGATCTATCTCAAAATCTCTTCTTGAAATTGATCTTCTCCTCTACAAACTTACTTCCCCTCCTGAAGTTCTTGAAAAGAATCCCTCTAAAATCAGGAATGAGATATTTTAAATCATTTGATACTACAAAAACCAAGAGGGAATCATATTCTCACTTTAGAAATTAGATGTAATACCATTATATGCCTTGTCAACTCCATATCTAAACCTTCGAATAATATCAATCAACTAGGCCACCCAATCTACTCAATAGGACCCCAAAAATAGAACCAAACCTAAAAATCATTCTTGCATCCTATTTGAATAGCTATCATTTAGGAGGGAAATTATGAGTGGCCACAAATGGTAACTCCTAAAATATTATGCCCAAAAAGGAATATTATAGGTTTGAAGAGGAATTTTCCATATTCAAATTTTAATCAACTACTCAAAATTGCCTTTCAACTATGGCCACAATGTTTTACTAAATATTGGCATAATATTACAAATCTATTTGTCCTATAACATTATTCAACAAAATATTAATAAAATTTAAATTGAAATATTTTTTATGGTGCAAGATTTCCCTTACACCATGAATGCTCCTACATTAGACACCCAAGATAAGGATTTTTTTTGTGAATATGGATTCAGAAATGGAGTTGAGTGGTAGTACCACCCTTTTAGATTGCAAAGAATCTTCATCAAACTCCATCACTAAAGTTGGTGCCTTAAACATGTTCTTTCTCCTCTTCCAACACCTAACTAGAACAAGTATCCTTCTCTAGTAACTCTACTCTACACTCAACCTCCTAAATAAGTCATCAATACCACTATAAATGGAACAACTCATTCAAGTGTATCTCGTGTTCTCCTCGATTCTTATGGGATTCAATCAATTCCACTAAATTGCACTTGCATTAATTTCTAGGGCATGCACCATACAAATTGTCTGCATACCATACATCACTACCTCATATAAATTCACTAAATCATCCAAGTAAACATGAAAATCATTAATAAGGAAAAGGTTTTATCTTCTCATTACTTGTTGTAATATCATTCTCAACCTCATCAAAGAATATATGAAAATGTGTTCTTACTATTGGCAAGTGGTCAACACATGCACACATATGCACATGTAGGAAGATGCACATATGGAATGTTGTCATTTATGGAAACACTTATCAGATTCATGATCGCGCATATTGGATATCATGAATATGTTTGTATGCAGTTGGTGAAGGAAAATGCCTAAGTCCACAGACTGTTCATGTGACCCAGTCTGACATAAAAGTGTAGCGAACTTCCCAAGAGCTTCATTAAAGCATGCAATCTTGGATACATGCTTGCAGGACCTAAGTGAATACATGTGTAAGGTTGCACGTGTTAATGTTGAGGTATCGAAGAGATATGATCAATTGATTGGATGCGATGACAGTAAACATAGTATAACTTGTTAGCAATCACTAAGGTTGACTTTGTGAGCGATTGGAAGGATAATTTTGGATGTGTTCTTGGATCTAAGGCCGACTAAGAATGTTAATGAAGTGTGCAATTTCAAATTAAATAATATGATGTTTAGCTAAGAGTAATTCCGAATGGATTTTGTAATATACCTCTAACAAGTTATAAGTATCAGACACTTTTGTAAAAGTGTGTGATGATGAGGATGATGATATAAATGGATGCAAACTGTGAAGGCATCTAAGGGAAGAACGGAGATCAAGAGAAAGTAGAACAAGAGGAGTTATTCAAGGAATACTTTTTTAAGTATTTGTATTCAGGACAACAGATTGACTGTAAGTGTTGTCACACCTATTGTACACCCCTAACAGGGTTTGATTTCCTCTAACAAGGATGGACTCTTAGAAGGGTTGATTCCTTAATTAGGGTCACATTGTAAAGACTCCTAACATGGCATGTCCTTTAACCAAGACCTTCCTATTGTAATACTCATCTCCTAACATGTTAAGGACTCCTAACAGGGTTATTATAATTATAGTGTAGACATTTTAGGGTACCATCCCCATCGGGGTTTCTCCCTTAACAAGGTTTCCTTGAAAAAAAATATGGTGTTATGAGTTCTCCTATGTTTTTTTATGTTGCATGGTTATTTATTTTATGCTATATCTTTATATGTTGTTTGAAGAAGATAAAGAATTTTAAGAATTCAGTAAAGTATTGTAACATGGATTCACCCCCTCTCTCAGTGTTACCAAATCCTAACAATTGGTATCAGAGCATCAGGCCCATGAAGGAAAAGCTTAACAACTTTGGGGAGATCAAGATGGATTTGGAAAACTTGAAGAAGAATTTTGAAATAGAATTGGAAGATGTGGACATTGCTAATGCATATAGAGTGGATCTAAACTACAAGCAAAGGAAGGCAGATGACTTTATCAAGAAATTAAAATAGCAACTTGAACACGAGATAAAAATAAGAGATAATATCATGGAAACACAAATTGAGGAGCTATCAGATCAAGATCAAATTGAGAAGCTAAGACATGAAAAGGATTTCTTGAAGGATGAAATAGAGGTCACAAAATTGAACCTAATGAAAGAACTTGATGCTGAAAGAGAAGAAAAAGAAAAGTTGCAAAATGAACTATCAAAAACAAGGGATAGATTACAAAATTTGGAAGATGAATTGAGTGCACTAAAAAACAAAGTATGACAAGGTAGAAAGATATTACATCACCATCACTGGTGAACTTGATCAGACCAAAGGTTGCATAGAAAACTCATGAGAGCAGAAAGAAACATGATTAGAAAATCAACATATAGAAGCCTATTGGAGACATGACAAGAGTAGGATTTAATGAAAATCCTAGTGTTCAAAGGAAAGATAGAGTTGTGGTGAATCTTGATTCACCTAAGAAGTTAGATTCTGAGGTTGTAATAGCAGAACTTGAGATACCTCCTTGCAAGGAAAATGACAAGGATTACAGCCATAAAGATCAACCAAAGAAATCAACTGAAAAAGATATTCCTAGGCCCAATTTTATTGGTTTTTGTTTTAGTTGCTATTTGTATGGACATAAGATAAGATAATCTAGAAAACCAGATATGAGTTATAGCAGACCTGCATATGATCACCTGAATGATTTTATCAAGAAGCAAACCGAGAAAATCTGAATGAGGCAAATATGGAAAAAGGTGAATGTAGTAAAAATATAGAACACAAACAATCTAAGGATAAGGAAACAAGTAAAGAAAATGATGCTATACAAGACAATGGTTCTAATGCTAGTAAGGATGAAGCTAAAAAGACAGTGGAAGAGGTTAACAAACCTTTTACCAGACCTAGAAATATTATATGTTACAAATGCAATAACTTTGGTCATATTGCCAAGTATTACAAATAGCAGATTGATTACAACCAATTGAAACCTAAGAAGAAGGTGACATGCTTCAAATGTAACAATGATGGAGATTTTGTGAAGTATTACAGATTTAGAGGACCTGTAAACAAGTCCTTCAAACCATTAACAAAATAAAAAAGGCTAAATGAAGAAGAAAAAGAGCTAGAAGAACTAAAAGCAAAATTCAACGAGAAATGGGTCAAGCAAAATGAATCTGTTGAATTTGAAGTTAAGAAAAATGAAGAGTAGAGTGCAAACACTCACAAGAGTCCTAAGAGTCTTGTGGAATCATTACTAGGATGCATTGCCTCACCATTTTTTTGATGGGAAATGCATGCCTTAGGGGGAGCAACAGATTAACACCAGTCAAATAAAAAGCCCCTATATGGATGAGTCAAGTTGTGAGATCTTGAAGGCAACTTAGTTACCGTTGTATAGGATCATGGACATGATCACATCTGGTTTGAAGATGTCTATGAGAAGATGTACCAGTTTGAGCTACCAGTGGTTCCTTGCAGCTTTATGGGAAGTTTTTGGAACTTGTGCCAAATTTTCTATAAGGGTAATAATGTAGTCAAAATAATTACCATTTACACTAAGATTAGAGAGCTTTGAAGAGCTTGGAGTAGTTCTTGGAGCTTGAAGAGTTTATAGTTGTGTTCACAAAACCCTCATACGGCCGTGCGAAGTAGGTATTTGTCATAAACTTAAGAAATATTTGTCATTTACAGTAGCTGAGAAATCAACATGGATACTCCCAAGGTGTTTAATGTACTTGAAAGGAATAGATACAAATTCAAGATTCATCCCTTCAAATCCATTGAAGAGGATCAAGAGGGTGCGTTCTCGCATACTCTAGTTGGTGTTATTCATGTTGAAGACTTCAAGGCCTATATACATAACAAGATTGAGTTTATAGGCACCATAGAGATATTTGATGAGATTTTAGGGTTATACAATGTAGATCAAACTCTAAGAGAAGAATTTAGGAAGGTGCATGGGCTGCCGATAGTCAAATATATGGAGAGATTTGAATTTGATGAACTAGATTGGATTAAAATTGTGTTAAGTAGGATCCACGATGAATTCATATGGATTGGTAGAACCCCAACCAAAATCACCAAAGAACTATTGCATGAAATCACTGGTTTACCAATGATAGGTAAAATTCCCACAACATAAAATAATATTAGATTTGAAGTGGAGAAACTAACCAAAATTAAATGGAACAAGAGAGCAATGATAGTAAATGACATCGCACAAGAAGATGTCAAACTTGTTGCAATGATATTAGGATACAAGTTTCAGTATAGTAGTAGAATAAATAGCATATCAACCAATTTTGTACATATGGCATATAAAATGGTAGTAGAAGATGAAGAATATGACCTGTGCGGGGTTCTAAGGTAGAAATTGATGGAGAATTTGGCAGGGATAAAGAGAAATAGAACAACACACTTTAGATTTGGTTCTCTAATAATGTATATATTCTTTCATGTTATGAGAAGATTCCCTAACATGTATCTATGGAGATTGGACAGGTGCACTATGAAAATGATAAGCGACTGCTATAAAGAAGTGATGAGAAGAATAGGTATGTTGAAGTTGCAGGAATGATGGAACTCATTCAGAAATAAATGCATGAAAGGGAAAGGATCCCTTGGAGACTAGTGGATAAATATAAAAATGATATATATATCATGGTGGAGACTGACAACACATGCTTTGAGGTAGTGGAACCTATAACTTCATGGGCTACTCCTATGGGCTATGAAGTAGACTACACCATTCTAGAAATTCACATTCAAGATGTTTGACAGTCACCTAAAGACCCCAATGTTCCAAGATGGGGCACATATGAAGAAAAGTACACAACAGTTAAGGAAGAATTGGTAAAAGGGAGAAGGGAGAAGAAATTTGAATCCCTTGTTGACAAAATAGCAGGGCAACACGGCATATCAAAAGAAGAAATGAAAACTATCGGGAAAAGGTGGTAGAACTTGGGGAGAAATACAATATTCCCCCTCTTGAATCTAACACAGTGGCACCTCAAGTGGTGGAGGTTGAAGAAGGAGAAGAGAAAGAATAAGATGACACTCCTACACCTACTAGGAGAACATTGTAGAGACAAGAAACAAGAGCTTCTACACAAGGCCAAACCCATCCCAAAGCTAGACCTAAGGCCATGGCTAGTGGGCCAGGAAAGAAAAGAAAAACACTTGAAACTCCTCCATCTTTGCATGGGAAGAACAAGCAACAAAAGACCATAGAAGAACATGAACAAAACAAGGAAGGTCAAATGATGAATACTGAGAAGACTGAGGAATAAAAGAAGAAAGAACAAGAAGATGAAAAAGACATGAAACTTCAAGAGGCAAATCAAAGGGAACTTGAAGAAGATAAAAGAAAAGCATAATAAGATGAACAAAAGAAAGGCCAGGAAGCACCAAGGAATGTGTTTAGGCCATACTTAAAGGTTCTACAAAAGAGAGTATTGAATGATGGTGAGACTACTTCTATTGAAAAATATTTTAATAGATATGATGAGGAAGAGAAAAATAAGATAGAAGATATAGTTGTGGAGCACATGCTCACCTTCAAAAAGAATCTAATTGAAATAGAAGGTCAAGTAAGTAATGAACTATTTGAAAGATTAGAAGAAAGAAAGAAAAGAGCCCTTGGTGAGGAAAAAAAGATGAGACAGGATATTCTGCTAAAAAATATGCCTACTATGACAGGTAATGATATGGGAGATTGGCTTGAGAAGCTAAGGCCAAAGCTAAGAACTAAAACTAGAATCATCAAGTTCATGGCCCAAAAGTATGAAGAGGTTGAACAAGAAATTCATGACAAAGTTGGATAGCTACTCCTAGAGGAATGACCTAATCTTGGAAAGTCTACAAGGACCCCAACCCCAGTAATAATCTCCATAGAGCCTACAATTGCCAAAGTTGTAGAAAAGGATGAAGTTCCAAAGAAGATAGAGGTAGTTGATACTGCCTTACTAGACTTCTACATTGACAGTGTTGGGATCTCATTGTATACAAAGAAAGATACATCTGATCCATTTCAGAAAAATAAAACCTTGACCAACATTGATTAAATAGTAAAGAATCTTTTGTCTCCCAAGATCGCTCAAGAAGAACTAGCTGAGAAAGAGTAGAAAAAGGAGAAAACACCTAAAAAGGAACAAATATAAATAAAAAAAGGTGAAGAAGAAAAAGAAACAAAAAAGGAAAAGGAATAGGAAAAAGAAGAAGAACGAGAAAAGAAAGATGAAGAGACAAAAGGATTGACTATCGTCCCTTTCACTACACCTAGTTTGTTGGCAAGTGGATCTCAATCGCTTCCAACCAACTTAGAGGACATGGATGTTATAGATATGATGCAATGGTTAGTACTTGATTTTGTTAAAGAAAAGGATAAATTAGAGAAGAAGACTGACAAAACTAAAAATACAATCCAACAAGCAACACAAGTATTGAGTAAGTTTTTGACTACACCTCCCATACATATTGAATACCCTATAAGTAGTCTAGACAATGTTCTACATATAATAAAACAAAAATTTGATACATTAGAAGAAGCAATGAGAATAAAAAGTAGTAGATGATTTCAAAAGGCTAAGGATGAAAGATACTCTTGATGGGATCAAGAGTGATCTTAATACATTGATTTCCACTGAAAGGGAAATCAAATCTTGTCTTACGGATGGACAAAACCTATTTAGACTCTGCATGACTTTTCACAAGCATGTAAAGATCATAACATATATTATAGCTCAGGATGAAGAGGTTTTGGTAAAAATCTCTAAATATTTTGAATATAAGAAAATTCTAGATATAAATAAGGAAAAAAATAGGATCATGGATAAAATCCATACCCTACAGCTTGAAAAGGATAGAATTTAGAAAAGATTATCTAAACTAAGAATCTTTTTGACTCCAAAGGTAAATGTCTTGGAGAGTACTCATGAGGACCTTCAGCTTGGCCTCAAAACATTTCAGTAATTAGTACCTATAGATGTAGAAGAAGCATACAAGGCCGCATATGGTCTCAATAGATTGATTCAGGTTGCAAAAGCAATTAAGGCAGCTTGGAATGCAAATATCTATATTTTGAAAACAAACTAAAAAGATGTGTTGCAAAAAATTCAGTTGGGACTCCGAACACTCTCAATTTTGTTGTTTTGGCACTTAAGATATTTTTTACACCCTTTGCCATTGATGGCAAAGGGGGAGAGATAGAAGAAAAAATGTAAGGAGAAAAGAATGCAAAATGAGAAAACATAAATAAAAGAAAGGTTCTTCTGAAGATCATGTATTAAATTTATGTGTTGCATTTATGTCAATATTTCCTTTCACATTTTTATCTTGATATTACACTTAGTCATTTTTTCACTAAGTGTTGCCAACAATGCCAAAGGGGGAGATTGTTGGAAAGTGGCCAGCACATGCACACATATGCACATACACATATGGAATATCATCATTTATGGAAACACTTATCAGAATCATGATCATGCATATTGGATATCATGAATATGTTTGTATGCAGATGGTGAAGGAAATTCCTAAGTCTACAGACTGTTCCTATGACCCAGTTTGACGAAAAAGCATAGTGAAATTCCCAAGACCTTCATTAAAGCATGCGATCTTGGATACATTTTTGCAGGACCCAAGTGAATACATGTGTAAGGTTGCACGTGTTAATATTGAAGTAAGATCTATATGATCACTTGATTGGATGAGATGATAGTAAACAAAGTATAACTTGTTAGTGATCACTAAGGCCGACTTTGTGAGAGATTGGAAAGATAATTTTGGATGTGTTCTTGGATCTAAGGCCGACTAAGAATGTTAATGAAATGTGCAATTGTGAATTAATTTAATTTTATGTTTAGCTAAGAGTAATGTCGAATGTCTTTTGTAATATACCTCTAACAAGGTATAAGTATACAGACACTTTTGTAAAAGTGTGCGATGATGAGGATGATGATATAGATGGATGCAAACTATGAAGGCATCTAAGGGGAAGAGCAAAGAACAAGAGAAAGGAGAACAAGATGAATTATTCAAGGAATACTTTGTTAACTCTTTGTATTCAGGACATCAGATTGACTATAAGTGATGTTGCACCTATTGTACACCCCTAATACGGTTTGATTGCCTCTAACAGGGCCGAACTTTTAGCAGGGTCAATTCCTTAATTGGGATCACATTGTAAAGACTCCTAACAGGGTATATCCTTTAACCAAGACCCTCCTATTATAATAATCAGCTCCTAACAGGGTTAGAACTCCTAATAGGGTTATTATACTTATAGTGTATACATTTGTGGGTACCATCCCCACTGGGGTTTTTCCTTTCATAGGATTTGCTCGAAAAAAAATATGGTGTTATGAGTTCTCCTATGTTTGTTTATGTTGCATGGTTATTTATCTTATGCTATATCTTTATATGTTGTTTGAAGAAGATAAAAAAGTTTAAGAATTCAGTTAAGTACTATAACACTGATTCACCCCCCCTCTCAATGTTACCAAATCCTAACAATTACCTCATTGCCTTCTACTACAACTTTTTCTCTACTTGTAATCAATTTATCCCATTCTTCTTCTCTTTGTAAAATAAAATCATCCTTCTCAACTTCATATATGTCCTCTAAAGGATTCTCTCTTGCTGCAACATCATTATACTCATACCCTTTTTCATAATAACATTGAGAAAAAACAACTTTACATCAATTATTTTCACTACTGGATTCTTTCTTCACTATCACTCATCATATTATTCAAACACACAAAAATAAGATTTGATTCTAACCTCATCAAAATATGATATTTATCTTTTCCTTATTGTTGCAAAATAATTCTCAACTTCCTCATATATATCTATCTCATTCATATCATTCACATGCAAGCCATAATAATCAATGAACTCACAAGATGTAAGTTTTAAATTTTATTTTACCATTGCAACTTGGTTGTCCTCTTCTTCAATTTTCTCCTTTGCACTCAACTCTTTTTTTTGGCATTGTAACCTCTATGATTCCATCCTATATAGTTTCCAATACACATTCCTTTTCTTTAGGCTCATCAATTTCTCCATATTCATCCTCTTCCTCTTCCTTAGTGTCACAAGCATGATATTTTTTGTCTTCTTTCTTTCTTGCATTCAAAATATCATTAGTTCACCTCTTTTTTGATGAAGAGCTCTTATTCTTTCCAACGATGATTCTAGTTCCTTCACTTTTTTCTTCAACTCTATCATTCCAACCCTTATTTTTTAAATTCTATCTCTTTGATTTTCCAAAGTCCCTTTCTAATTTTCTCATGACTAGGAATTTTTTGAATCCATCCAATGATAAAAGTTCTTTTTCTCTTTTTCCTTTCCATACTCAGGTCTTCATAAAGCCTCAAAAACACATGTTTTCACAACCCTCACTCACACAAACCAACCCTTAGGTATTGGTTCAAATTTCCTCACATCGATGCTTAAAAAATCTCGCTTGAATACCATTGATGCAAGGGTATGCAAACCCTCTCTCACAAACTCTCAACAAAAAATAACATGACTTAGAAAATGTTAGAAATCAAATCAAAATCTCCTAGAAACTTCTCATTTATCTCATTCAAAAACTCTTCAATTGATACAATAACATAGCATAATTTAAATTAAATTGATTTTCAGCCATATAGGTTGATGAAAACCATTACAAAACTAATGATAAACTGATCTAAAACAAAAAATAATAACCAACAAGAGCTACCCCAAAATATTTCCTTGAAATTCATTTTCTTCACTGCGAAATTTCTTCTCCTCGTGGAATTTGTCAAAAGACCCCCTCTAAAATCAACAACGAGATATTTTAAATCATTTTCTACTACATAAACTAAGAGGGAAGCATATTATCACTTTAGGAATTACATTTATTACCATCAGATGCCTTGTCTGTTGGATATTGCTAATGCATTGGGGAGATTGTTGATACATTTAATATGTTTAATCACTACGTTGAGTGATGTTGGAATTGTTGTTGTTGTCATTCATGTTTTGTCACTGTTACCCTATTTTTCATCATGCAAGATTAATAGAAAAATAGGAAAAGGGTGCATTTAGGTATTTTCATTTAACAGTGTTTTTCAAGTTATGTGGATCTACAATTTGTTATTGCATTCATATCAAATTTTAAATTGTACTCTAAGTATTGATCACATGTCAAAATTTTCAAATTCATAATTGATCATTACATTGTGCATTTATACTGGAATGTAATTTACAAATGTTCCTTTCATACTTCGTATTTCTTATCAATAAATAGAGTACAAAGTGCAAAATAGAAAAGAAGAGATAGAGGTATGAGTGGGTCCTTTGCATTGCCTTGAAGAGTTTGCATATCTAGAGCTGGTTGTCATGTTTGGTCCAAGTTCTCCGGTCTTCATCTTGAATCTGTATCTGTCTGGTTCTAGGTCTTTAGGAGTTGTCCTACATCATGGTTAAGGGTTTGTTAGATCTAATTGGATCTAAGAAATGCAAAAAGAATGAAACATCATACATTATCAAATTCTTTCATAGCTGAATATATTTATGATATTCAATGCAGTAACAAAATGAGCATGCACATAAAGTGAAAAATAGTGTTAAATGACAGCACTAATGCATTATGTTAGTGAGCACACTAGTGGTCTGATGGAAGCCCAAAATTGACCACTGGGTCATGTTCACTAACATAATGAGTTTGTTTTGATGTTTTCAAGCTGAACAGAGAGGTGCATTGTCAAAATAGAGTGGAATTCTTCACAGTAAAAAAATCAAAAGAGATGCAGTATTCTTTTCATCATGGTGCTCACAGAATCAGTGTGTTGTACAAATATTGTCTGTATGCTAAAAAGATGTTAAAAAATCAAGTACAAGAACATAAAAATATATTTATGGGTGTCACGAGCCTGTGCTTGAACCCCATAATTAGATTGCATTGTTGAAGGTGAAAATCTGTGTTACAAATCTTGTAATATCTGGTTCATTGGTTCATTATAGAATATCAAAAGGTGTGCATTCATGCTTTATGGTGCTTACTACATAAGCACTTAAATAATACAGCCTTTGCATATGTTGATAAGAGTGGAAAATCATTTTCAATATGCAAAATAAATAAAAAACTGAATATAAGCTGCATTTATTATTGTGTTGTTCCTCATTGCATTGCTGAAAGAATTCATCAAATAATGGAAAATGGTAGTGATTGTGCAATGAAGAAGTTTTTTAGAAATTTTCAAACATATTTAGATTTCTGTGGTTGATTTATGATGGACAACAATGGTCATTAAGAAAAAATGAAAAGTTGTATGAAACAAAATGGGTTTTATTTTGTGTAGTTCGAACATCATTTTTTTTATGTACTTCGAGAAGATGGAAAAGACAGTGACAAAAGGTGTGTGAAAATTGTTGGCAATAATGAGAAAAAAGGCCCTAATTTATATAGCTAATGATCACATCTAGCATGTTTCACAAAATAAGAACAAAGGCCAAGTTCTTAGATGTTCTAAGACGTGAGTTCTCAGCCAGGAAATTGAGCTACAATAATTTCTAGATCGAGTCCAAATCTCGGCATTCGTGCTCAAGCCTGTGTTTCAACAAACAAAATGTGATCTTCCCAAGCTCTTTCAAACAACAAAAAGGCCAGTTACGGGTAGCATGGATTTGTATTGCAGTTAACAGCAAGAGAAAGCCTAATTTAATGCAGTGTATGGAGTTGAAATAGCGATCAATAAAAGAGAAAGACCCTAAATTCTACGCAGAATGGAATTCAAGTGCCAGTCAAAGCCGAGTTTACTCTCAGTTACATAAAGGAGCTTAGCCAAAGATTCAAATCAAATGCTCATGCTCAAAGTCAAGACCCCAAGGTGATGGAAAGAATAAAATGACAAACACGAAGAACTCAAATTTTACAATAGCTAGTGAAGATAATCCAAAATTTATGCAAGAAAAGGTGAAGTAATGATACTTATCTAAGGCATAAGTTGTAATGATAAATGTCGTAAGTTTCCAGCCAAAGTCACAATTCAAGCTTTGAGATCAAAACCAGAGATCCAAGCCAAGTGCTAAACATCATGAGCCTCAACAAACAGTTGTACTCAAAGCTCCAGTCGAGCTTGCTTTAAGGAAAGGCCAAGTGCAAGAAAAGTTCGTGAGAGTCCATGTTAAAACCTACGAGCTTGCTATAATCTTAGTCACGCAAGGCCAAGAGTCCAAATTCAAATGCCAGTCACAGTAAAAGACACCCAAAGGAGCCTGTGATGCCGAGTTTCAAGTTTCCAATTATAAACAAGTGATAGTCACAGCCCGAGATTCATGGTTGAAATAGTTACAGAGCCCGTGAGTATCAGCTTGTGTACAACTGTGCCTCAACAAATGAAGTCACATTTTGAGTTCAAATAGAAGCCAAGAAAATAGGTGCCATTTTACAGCTCGAGAAACATACCAGTCATATTTCGAGTGACAGTCAAGCTCGATTCTAAACTCTCGCAGAGTTTCCAATCACAGACAAGTGCCAGTCATTACTCGAATGCTAGCCAAAGATCAAAAAGTAGTAAGCTTAGGGTTTCAACCCTTAGTTTTTCCCAAAAAGAAAAATGCAAAGCCAGAGAAGACTCATAGTCTGATAATATGGAGATTTTGATAAATTTTGAAGTCCATGATAGAGGAGGTTAATGACTATTAAATGTTGCAGAGTACTCCCAGTCAGGCCTCGATAATTACCAATGCCAACTTGCACATATGCTTTCGAGAAACTCTTTGTGAGTTTTAAATTATATCCGAATATTCATGTCTGGCCTTTAGAATTTGTAATAATTTGAACTTAGGTTGTAAAGGCTTTTTTTTTTTTTTTTTTATATTAGGTAATTATGTTGTAATTTATATTGGTAATATCTTTTGAAAGATATATTTTAAAATTACCAATATTATGATAGATTTTAGGTTCAATTCAGGCATGACTTGGAGTCAAGATTAGAAAGCTATTTTATAGCTAATTTTGAGTTTTTCTAGGGCTAATTTTTAGGGGTGATTGGATTTCTGGATTAGGTTTTGGAGGGCTATTTACCAGAGTCAGATTGTCAGTTTTAGGGGTTCGGAGTTGTGGAAAAGGAGGGCTGAGTGAGCATGTTCGTTCCTCAGTACCTTTTTTGCAGTTTGTAACCATTTTTACAGGTTTGAAGGATAATAAAGAAGGCTTTTCTGATTATATCGATTTCTGAGTATTGGATTCATTCCTATTTTTCTTTTCTACATCAAGTGTTGCAAATTTTATGTGATCTGGTGAAGTGGATTGTTTCCAATTCCTTTCCTATGTTATTAGAAATCGGGCCTTTTTGCAGAATATGTAAGTTTGTTGTCAGTTTTTACTGTTTGTGGTATGAACCCTAATTGTGAATTCTAGCCAACCTTTATGCTAAATAGAGAATGATAAATGCAGCTCAGTAGTTTTGTAGTTGTGAAATGTCTATTTAAAGATCCTGATAGATCTGTGCCAAGTTTTTGGTGTATCACCCCATTTCCCATTCAGTTTTAATATTTCTCCATTTTTCCCAATCAAGTTTTCAATCAAGAGGTGATATCTTGAATCAAATAGGAACCGGACTAGAATTTGAAGATTCCTCCTTATTCATAGTCTACCCACAGCTAGAGGAGGTTTCCATTGTCAGGATAGAATTGTCGTATAGCCCTAATACCTGAGTTAGGGTGACAATTCTAAACCTGAATAGTCACTAATGTCAACATATGTTTTTGAGAAGAGAACATGCTAGTTATTACAGTGTACAAACACTGTACAGATATTTTAGAATGTGCAAAGTCAATTGTGTTTACTAAAAGGTGTTGTGATGTTATCTCTAAGATCA
This sequence comes from Chamaecyparis obtusa, assembly GCA_027943335.1. Taxonomy (NCBI): domain Eukaryota; kingdom Viridiplantae; phylum Streptophyta; class Pinopsida; order Cupressales; family Cupressaceae; genus Chamaecyparis; species Chamaecyparis obtusa. The sequence goes on along the minus strand of BSBK01004908.1, from coordinate 528,501 downwards.
CATGATTTCATATTACATATTGGCTGAGTTATAGAATATTTGGTGAAGACTGGTTACTAGTCACTGATAGTGGAAGTTGTCAGAGTAAGTCTCTGAGTTTTGGGAATATCTTATAGGCGATGAGGTTTCAGTGTATGTGTAATGCCCACCCTAGCATCTTCCTATGTTAGACTAACAGGACTATTGCTTTGACACTTTGGATTTTATGGTGGACTATGATTATTATTTAGTTAGCATTTTATGAGACATTTGAGCATATATATTTGGTTACTGCAGTTTATTTGGAAATATTAAATGAGTTATAATTTAATGATGAATGCCTAGAAATGAACTATCAGTAAAATATTTTACATTGATTTGTGCTATGATGTTTATATTATGATCTAACCCTACTGACCCTATTATGGTTTAATGTTCACTGGTTGATGTGAGTGTAGGATGAGGAGGGGCAGTCGTAGTTAGTCCTATGGGAGATCCACATGATGTCACACTCTCCGTCCTTGTTTGCCACTGTCTATTTATATTTATATATTTGTATATGCATATTAGTTGGTGATGCAGGATGCAGGTACCAAGCATTGTCTCCACTTGGCTACACAGGTCTGAGCGTGCCTTCAAAATCCTCAAACTATTGATGTGTGTACATGCTAAATAGTGCACTTCTCTAAGTCATTACTTCCAAGGGAATCCATGGATGGGAAACCTTGAGAAAGTGACCTAGAGCTCCCTAGGCATGGAGTCACAAGATTGTTTGAATATTGCTCTTAGCTAGAGCTATTGAAGCATTCAACCTTGCTAGTAAACCACACAATGGGAGATTCAATGAGACAAGGGAAAGAATGCCAATATCCTCAAGAATCAATATGAGAATGCAATGCAATGTAAGCTAAGCTAAGAATGAAGATGCAAGCTAAGCTATGAAAATGAAAGTATTACAAACCCTTGCTAATTAAGCTATGTGAGCTAATCTAAAGCATAAAGGAAACTACGCTAGATGCCATGAAAGCTATGATGCAAGAAATGAAACTAGAATGAAAGAATGAAAGAATGATCTCCAAAAGCTCCAAAGTCTCCAAGAAATCTTGCAGCATAAGGTTAGTATTCAAAAGATGGATCCTAAAATGAGAAGAGAGCTCTCCTTTTATAAGAAATGAGAAAGAATGGACCATGGAGATTAAGAGGCAAAAGATTTAATCAACGATGGAGCTTGAAAGAGGGGCAATCCATGTGCACAAGTATCCTCCAATGAGAAAATAAGAGTTGACTTTTGTGTCCATATGAGACAAAAAGTGTTTTTTCCCTTTTTTTAGAAATAGGAATAATGCTTTATTTGTGCAACTTAGGATAAGAGGAAAAGTGGGGGGCTTTTTATTTAATAAAAGAGGAGGAAACTCCTTTTAATTAAATAAAGACTTAGGATAAGATGGTTAGCCCATAGAAAATAATCGAATAAATGATAGAACTAGGATTTGACCAAGAATAAGCAATTGATGATTTAGCAAAAGGGGCTAATAATCTAGGTGACCATTTTTGGGTGATTACATTTTCCCCTCTTTGACTAATGTGTGATCAATCTAGGAACACATTACGTCAAAGAATAGATCAGCCAAGAAGGCAATAGGTAGAGATCTGACTCCAAAGAATGAAGTGCAGAGAGATAGCAAATCCTGCATGGTCAGCCTGGTAGCGACAGTACTGAACACTTAGGAAAGAGATGGATAATATCAAAACTCAAGATGAGAACTAACATGTCAAGCACAAAGATAGATCAATCAAAGCAAATAGAATGGTCAAGCATATACTCTGGAGAATAGCCAATAGGATATGATGTATCTACCCCCTCGGGATCGAAAGTGAAATTAGGTAGAGGGAAGGCAGAAGCAAGAGAAACATGATCAAATCACTAGAAATCATAATCAAAGATGAAAGATAAGAGAATAACCATCAAGCAGTGATGATATGACCTAGTTAAGACCTCAGAGAGAGATGAATGAAATGAATGAAAGACTAGAAGGGTGAGAGAGATGGAGATGAAGGAATGAAGAATTCCCCAACAAAGATCGAAGGATTAGGCCTCAAATGGTCATCCAACTGTGCGGAAGAAGGAGAAATATGATTTTGATGATGAAGGTGAACTCGGATTTCAGTTTCCATCCCAAAATGAATAGAAAATGATGTGCTATGAAAGAAAATAAGCAAAAGACATGATTGCGAAGAAGTGAAAGGTGAGCGTAGTTTGACTAAGAAGTCTGTGAAAGATGAAAGGAAAGCTCTCTCCATATGCAAGATGCAAAACTAACTAACATGAACCTAAAAATGCAAGCTACTATGAAAAAGTGGTTTACTTGCAAGGTCACAAAGCTATTAGTCTCTAATATTCATCATCGAGCATTATTGGTAGCATCGCAAGATCATACAATACACACTAGTATAACTATGGGTATATGAATATGATCTATATCAGATGAAATGTGGGAACCCCACCTAGGCATCAAAGACATGTAGGTCAAGATGACCAGTGCAGTGAGATTCCCTAAGTTCAATATAGCAAGATTATACTCGCATCGAGACACAAGGAAAGTCAAGATGGCTAGAAGTATGAACTTGCGAACATAGTCAAGGACAATACCTTGTGAGTCCTATTGTCAAGTAGAACCATCATAAATGCTAATGACAAGACCAACAAAATATATCCACAAGTAGAGAAAGAAATAAAACATGTCCTCATGCCCCCAGTCTTCTAGCTATGCATCATCGAAAACCATTAGGGAGAAAACACTTAGCAAAGAAATCATCATAGACAACACACAAAGAAAGAAAGTCCAACAAGTCTCAACAAGTCAAGTGTTTTAAGTGCATGTGTGTAGGTCATAGAGTCAATCATTGAGTATCACCTTTGCCGATGGAAATATCGCATCATTCTGGACTATGGGTAAACATCTGATAAGTGTTGAAAAACACTTGACGCTAGGGTAGTGTTAAAAAACACAATTTGGGGAGTGTCAAGAAACACTGTTTGAGCCAAGTGGCCTGAGAAACCCCGATGCAGAAAGAGACCCAAGATAACCTAAAACAACATGTATGCCCCCTAGACTAAGACAAGAGTCAATTCCAGGCTAGGATAGGAAAAGCGAGAAGTGGAGTGAAGGAGCGCCATGCAAGACTGATAGACATAGGTGCAAGGGTCTCAAGCAGTGCTTGTTTCCAGGTTTTCACCACTTGATAGATTTTTTCAGGACTTTTTTGAATTTTTTTGAATTTTTGCTACCAAGGCACCTTAAATAGTGCCAAAAATGTACACATTAAATAGTGCACTTCTCTAAGTCATTACTTCCAAGGGAATCCATGGATGGGAAACCTTGATAAAGTGACCTAGAGCTCCCTAGGCATGGAGTCACAAGATTGTTTGAATATTTCTCTCAGCTAGAGCTATTGAAGCATGCAACCTTGCTAGTAAACCACATAATGGGAGATTCAATGAGACAAGGGCAAGAATGCCAATATCCTCAAGAATCAATATGAGAATGCAATGCAATGTAAGATAAGCTAAGAATGAAGATGCAAGCTAAGCTATGAAAATGAAAGTATTACAAACCCTTGCTAATTAAGCCATGTGAGCTAATCTAAAGCATAAAGGAAACTAAGCTAGATGCCATGAAACCTATGATGCAAGAAATGAAACTAGAATGCAAGAATGCAAGAATGATCTCCAAAAGCTCCAAAGTCTCCAAGAAATTCTGTAGCATAAGGTTAGTATTCAAAAGATGGATCCTAAAATGAGAAGAGAGCTCTCCTTTTATAAGAAATGAGAAAGAATGGACCATGGAGATTAAGAGGCAAAATATTTAATCAATGATGGAGCTTGAAAGAGGGGCAATCCATGTGCACAAGTATCCTCCAATGAGAAAATAAGAGTTGACTTTTGTGTCCATATGAGACAAAAAGTGTTTTTCCCTTTTTTAGAAATAGGAATAATGCTTTATTTGTGCAACTTAGGATAAGAGGAAAAGTGGGGGGCTTTTTATTTAATAAAAGAGGAGGAAACTCCTTTTAATTAAATAAAGACTTAGGATACGATGGTTAGCCCATAGAAAATAATCGAATAAATGATAGAACTAGGATTTGACCAAGAATAAGCAATTGATGATTTAGCAAAAGGGGCTAATAGTCTAGGTGACCATTTTTGGGTGATTACAATGTGTGGAGATTTAACCAAGTTACTCCCGAGGTTACCCATGGACTTAGAATTCTATTTAGAAAGTTATCATAGTTGGGAAAGTAGAATGCAGTTTATGTTATGAACTTGATTTGATGTTGGTCTAAGTTATGTTATAAGTTAGAACTAATCTGTTTATATGTATAATAAATAATTATGTTATAATTGTTTGTATTTTATATAGGTATGTGTATATGTGGGTGCACACGCATATATCCATGCTTATATAAATAATAATAATTGTATGTTTTCATTAATTGTGTAATTGGTATGTTATTTATAATAAGTAAATAAAGTGAGTTAAATAAATTATATTTAATAAATGTATTAAATAAAAAGTAAAAATAATAATAATAAAAGGAAAATGCCCTTTGTAGTAAAATTGGCTATCTAGGAGGGAGTTGAACTCAAGACCTCCTAGAAGTTAGGCTACTTGTTTTCCTATTGTGCTATGTGTTTTTCTTGAAAGGTATTTGTCTATTATTCTTGTTATGCTTTTGTTTAAGAGATATTTTAAATAAATTTATTAAAAACCTTGATTAAGTCTTTACGGAAAATTATTTGGTTGTTCCTCCAACCAACTATGGAAGTTGGAGAAGTTGCTTCCCGTAAAGCAACTCCTCCAACCACATAGTTGGGGAATAAATAATTGAAGATTTTTGTGTGCGGGAGGATGTTAATTTTTGGAAGAATTGTTTTCTTTTGAGCTGTCTGTAATTGTTTTCTCTGGAAATTTTTGGTGAAATTTTATGTGAGTTTGAGAGTCTCTGGTTGGTGAAGTCATCTGTGTGAGGATTTCTTGGAATTGATTGCTAGAGGAAGATTTCTAGAAGGATATCTACTCAAGGATTGAAGTTTCACAGAGATTCTCTAGTCAAGGGAAGAGGATTCTCTGCAGGACCCAAGGTAGGGTCTAAACTGGGAAGAATCTCCATTCTTATTCTTTGTGTATGAATGTGTTCTCTATGTGTTTTATTGCCTATGTAAATATCAGAATGATTATGTTATACATATATATGTTGTGCCTGTATTAGTGATTTGGAGTTTAGGATTATGTTTAAATATTTTTCCATGTTGTATGTATATGAATATTTCTATATTTGTAAGAGGCTATAGGGTCCTTAGCATTCTCCTCATATCTCCTTTCTTTCCAAAATATCCATGAGTGCTTCCAGAACTTAGAACTGTTATTTCAACCTTACTGATCCATGTTAGTTTGTGCACCACTTTTCTTGTCTAGATCTAGAACAGATTTGTTAGATAGATAGGATGGATTGGTGAGCCATTTCTAAAGGGAAACTGGGAGATCTCAAATGGGTCGTGCTCATATTAGGCAACCATAGTCCCCATAATGCCCAATTTTACCTGCAAGACATAGTTGACAGTCGTATTTTATAGTTTCTGTCAGTTTAGTATTGACCGAGTAGGTCAGCTTAGTATTAGAAAAGCAGGTCAATTTAGTATCAACTGAGCAGGTCAGCTTAGTATTAGCCGAGTAGGCTAGTTTAGTATTGGCCGAGCAGGGTTGGCGTAGTATTAGCCGAGTAGGGTCGGTGTAGTGTTAACCAAGCAAGACAAGAATGCTAGTGTGAACTGAGCTAGATAGGAAAAACAAGCTTTATACAAGTATAACATTTAAGTATAAGTTACAATACTTTAATTTCTTATAATGAAATTATAAGAAATTAAAGTATCATAACTTATACTTTAAGTTATACTTGTATAAAGGGATTAGGTACCTTCCAAGATGATTGGGATGATTCAAAAGGAGCCCAACTTAGACAACTTATGCAACAACTTCTACATAGACTTGACAACCTTGAAAATAGAGTCAATGTCGAAGAAAGAAACCAAGCTCAACATCAACATAGGGAAAGAGAGAGAAGCCCTAAGAGAAGGCAAGTTAGGAAAGAATCTGAAGATAGGGATACCGCTCACATGAGGGACTTGCACAAAGTCAAAGTACCCCTCTTCTATGGTAACGAAGGTGGATCTACAGCAGAAACCTGGTTGTTTGACCTAGAGAGGTGTTTTTCTATGCACCCTTTTAGTAGCAACGTCAAGGTCAGATGCACCATTATGAATGTGAGGAAGTTTGCATCTACATGGTGGCGTATGGAAGAAGACAAGCTTCAAGTCACCATCAATGCTATTTCATGGGAATTGTTCCTAGAAAGCTTTAAGGATCGGTTCATGTCTAATCAGTGGAGGCAAGGTAGTATAGAAGAATTCCACCACCTCAAGCAAGCCAACATGTCGGTGGAAGAGTATGAAAGAAAGTTCTATGGACTTAAGCCTCTCTAGCTTTAGAGATGATAGACCCATACTTGTCCAACATTTCATTAGAGGTCTGAATGACTGAATATCAGGAGAGGTAGCAGTCTTGGAACCTCAAAACCTCTAGGATGCCATCACTAAGGCATACCTTGTTGAAAGAAAGGTCAAAGGAAGAGGTGGCTCTACTAGTGGCCAAACATTCAATGCTGGATCAAGTTCTAAAGGGAACTTTGATAAAGGAAATTCCAACTCTAAGAACCAACAGTCATCTTTCAAAAGTGGACAAAACTTCCCTAAGAAGAAGTTTTAGAATAATAAGAAAAGCAATGGGAAATTTCAACAACCTCAAAACTGTCACAACTTCTGAGCACAACAAAGGTTTCCTCCTCCACAATCCCATATTTCTCAAAATTTCAATAGAGGAGGTTATAAACAATCTAGTGCACCTCCTACAAAAAACTTGGGAAGGAATATCGGGTGTTATTCTTGTGGACAACAAGGACATATTGTGGTTCATTTCCCTCAATACATGAATCTCACTAATCAAAATCAAGCAGTTTTAGAACCAATAGTAGGAGATGTCAGTCGGTCACATAGGATGTTTGCCACAGTGGAACACAGACAAGCTGATCACCAAAACACTGTCATAGAAGCTTCAGGTTTGTTAAAGGGTAAAACTATTTCTATTCTCTTTGACTCAGGAGCAATCGACTCCTTCATATCTTCTTCTTTGATAGAAAAGTACAGGCTAGCAGTAGTAGGGCAAGGAGTTAAGTAGCAGGTATTTCTAGCCTTAGGGGCTAAAATGACCACAAATTTGTGTGTTCAAGGTTGCAAGTTGGGATTAGGACCCTTTTCTACCAATATTGATCTCCGAGTCATTCCTCTTGGATCATACAGAGTTGTCCTATGAATGAATTGGTTGACAGCACATGAAGCTAAGATAGATTGCAGAAAGAAGCCCATTCATTGCTTGGATGATTTAGGTAAGTCCAACATAATTTTAGGAATTCAATGACCTATTTTACTCCAGATAATATTAGCTATGCAACTTAAGAAATGCATGAGAAAGGGATGCCAACTTCTTGCAGTCTCAGTTAATGATTTGACTGACAAGGAAGATAGAGAAATTATACTCAAGCACCCTTTGCTTCAAGAGTTTGTAGATGTATATCCAATTGAGATTCCAAGAATGCCTCCCAAAAGGGATATTGATTTCCACATAGAACTGGTGCCAGGAGCTAAGCCTATCTCTAAAGCTCCCTACCGCATGACCACTCAGAAGTTGAGTGAATTAAAAGTTCAACTGGAAGAACTCTATGAAAAAGGCTTTATCAGACCAAGTATGTCACCTTGGGGAGCTTCGATTATCTTTGTTAAAAAGAAGGATGGCTCACTACAGTTGTGTATTGACTATCATCAACTCAACAAAGTAACCATTAAGAATTGGTACCCTTTTCCAAGAATAGATGACCTATTTGATCAGATGAAAGGAGCAAAGGTGTTTTCCAAGATTGATCTGAAGTCAGGTTATCATCAGTTAAGGATTCAGGAAGCTGACATTCATCATACAACTTTTCATACTCGGTATGGACACTATGAATTTACCGTAGTACCTTTTGGTCTCACAAATGCACCATTAGTATTCATGAGTCTTATGAATGGGGTATTTAGAACCTTCTTAGATAAATTTGTCATAATTTTCCTAGATGATATTTTGGTGTATTCTAAGATAGTGGAAGAACATGAACAACATCTTTGACAAGTGTTACAATGCCTTCGTGAGAATTAGTTATTTGCAAACTTGGAGAAGTGTGATTTCTTTCAAACTAAAGTTAAGTATCTTGGTCATGTTATCTCAGGAGAAGGTATAGCAGTTGATCCCGCCAAGATACAAGCTATAGTTGAATGGCCAACCCCCACCAACGTCTCAAAGGTTCGTAGTTTCATGGGTTTAGCCAGATACTACAGATGCTTCATTCAAGGATTCTCCACAATAGCTCACCCCATCACTTCCTTGCAAAGGAAAGGGAAGAAGTTCATTTGGATTGAGAAATGTTTAGAATCTTTTCAAATCCTAAAGGACAAGTTGACCAGTGCCCCAATTTTGGCAGTACTTGACCTTGCTGAAAATTTTATAGTTTGTACTGATGCCTCCTTGGAAGGCATAGGGGTAGTATTGATGCAAGAGGGAAGAGTTATTTCTTATGAGTCTAGAAAGCTTAAAGACCATGAGCTTAACTATCCCACCCATGATTTGGAGTTAGCAGTTGTAGTTCATACCTTGAATCATTGGAGACACTTCTTATTGGGACATCGGTTTGAGTTACACACTAATCATTGAAGCCTTCAATACATATTTACTCAACCTAATCTCAATGCCAGGCAACGTCGATGGATGGAGTTCCTGTGTGAGTATGACTTTGAGGTTAGATATATCCAAGGTAAGGAAAATGTGATGGCAGATGCTTTAAGTAGAAGAAGACATGAGATATCCATGCTCTCCCTTTCGACTAATTTGAGAGGTCAAATTTTGCAATCACTCTCTTCAGATACTTTGTATCAAGAAGTTAAGGCTGAACTTGAGATAGGAAGGGCCTTAGAAGGAAGGCTCTCAGGGTATTCCTTAGAGTCAGATGAACTACTGAGACATGAAGGCAAAATTTACGTGCCACTTTTAGGCAATCTTTGAAGAGTCATCATGGTGGAAGCACACCGTGCTCCCTATTCAGCTCATCTAGGTGTTAAGAAGATGTATTTAGATCTGAGACAACTATATTTCTGGTCAGGCATGAAGAGGGATACAGCCAATTTTGTGGCTAGGTGTTTGGAATGTCAAAGGGTCAAGGCCGAGAATCATCACCCAATAGGCCTCCTTCAACCACATTTGATTCCCGAATGGAAATGGGATATGATATCTATGGACTTTATTGTGGGACTACCAGTCACGTATCAGAGACATGATGCTATCATGGTCACAGTGGATAAGTCAACCAAGGTAGCACATTTCTCACCTATGTAGTCATCCTATACTGCTACCTCAGTAGCTAGAGTCTTCATGAAGGATATAGTCAGATTACATGGTGTTCCTAGAAAGGTTATCTTTGATAGAGATCTAGTATTCACTTCAGAGTTTTGGACCTCTTTGCAGCATGCTTTAGGGACTCAGCTGAATTTTAGTTTTGCATACCACCCAAAGACCGATGGTCAGATAGAGTGAGTTAATCAGGTTCTTGAGGACATGCTTAGGATGTATGTGATGGATAGACAAATTGATTGGGAAGATTACTTGTACCTGGTGGAGTATGCCTACAATATTTTCTATCATAGTTCTTTGGGGATGTCACCATTTCAGGCTCTTTATGGTCATCCTTTTCGTACCCCTCTGAGTTGGGATTGCTTAGAGGATAGAGTATTACTTGGCCCTGAGATGTTACAAGATATGGAGAAAAAGTTTCAAAGGATCAGAGAACATCTTTTGACAGCTCAGGATAGGTAGAAGAAGTATGCTGATGCTCATAGGATTGATAGACAGTTCTCTATTGGAGATAAGGTGTTTTTGAGAGTCCACCCACGTAAGAGCCCTATCCATTATGGAAAAGGTTCTAAGTTGGCACCAAGATTTGTAGGTCCATTTGAGATCCTTGAGAGGATAGGACCAATTGCTTACCGACTCACCCTACCACCCAGCCTTGCACATGTTCATGATGTGTTTCACGTATCCTTACTTAGATAGTATATTCCTAATTTGACTCATGTTTTGGATTGGAACACTTTACAAGTAGAGGACGGGCAGCTAGCTTTGGAGCCAGTACATATACTCCAGCAGCAGACTTTGACCCTCAGGGGTCATAGCATAGAGTAGGTAAGGGTCCAATGGGACCCCAGTGATGATACCTCTACTACTTGGGAGGATGCTAGCAGACTCAGATCTGCATATCCGTACTTATTTGTAGGCTTCCAGGAGTAAGCCTAATCCTAGGGGGAGAGGATGTAATGCCCACCCTAGCATCTTCCTATGTTAGATTGACATGACTATTGCTTTGACACTTTGGATTTTATGATGGACTATGATTATTATTTAGTTAGCATTTTATGAGACATTTGAGCATATATATTTGGTTACTGCGGTTTATTTGGAAATATTAAATGAGTTATAATTTAATGATGAATGCCTAGAAATGAATTATCAGTAAAATATTTTACATTGATTTGTGCTATGATGTTTATATTATGATCTAACCCTACTGACCCTATTATGGTTTAATGTTCACTTGTTGATGTGAGTGTAGGATGAGGAGGGGCAGTCATAGTTAGTCCTATGGGAGATCCACAAGATGTCGCACTCTCCCTCCTTGTTTGCCACTGTCTATTTATATTTATATATTTGTATATGCATATCAGTTGGTGATGCAGGATGTAGGTACCAGGAATCATCTCCACCTAGCTACACAGGTCTGAGCGTGCCTTCAAAATCCTCAAACTGTTGATGTGTGGAGATTTAACCAAGTTACTCCCGAGGTTACCCATGGACTTAGAATTCTGTTTAGGAAGTTATCCTAGTTGGGAAAGTAGAATGCAGTTTATGTTATGAACTTGATTTGATGTTGGTCTAAGTTATGTTATCAGTTAGAACTAATTTGTTTATATGTATAATAAATAATTATGTTATAATTGTTTTTATTTTATATAGGTATGTGTATATGTGGGTGCACACGCATATATCCATGCTTATATAAATAATAATAATTGTATGTTTTCATTAATTGTGTAATTGGTATGTTATTTATAATAAGTAAATAAAGTGAGTTAAAGTATATATAATAAATGTATTAAATAAAAAGTAAAAATAATAATAATAAAAGGAAAATGCCCTTTGTAGTAAAATTGGCTATCTAGGAGGGAGTTGAACTCAAGACCTCCTAGAAGTTAGGCTACTTGTTTTCCTATTGTGCTATGTTTTTTTCTTGAAAGGTATTTGTCTATTATTCTTGTTATGCTTTTGTTTAAGAGATATTTTAATTAAATTTATTAAAAACCTTGATTAAGTCTTTACGGGAAATTATTTGGTTGTTCCTCCAACCAACTATGGAAGTTGGAGAAGTTGCTTCCCATAAAGCAACTCCTCCAACCACATAGTTGGGGGATAAATAATTGAAGATTTTTGTGTGCGGGAGGATGTTAATTTTTGGAAGAATTGTTTTCTTTTGAGCTGTCTGTAATTGTTTTCTCTGGAAATTTTTGGTGAAATTTTATGTGAGTTTGAGAGTCTCTGGTTGGTGAAGTCATCTGTGTGAGGATTTCTTGGAATTGATTGCCAAAGGAAGATTTCCAAAAGGATATCTACTCAAGGATTGAAGTTTCACAGAGATTCTTCAATCAAGAGAAGAGGATTCTCCGCAGGACCCAAGGTAGGGTCTAAACTGGGAAGAATCTACATTCTTCTTCTTTGTGTATGAATGTGTTCTTTGTGTGTTTTATTGCCTATGTAAATTGCAGAATGCATTATGATATACATATATATGTTGTGCCTATATTAGTGATTTGGAGTTTAGGATTATGTTTAAATATTTTTCCACGTTGTATGTATATGAATATTTTTGCATTTGTAAGAGGCTGTAGGGTCCTTAGCATTCTCCTTGTATCTCCTTTCTTTCCAGAATATCCATGAGTGCTTCCAGAACTTAGAACTATTATTTCAACCTTACTGGTCCATGTCGATTTGTGCACCACTTTTCTTGTCCAGATCTAGAATAGATTTTTTAGATAGATAGGATGGATTGATGAGTCATTTATAAAGGGAAACTGGGATATCTCAAATGGTTCATGCTCAAATTAGGAAACCATAGTCCCCATAATGCCCAGTTTTACTCGCAAGACATAGTTGACAGTCGTATTTTGTAGTTTCTGTCAGTTTAGTATTGACCGAGCAAGTTGGCTTAGTATTAGCCGAGAAGGTCAGTTTAGTATTAGCTGAGTAGGTTGGCTTAGTATTAGCTGAGCAGGTCAGTTTAGTATTGGCCAAGCAGGGTTGGTGTAGTATTGGCCAAGCAGGGTTGGTGTAGTATTGGCCAAGCAGGGTCGGTGTAGTGTTAACTGAGCAAGATAGGAATGTTAGTGTTAACCAAGAAAGACAAGAATGCTAGTGTGAATCGAGCTAGATAGGAAAAATAGGCTTTATACAAGTATAACATTTAAGTATAAGTTACGATACTTTAATTTCTTATTCTTTCCAAAATATCCATGAGTGCTTCCAGAACTTAGAACTATTATTTCAACCTTACTAGTCCATGTTAGTTTGCGCACCACTTTTCTTGTCCAGATCTAGAACAAATTTGTTAGATAGATAGGATGGATTGATGAGCCATTTCTGAAGGGAAACTGAGAGATATCAAATGGGTCGTGCTCAGATTAGGCAACCATAGTCCCCATAATGCCCAGTTTTACCCGCAAGACATAGTTGACAGTCATATTTTGTAGTTTTTGTTGGTTTAGTATTGACCGAGCAGGTCAGCTTAGTATTAGCCGAGAAGGTCAATTTAGTATTAGCCGAGTAGGTCGACTTAGTATTAGCCGAGCAGACTGGTTTAGTATTGGCCGAGCAGGGTTGGTGTAGTATTGGCCGAGCAGGGTCAGTGTAGTGTTAACCGAGCAAGATAGGAATGTTAGTGTTAATCGAACAAGACAGGAATGCTAGTGTGAACCGAGCTAGATAGGAAAAATAGGCTTTATACAAGTATAACACTTAAGTATAAGTTACGATACTTGACTTTCTTATAATGAAATTATAATTAATTAAAGTATCGTAACTTATACTTTAAGTTATACTTGTATAAAGGGATTAGGTACCTTCTGGGATGATTGGGATAGGTTTTAGCTTCATAGGAGTTAAGATGCAAATTCTAATTTTGAGATTTCTTAAAAATTTAGACTTAGCTAAATTTCAAGCACATGAGATTTCCCTAAATTTTTGAAATAAGCTATGGAATGTTGTCTAAATTCTTGTGGGTAGTATTATGTTGTGTTTAATGAATTTCTATACATGGTTTTGAATTTAAGCTTTTGTTCATACTTGGGTTTTGGTAGAGTCCATAATATAAGGTCAGGACTTGTTCAGGTGGCCTGAGTGCACCAAAGGGCTCCCTAGACCTATGAGATGGATCTTTTGAAAGTATTTGATGTTTCCATAGCTTGTGTGTGTGTGTGGGTAGGGGACTAGGTACCCTAGGTGAGTGGCTCACCATAGGTGTTGGAACCCTAAAGTGGTTACCAGATGATCCTATGGGTGGGTTAGTAAAAAGTGATAACCTAAAAATGAATCTGTGAAAGGGGGGAAACAAAAGATAATGAAAGAAAACATATTAATGGTCACATAGTCCTGTTGGAGTACCGAGACCATGGATAACTGCCAAGATAGATCCCTATTCATAAAGGGGGGACTGGGGTTACATGTTTTCTAGGAAGGATCCCAAAATCTAGGATATGTGATGACACTCGCCTAGAGGGTATGCTTGGAACCTAACCCTTGTGATTAGTAAAGTGATATATTGTTATGTTATTTCTTTTAGATTAGGGTTTTTTGTAGCCTTAGATTGCTTAGGGCCTTGTGAGTATCTTGGTTCTATCTCCTAGCATGGGGGGTGGAACCTCATCATTTCCACATGGTTGGGTGGCAAAAATCTTTTGAGGTCATGTTCGTGGTTCGTGACTTGGATGCATACAAATTTATGTATTGATGCAGATATTTGTATTTTGTATTATGTATTTTTGAAAGGAAAGATGAAAAGATATTTTGTAATGCCTTCGGGCCATTCATGTATTTGTTATTATGAGATCTATTATCAGAAAGATGTAATTGAAAAGAAAAGCAATGTAATTGGGAGGGATAGTTCTAGGCTTTGTTTCAAGGGTTGTTATTTGAAAGATTAAAGTTGGAAATATATTATGTCATGTTGAAATTATCTTTTCTATCTCTCCTATGTTGCAATGAAAGAAAATGTTTATTATGCTAAGGTTAAGATGTAATTTGTAAGGAATAGTTATTCAGTGTGTAGGAAGGAGTAATGAAATTAGTATATAAAGTAAGAAATATAATTCTAAATGAAATGTTATTTTCTTACCCTATCTCTTAGTTCTAAAATGTGAAAGTAAAGAAAGGAAATTAAATTAAATTTGGATAAGTAATGTAAAGATGTTAGTGAATGAATTCATTAAGGGAACCTTAAGGAATGTAAATGTGAAGCAGTAGTGATGTAATGTTAGAAAAAAAATTTGTTAGTTGCAATTTTGGTCATAAGACCTGATTCCTTATGGGTTCCCTAGCGGGGACATTACAACATGTGAGCTTCAGGGATGACAGACAGGGTACTGAATAATGTTTGATGGTTTGCACAAGGTACAGAAAGCAGGATGATGTTAGTTGTGGCTTGTGTTTTGGAGTAGACCTATTCGGTGGCCGACTTCAGAGATGTAGCATGTATTATGGATGGTCAACTTGAATTAAGGATGTCAATCCTTAATTGTTGTAATGCAATTGTTATATAATTGTTTCAGATATCGTGTGTATCTTAGCAAGGAGTTATGTAATTATTTGTATATTAGGAAAGCCTAATTGGTTGACCTGATCATGTAGAATGTAATAGGGTATATATGTAAGATCTTTTATTTTAAAAAGATGTGGAGAGAATGTATGTGATGTAAAATAGATTTTGGAAGCTACGAGCTTGTGTCTATTGGATGTAGAGCAGAGGATAAATTGAGTACTTCATTGGAACTGATCAAGCAAAGACAGTTTATATCAGACAGTTCAAAAGATTGTATATTTCTTCATATACACTTGTGTTGCGAATAGTGAGTTCTAAAGGTGGACATAACCTTCTTTGGGCAGTGAGCCTCCCTCTTTTCTCAACTCCTAACAAGGTCTATCCTCTAACAAGGACTGTGTACTGTAATGTTTTAATTAGCTCCTAACAGGGCTAGATCTTCTAACAAAGATACTATACTCTTAGTACATCATTAGTGGGTGTTAATTTCCACTAGGGTTTTAAATTTAACAGGGTTTCCTCGAAAAAAAATATTGTGTTATTGTGTTGGCATTCATTGTGTTCATTTGATTTAATATTGCTTCTATTCAAAGTTTAATAATTTGGCATACAACTAATTCACACCCCCCCCCTCTCAGTTGTATTGGTGGACTGTTATTCCTAAAAATTGGTATCAGAGCAACTGGTCCTTAGAGATAAATCTTAACAGCTTAAGGTGATCTTGGAGATGACATTCTATAGGAAGGCTAGTCTGAAATTTAATTCTAAAAACTTTGACAGTTGGAAGAAAAAGATGCAAACTCATTTGCTATGTTTGGGCATCGACTACTGGATGATTACAAATATTTAGGTGGCAATGAAAGATGAGGATGAATTGGAAAAAGATACTGATTATGAGAAGAAGATATTTTCATATAACATGGTTGCAAGGGAAGTACTGATCAGTGCACTCTCTAAAGGACACTTTATTGAGGTAAAAGATATGGTTTTTGCACACAAGATTTGGACAAGTTTAGAAGCATTATATGAAGGAGACAAGTTTACCAAGTGAGAAAAGTTACAGAATTGGAAAACAAGGATGGAGAAGCTATAAATGAAGGATGATGAAAGTGTTAGGTCTTATGTACAAAGAGTTACAGAGGTTGTGATTGGAATCAGAAATTGTGGAGGCACCTTTGAAGAGGAAGAAGTCATTTCAAAGATTCTTAGATCATTGACAACTATTTACAAGAACAAAATTCAGGCTATAGAAGAGATTATACCTTTGACTCCAAACTGCAGCAGAGAAATGTTGATTGCAAAGCTACCTACCTTTGAAGCTACAGAATTGGGAGATTATATACCTAAAGTTGAGACAATATTTAAAGCATCTACACAAAAGAAGATAATGTCTACACTTCCGAGCACCAACAGTGAGAACATAAAAGAAGAACTCGGTGAATATGTTGATGAATGGGAACAAATACAAGAAGAGGAAAGAAAGCTAGATGAGCTTGTTGCACTAATCGCTAGAAGAGAAAAGAGAGGCAAGGGTAAATTTGAAGGAAAGTTACCTTTGAAATGTTTTTCATGCAATAAGGTAGGTCACTTTGCATCTAGATGTCCTACAAGAGTTCCTAAGTACAAACCTAAGTTTTTCAAGCCTAAGTATTCAAAGGATAAGGAATGTTATTATGCTAGTGAAGGTATTTCTGATGATGATGATTTGGATTATGAGGAGATTGGATTTATTGCTATAAAAGATGAAAAAAATAGTACATGAGGAAAAAGCTTTAGTATCACATGTTGACAATAAATTTGAATGGATTATAGACAATGGTTGCTCACATCATGTGACTGGAGACAAATATTTTTTTATTAAATTAATGAAGTATGATGGTGGTGTTGTAATATTCAGAGACAATGTTCCTAAATATATCATAGGAGTAGGATCTATTACTTTGGATGGAAAAACTATTACTGACAATGTATTGCTTTATGATGGACTTAAGAATAACTTGTTGAGTGTTGGAAAACTAATGGATAAGGGATTTCAATTAAAGTTCTTTGATGGGAAATATTTTATCAGAGGTAAGACATGAAACTTGATTGCAAGTAGTACTAAATTTAGAGGTAATGTATTTAAGTTAAATATATCTAGAGCTTCTTGTTTTATTGCGAAGGTAGATGATAGTTGGTTATGGCACAAAATATTTTGTCATGTTAATTTTGATAATATTGTGAAGGCAAGTTTGACTAATGTAGTAAGAGATCTACCAAAGATTTTTAAACCATCTAACACCATATGCAGAGAATGTGATATGGGAAAATAGACTAGAAGCAGTTATAAAAGTAAAGCATATACAACAAAAGGAAAGTTGGATCTGGTACATACAAACCTATGTGGACCTACAAGGACAAGATCATACTATGGTGAAAGGTATTTTATACTTTTTCTTGATGACTTTCAAGAATGATGTGGGTCACTTACTTGAAAGAGAAATCAGAAGCTTTTGATAAATTCAAGATATTCAAAGCAAAAGTAGAGAATGAATCAGGCTTAAAGATAAAATGTTTGAGGTCAGACAAAGGTAGAGATTTTACTTCAAATCTATTCAATTCTTATTGTGAAGAGCATGGAATACAAAGAAAAACATATGCTCCTAGGACTCCATAGCAGAATGGGATAGCAGAGAAAAGGAACAGAACAATATTGGATGTTGCTAGAACAATGTTTCTTGAAGGAAATATATATCATGTGCATTGGAGAGAAGATGTTGGGACAACGGTGTACACATTGAACAAAATTAAAATCAGAGAAGGTACAAGTAAAACTCCCTATGAATTATGGTTTGATCATACTCCTACTGTAAAATATTTTAGAATATTTAGTAGTAAATGCTATATCAAAAGAGATGATGAGATAGGGAAATTTGATGCTAGAAGTGATGAAGGAATTTTCCTTGGTTATTCTACTAAGAGAAAGGCTTAAAAATGTTTTAACCTGAGATTAAGAAAGATGATTGAAAGTAACAATGTGAAGATAGATGAAAGGTTTCAGATACAAGAGAGAATGTATAATTGTAATTAAAATACAAAGATCAATGAGGCTACCACTACTGAAGAAGAAGAACTTGTTGAAACTGAATGTGAAAATGAGACTTGATGATACAAATGAGGCTACTGAGATTCCTAAGACTTTGAGGTATGTAAAGATAAATCATCCTGAAATATTTTTTTTATTGGTAATACAAATCAAGGAGTAATGACTAGATCAAAGGCTAGAGAAGAAATTTGTTTGATTTCTCAAGTTGAACCAAAGACTACAGATGAAGCTTGTAGAGATGAATCTTGGATAAATGCTATGAAGGAAGAGTTAGATAAGATAAATAAAAATAACACTTGTGAATTGGTTCTTAGACCTAAAGAAAATAATGTAATAGGAACTAAGTGGGTTTTCAAAAACACAATAAATGAAGGAGTTGTTGTAAGAAACAAAGCAAGATTGGTATGTAAAGGTTATTCACAACAAGAAGGTATAAAATTTGAAGAGACATTTTCTCCTATTTCTAGGATAGAAGTTGTGAGATTATTCTTGGCTTATGCTACACATAATAAATTCAAGGTATATCAGATGGATGTGAAATCTACATTCTTAAATGGGGATATTGAAGAAGAAGTGTATATAGAACAACTTGATGGATTTCCTCTATGCGAAGATAGAGACATGGTATGCAAGTTGAAGAAGGCATTGTATGGAATGAAGCAAGCTCCAAGGGCTTGGTATGCAAGGTTAGACAAATACTTACTTTGGCCTGGATTCAGAAAAGGTATTGCTAACAATAATTTGTATTTAAGAACTAGTGAAGATGGAGTTGTGATAATAGAAGTTTTTGTTGATGAGATTATATTTGGAGGCAATGATGAATTGTGTGAGAAATTTTCTAAAGTGATGGAAAATGAATTTGATATGTCCATGATAGGTGAAATGAAATTATTTCTTGGATTGCAAATAAATCAGAGCAAGAATCACATTTTTATTTCTCAAACTAAGTATCTTAAAGAAATGTTGAAAAAGTTTGGTATGGAAGACTGTAAACCATTTGGTACACCCATGGTGATAGGTAATAAGCTGAAAAATGATGATGAGACAAAGTATGTTTTTTAGACCAAGTATAGATCAATGGTTGGTGGATTACAATATCTGACTCATACCAAACTAGATATTGCTAATGTTGTTGGAATTGTGGCTAGATATCAGGCAGAACCTAAAGAGACACACCTAGTTGTTGTGAAAAGTATAATTAGATATCTGAAAGGAACAACGGAATATGGCCTATGGTATGATAGAAATGATGACTTTGAACTCCATGCTTATACTGATGCTGATTGGGTAGGGAATATTGATGACAAGAAGAAAACTAGTGGAGGTGCATTTTTCCTTGGGAAAAAGTTAGTTTCATGGCTAAGTAAGAAACATGATTGTATAGCTCAATCTACTGTAGAATCAGAGTATGTTGTTGCTGCTATTAACTGCACTCAAATTGTTTGGATGAAACAAATGTTGAAACACATTGGAATGACTTTTGATGAACTAATGGTTATCCATTGTGATAACACTAGTATAGTAAACATGTCAAAGAATCTTGTGATGCACTCTAAAATGAAGCATATTTCTATTAAGTATCACTTCTTGAGAGATAAGGTAGAAGAGAGGGAAATAAAATTAGAATACATTATCACAAAGGATCAGATAGCAGACATCTTTACAAACTCATTTCCAAAAGACACCTTTGAGTATCTCAGAGGTATGCTTGGAGTGCACGCCCCTCCTAGTCAAAATTAATTGATGCATGGATGCATCAGTCCAGAGGTTTTTAAAGCATTATCATATTCTGGACTTGATGTAGGGATCTACTCCTCAGGGGGAGTGATCATTGAAGACAATTGTTGAAGACAGTTGATGATTTATGGCACCCTTTGCCATTGTTGTCAAAAGGGGAAAGAGACTATGTGAAAATCCTATAGGAAAGAGACTATGTATTGGGGAAAGAGACTGTGTGGTAAAGGTATTGAGAGAAAACTTTTGGGTTGATGGATTTTCCCATATGTTGCCATCAATGCCAAAGGGAGAGATTGTTGGATATTGCTAATGCATTGGAGAGATTGTTGATACATTTAATATGTTTAATCACTATGTTGAGTGATGTTGGAATTGTTGCTATTGTCATTCATGTTTTGTCATTGATGTCAACATATATTTCTGAGAAGAGAAGAGACTGGTTATTATAGTGTACAAACACTATACAGATATTTTAGAATGTGTGAAGTTAGTTGTGTGTACTGAAAGGTGTTGTGATCTTATATCTAAGATTTCATAATTTTATATTTCATATTGGCTGAGCTACAAAAGATTTGGTGAAGACTGGTTACTGGACACTGACAGTGGAAGTTGTCAGAGTAAGTCTCTAAGTTTTTGGAATATCTTACAAGCAATGAGGTTTCAGTGTATGCAAGCTTCAGGGATGATAGATAGGGTACTGAAGAATGTTTGATGGTCTGCGCAAGGTACAAAAAGAAAGATGACATTAGTTGTGGCGTGTGTTATGGAGTAGACCTACTTAGTGGCTGACTTCAGAGATGTAGCATGTATTATGGATGGAAAACTTAAATTAAGGATGTCGATCCTTAATTATTGTAATGTAATTGTTATATAATTATTTTAGATACCATGTGTATCTTAGCAAGGATTTATGTAATTGTTTGTATATTAGGAAATCCTAATTGGCCAACCTGATCATGTAGAATGTAATAGGGTATATATGTAAGATCTTTTCTTTTGAAAAGATATGGAGAGAATGTATGTGATGTAAAAGATATTATGGAAGCTGTGAGCTTATGTCTATTGGATGTAGAGAAGAGGATAAATTGAGTACTTCATTGGAACTGATCAAGAAAAGACAGTTTCTATCAGATAGTTCAAAAGATTGTGTATTTCTTCATATACACTTGTGGTGTGAATAGTAAGTTCTGAAGGTGGACATAACCTTCTTTGGGAACAGAGTCCTAAAATCTGCATATTTACTTTTTGCTTGCTGATTTCTGACATTTAATGCTTGTTTTGATTGTTTCCATGATTCTGATTGCTGAGGGAGCATAGCTTGGATTGCAGATCTTTGTACCTAAGGTGAGTTGCTATAGTCTCTATAACATTTGGATTTTGGGCATAAAATGAATCTCTCATGTGTCTAGCTTGAGTGTTTATTGCTTTCATAGATCACACTTCAATTTTGGGCTCTAAAAAGAACATAGATTCACTTTCTTGCATATGTGTTTCACATAGTAATTAGGCCCTATGAACACTATTTGTGGCATTCTTGAGAGAGTGGGTTTCTTACGAAGCTCTTCTTGATGATAGAACCCCTTGTAGGTAGGGAGGATATTGTTACTATCTCACGGTCTTACTTTGTTTAGTCCTCAACATTGATCGGTATGTTCTCTCTTGGTACCACTTAGAGAGTTCGATAGACATTGTTGTTGACATCATGAACCTTGGTGAGGTGGTTTCAATCTTAGCATGTCAATGAACTTGCTTGCTATGTTTGGGTGAAGTGAAGAGGCTAGAGGATTATGCTCTACTCCCTTTTTGGGTAGTACCAAAAACACAGATCCTTGAATCTAAACCAAGTCCCCATGTGGTCCTTTTTGTGAGTCACCTTTTTAGAGAGAGTTAACTATAGTGGACATTCCCTTTATTGGGTCAACCATGTGGACAGAACCTCAAGCAGTAATAGCCATTTTTTCCATGGTAGCAATAACCACTATACAAATGTCCTTGTGGAAGAAATCCCCATGGATGTGGTTTCTTGTTGGGCTATCAGATCTCCTCGACATCTCTAATTGATTAAATTCTTGGAATGTGTCAAAATGTGTCAAAACCTCGGTGCACCTGGATTGGAGTTTGCCCTCTTGAGATTGCAAAAGTTGTAGAGTCAAACCATTACTAAGAACCATAGTGCAACCAATTTTTTATATTCTAAGGTTATGTGCATGATTGGAAAAACATTTTGAGAACATACACAGGTAGAATCTTTAAGGAGTAGCATTCTAAGTCACTATTCTTGTTCATGTGCAAGGTTTCTTTTTCCCTTTCTCATTGTTTGAAGACATTGTTTCTTGAACTCCTTGATTGTTGTTTTACATGCTTGATCAATGATAAAATTTGTTGATGTTTTTATGTGATCTTTTAAAACAAACAAAAATTGAGTTCCTAAGTTTACAACTTGCTATTAAGTGGTCTGATCCTATTTCATCACCTGGTCCTATGTACTTTTTCATGTGAGCTTTCATTTTCTCACGCGAACCCTACATTCTCTCATGTGAGATTTCATATCCTCGCGCGATGTTTTGCTACAGTCTTGTTAGAAATTTTTGCCAGTCATTTTAGCCTGATTTGTTGTTTCTTTGCATGAGGCTGGCATATTCTCACATGGACCCTGGCATTTCTTTGCACGGGACTGCATTTCCTCGCGTGAACCTGTCTTGCAGTCTGTCAAACAGTGAGTTGATCCCTGTCATTTCTAGTTTTCCTTGGTTGATCCAGATTATAGTAGGTTACTTACCTCATTATTGGAAGCTTGTTTTCACCTTGGATTCCTATGCTTGACCTCTTGGATTAGTGTTCTTTGATTTCACAAGTGACCTTTCTTGGAATCGGCTAGTTAGAGATCATCCTTGTTGAGAAAGTAAACCTTTAGATTCTTTGATAACATGCTTGGAGAGTTTTAGTAATCTCTTGTCCAATTCACTTCCATAACAAAACCAAATTCAATCAAATATAACTTGGATAAATCATCCTCCTAATCCATATGTGCTAGGGTACTTACCCATTTATTGGGAACCTCTATGGCAGTGTTGGTTTATGCCTTTTACAAAAATTGTATCTTATCACCTCTCTTTTGGACAATTGAGTGCTTTCACTATCCTAGTTTGATACCAATGTTTATTAGGGTCATCTTATCACCTAGGATGTTTTCTTTCATGTCAATTACAACAAGGTATCAACTAAATTAGGGAAAATGACCTCAAGTAGTCTTTGACCAATTACCCTTAGTGAAAACTCACCAAAAATGTAAGGGAAAAGAGCTCATCTTTGATCAATCCCCTAGGAATACCTCAGAAGCTTGGTTTGATCCCAAGAGTAATCTTAGCAAGTTGAGCACACCCTTAGCACCTTCTCATTTAGATATGGATATGAGTTACATAATGACTCAAAGAGAGAGGGAAGAAAGGGATAAAAGTCTTGACAACATATTCGAAAGACATAGAGACACCATTCTATTTGGTAGTTCCTCTAATGAAAATCAACCAGTCTCATCTCTTATTTCTACTAGATATATGGATGCTCACCAAAGGACTGAAAGGGAAATGAAGAGGTCCTATCAAGAAGAGAAATCACAACATGAGAGTCAAGACGGTGAACCTTATGATACTCATGTGAATGCAGCATATACCAATGACTTGTTTAAACATTCAAGACCAAGTTCACCACTCCAAAAAAATTCAAGATACACAAGTGAAAGACTTAAGAGGATTGAGCATGAAAAGAAAGCCTTCCTAGATGAACAAGCTACAAAGGAAGAGAAGTTTAGACTCCTAGAGTCGGAAAGACAAGCCTTATTGGAAATAGAAAGGATAGCCGCATAAGAAGAGAAAGATAGACTCTTGGCTTAGCAACTTAATGATCAATACAACAACATGTGTGTTGGTGGTGGAAACAACTCTCCTCCACCCACTCCTCCTAAGACTCCATGAAGTGGAAGATATTAAATATCACCTTCACAATCTCCTAGCCCTAGAGGAAGAGGGGCTTCACAACAAGAGCATTATAGGAGACAAACACCTCCTAGGAACTCAAAACAACCTTCACAACATGCTCACCATGGTTCACAATATGGGGGAAGTAGCTCAAGTCTTGACCTCAACTCCCAAGATTTCATGAAGCTACATCAAGAACCACTCTTTCAATAGTATGTGGAGAGGTACTTGGAGCAAAACAAAGATAAGTTCCTAGAGAGTTTAATAAACAAAGGTGCTAGGGTCCCCTATAATTTTGATGTGGACAAGAAGATCAAGAAGCAAGGTCCATCCCAAGAAGAAGAGATCAAGAAAATTAAGCGTATGATGGAAAAGGTGTTGGCACCCAAGAGTGCATTATCGCTTGATTCAATTTGTCCTTATCCTTTTGACAAGAGTGTGAGCATGAAAGACTTTCCTAGAAAGGTTGAGATCCCTCCCTATGACAAGTATGATGGTAATGGAGATCCACATGATCATGTGCGGCAATTTTATATTATGAGTTTTGAGTTCCATCAAGATGACTCATACCTCATGAGATTGTTCCCAAGGAGTTTTAAGGGTCAAGTGATGTAATGGTTCACCAAAATAACTCCCCCCGTCAAGACTTTCAAAGAGCTTGTCCATAGATTTGTCCAACACTTTGCGTACAACCTTTCAAGATTTGTCACCATGTTGGACTTATGAAACTTAAATCAAAATCAAGGGGAATCCTTTGTCACTTTCTTGCAAAGGTGGAGATGATAATGTTCTCGCTACTCTAGGACCATTCCTAAAGATGAGAAGATTGACATCCTTATTAACAACTTGGTTCCTGCGATGCGGTATGAAGTTAGGAAGATGGTCTTGTTGGATACAATTGTCTGAAGGAGATTGTTG
Organism: Chamaecyparis obtusa; assembly: GCA_027943335.1. Taxonomy (NCBI): domain Eukaryota; kingdom Viridiplantae; phylum Streptophyta; class Pinopsida; order Cupressales; family Cupressaceae; genus Chamaecyparis; species Chamaecyparis obtusa. Next base: position 503,751 of record BSBK01004908.1, on the reverse strand, counting down.
GATTAATTGTGTGTTGTTTTTGATGTCACAAAATGTCATATCATTTACCGAGCTCAGTCGGTCTGCAAGTAGTTTTCAGTATCTACCAAGATATTTTGGGCATCAAAGAAAAGTATGGTAGAAAATAGTGTTAACCGAGCTTCCATGGTCATCAAAGGAAAGTTAGTGTTTACCGAGTTCACTCGGTCTCCAAAGGATCTTGCATAATTCATAGTGCTTACCGAGTTCTCTCGGTCACCAAAGGAAATATCTTCGGATTAGTGTTTACCGAGCAAGGTCAGCCCAGTGAAGGATTTTGTTATTTTGAGAAATAAAGTTTGTTTATTCCATCTGACTGTTATAATGATTAGTAATGTTATTAGTGCCGACTTGACAATCTGAATGGACAATCCAAATGGTATATATAGAAGGTCAAGTTGTGATTTAAAAAGTGTGCAAGTGGAAAAGAAGGAAAGTGTGAGCGAATTTTGAAGGATGATTAGATATCCTTGAAGAGCAGCAAAGATATATTTGATTAGGAAGGATCTAGTGAAGCAAAATAGGGATCTGTAATCAGTAATTCAGTTGCATCATTATTCAGGTCACTTCATTGTTACTTTCTTACCATTGTAGTAGTGATTTCAAAATCTCCTAACCGAGTTGGTTTAACAGCCATTTTGTAAATCCTCTAACAAGGTGACAGTTCTATTGAATTGTTTCAAGACCTCTTACAAGGCCACTCCTAATAGGGTGTTTAAATCCTCTAACAAGGTTACACCTAATAGTGTGTTTTGTAACCTTTAACCCGGTTGGCTCCTAACAAGGCTCACTTCAGAAGAGTGAAAAATAGTAACTAGTTACATTGATGGTTTTTCCCATATTGGGTTTCCACATTAAATCCAGTGTCTCTTGTGTTCATGATACTTTCTTTATTCATGTATGTTAATCACTGATGAATGCTTAAGAATAGTTATAATTAATACTCACTACAATAACCAAGTTTTTAGTATAACAATAGTAAATGATTTAATGAAACATCTAAGGGATCTGTGGTAATATTTTTGTGGTTAACTGATTCACCCCCCCCCCCTCTCAGTTACTCCATCTATATTTCCAACAATTGGTATCAAAGCTTTTGGTGCTTGCAGGAAGGGTTTCAAGGACCTAAGCTAAAGATCAGGATGTCTTACAAGAGAGAAATTCCAAGGCTTAACAAAGATAACTTTTCAGCATGGCAAGGTCTCATGAGACTTCATCTGGCTTCCATTGGTGATTCAGGATGCAAATATATTGATCAAGAATATACAGTTCATGCTGGCACATTAACTGTTGAAGACATTGCAGAGAAAAAGAACCATAACACCATGATGATAGACATTGCATTAGCTCTTAGCTATGAAGAATTTTATGAGATCAAAGATTGCACAACTGCTTATGAAATGTGGAACAAGCTGAAGAAAATTTATGGTGGTGATGACAATGTGAAGAGAGCCAAAGCAGAAAGCCTAAGAGGACAGTTTGATTAGATGAAGATGAAAGAAGATGAAAACATTGCAAAATATGTTGAAAGGATCAAGGTGAGTGTTAGTGCAATCAGAGCTTCTGGAGGAAAAATTGATGATGAAACTGTTATAAGTAAGGTTCTTAGAACATTGCTTCCTATCTATGCAATAAGAGTATCTTCTATTCAAGAAAGAAGATGTGAACAAAATCACAATATAACTTTGGATGCCTTAGTTGGAAGGTTGACAGCTTTTGAATTAGATAACTATGACAACTATGTTCCAACTTCTAAAAATATTGAATCAGCATTTGAGGCCAAACTTTCACTTAAGAAGGGCAAGAAAATCCAGTCAGAAAGTGAAGAAGAATCAGAGGAAAGTTTAGATAGTGATCTTGAAGTTATTGAAGCATTACTTGCAAAGAAATATACTAGAGGCAGAGGTAAATACAAAGGTAAAACTCCTTTAATCTATTTTTCATGTGAAGAAATTGGTCATATTGCAGCTAGGTGCCCAAACAAGCAAAGCAAGGATGAGAAGAAAGGTCACAAGTACAATGGCAAGAAGAATTTCAAGTCATTCAAGGATAAAGGTAAGAAAACATGTTTTTTGGCTAAGGATTCTGATGATAGTGAAGAAGAAATTGTCTTCATTTCTGTAAAAGATGAATCTGATGATGATGAAGATGAGATGGCACTTATCTCTCATATAAGAAAAGATGATACATGGATTATAGATAGTGGATGCTCACATCATATGACTGGTGACATAACAAAGTTTGAACACCTTGAAGACTATGATGGTGGTAATGTAAGGTTTGGAAACAATGAACCTTGTTGTATAAAAGGAAGAGGACAAATTTCATTAACCAAAGAACTTATATGTGATAATGTGTATTGGGTTGAAGGACTAAAGCATAATCTTCTAAGTGTAGCACAACTAATCAACATTGGATTCAAGGTTGAATTCATGAATGGGAAAGCAAGATTGCTGGATGACAAAGGAAAACTGATTGGTTCAGGCAAACAAACCAAAGGTAACCTATTTTATCTTGATCTTGGTGAATGCTCATGTTTTATTGCTCAAATTGAAGAAAGTTGGTTATGGCACAAAAGGTTATGTCATGTAAATTTTGATAATATGGTGAAAATAAGCAAATTCAAGAAAGTAAGAGGTATTCCTACTTTGAAGAAACCTGATGTTGGTCTATGCAAGAATTGTCAGATTGGTAAAATGGGAAAGACTAGCTTTAAAAGTAAAAACTATCAGTCTAAAGATATTTTGGATATTGTGCATACTGACTTATGTGGACCTATTGGAATTGAAAGCTATACTGGAGAAAAATTCTTTATTCTCTTTGTTGATGATTACTCTAGAATGATGACTGTTATGTATTTAAGAGAAAAATCAGAAGCATTTGAGAAATTCAAATGGTATTTGGCAAGAGTAGAAAAGGAAATAGGAAAAAGAATGAAGTGCTTAAGATCAGACAAAGGTGGTGAATTCATCTCCCATGAATTCAATAATTTTTGCATTGAAAGAGGAATCAAAAGACAGGTATCGGCCCCAAGAACTCTTGAGCAGAATGGAATAGTTGAAAGAAGGAACAGATCTATCATGGATTGTGCAAGGACTCTAATGATTGAAAAGAACATTGCTATGAAATACTGGAAGGAAGCTATTAGCATTGTAGTTCATACCTTGAACCGAGTACAGTTGAAGAAAGACACATTCAAAACTCCTTATGAGTTATGGTATGCCTATAAACCCAATGTAAGTTATCTGAAAGTATTTGGTAGTAAATGTTACATCTTAAAAGAATCTAGAAAAGGAAAACTTGATGTAAAAAGTGATGAAGGAATATTTTTGGGATATTCTTGCAAAAGTAAAGCATATAGATGTCTGAATTTGTCTACTCACAAAATCCTAGAAAGTGCACATGTGAAAGTTGATGAGTTTGCAGAAAAGACTGAAGAAGAAAGCAAAAAGGAACCAGAGGATTACAAAACATTTGTTTACATTGAACCGGATACATTTCCAGACACATCTATCAATAAGGAAACTGCATCTACTGAGCCTAGTACAGTAACTGAGTCACAAGAAGAAGTTCAAACTGAGTCACAAGAAACCAAGTCTCAACCTGAAGCTACCGAGCAAATATCTACCGAGCCCAAGCAAACTGAACCTGAAGATTAAATTCAAGAAAATGACAATATAACTCATTCAAGAGGCAAGGAACCTATATTGGCCAAGTATGTTAGAAAGCATCATACACCAGATTAGATTATTGGAAACAAATCAGATGGTACTATGACAAGAAGTAAACTGAAAGGTACATGTTTACTTGCTGATTTTGAACCCAGAAATGTTAAAAATGCATTGGAAAATGAAATTTGGATTGAGGCTATGAATGAAGAAATAGAACAAATAGAGAAAAACAAGACATGGACTCTTGTACCTAGGCCTAAAGACAAAAATGTAATTGGAACAAAATGGGTATTCAGAAACAAGCTGAATGAAGATGGTCAAGTATCTAGAAACAAAGCTAGATTACTATGTAAAGGGTATTCTCAAGAAGAAGGTATAGATTATGGAGAGACTTTTGCTCCTATTGAAAGATTAGAAGGTGTAAGAACTCTACTTGCATATGCAACACATAAAGGATTTAAGGTATATCAGATGGATGTAAAATCTACATTTCTCAATGGTATTCTTGATAAAGAAGTCTACATTGAGAAACCTGAAGGTTTTGTTGATCTAGACAAAAAGGATATGATCTGCAAGTTACACAAAGCATTGTATGGTCTGAAACAAGCCCCTAGAGCATGGTATGAAAGATTACATAACTATCTTATACAGATTGGTTTCAAAAGAGCTAATGATAACAATAGTTTATATATCAAAGAAGGACCAGATAATAGAATTGTTTTGGTAGAAATATTTGTGGATGATACTATGTTTACAAGTAATGATGATCAGTGCAAAGAATTTTTAGATAAAATGAACAAAGAATTTGAAATGTCTATGTTTGGTCAAATAAAGTTTTTTTTTGGTCTTCAAATTTAGCAGAGCAAGAACGGTATCTACATTACTCGTTCTAAATACATCAAGGAAATACTTAAGTTTGGTATGGAAGATGCAAGACCACTTGGTACACCCATGTGTACAGGACTAAAGCTTACAAAAGATGATGATTCAAAAGAAGTAGATCAGACCTTATACAGATCAATGATTGGAAAATTATAGTATGTAGTTCATACAAGGCCTGATATTGCCTTAGCAGTTGGTATAGTAGCAAGATTCTCAGCAAAACCCAGAGAAAATTATATGATGGCAATCAAAAGAATCTTGAGATACTTGAAAGGAACTGAAGATTATGGCTTGTGGTATAAATTTGGAGGCAATCTGGACTTAAAAGTGTTTACTAATGTTGATTGGGCAGGAAACATTGATGATAGAAAGAGTACAAGTGGTGGAGCATTCTTTCTTAGCAAGAGGTTGGTATCTTGGACTAGTAAAAAGCAAAATTGCACATCCCAATCCACAGCCGAAGCAGAATATGTTGCTGCAGTAGTAAACTACTCTAATATTGTTTGGTTTAAATAGTTATTGAAAGGCATGAAGGTTGAGATCAAAGAACCAGTTGTTATATTTTGTGATAATACAAGTGCAATAAATATTTCAAAGAATCCAGTAATGCATTCCAAAACCAAGCACATTGCTATAAAATATCACTTTGTCAGAGAATTGGTGCAGGACAAGGAAATTAGATTGGAATATATTCATACAAAAGAACAAATTGCACATATATTCACCAAGCCACTACCTAAGGATGCATTCTTGTATCTAAGAGGTAAGTTAGGGGTCATTCCCCTATCTGAGGCTCACTAAATGAAGTTTTAGTGATGCATCAACCAGAGCATATTGAAGATCAGTCAGTTGATGCAGCTTAGTCAAGGAATCATTGCATATGAATCAGTACTCAAGGTACATTGCTATTCACCTAGTATGTGTTGTCTTTGGCATGTGTTGTCAAAGAGGGAGAGTTTGTTGTCATACTTCAAGAAATTTCTTAAGATTTCTAAGAGGGAGAGTTTTCTTGGAGAGTTTTCAGTCAGAAAGAGAAGTTTGCTGACAAAGGGAGTTCTCATAGATGAGAATCAAAATGAAACTAAGGATATGTTCCTTACTCTATGTTTTCTATGAAATTTCATTGTGTTATGACATGTTGTGTTGCCATTAATGCCAAAGAGGGAGATTGTTGGATACAATTGTCTGAAGGAGATTGTTGGATTAATTATGTGTTGTCTTTGATGTCACACAAATGTCATATCATTTACTAAGCTCAATCAGTCAGCAAAGTAGTTCCCATCATTTACCAAGCTCAGTCAGTCTGCAGGTGGTTTTCAATATCTACCGAGATATTTTGGGCATCAAAGAAAAGTATGGCAGAAAATAGTGTTAACCGAGCTTCCATGGTCATCAAAGGAAAGTTAGTGTTTACCGAGTTCACTCGATCTCCAAAGGATGTTGCAGAATTTGTAGTGCTTACCGATTTCTCTCAGTCACCAAAGGAAATCTCTTCGGCTTAGTGTTTACCGAGCAAGGTCTGCCCAATGAAGGATTTTGTTATTTTGAGAAATAAATTTTATTTATTCTAGCCGACTGTTGTAATGATTAGTAATGTTATTAGTGCCGACTTGAAAATCTGAATGGACAATCCAAATGGTATATATAGAAGGTCAAGTTGTGAATTAAAAAGTGTGCAAGTGGAAAAGAAGGAAAGTGTGAGTGAATTTTGAAGGATGATTAGATATCCTTGAAGAGTAGCAGAGATATATTTGATCAGGAAGGATCTAGTGAAGCAGAACAGAGATCTGTAATCAGCAATTTAGTTGCATCATTATTCAGGTCACTTCATTGTTACTTTCTTACCATTGTAGCAGTGATTTCAAAATCTCCTAACTGAGTTGGTTTAACAGCCATTTTGTAAATCCTCTAACAAGGTGAAAATTCTATTGAATTGTTTCAAGACCTCTTACAAGGCCACTCCTAATAGGGTGTTTAAATTCTCTAACAAGGTCACACCTAACAGTGTGTTTTGTAACCTTTAACCGGGTTGGCTCCTAACAGGGCTCACTTCAGAAGAGTGAAAAATAGTAACTAGTTACATTGGTGGTTTTTCCCATATTTGGTTTCCATGTTAAATCTGGTGTCTCTTGTGTTCATGATACTTTCTTTATTCATGTATGTTAATCACTGATGAATTCTTAAGAATAGTTATAATTAATATTCACTGCAATAACTGAGTTTTTAGTATAACAACAATAAATGATTTAATGAAACATCTAAGGGATCTGTGGTAATATTTTTGTGGTTAACTAATTCACCCCCCCACCCTCTCAGTTACTCCATCTATATTTCCAACAGGTCTTTGATTCCTTTGACACCATGGTTGAAACCGCATGTAGGATTGAGGATGTTTTGAAAGAACAAGGAATTTTGGCCAACAACAAAAACAACAACAATGGTCAAAATAACAACAACTCAAATAAGGATAAAGGAAAGAACTCACATTGGAATAGGAACAAACAAGTGGTTAATGATGGAGTCATGGAATCTTCTCAACCCAAAGATCAAGTTGTTCTTCACTTACCTAGTAATGTTCAAGCCATGAAACTCAATGCATCTAACCAACAAGAGCATAATCCAAGATATCAAGGTAAGCCTAAGAAAGAGCGGCGACAGTTGTCTAAGCTTGGTGATTCATATGAGGATGTCTTGAAAACACTCATTGCTAACAACCTTTTGCATCCTCAAGACCTCGCAAAGCATTATATACTTGATGTTAAGCCACATTGGTGGGATGAGAAAGCCTTCTGCAAATTTCATAATGGCATTGGACATAATATTGAAAACTGTTGGAAACTTAAGCATATCATCCAAGATCTCATTGAGAATGGAAAACTTTAGATAGATGGATTGAACACCAATGTTGATCATAAGGCTTTCAAAGAGCCTTTGCCTAAGTATGAGAAGGGGGAAACCTCTAAACCTAAGAATGGCAAGGCTGAGATCAATTACACTTACACAGCTGTGGAGAATGTTGTCAACATGATTAAAGTTGTAGAAGAAAATGTCAATATGATGAGAAATAAAGATCCCTATGGTTATGATCTAGACATGGACTCTCCTCCTATCTTTGATGAAGAACCTTTTGTGATGCTAAGGGGTCCTAACTCTAGAATGTCATCCCAAGCTCTCAATGTTGTCACATGAAGTCAAGGTCCCGTTGTCATTAGAGGACCCAATTCAAGTCAACCCAGTGAACCAAAGCAAGTGGCATCCAAGAATGTCACCTCAAAGCCAGTAGTTAATCCTAAAATGAGTTATAATCTTGTTGTTCAGTTGTAGAGAACCCCAATTCAGATTCCAATCTTTGAGCTCTTAGATTTGTCCCCGAGACACAAGCAGGTCCTTGAGGATGCTTTGCACAGAGTGAATGTTCCTAAAAACCTAGATGTTGATCAATTCCAAAACATGGTTAACCATATTGCTAGTCCTCATTACCTTACCTTTTCGGAGGATGATGATAGAGATTTGAGCCACCCACACAATCTCACCCTTCATATTGAAGTCATGATCCATAAAACCCATGTCAGGCATGTGTTGATAGATGGGGGTGTTGGGCTTAATATTTATTCATTAATTGTTTTAAAGACATTGGGTTATTCTGAACAAGTCATAGATACCAGAAAGAAGATCACAATCAAAGCCTATGATGAGGCAAAAAGAAGTTCCAAAGGGTTGGTCATCCTTCCTGTTAGGATTGGCCCTATTGAGAAGGATATTTTGTTTCAAATTGTTGATGTTGGCCCTCTAGCATACAATATCTTACTTGGTAGACCATGGATCCATGATATGAAAGCAGTGCCATCTACCTACCATCAGTGTGTTAAGTTCCCCTACAATGGAGTAGAAATTTGTATACCTGGGGATAACACATTATCTGTTAACTTAATTTCAATAAGTACTCATGTTCCCCTCAATAGAGAAGCATAAGATTTCAATGCGATCTTAACAGAATGCAAAGGCAAGTTCAAGTCGGTAGACCTTGGTGTAGGGGGGAATCAACGTAACTCTTTTACAAAGATTTTAGTTTCACCTAGGTCTTATGGAAAGCCTTCATAAGAAATGAGACCTTCCTCTTCAGCTATGACTTTATTTGGCACATTTGTAGAGTCCTCAGTGCCTATTCAAGATGAGAAAGAAGAGGTGGATGTTAAAGATTGGATTTATAGAGAAGATAACTACATGCACAATGCAAACTTCTCTCCCTCTCCTAAGGCTTATGGAAGAGGGTATACTTTTGTCAAGCAGATGGGTTATCCTGGACATGGCCCTCTTAGTCACAGATTGGATGCTAGAGCAAAACCTCTTGATCATGCTCTTTTTGGATGCAAGTCTAAGAAGACAGTCGGCCTAGAATTTGTGAATCATAACAAAAACATTGCTCCTATCCTTAATGAGTTGGATAGTGAAGATGAACCAAAATACATGCCTAATTTGACAAATCAGAAAGATATGTGTGAAGATTGGTTCCCTTCCACCAATCTCCTTTGGGGAGATTCAAATAATCCAATTGCTCATATGACAATTGTGACCTTAGAACAAGAAGAATTGGATGTAGAGGATCCTATCAGAGAACATCAATGAAATAATATTGTTCATTTGATGGAGAGAGATGTTACCCTTGATGACATTAGAGCTTCCACATCAAGACATCCCAAACCTTCATGCTGTAAACATCATAGTCAGGATTCAAAAATAGATTCACATGAGTATGAATGGGACTCTCTCTCTGATTCTTCCATATTTGACATGAATGTTTATGTCATCCACACTTATAGTTCTCAACCCAAAGTAGCTGATGAGTCACATGTAGGATTAAAGGATTTGAACCCACATGTTGCCTTAGTGGATGATTCTTCACTTGTTAGGACAAATCCTAATTTGGGTAGCTTAGAAGGATACTTGATGAACTCTTACTCTTCGGTCACCAGAGATGATATCATTCACATTCATAACCTTGAGCCAATCATTGACTTACCTCTTGCTCATCCTAACCTCATTGATTGGTCCCAATGCTATCAAGAACCTGAACTCTTAACATTCCAAAATGACTATGAGATAACCTGTTACTTGAATGCCATTGAACCTGTAGTCTCTTCCACCAGTGAACTGGATACCAACATGACAGAGCCAGACATCCAGTACCTTAGTCACAAAATAAAAAGAAAAGAAAAAAGAATAAGTTTTCTGATGGCAAAAACCACTGTGTGGTGGTGTCAGAACCAAAAAAAGTAAAAATAAATGATGTATCTAAGGGTGAAAACCTCTATGAGGTGCCTAAGGATGAGGTACTTGATTGTCTCCCTAGCTACTTTCACAATAGATCTTCAATGCTTATCGATCCAACACAAGCAGTCAATTTGGGTACAGATGAGGCTCCATAGATAGTACATTTGGCGTAGCCCTTGTCACCACAAGAAAAAGAAGCTTACACTAAGTTCTTAAAAAAAAAAAGAAGATCAATTTTGCATAGACTTATTCAGATATGCCAGGGTTGGACACTAATCTTATCATGAATCACTTGTCCATAGCTCTAGGTGTAAAACCAATCAAACAAAAATTGAGAAAGATGCATCTTCACATAGCTCTTCTAGTCAAAGTAGAATTAGAAAAAAATCCTTGGTGCAGGTTTCATAAGAGCTATTGACTATGTTGAATGGATATCAAACATTGTACCAATTTCCAAACATGACAAATCCATTTGAATTTGCACAAATTTTAGGGATGTCAATAGAGCATGCCCAAAGGATGTTTTTGCACTCCCCAATATAGACATGATAGTGGACATGACTACGGGTTATGATATTTATTCCTTGATGGATGGTTTTTCTAGATACAATCAGATTAAGATAGCTCCTGAAGATTAAGAAAAGACTGCATTCACTTGTGCATGGGGTACCTATTGTTGGAACGTTATGCCTTTTGGATTAAAAAATGTAGGAGATACCTATCAACGAGCTATGACAACCATTTTTCATGACATGATGCATAAAAACATGGAAGATTATGTGGATGACTATTTGGCCAAGTCTAATAAAAGACACACACACTTAGATGATTTAGAAGTCATTCTAGATCGCATGGAACAATTTCAATTAAGGTTAAATCCTAAGAAGTGTGCATTTGGTATCACCTCTGGAAAACTTATAGGATTCATCATTTTAGCAAAAGGAATAGAGGTAGACCCTGAAAAGGTCCAAGCAATCATAGATATACCACCTCCTAAAAACATTAGTCAAATGAGGAGTCCTCAAGGGTGCCTTCAATCCATAAGGAGGTTCATTTCACAATTGGCAGATAGAGCTCAACATTTTAAAAAGAACTTACACAAAGGAGTCAAATGTGTTTGGAATGAGGATTTTCAAAAGAGCATAGATCAAATCAAGAAATACTTGGAAAATCCTCCCATTTTAATGCCTCCTATCCCAGGGAAACCACTTATTCTATATGTTTTGGTGATGAAATCTTCCTTGGGGGCATTACTAGCTCAACTTGATAAAGATGGGAAAGAAAGAGCAATATACTACATTAGTCGTACTCTTGTTTCATATGAGGTTAACTACATCAGCATTGAGAAAGCTTTCCAAAAGTTGCAACATTACATGCTTGCACACACAATACACCTCATAGCAAAAAATGATTTTCTCAAGTATTTACTTGATAAGGTTGCCCTCACAGGTAGACCTGCTAAATGGATTATGATCCTTTCAGAGTTTGACATAGAGTACATTGAGCATAAAGTGATCAAAGGACAAGCCATAGAAGATCAATTGGCTGATTTCCCAATTCAAGATAGTGCACCTATTCAAGTTGACTTCCCATATGAACATCTCATGTATATGACTGACAGAACATGGAAGATGTTCTTTGATGGATCTTTTATGCAAAATGGCTCTGGAGCTGGTGTGTTGTTTGTTTCTCTTCATGGGTACACGATTCCTAAGTCTTACAATTTATTGTTCCCATGTACAAACAACATTGATGAGTATGAATCTTTAACAAATGGACTTAAGATGCCCATAGAATGGAGAATTACAAAGTTACACATCTATGGGGATTCACAGCTGATAATCAATCAAGTTAATGAACAATATCAAACAAAAGATGTGAAACTGGTACCTTACAAGAAAATGGTTGATTCCTTGAAATGATACTTCACATTTGTCACATTTCAGCAAATCCCTAGAGTAGAAAACAAAGCAGCTAATGCTATGGCTACACTTACTTCACTCCTTCAGTTAGAGCAACATGAGTCCAGATTTGAATTTCTGGTGGAAGAGCTACATCACCCTATCTATGACTCCCAAGAAATCCATTTCATTTGTAGCCTTGTTAGTCATGAATTATCCTGTTATGGTGCCATTTACTCATACCCTTCATGATGGCATTATCCCTAAAACCTTTAACCGATCTGAATGCAAAAACCTTACCCGAAATGCCTCTCGCCATACCCTTATCTCTGGTGATTTGTATAGGAGGGGTCTAGATGGAACACTTCTTCGATGCTCAGAAAAGGAATAATCTGACCAAGCATTGGTTGACATTTACGAGGGCATATGTGGGGGACATTCCAATGGTCTTACCATGGCCTGAAGTTTTCTTAGGGTGAGGTACTATTAGCCTACAATGCAGATTGATGCAGTAGCTTTTGCAAAGTCATGTGAAAAGTGTCAAAAACATGGTAACTTGATACATGCTCCAGGAAGGGAGCTCATTCCTTCTATATCTCATGGGCCATTTCAGCGATGGGCCTTTGATCTTGTTGGGCGGATTCATTCCAACTCATCAGGTGGACACAAGTTTATTATCACTGCTACTGATTACTTTACTAGATGGGTAGAAGTTGTCCCACTTTTTGTTGCCTCGAGCAAGACAATCTCTTTATTCATTCTGAACCATATCATCTGTCGATATGGAGTGCCTTTTGAGATTATCACTAACAATGGAGGTCAGTTCAAAAATAAGGACCTTAAACAACTCTGCAAGAAATTCAAGATTAAACAACATTGGTCCTCCATTTACTTCCCGCAAGGAAATGGTCAAGAAGAGGCATCAAATAAGACCATTCTTAAAAACCTACATAGAACAATTTGTAAGAATGGTAGAGATTGGCATTTATAGATAAATCTAGCTTTGTGGACTTATAGAATGAGTATTCGTACTCCTACTGGGGCTACTCCTTTTGACCTTACATATGGTGTTGAAGCAGTGTTACCTTTGGAGGTTGAGATTCCTTCACTTAGATTTTCCCTCAAAGGTCTAGTTACACATGAAGACTATCGTGCCATGAGACTTCAAGAGTTAGAACTTCTAGATGAGAAATGTCAAGCATCATTTGACCATATGAGGGTTTATCAAAAGCGCATTTCCAAAGCCTTCAACAAAAAGGTTCACCCTAGATAATTCCAAGTGGGAGATCTTTTCCTACGTGAAAATTCTAAGAATCAACAGCATAGAGATCAAAAGGGAAAATTTGAACCTAATTGGCTTGGACCTTACATCATTACAGTAGCTTTTGAGATAGGTGCTTATTTATTATCTACTGAAGAGGAAGAGTAGCTCCCTGATCCTATCAATGTCTTACACCCAAAGAAGTTCTATCCATGATGCCCATGCTGTCTGGGGGCATCCTTTGTACATACTTATTGATCCTGAAAAAATCCAAAAAAAATGATATATTGTCAATAGTTCTAAAAATCTGAAAATGTCTTGAAAAAATGATCATCTTAGTGAAAACCTAGCAATAGGTGCTTTGATGTATCTCAAAAAACAAATATTCCAAAAATACAAAAAAAAATCAAAAAAATCAAAAAAAATTTAAAAAATAGAAAAAGTGCCTTGGTGAAAACCTAGAAACAGGCGCCTTGGTAGCAAAAATACAAAAAAAATATTTAAAAAGTCCTAAAAAAAAATTTGCAATAAAATCCATGTGGTGAAAACCTAGAAATGAGTGCTACTTGAGGCCTTTGCACCCCTGTTTCTTAGCATGCATCCTCGACACTTAGCCTTTCTCCATCATGCCTTGTCCTTGTTGCCTTGGTTTGGAATTGGTCTTTGTCTTTGTCTAGAAGGCATAACTATGTTAGTTTTGGTATCTTGGATGCATTGGTCTTTAGGACATCTTGCAAATGGTGTTTTTCAACACCTCCCCAACTGTGTTTTTCAACACAACCCCTGACATCGAGTGTTTTTCAACACTTATTGGTTTGGTCTTACCCAGTTTTGTCATGTGATCTTACCTTCTTGCAAGCATTCGATCCTTATCCTTGAAACTTAGTATTAGTTAACACACTTAAATTTTTAAACACAACACTTAATGCTTGAGCTATGTCATGACATTTTCTTTGTGTGCTGACTGTTATTGATTTTCGTTAAGTATCCTTGTCTAATAAGTCTCTCTGGGATGCATAGCTAGAGGACTTGGGGCATGGGGCATGTTTTTATTTGCTTTCTGCTTGTGGGTGTGGTCTTGAAGCTCTTAAGTGTCTCTTGTTGTTCCCTTGACATACTTAAGAGACTTGAGGCATCATCCTTGACTGTTTTTGCACAACCATTCTTGTGGTCATCCCGGCGTCTATGCCTTGATGCGAGCATGGTTTTGCTACATTAAATTGGGTAAGCTAACATCGAAGTCATCTTGGCCTTTATGTCTTTGATGCTTATGTTAGAATCTTTCCACATTCCAATCTGATATAAATCACATTCATATTTTCATAGTTGTGCTTGTGACTGGTGATGATTTTGTGATTTTTTGATGTCCATTAATAATGGCCCAATGATGAAAATAAGTTCCTTAACATTCTCTAATGAATGATGAACACAAATCCTATGTTACAATTGCTCTATTGCTAGTACACCTTTGCATTTTCATGTAGCTTGCATTGTTATACTTCATGTTAATTTGCATTTTTAGGTTGCATTAGGAGTTTGAGAGGGTTTTCCTTCATCTTTCTTTTGGAGTTTTAATCACTATGGTCACATTTTGATCTTCATTTCCTTATCTTCTTTCATGATCTCAATTGAAATTTCCTATCTTAAATAGTTGATTGATTTTGGGGCATTCTCTTTCTTGAGGCACATACTCTTTCTTCTCTCCATTTCTTTTCACCTCTTTCAAACTTCTATCTTCCATTCACTTTCACCCCACTTCTTTTCTTCTAATTCAACCTTGGTGCATAATCTTCCATGCTTGATGATCTACCTTGGTTCTGCGATCCTTATATCTTTCATCTTACATCAAAAACCTTATCTTTAGTTCGATTTGATCAAATTTATCAATTTAATATTTCTCCTCTAACTCATTTCAATTTTGATCATGAGGGGGCAGTACCTATAAAACTTCAATCCTTGATTCAGATTTATCAATCCTATCAATTAAACCTTGCTTGAGACTTGACAATTACCTATTTATAGGGGTGTTGGCCTTATCTTTTTCAATCAGCTTATCTTTATCCTGATGTGTTCCCGTCCATCGATCACACATCTAGGTTGTTTTGTGATCCCAAATCGATCTCACATTTCAACTTCATTCTTTGACTACATGTGTTCCCATGAAGATCACGCATTAGTCAAAGAGGGGCAAATATATGCACCCTAAAATGGTCGCCTAGACTTTGGGCCCCCATTCATCAATTTATCAATTTCCTGAATCAATGCTTTGCAATATTTTCAATTCAAATTAATTTCCTTGATCAAATCGTAATTTATTTTAATATTTTAATATTTCCTAAGGTTTGATCATTTTATCCTAAGCCTCATTTAATTAAAATAAAAATTTCCCTTTTAATTAAATAAAATCATCTTATTAAAATAAAATTCCTCTTTTAATAAAATCCCCACTTAAAATATCTCTTTGTGTTGAAAAAGGAAAAATAAATAAATAAAAAATCCCTTTTTCTCTCCACTTTGATTTCACATACTTCTAAGTGGTGGGCCTTTTTCATCTTTTTGCCTCTTAAAGAATCTTGAGCACATGAATCAACCAAGATTTAATCTCCACCATTGCTCATTTCTTTTTGCCTCTTAATCTTGACCGTCCAAGATTCTTTATAATGAGCCCTTTCCTTCTTATTTCATACATAATAGAAGATTTTTGTATTGTTATGATGTAGGTTTGGAGAGCGATTTTGGAGAAGATTCTTGAGCACTTCAGCTTGGATATTGCAACTTCTCTTTTCTTGTCTTCTTCTCTCATGCCCCATGGAAATCCATTTAGATTAATCTTGCACTTGCATATTAGATTAGATTCATATTTCCTTTCATAGAATAATCTTGCATAAGCATTTCCTTTCATATATTAGTTTGCTTTCATGCATTGTTATCATATAGAATAGCTTCTATTTTCATTTGCATGCATACTTGATGATCATGGAGACTAGCATTCTTGCTTTTCCTCTTTGAATCTCTCATTTTATGGTGTACTTGCATGGGCACAAACTAGGTCTAAAAATGAGGGCCTCCATTATAAACCCTTGCACTTCATGAATAGAGAGCTATGAGTTGCCATTTGAGACCTCATTCTTGAGCAATCTTGGATATAATGACTCATAGAAGTGTGTCAACATTTGAGCACACATGTATATGCTTTGACTATGAGGTCTTAGAGAGACCTGAGACTTTTATACCAACTTTATTCTTTTTGGTGGTGGTTAAAAACTCTTATGGAAAGTTAGTTGTGGTCATTGTGAGGGCATTTTAGATTGGCCTATGTGTTGTGGTCTCCTCTAGAGAAATATTGGTTGTGGGCCTTTGTTTCTTTAGGACATGATGATACTGTGGTGATGGGTAGATAAAATATTTTTCAGGAGCATGCTTCTTATAATGGAGTCCTTCACACTAAGTGGGCGCTTGTCCGTCAATCTGTTGACATTTTATGAATTTTTGAGGTTGATTCTTTATGGATTTACCTTGTCTCTTGTCAAGGTCTATTGGTTCCTTGTGATGCTCAAAGGAATACTCTTGTGGTGACTAGAGATGTGGTGGGTTGTGTTATGGTTGATTGAAAGGTGAAACTCCAACTTATTGTGGGGCTTGGGGATGTTTTCATGTCTTTTGTTCTTCTCCTCAGGGTCTTGAAGATGGTGCCTACCCTGGTTATTGGGGTTGAGTTTTTTAATATCAAGTTTCTTTTTCTTTTCTTGTGTGTTTTTTTTGTTCAAACTGTCCATCTTAGATGGTAAGGTCAATAGTCTCATTTCTGGTGGTCAGTCAATTGCTAATAGTTTTCAAGGGCTTTCTCTAGTCTTTGGTTGTTTTTGGTTAAAACTTTAAGCTGACTTTGAGGCTATGTTGGACCTTATTGTGGTGGGGTGTTTTCTATTGTCCATGGTTAGGACTTGGAAAATTCAATGTGTTTCTTCCTCTTTTTTAGTTCATATGGAGGTGCAAGAGTCTCCTATGGAAGCAGACACTTGCTTCGTGATGGAGGATTATGACTTTAGGCGGTCTTCTCCTCACTATGTTTTCTTGGATGAGGGGAAAATTTGTGGTTGGCTCCCCAGTATGTTAATATCTTCCTTCTCTACTCCTATTGAGGTGGGATCCTTGTCCATTGCTACAGTAAGGAATTTTGCAGATGGAGGGTGGTGCTATGGTTGGAGGGATATTGTTCTTTCCTGCAAGGTGATCTCTATCACTATTATGTTACCTTTTGAGAAGGCTTGGAGAGCCTTTCAAAATACCTTATTTATTTTCCCCACCTATTTAGTTGTTGGTTGTCTATTTTTATTTGCCTCTTTTGGCCATTGTATTATAAATGGACAGTCATGTCCTTTTGTTTTGTAAGAGGCCTTTTAAGGAAGGTGGATAATCTACTGAT
This sequence comes from Chamaecyparis obtusa, assembly GCA_027943335.1. Classification (NCBI taxonomy): domain Eukaryota; kingdom Viridiplantae; phylum Streptophyta; class Pinopsida; order Cupressales; family Cupressaceae; genus Chamaecyparis; species Chamaecyparis obtusa. Next base: position 486,321 of record BSBK01004908.1, on the reverse strand, counting down.
AGTCTGCCCTTTATGGCCTTGACTTGTAACAACCAAAACCTCTTTTTATGCATTGTCGATCTCTTGATTTCCATATGCTAGTGTTTGTCTACTATTAGAGTGTTGTATTGTAGGGCTATAGAATTGTAAGGGGTTAGTGCACCCTTTTTGGCTTCTTATCAATATCAAAAACAAATGACTAAACATTTTCCAAGATGGATCATTTCAAAAAATACATGAAACTTATAAAAATATAAATGCATTCATGTAATAATTGTTATTTTTGTGTTATATAAAATATCATAACTGTTGAATACAAAGTTTCATTAAATAAATATTATTGTTTTTTATAAAAGTAGCAGTAAAACTAGGGTGTTGTCCCATAGTACAAACATAGAACTATCCCATAGGATTAACACTAGAAAACCAAAAACACATTAACAACAACTAGTGATCTAAAGCTAGAATAAGAAACAACATCTTAATTCTACCTCTATCAAAAACAAAGGACCAGATATGGCCAGACCACCCAAAAAATTCATAGAACCACATAACCAGTAAAGTAAAGCAACCTAATCTAGTAGAGCTCATAGTCTTGGTAGTATTAAAAATATATAACATATTCTACTCAGGGCAAAACCATGGAAAGTTATTCTTAACAAAAAAGCTAAAAATAAAAGTAAAATGACTATGGATCTAGAAGCCAGAAAGAAGATGAAAAACAATAGGTCCATCACTCATCAGTATGATTTATTCTCATTCAACATCTTCGACAACAAAAATTTGGCCCACTCCTTGGTAAGGAATTGGAATAGCTCTTTGTAGTCATCATCTTCCTTCATATTGCCACCTTTCACATAGTCCTGCAATAGACAAAAGGTAGTAGCAGAACCATGCATCACCTTCAACATGAACCTACCCATAACATGTAGATGATTATCTAGGCCCACCACTTCATCCCTAAGGTTTTGGAGCCAATTTCAATGATAGCAATCTGATGTTTAATTTTTCCAATTATACTGCCCAGAGTAAGACAAGGGCTAGGGGTATCTCTATCCTAAAATATTTCCACCACAACATTGTTATGGGAAATTTGAGGCAAGGGAGGAGAATTAGGAGGGTTATTATTGGTCATAGGAGCAATGGACATGTCCCATTTAAGGCTCTCAAACACATGGGAATAAGAGTCATTCTTGGAATCATCTTCATCATAACTTTTTGTCTCTTAAGAATCTTCAAGGTTTAGCTCATTCATTCTTATTTTACCCTGTTCCTTATCAATTCTATTGGAGAAGTAGGGGTGATAGCTTCCCCCATGATTTCCACCTCTAAATCCACCTAAGGCCAAATATTCAGGAGCTTCTCACAGTCATAACCACCTTTTCTTTTAACTAGTAGTTCACTAGGTCAGAAGAACTGGTTGAGACTAGCCTAGTCTGGAGTCTGACTGGTTATCTTCCACTTTCATCCTTCATTAGATAACCCCATGGCTTTAGAAATAACATCATCATTGATCTCAAAAATAATATCATTGACAAACACCCTCCTCTCATTCCAGGTGGATATAAACTGACAAGAAACATTCTCATCGTTCCCAGTCATATTCTCCATGAAAGAGAGAGTTCTCCCTTCTCTACAAATGAACACAACCATTGGGTCATTTTTGTATTTATTATCAATGTGGTCTAGCTCAATCATGAATCTATTACCCCCCATAGCCTTTAGAATAAATGCCATATCCCAGAACCACAACAAAGTTAAGTTCAAGGCTAAACTATCTAGAAGATACACTAACTTGCAAATGCAACTCAAAATACCCCTAGAATTGAAAATTTCAACATAACAAGCCTTCTTCTTGTGGACTAATATGTAATAATTAGCCCCTTCATATTATAATAATTGTCTACACATCTCACCTTGTGGTGAGCACGCTTAGGCACGCGTGAGTAGTCACTTAAATTTGGATCAAAGAAGTTAGAAAAGACTTTTAGGGAGACACTTAATTGAAGGAGATCCACAAAAAGACACAACTTGCACTCTTTCTCCTCCCTAAAATAAAACCATGCCAATTCCAAGAAGAGCTTAGACAGAAATGATGCCAAGTCATAAAGAACCGACTGAAGCCAAAGAGAGTGTCCATCTTGCTATCCATCATCATCATAACTTTCAAATTTGAATCAAGGGTGCAATATGAGTTAACCCTTATGACCACAATGGTAACAAAATTGAAGTAAATGAAAGGGAAAAAGTTAACATTAATGGTTAACTTTGGTGATGTTGTGCTCTTCCCACCATATAAGGCTTTGGGTAAATTCTGACACTTGATTTACACCTCAACAACATCATAAGTTATTTAACTGCAGACCAACAATAGCTAAGAAATTGGCCATAATATTTCCCTCTCTATAAATACATGTTTTACTACAAAGCCATCCAACCTAGTTATAATCCCTCCACTATCCTTAATGACGCTCTCTAATTTCTAACCAACCAAAACCCTTCCCTGAACAACATCAATAATAATTTTTGAGTCTCCTTTAATTTCAAGTCATCTTAACCAATGGAATGAGCAAGTTTAAGCCCCCAAAGCAGAGACATGCCCTTAGCTTGATTGATAGTATGGTCCTTCAGTAGGCTAGAAAAATCTACAACTAACTAACTTTTATGATTCCTTATAATCCCTCCACCAACCTCTAATCCATGATTGACAACACCATCAAAATTTAGATTTCCCAGTTAGGCCTTGGAGGCTTCCACATAGTGCTATGCCTAGCCACAACTTTGGAGTTATCAAATTGATTAAAGCCATTGGAAATATTCCAGGCCATAGAAATCTTCTTATTAGAAGCCAAAGGAGGAGAGGCAGGAAGTTTCCAATGAGAGACAAAAATATTTTCATTAATGAGCTTAAGGAAATGATGGAGAACAACCTCCAGGGGAAAATCAGTCTCTTTGAAAATCCTATTATTAAGTTCCTTCCAAAGACCCCATCAAATGTGAGGAGGGATTTGTCACCAAAGTTGTTGCAGGAGGGAATGGTGAGAAGGAGTCTGCCAACCCAGGAAAAACCATTGTATGTCATACAAAAGCGCAATGCAAAATAAACTTTGACAAAACCTTTTTCCAAATTTGAGAAGAAAGGTTGAAGTGTATAAATAGGTGATTAATAGTTTCCTCTTACCTCTTATAGAGGATGCACCTATTGACCATATGAAATCTCCTCTTGACCAGGTTGTCTTGGGTCAAGATTTTACTATGCATTACAACCCACCAGAAGAAGTTAATCTTGGGGATGAGAGGAGGATTCCAGACTCTCGTCTAGCAAGAAGGATCACCCCACTCTTTGATCAAAAGGCTATAGAAAGATTTAACTGTGAATTTACCCAACTAATTAGGAGTCCAAATCATTTCATCAGCTCTACCAAAAAGAGGGATTCTGATATTGTGAAAAGTAGTCATAATGTCCTAAGATTTGATAATAAGTTCAGGTCTATCATCCACAAGGTGGGGCGAGTCCTTCCAGAATCCACCAAGATCTATATAGTTTGCAATGCAATCACCAACTCTGAGCTTGAGGCTATTCTTCAATGAATTAAACCTTAATTCTTCAAGAGGAAAGTTATCAATCCAACTATCCTCCTAGAATCTAATATCCCTCCCATTACCTAATTGCCATTTCACACCCATTCTAAGAAGGCTTCTACATTTAAGAATATTATTCTAGACTTTGGATCCATGAGTTAGAATTTTGATAGAAAAGGCTTTACTAAAATGATCCTACCCATATATTTAGCTTCCATAATCTTGGACCAATAAACAACCCCGTTCATTAACTTCTAGGAATTTTTTTTCATTAAGGCTTTTTTAAAGCTAAAAATCTTTTGAATTCCTAGCTATCCCATTCCTTTTTCCAAACACACAGTGTCCCAATTGACCAGGGAAAGTGTTTGTTTCTTTTTAGTCCCATCCATTAAAAAGTGTGCTAAATTCTCTCTAATTTATCAGTCATAGAACCTAAAGTTTTTAAGAGGCAAAAAATAAATAGGAATCCCTTGGAGAGAGGCCGAGAGGAGATGGAGTTTACCAGAACTATTCAACTTTCCTTTCCACCCAATTAATTTCTTCTGAGTGCATTCCAAAATAGAATTCCAAAAAAATTCATTGACCTCTTTAACAGTTAAGGGCAACCCAAGATAAGTACTTGGGAGATTGGCAGACTAGCAGCCTGGGACATCAAGAATTTTAATCTAAAGATCAAGTTTAGTGTTAAAGAAAAACATTCTTCTTTTATGATAATTGATACACTAGCCTAAAGCAGTAGCATGGTTCTCAAGAAGATATTTCCACTATCTAGCCTTAATAAAAGAGGATTTTCCAAAGAAGAAAGTATCATCAACAAACTATTATAAAATTGAGGGGGTAAGAGAAGAAGTAGGTTTAATACGTTTGATTCTTCCAAGATCAACCAGATGCATTATATTACAACCAAGAACCTCGGTGACCATGATGAAGAGATAAGGTGATAAAGGATCACCTTGCCTTAAGCCTTTACTAGCATTAAACTTACCCCAAGGCATTTTATTAACCATAATATAAAATCTAATAGTTTCAACACATTCCTTAATAATAACAACAAATCTCTGACTAAAACCAATCCTGATCAAAACTTTATATAAAAAAGTCCAATTCACTTTGTCATAAGCCTTAGATATGTCCAGCTTAAAATCCATACCCACTTCCTTGCATTTGTCCATAGAGTGAATAACCTCATGATTAGTAATAGTAGCATCAAGGATTTATCTTCCTAAGACAAAACCCTTTTGATTAGGATTTATAAACTTGTCTAGGAAAGGTTTGAGCCTATTCACAAGGATTTTAGTATAGATTTTGTAAATACTATTACAAAGACTTATAGGTCTAAAGTCATTCATAGATTTAGGGACAAGAAAAATGTAAGTATCATTAAATTGTCTTAGCAATCTACTAGTTCTAACAAAATCCCTAGCATCCCTAGTCACATCAAAGCTTACAATGTCCTAGAAATCCTATAAAAAAGCCGACGGGAAGCCATCAAGTCCTGGAGATTTAAAAGCCCCCGTAGTAAATACAATAGATGTAACTTCCTCCTTAGACATGTGGGTAAGAAGGAGGTCATTATCCTTTTTAGAAATGGCCTGGGGAAGGTGACACATAAGTTGGTCTTGGAGATCCTCCCGAAGAACAATGTTGTTATCTGAAAGGATCTACAAAAATAAAGAAGTGGCCATGGCACCCAAATGAGACAGGTCAAAAACATCCTTACCATTGGCATCAAGTAGATAGTTGATAGTGTTCCTCTTTTTATGATTGTTAGTGGTCCTATGGAAGAAGTTAGAGTTACAGTCTCCCTCTTTAATCCATTGGATACATGATCTTCGCTTCCAGTAGATCTCTTCATTTTCCATTAGAGTCTCCCATTTATCCCTACATTCCTTCTCTTCAAGATGTAAATTAGGGGATGGGTCCTGAGCAACCAATTGATGATGATAATAGTCCATTCTAGTACTTAACTCTTTCTTAGTTTTGAAAAAAAATTCAAAATTAACCTTGCTCCAACCCTTAACATCTCCCCTAATAATCTCTAGATTCTTAGCAATTCAAAATATTGCAGACCCTTTAACTAGGGTAGACTACCACCTTCTAATAGGATCTCTAAAATTGGGGTGATAAGACCACATTATTTCATATCTAAAAATAGTAGGACCCAATCTAGGCTTATTAAGCTATTTTAGCAATAGGGGGTTATGTTCAGAAGTAGTTCTAGGAAGGGCAGAAAGAGTAGAATTGAGGCCTAGATCCAATAAAGAAGAAATAAGGAAATGATCCAATCTAACCTAAATGAGGTTCTCTCCTTTCCTATTATTAGACGAGATGAAAGGATTACCTTATAACTCCAAATCATAGAGGCTCACACTGTTGACAATGTTAGAGAGATCTTCCATACTATCACTATAGTCCATAAGACCTCCCAGCTTTTCAAAGGCAAAAAGGGGGGAATTGAAATCCCTAGAAAGCATGTAATTTGCATTCTAATCTTCCATGATGTTGTTAGTGATCTTCCCCCAAACCACCCTCCTCCCCGAGCGATGGTTAGGAGCATAAATATTAAAGAGATGCCACTGGAGCCCCTTTAACTTAAAGGTGACAGCAAGAAAGTTTTGGGAAAAAATATGAGCTTCCCCCTCCACATTGGAAGGATTCCATAGGGTAGAAATACCTCATGAAGCCCCAACCACCTCAGAGTATTAGAAACAAGCACTAGGCCAAAGCTTCCCCACCATTTTAAAGAAAGAATTGTAAGATATTTTAACCTCTTGCAATAATAAAATGTTAATTTTAAAATCCAAGATATATTTCTTAATAGCATACTATTTTTAGGGACTATTTAGTCCCCTAATGTTCCAGGAGAGGGACATCATTTCTTACCTTTCTAGTTAAGGTTTAGGGTTAATTGCCTACTAGTGGAAATTTCCCTTACTATCACCTTTTGTCTTCTAGCTCTTTCCGAAGGAATGCCTTCTTTGACATCTAGACCTACATCAATATTTTTGCTCCTTGTCTTCTTCTGAGTTTTCCATTTCTCAATTTTTGTGTTAGAATCCACAACTAAAACCTTGTTTTCAAGGGATAAAATAATAGACTTAATGACTTCTTCAACCTCTATTACATATTGAGAAGAAATTTTCTCAACCACATAAGGTGAATAACTCCCCGTAACAATAGGGGTAGACAATAATTTATCTACAAAGATATCTTCAATGATCAAAGTTTTTGTACCTTGGGCAGTACGTAAAGCAAGAACATCAACCAACTCAACTGTTGAAGTGGGTTGTTGTGTTGATGAGCCCGACACCTTCAAGGTACCCACAAACTCAAGAATTTCTCCATATTCTAGGTTAGAAGGAGAGGGATGTGCGGGGATTTCATTAGCTCCATAATTCCCTCCATGAAGGGGTAGTCTTATAACTCTCCCTTATTGGGCTTTTCCCAAATAGCCTTACCAGGAGTACCCGATAAGCAACCAACATAATGATTAACTGAATAGGTTACCCTTGAATGACCTTGGGAGGTCATTATCTCCTTCAACTTGGGCTCCTGACAAAAAGGGACTTTATATTCAGCCATCATGTTTCCTTTTCTGTTATATCTCTCAAAAAACAAGGAAGCTTTCTCATAAACCAATGCCTGAGTCCACTAGCCAAATTTTGACTTCAAGACCACGAAGTTCAATAGAGTCTTGTTAATATCCACATTGACACAAAACTTGGCATAGACCAATCTAGATTTGGTCAAAGTAACTGTGTCAGCCAAGACATGATGACCAAAAGAGTTACCAATCTATCTAAATATTTGTTCATCCCAAAATTCCAGGGGGAGGCTAGTTAAACGAACCCAAATACAAGCCATTCTATTAAGTTTAGCTGAAGGGTCGAAGCCTGGTTTTCATTTGGAAAGTGTTAGGAAATACTTACCATTTTTATTTTATGTGTATGAGAGTACTTTATATTAATCATCTTCAAACAAATGTAAAAGGTGAGTACGATAAATATCTTATATTTTAAGATTTATCAAAATGTTTCATGATCATGTACATTTGAACACAAGTTGTATTCAAATAAGAGTGTAACATTTTCATAACAATAAATAATATTTAAAGTTTAATCATTAGATAATTTATTGTAGATAGTAAAGATATTTGTATCATTTAATTTGCATATAAGTTATATTTTAAATTAGAATACAATATTATATAATAAGAATTAATAACACAAATTTTATGATAAATTTTTAATTAATTTTTTTTTAAATCATTCTAACAAAAAGTATATAATTATTATTAATTCTAAAACTTAATTGTAGATAAATAAAATACATACCACAAATTAAAAAATATCCTAAAAAATTGCAACTAACTAGATAGGGGAAAACTCCCAGTAGTCGCCTGGGCTAACTTCGCGCACCTAGAACTCCTAAACCATAAGTCAACTTTTGCTTATTTTTTTGGTGTGGCTCTGTAGGTGAGTGAAGTGCCTAAAGATAAGGTTTCAATTTTTGCGTATTCACAGATCTCTTTGTAGCGATTGTAGAACACACAGTGGTCCAAAAAGTGCCTTTTCAAAACACTCTCCTGGTACTTGACCCCTAGACCCCCAATGGTCGAAAATATGGAATCCAAAAATAAACCATATTGTTGCCAATAATCATTCACCTAAACATCATTGACTAAGTTATTTTAAATGTGGACCCTCTCACTAGGTAGTAAAGGGGGTGAAGGGGTTGTTTTAATTAACTCAAATTGTCCCTTGCGTGAATCAGAACCCCATCTAATTATACCACATGGAGAACCCAATTAACCTCTCCTTACCCCATACCTAATCACCTTAACACATTCACATCTCACCGACTGCCACGTAACCACATGTGGGTAACCGTATGACTACCCACACGGAACCCTAAAACTATTCATTTTTTATTATGTTTTCTGCTAACTTGTGCTCCCACAAATGCTTCCTATCGCTTTCATTTCTATGTGTGCAACGAGGGTTTCTTTCTTCACTCATCATTGCTACAAGTGAGGGAATCCATCATCCCATCATGAAGTAGCAAATATCTCATGGTTTTGTATCGTTCAATAAGTGTTTGTTATGATTTTTGTGCATTGATAGTTGTATGTTTCAATTGTTTCACCTTGATATTATTGCATGTAATGTGATAGAAAGAAATAATTAGAGGAAATGTGAAATAAATAGTGTACACTATCGATCGATTTAATCATTACTAATTCTTGTAGTTTGAATGAATCTTGACAATTTCTTCATTTTTTCATAATAAATATGGGGTTTTGTCTGGGTTTATCATTATTTTGCACTTACGTGTGAGGGATTCCATCCTCCCATCATGAAGTACCAAATATCTCATAGTTTTTTATTGTTCAATAAGTGTTTTTAATGATTTTACTACGCTGATAGTTGTATGTTTCAATTGTTTCCCCTATAAATCATTGCAAGTAATGTGATAGAAATAAATAATTAGAGTAAATGGGAAAGAAATAGTGTACACTATCGATTTAATCATTACTGGGTGTTTTAGTTTGAATGAATATGGACAATTTCTTCATTTTTTCATATTAAATATGGGGTTTTGTCTAGGTTTATCACTATTCTACACTTACATGTGAGGGATTTCATCCTCCCATCACAAAGTACCAAATATCTCATGATTTTTTATTGTTCAATAAGTGTTTGTAATGTTTTTCATGCACTAATAGATGTATGTTTCAGTTGTTTCCAATTTAAATCATTGCATGTAATGTGATAGAAAGAAATAATTAGAGGAAAAGCAAAAAAAATAGTGTACACTGTCAATTTAATCATTACTGGGTGTTGTAGTTTGAATGAATCTCAACGGTTTCTTCATTTTTTCATTTTAAAAATGTGGTTTTTGTAGGGTTAATCATTATTTTGCACATATTAAATTTCTTTGGGTTCATCATTAATTTGCACATACTGGGTTTAATAGGGTTTTAAATATGAGGTTTTCTCTAGGATTCTCTTTGTTTTTTTCATTTTTAATATGGGGGTTTCAATTTGTGGACACTTCATGTCCCTCTAATGCTTCCCATCGACTCCATTTCTTTGCATATGACACGAGTTTTGGTCCACCACTCTCATTTGCTAAGATTACATTGTCTATGTGCATTTGTAGTTTCTCATTGACTTGTTTGCCAAATGGATTGCCTAATTTTTTTAATGCATTCAAAAAATAAATTTATTGGTCACTACGGTTACATGTCTTTCAATTATAAGTTGTTTTTAATGCATGGAATCTATGTATTCTCATATTCCATAGTGTTGACTTAGTTTTGTAATGTACTCAATGAATAATGTACTCAATGAAAATATTTGAATACTGGCTTAGTACATTTATTCATTGAATACATTAGAAAATTGATTCTTTCCCACCACAATTTGAATTTTAAATTGACCAGCCACATTTTCAATGACCAAATAAACAATGTAAACACAAAACAAACAACCCCATAAATATTACAAATTTGAATTCATGAAGCCACTGTATGAACTGAAAACTTAATGCAATTGTTTGTGCATAAATTGACAGATTCTTTCCCACAATAATTTAATATTTGAATTGGCTAGCCACTTCTTCAATGACCAAATTCCTATAAGAAGGATATCATGCCACGTAAAATCCATTGAAAATTCCTTGTCTAACCCTTGCTGATTTATTTTTTGCAGTCTACATATTCTCTTCTCTTGTTTAGGATGGTAGGCTATCTCATTTTTTTCTTGTTTATTACTTATTTTTGTATGCTTATTATATGCTTACTATTTGATTTTATTATAAATTAATTGCTTTCACTATTACTGTAGGCTCAAATCTATTGCTAACTATTTAGCATACAATGTAAGATTTGAGCCAATTGATATAAGTATACAAATTAATTTGGTGATTTCTAGTTGTTATCATATTCATAATTGATTAGTTTGTTTTTAGTCACTAACCAACCTATTTACTTTATGCAATACTTGAAGCATGGAAGCTTCATAGTCTCATATATCACATGTCTGACTTAGTTTTGTAATGTATTCATTGAATACATTATAAAACTAACTCAGCATTGTGCACTTGTTCTATTTGGATTTTGATTTCAACTTAACAATTCATATAGTCTATGGCAACTTAACCTGTTTTCAATTACCAAAGATGTTTGCTTGGATTGTGATCATGGTTTTCTTGTTGCTCATTTTTTAATGTATGCATTACTTAAAAGCATAAAAGTTTCATAGTCTCATATTTCACATGTTTGACTTAGTTTTGTAGTGTATTCATTGAATACATTACAAAACTAAATTCAACATAGTGCACTTGTTATATTTGGAATCCAATTTCTACTTTTTTTTATTTATCATTGTTATTGAATTCATTGGATAGTTTCTTTTCAATTACTAATCAACCTGTTTACTGCATGCAATATTTAGAACCATGGAAGCTTCATAGTCTCATATTTCTCATGTTTGACTTAGATTTGTAATGTATTCATTGAATACATTATAAAGCTAACTCAACATTGTGCACTTGTTCTATTTGAATTTTGATTTCAACTTAACAATTCATATAGTCTATGTCAACTTAACATGTTTTCAATTACCAAAGATATCTACTTGTATTGTGCCCATGGTTTTCTTTTTGCTCATGGTTTATTGTATGCGTTACTTAGAAGCATGGGAGCTTCATAGACTCATATTTCACATGTTTGAATTAGTTTTGTAATATATTCATTGAATACATTAAAAAACTAATTCAACATTGTGCACCTGTTCTATTTGGATTTTGATTTCAACTTAACAATTCTATTGTCCTCAATTTTAAGATCACAAAATTGTGGCAACCCTATGCAATTTTCTTGTCAATTTGTAGAAGTATCCTCTATGATTTGAACGTTTTGATAATGTGTTAATAAGGATAATTCGTTATCCCTGAAAAAACTCTTTGTAACACACATTTCATGTGTTCTTTAAGATCTTCCCTTTGTTTTTAATCTTGATTTTCCCTTGAGTCGATAGCCCTTTAAATTACGCTTGTTTCGAGCTATCTTAGACATCAAACGGAGTTCTACAACTCAAGTTATGATGAAAAATGTGGGGTTTTTCAAGCTGGCTGCATATTCTTTAAAGATCCTTAAAAATTGGGGTTTTTGACATTGATTGCATGGGTTTGAATTATTTTTAATATATTAAATGGATTTCAAAGTTCATTTTAAAATTTCAACTCATTTCGAGTTGATTTGACTATAGTTTTTAACATTTTCGTGAAATTAGCATTAAATCTTCTAATTTCATGTTACTTTATTGGAACACTATAGTTATATATTAAAATTAATTCAAAAATTAAAGACTTAAGTATAAAAGTGTGGTTTTCATTCTTCACTGCATATCATCAATGTGCCAAACACTTTTAACATATCACTTCTAAGTCTTTTTTGTATTAAATACATAGTTTTTAACAACAACTGCATGTATATTTCATATTTTCAATCATATGCAATTGAATCTCTAAATAGCGTATTTAATCCTTGTTAAGTGTCATTATTATATGCGACTGCATATTTAAAATAACATTTATAAACTCCAAAGGTGGCTTTTTCTTTATAAAAGTCATATTTTGAAAGATATCTATATGCACATCAAAATTGCGTATACATTTCTTTATTTTATATCTTCCCATAGTGTCAAATTTGAAATAAGTTACATATGTTATGCAAACTTATTTTGAAAGTGCGTCTTAGCTTCTTTACTTATGCTTTTCTCCCAAGACGTCAAATTTGGAGGTCATGACATATGTCTAAATGTTATGTGAAAGACACTCTAAAAACAATGTTTTCAAAAGTTCTCCCAAGACATCGATTTTAAGAGCATTTACATGTGTGTATATGCATTTCAAACTCACATTTTTAAGCCTTAAGTCTTGGTGTCGATTTTGAAAGCCATTACATATGTGTTAAGTGCGTTGAATGACATATGTAAAGACTTCTAAAAAGAACGTATTTAATGCCAGTCATGAGGCGTCATTTTTCTAAGTGTTTGCGCATAGGCAAAGTCTACTATTAAAACATTTTTGATATCCCAAACTGTGGGTGTCAATTTTTAGCATGATTACATATGTGTATTTACAATTCAAACTTATGTTTTCAGCCCTAAAGCTCATGGCGTGGATTCTTGAAGGAGTTACATGCACTGAATGACATATGTAAAGGCTTCCTAAAATCAACATTTTTAATACCGGGCTCAAGGCGTCAATCTTGAAGGATTTTTGCATATGTTTTTATCTTCCCAAAGTATGTTTTCAGCATTCCAATTCTTAGGTGATGGTTTTCTTTTGAAATACATATGTTGTTCATTATACACAGTATATGTAATGTGGTCAAAACTATCTACTTGGAGTTGTTCTTCCTTCAAAAATGCCTCATTAAAGAAGGATTTTGAGCATCTTTAATAATTCAAGCATCCAATAAACTAATTTTGGTAAGTTATCACTTCTTTTTATGGATTTATTCTATCATTTTTTGTTGGATTTGTACCCTAGACGTTGTTTTTCTTTCTCATTGCATATACAAGAGAAATAGTCAACCGGTTGCTATTTCTTGGCATTTTTCTTCTCATTCTTCCAAACTTGGCTGCATATGCTTATTGACTATATAAATTTAAGGGAGGGAGACTACGAATGTGATCTATTTATACTCTTTCTATCTAATCTTTTCTAAATCCAAAAATCTATTGGATTTATTTCAAATTTGGCTCAAGATTTTGAGAGATTTTTATCTTGAAGATTGAGGTAATTTCTTCCTTACTCTTTTTCTTGTTTTCCTTCCAAAGTTGTTTAATTTACATGTAAAGATTTCATTTTTTATTTACATGTGATTAAATCTATGTCTCTTCTACATCTGTCTTCTATTCTCAAGATGCATATGCAAGAGCTTCATCTTTCTTGCATATGCAGTCGGGATTAAAAACCTCATTCTATGAAGAAAACAAACCAAATGCAAGTTTACAATGTGCTATTTTCCAAATCCACTTGCATAAAGTTGTTGTCCCTACCACTGCCATATGACGTCAAACTCATAATGGTGGTCAATTTAACACTTCATTATAAAATGATATCCCTCCATGCACTTATTATCTTATTCTACATATCTCTCCCTGTCCCCATATGTAATTACCCATGAGAAACTTGTTTTTGAGTTCTCTTTGAGCTAAAAACCATCCATTTCCCCAAAAATCAGTCATCTCCATACACCTTTTGTCATTCTATGATGAATCCCTCTCAAGAAGATGTTCTCATTTTGTGGGATTTTTATGTCGCAGCTTCTCAGTTGCATAAATTTTCTATGTCTGAAGGGATCACACTTGCAAAGGAAAAGGAGAAGAAAAAGATGAAATACCAGTATGACTCATATCACAATTCTATCCTGCCTTCACAGATGATTTCATATTGTGACGAAGTTAAAGATACAGATGTTTCACACATGAACTTTGAAGATTTTCTTCAAAGAGTAGATGTTGCGATTACAGAGGACATGCTTTCAATCAAATAGAGCAGCATTCATCTTGTCTCTACATTTCCAATGGCTGCCCTGGAGCCAGAGTTCATACTTGCATGTGCAAAGAACTTTGATCCCACATCCAGAACCATCAAGGACCAAGATGGTAAGACTATCATTAGTCTTGATCCAGAGATAGTGGAAAAAATCTTCCAAGTGCCATTGAGTCCTGTCACTATTAATATCACCAAGCAGAAAGCTCTTGACAGATGGAATGAGGAAACTCCTTCATGCATGAAGTTTATTAATGAAAATTGGCTGCTCAATAAAAGGACAAATATTGCAAGATGGCCAAAGGGGATTCGACGCACCGAATTCAAGGAGGAGATCAGTGACCTCATTACCTTATTTAGCTGCCTAGCAGGGTTAAAGACATCAAACATATTTGATCCCTGGATGTACAAGTACATTTCTCTTATTGTTTGGTTGAAGAAAAGGATATTCTGGGGAGAGATGATCAGTGATATGTTGTGTGAATAGCTTTCCCAAGTTGTTGACACTTGTACTTTTTACATGAATTCATATCTTGTATATATCGTTGCCTCTCTTGGTTATTTCTCTAGACTATCCACTAAAGGGGATAGGTTAGTGGTTCCTATGTGGGAGTATTTTCCTTTGCTCATATTGAAGGCTAGCCACTCTCACTACTGCAGAGTACAAGATTCTTTTTATAGGCATTTCATGTGCATGTTCGATAAAAGTCTCATAAACAGGTGTGTGTTAGATGAGGAATGGGTTAAGGTAAATGAATATGGCTATCTGTTTCTTCAATTACCTAGTTTCACTTACATGCGGGTGGGATACTTCAAGGGTGAGCCACATATACTTCCGAGGTATCCTACAGATAAAATCATACTCATGGAGTTGGCCAGGCAGCTCATGGTTGTTCAGATGCACCAGAATGCACTACATAGACTGGGTGTGGGGATTTCTTCACAAAATCCATTGAAGATTGGGGGAAACTCCATCGATATAGTCCCTAAAGCCAAAAACATGGAGTATGAGCTTCAAAGGATCACCTTGAAGAAGTTCATGGCTAGGAGTCATTTTGACTAGCAGGGGCTCAATGACAAGATGAGAAGGTAATTTATACATGTGTACAGGTTGGAGGACATATGAATTGACCTCCACACTGAGATAGACATATGGAGAATGGATTACCACTGCCTATCTATCAAGCAAATTATTGACTTCAATCTTACAGATATTCCTCCGGGAGTTGAAGATGATGATAACATTCTTGATCGTGATTATACTCATAATCATGTTAAGGATTTGCCTATTTTGTCTCCTTCCTAGTCAGGAAAAGAGACTGTCTCTATTTGGGATTTTTTCCAATCCATCCTTGCAAATACCAACATCTGGTTAAAAAGAAGAGGGCTGAAAAGTATCAAGGTAAGAGCGGGTAAAGATTTTGATCATGGTGGTCCAGTTGGTAAGAGATCAGAAATCAAAGGAAGAACCAAAGATGGCACATCTTCTTTAGCAGTTGATCCTATCATTCCTATCATATCTACTCTTCCTAAGCTTACCATTAAGGGAGGCAAGGACACTGGAAGAGTTCTTGAGGTCAAAAGCATAGAACCTGAGAAGGTTCAAATTGTATCCAGTGATGATGAGATGCCTAACTCACCTAAGGTATCCTCACCTGGCGTATCTCCTCTTGTGGATAATTTAGCTACCACCATGATTCTTGATTCTGCATTGGCATCAGATGAGTCTCCCGACTCACCTTTGGGTACAGCTATAGATGAATTTACTATAGAGCAGGTTCCTCCTATAGATTCAGTCTTGGTGACACCTGCATTGCCTATCTCATCGGCTTCCCCTCTTGTCATACATGAGGATTCTTATCACAATTTTGAGAGTGTGTTTGATGCATACTCTATGACCATTACTTCTATGGCCATCTCTTCTATGACAATGCTAGACACCACTTCAGTGCAGATGGAGTAGTTTATCTCTGAGGTTACACATGGTAGTCCTACTCCTATGGCAATCCTGATAGAGGCTCCCCCTCTGGTGGCTATAGTTACATAGAAAAACCCGGTTACTACTTTGGCCATTACATTTGCAGAAGCAACTTCTTCTTCTTTCTCTTTACCTTCTTGGCTCAGTGCCATAACATAGAAAAGAAAGAAAGAAGAGATTCTTTTGGAGGGCTTTGATTTCAAGCAAGTTTCCAAGCTGAGAGCTCCAAAGAACAAAAAGACAAAGACAGTCTCAATGATCGTGGTGAAGGACAATGCTAAATATGTTGAGATTATTGAGCCTTTGGTTGATAGAATCACAAAAGATGGGCAACCCTCTAATTTAAGAATCACAAGGGTGGAGCTTGGTAAGAAGACACATTTGAGTTGCCAACAGGATGCCCAAGATGTTGTTACACAACTCACATGAAGGAATGACTAGCTATGGGAGATGAAGAATAAATTGGAGGAAAATGCACGCCTTCTTGAAGTCATCAACATGATGAAAAATTCATAGAATGTTGCTCCCAGTTTAGTTTCACATCCTGAATGTTACAAGCATCATCAAAATGCTAAGGCCATGGATTAACGGGGCAGCCATTTGGAATCACAAGGTCTACAAGTGATTCAGAATGCAATGAATGTTTGTGAATGAGGAAGAGTGGTTTCCTTCAAGCTGAATGAGCTCGTTACATCCTTTAATCGACAACTCAGGTTCTTAAATGTTGATCTTGATGTTTGGAGGAGCATGACAAAGATTATCCTGGATGATTTATGTGCCTCTGGGATCATCTCTTTAGTAGAGATGTATTGTGATTTTTTGCATTTTATGGTCAATAAAGAACAAGTGCTATAAACATTAAAAATAGAAAGTCACGGGGCGGTTGAACGCCTTAAAAATTATGAGAATATGATCAATGGCATCTTTCATCAATTAAGGTGTCAATTAATCATGGAAGGGGGAGAACTCATGGGAGACAAAGTTATTTTAGCTATGTTCATGAAGGTTATTCGCTTACAACTAGAGGCGGATAATTTTGACTTTGATATGATTGATGTACTAACTAGCTACAAAACCTTGCTGGATCATTTGCAAAGCCAGCTGATTGAGTATAAAAATGCTATTGTTGAAAGTACAGATTTAAATCAGAGAGTGACAGTTATTACACAACATACAGGAGGTCCAGATGAAATAGTTGTTCGTGAGTCTCTTTAGAAGTTTACAGACTTTGTAAATACTGTGTAAAGACATGATTGTCTTTAATATTTGTATGCTTTAAGTAGAGTAGAGTATGATAGATTGCATGAAGTGAAACTTTTTTGTAAATACGGGATAACATGTACTTGTATAATCACTTCATGCAATTGAGTTGTACATGCATTAGGCATGCAACTTTGAATAAGTCATATGTTTTCTATTAGTTAGTTGAATAAGTCAAAGTGGTTAAGTGTTTCCCCTTTTCTCTCCACTTTTCTCTCTTCTATTTTCTTATATAAAGAAGAGAGTTCTTTGTAAATATTTTTATCTTTTGTTGAAGCAAGAAAGGCTATACTTGAGAACTTGGGTGATGAAAACTTTTTGTTTCATTTTATGAGTTATCAAAAGTGAATAAAAGTGACAAGATTCTTCAGACTTTGTGTTGTAGATCTTGAGATTGAATGGTGTTTTCTTACGTTGCATTGTTCAATCTTTATTAAATTAATTTATAAGCTAAACTTGCATACATCATTGGAGGTTTCAATTCATCTTTTGAGAGACTTTGAGCTACAAAATGAGAATTGTTATAGTAGTAGTGGTTGTGAATACTGAGAGTAGAAGACTTTGAGCTTCAAGTCTGAGTATTTTTCTTTAAATTTTAGAATCATTAGTGAGAGACTTTGAGACTCACTATTGATTCTCGTTGTCTCTGTTATCATTTTTAGTTAAACTAAATTGATAATTTGACTAAGTGTTTTGCATTGAAATTTGAGTTTTAAAAGTTGCTGTTTTAAATTTCAGAATGGTAAAAAATTCAGAGAAAACAAAGCATGTGTACAGCTATAGAATTGTGAATATCAAACAGCATGCTACAATATAATATTCAGATTCTTTAAGTTCAACAATAATAGAAAAACAATTACTTGCATTTCAGTAAATGAAAGTACAAATTCAGATTTGCCACGCAAGCAATGGTTGCTATATAAACAAAGAAAAGTACATTTCAAGGTGCCAATGATAAACCACACACCCCGTGGTTTTAAGTATTGATGCAAGCATGCATTTTTGGTTTAATGAATCAAATAAGAATCGAATGCAAAGAAAAGAGAATTGTAACAATATTGGAAATGTAAAGAAGAAGAGGAGGAGACAGGTCAAGCCTCCTTGCCTGGTGGTCTTTGAATGTCCGTACACGCTGCATCCTTTGTTCTCACATTCTGAAGCGTTTCCTATCATTTGGTATATCCTGCAAGAAGAGGAAGATAGAATAATGTCAGTTCATACGAACTGAGCAAGGAAGGACGAACTGTCTAATCCTCTACTTGATCACATTTCAGAAAAGACAGACAGAAAGCAAAGTCATAAAAATATCAAGAAGGATCAGAAAATACAGAGATAATATCATGTTTTTCCTAACATCATTTGTTCCATGTGCAGAAACAGGTTTTGAAGACTAAGTAGGTTGTAGAAAGGACGTGCATACACTATGCGCACGAAACTTTCCGACTGAAGCTATGGAGAGGCGAAGACTCGAAGACCGGTGGACTTGAGGAGGCTGTCGAGGGGGCATGCATACATTACAAGCATGGGACCTTTCAGCTAAATCATGGAGGTACAAAGAACTAGGCTGTCGAAGGGACATGATTCACATCATGAAACCTTTCAGCCAACATATCAAGGTTTCAAGAGTCCTAAAAGTTACATTTCATGATGGAACGAAACAGAAAAAGTCAAAAGGAAATTATGAGTTTTATGTTTTACAGATCACTTGTGGGAATCACGAGCCCGTGCTCGAACCCCATAAGCGATGATCCAATCTGCTGGCTACAATAAAGAAGTTCAGATTTATCATCAGGTATCAAGAACAGGATAACAAAGTCCAGAGATAAGGTATTCCTATACTTTATTATTGTTCAAAGAAAAGACTGAATGTACGTAGTGCTGGTTTGAAATGTGTGAAAAGCATCAGATAATACAAATTGTTTTCATATACTGATCATATGTTAGAAGATCAAGTGTTGAAAATGAAGTACTAAAAGTACAGTTAAAACAGAGTTAGCATACTACAGGAATCTAGTTGTTTACAAATAAAAAGGGGAAATAGTACAGCTATGCATAACAACAGTGCATAAAAGTTTCAGTCTATATCAATTTCCAAATAAACAAGAGAATCATTGTTATTTAAAAGCAGTGATCAAATATGAAATGAAAAATAACAGTGCTTTTTGTTTATGATCACAAAGTTCAGAATGTAGTGATACAGTAAAATTTGCAGCCATGTTCAATGAAAGAAATGACAGGTCCATTTTTGCTGTGTTTATGATGGAGGCATATGAATATGGATGTGATTTGTTCGATAGTGATTCATACAATAGTCAGAGCCATGTCTATAATTTCTGTTACTTTATGCATTTATATCAGATGTGTTTGGAACTGCTAGTGATTTCAATATCACATGCTAAGTGAAAGTGTAATAATCAGCTAAGATCTATAAAAAGATATCAATATGAAGCTGCAAAGAGGCCAACATTTCATGTTACAGCAGGATTCACAAAAATTTTCAAACTCCATACTTTGCACAATTATTTCCTGATTATTCAGCATTTTTGAGAATGGCAAAGAATGAAAATAAATAGCAAGTTTGAACTCACAACTGTAAAGATTTCTTCCTAGATAAGCAGTTCATCATTTGACACAAACAAATAAGCATCTGTTGCAGAATAAAGAAGTACGATATTGGCAAAAAATTCAAAACTCCATTTTTGCAAAGGGAAGATGAACAGCGAGTTTGAATTCATGGCTACGGAAGAAACTAAAGAAAAATTGAGGGTTCGAAATGACTCTTCTTCCTGAAAATCATAGAATATGGCTATGGTAGTTTTACCATTCAACTACAAATGCATCAATGATCACTAGTACAACTATATGGATAGCTAGCATAAAGACACAGAAGGAATACAAAAAAAAGAATACCCACGTTTTTGGTAAAAACGTCAGAACAGCAAGCTTATTTTTCTGAATCTGATCATATTTTCGCAAAAGGAGAAATCATGCCATGAAATGTTTAAAGTTTACAGGACTTCCAGTAGAAATAAGAGCCAGATTTTAAAGAAAATGCCCACGTTTTCCAAAAAAAAAAAACGTCAGAACAGTTTCTGTTGAAAGCAAAAAGAACACCCACGTTTTTGGTAAAAACGTTAGAACAGGAAGCCTATTTTCTGAATATGATCACATTTTTGCAAAGAGAGAAATCGTGCCACGTTCTATTTTCAGAAAAACGTCAACAGCAACAAGAGCCATGAAAAAGAATACCCACGTTTTTTTTTAAAAAACGTCATAACAGCAGAATTTTTTAAGCAAATAGAGGGTTTGAGAATGACTTATCTGTTTATACAGTCACGGTGAAATGCCAATTAAAAACCCAAGCTCTCAAAGCAAAATGACCGCTCCAGCATGATAGAGAAAGGTATGGACCAGTGGAGGGAGCAACTCCAAATTTTCTAAGAGAAACAGGATGAAAACCAGAATACTTGCAGTTGGCGGCAGCAGAACCCTAGCTCTTCATTTCACAATGAGAAAATGCCAAAGAATGAAGCCAAAATGAAATATCAATAATAACGCCTTTGCCATTTTTTATAAGTATTTGGAATCCGCAAGGCAGATCAGACTACGGAGCTCTTCCCAGCAAGACACGCATCTTAAAATAGACTTAGGATTTATTTTATTCCATTATATGTTATGTATTAGTTAGATTCATATTTTTTCTATCAAATTTCATTTTTTATACATGTATATTTTTTATTTAATGTTATACTAAATTAAAATAGATAATTCTATTATCTATTATAATTTAAATAATATTTTATTGCAATACACATGTTTAAAAAATGAAAGTTGATATTATATTTATTATATTTAATATTAAATATAAAATATACTTTTACTTAACGTTACTTTATTGAATAGAATTATACTTAATTCTATTTTTTAAAGGGGTGTTAAGTATAAATACATTTTTATTAAATATTAAATATAATAGGTATAATTAATTATACGTATTATAATTAATATTAAATAAATAATATAACTATGCTCAATGTTTAATATTAGATAGAATTATTTTAATTCTATTTTTTATATTAAGTATAGGTATATCATTTATTAAATATTAATCGTAATAAATATAATTTGGGGAAAAATATAAATCTAATCTTTTGCAAAATATTTTAATGAATAAATATATAACCAAAGTGGACTTTAAGATCATTTTTCTAGTAAGAGAGGAGCTCTTCAGTTTTGTGCAGTTGTGAAGGCAGATTATGGCAGTTTGAATTACCTTGAGGTTCTTGTTGAAGTTTAGAATCAGTTGATATCAGTAAGGAGAGGACTTTTTGAGCACGAATCTCCTTGTTTCTAGTAGTTAAGTGGCAGTTTTGATAGAGTTTCAGTTCATATCCGACCCCTCATAGATTTGCATGATTTTTGGGATTTTTGGAGCAGTTCGAGTTGATTATGAGTGGCAGTTCAGTCAGGTATCAGATGAGGTAGTTGTTCCAGCACTTTGACTTCACTTTCCAACATTTTGACTTGCCTTTTTGCAAGGTTTTCTCATGCATACGGATTAGGGTTTGATGAGTTCTATTTATCATATTTCGATCTCATTATTCAGGACTTTTCTTTTTGGCTCACTTGTTTTGCATACTGCAAACTAGAGAGAGAATTGTAAGGCATTTTGTAACAGAGATTGGTTCCAGCATTGGTTAATAGAGATACCTGTTCCTTCCCATTGATTTTGAGGTGATTTTGTGAATTTTATTGCTTAAGTGTTGTGTTATCCTTCATTTCAAGCTGCTTTCCTCTTCGTTTCAGAATCTTGATACACGTGATTTCAGGTCTATTGTATGTGTTTTAATTTTTGCATTGATTTGGTGAAGCTCTGTTTCCCTACCTTTGCAAAAATATCAGATCCTTACATAGAAACATTTTTTGTAGTTACGTGACTGTCTGGGTATTGTGAATCATAACCATTTCTTGAAATCTGTGCTGAATCAATTCATGTTGCAAGTCAGATTTGGTGTATCACCTTCGTAGTTTTAGGGTTCATTAAGGCATTTCTTTCCCCTTTTCTTTACATACAACATTTTTTTTGTGCAAGTGATATTCCAAACCTAAGAGGAACCGGCCTAGAATCCAGAGATTCGTTCTCAACCCCATCAACGGGAACGTTTCCATGTTTCAACAGGATAGCTAGATTCCATATCAAGCTATTGGCGCAATCCTGATTGACAACAGTTTTTGGCACGCCCGGTGGGACCCGAACTGCTTCACAGTTCATTGTTTTACATTTTTTTTAATTACTGTTTTGGTGTAAACAGCAGTATTTCAGCCTTTTAGAAGGTAGTTTTTCAGCACCTGGCGACTCCATTATAAAGGTTTATTGCAGATTCAGTTGCAAATTTTCTGATTTATCCTAATGAACAGGACCCCTACAAGAGCAAACAGTGAAGGGTTTGTTTATCAAGAACTTCCACCAAACAGTAGAGGTAACAGATCAGCTAGAAGAAATAGAGCATATCAAGCTAACAATGCATGCTTGCCCTACTTTTTCAGTTCCCATGGATGTCTTTATTATCGATTTACCTCCTAATTTTTCTATCTGCTTATCAAGAGATTTTACTGCTAAAATAGGAGGATATTTGTCAGCAGATTGGTCTCATATGTTGTTTCGTACTAGATATGGCACAAAGGTGACTATTCCTTCTGAGCCTATTGCTAAATTTTGCATTGAACCACATGTTACTAGTACTGAAAATGGTACAGCAGCTGTTATTTATGACCAGGAAGAAATTGATGCTATTCATGATGCACAAACTCAGGTTGAACAAATTCCTGACATTTTGTTAGATGCTTGGGCAACTCAGAATGTAATTTCTGATGCTCAAATTGAAGAACCTAGCCTGGGAAACTATGTAATTCGGGAGGTTACTGATTTCATACCAGCTGTTGTAAAAAATGCAGATGAAGAACAGCAGGATGGTGCTGTCTGGAAACTATTTTTTGATGGATCTCGCAGCAAAATAGGTGCTGGAGGTGGTTGTATGTTAGTTTCTCCAGAAAATCAAAGGTATTATGCTGCTTTTCGGTTTACATTCAGTTGCACAAATAATGTGGCTGAGTATGAGGCTCTTGTTAATGGTTTAAAATGGGCAATCAAGAAGGGAATTAGCAGTTTACAAGTGTATGGTGATTCTGAATTGGTTGTAAACCAGGTTAGGAATGTTCATACAGCAAAAAATGATTTGTTAAAAAGTTATAGACATGTTGTATGGGACCTGATTGAAGGTTTTGAAGCTTTTAATTTACAGTCCATTCCTAGAAGTCAAAACAAGCATGCTGATAGGCTCGCAGCTGTAGGAGCCCAATACGACATACCATCTGAAATCAGTAATGATAAAGGGTTGAATCATGTTAAAGTAATTATTAGACCTGTTGTTCCTAATAATGTGGATAACTGGCAGGTTTTTGAATCAGATCAGCACATTGTGAATTTTCTAAGGGAAGAAGCTGAATTTTCTCAGCCAAACCAGCAAAAGCTGCAAGATCAATATGAGGATCAAATTATACAACTGAGGACTAATAAGATGCCTAAGGGTCTTGTTACTTTGGAATCTATGTTTGGGACAAATGATGAGTTCAAAAAAGATAAATCCAGCTTACAAATCAAAGAAGACCATTATGAAGAGATTGTTATTTCACAGGATAAGGTACTCAAACTTGGCAAGGTATGTACTCCTGAGGAACAGCAAACTTTTATTAATTTATGCAATGAATTTCATGACATAATTGCATGGAATTATTCAGATTTGAAGGGATTTGATCCCAATATTTGTCAACACATAATTGAATTAGAACTAGGTTCTAAACCAGTTAGACAAAAGCAGAGACCTATAAATCCTAAACTAGAACCCCTCATGATAAAGGAGTTGAACAAATTGATTGAAAGCAATATAATTTTTCCAATCAAACATACATCTTGGGTTTCAAATTTGGTACCTATTAGAAAAAAGAATGGAGAAATCAGACTTTGCGTTGATTTCCGTGACTTAAACAGGGCATCATTGAAGGATAGGCATCCATTACCTTCTATGGAACAGATTTTGCAGGTGGTCTCTGGTTCTGAGCGGTTTTCATTACTGGATGGATTTTCTGGTTATAACCAGATCCTGGTTAAGGAGGAAGATAGGTACAAAATAGCTTTTACAACCAAATGGGGAACAATGGCGTATCAAAAAATGCCATTTGGATTGTCAAATGCTGGTGCTACATTCCAAAAGGCTATGGACAAAGCTTTTATTAATCTGATGTATAGGTTTGTGCTGGTTTATTTAGATGATATCACCATTTTTTCTAAGAATTCAGCTGATCATTTTAAGCATTTAAGGATAATCTTTGAAAGATGCAGAGAATATGGAATTTCCTTGAATCCTAAGAAGAGCATTTTCGCTATACATGAAGGTAAGCTATTAGGGTTTATTATTTCAAAAGATGGGATAACTATTGAACCTGAAAGGGTGAGTGCTATTTTAGCCCTACCACTTCCAGCCCATAAGAAGGGTCTTCAAAGCTTTCTAGGGAGAATTAACTTCGTTAGGAGATTTATCCCTGATATTGCAGAATTACTAATGCCACTTACAGCCATGCTTAAGAAGAATATCGCTTTCAAATGGACCAAAGAAGGTAAACTCAGCTTTGAAATGATCAAAGAAGCCCTTGCTGCAGCTCCTACCTTGTTAAATCCAAATTTTTCTAAAGATTTCATTCTTTATGCATATGGAAATATAGACAGTATTTCCGCTATGTTAGTTCAGAAAAATGACATGGAACTAGAGCAGCCAATAGCTTTTTTCAGCCAAGGTTTAAAAGATTATGAATTACATTATTCATTTGTTGAGAAGCACGTCCTTGCTGTCATACGAAGTCTTAAGAAATTTAGACACATGCTTTCTAATAATAAGATACATCTGATGGTTGCTCATCATGCTGTTAAAGAATTCTTATTAAATAAGGATTTCAATACTAAAAGAGCAGGTTGGATCACGAAAGCAATGGAGTATGATATTGACATCAAGGTCACAAAGCTGGTGAGAGGCAAAGGGTTATGTGAACAGCTGGCTGGTAATGGTGATAACATTATAAATGCTGATTCGGAGGTAATTCTAGCCTTACAAGATCAAAATCAAATGGCTATTCCGAGTTTACACAATGATTGGATAACAGAAATGATTGATTTTTTGCAAACAGGACGCTGTCCTGAAGGTTTGAATAGATCTAAAAGACGTTATTATAGATTACAGTCCATTTCTTATTGTATCTTGAACAATGTGCTATATAAAAGAGATTTTAATGGAGTGCTGCTGAGATGTGTTAGTAATGATCAGACTGATAAGTTATTACAGGAGTTTCATAATGGACTAGCAGGTGGTCACTTTGCTGCAAGGACAATAGCACTTAAGATTCTGAAGGCAGGATACTTCTGGCCTAATTTATACAAGGATGCATTCAGCTGGGTAAGAAAATGTTCGAAATGTGCTGTATTTTCAGATAAACAAAGGTTAGCAGCTTTACCTCTAATTCCAATTCAGATTGAGCAACCATTTGCTAAATGGGGTTTAGATTTCATTGGTCCTATTAATCCAACGTCAACTTCAGGACACAAGTACATTTTGACAGCCACGGATTATTTTACTAAGTGGACTGAAGCTGTTGCTTTGAAAGAGGCTAATGAATCTTCAGTTTTAAATTTTTATGAAGATTTGATTACCAGGTTTGGAACACCTGAATCTATTGTATCTGACAATGCCTTAGCATTTTTAGGCACAAAAATTTCAGATTGGGCTGTTAAGAATAATGTGTACCTGAATACTTCATCCAATTACTACCCATAGGGAAATGGACAAGCGGAATCAACCAATAAAAATCTGATTCGCATCATGAAAAGGACAATTGAAGATAATCAGCGTGTTTGGAACAGCAAGCTAAAACATGCATTATGGGCTGATAGAATCACTCCTAAACGCTCAACAGGTAATTCTTCGTATGTTTTGGTTTATGGCAAAGAAGCAAGATTGCCAATCTCAATTGAATTACCAAGTCTGAGCTTGATTAAAGAATTGGACTTGCTAGAACAGCAACCTATGGAGGTAAGGTTAGCTGAGTTAATTGAACTGGAAGAGATTAGAAGAGAATCTTTTCAGAAGATTAATGATTACCATGATCAAATGAAGAAGACATTTGACAGGAAAGCTGTCGCAAGAGTCTTAAAAGAAGGCGATTTGGTACTGAAATGGGATGAGTTGAGAAGTAGACCTGGCAGACATTCAAAGTTTGATGCCATGTGGAATGGTCCATTCGTGATTACAGGATGCAAGGCTAACAACGCTTTTCAACTCTCGACTATGGATGGAGAGGAATTGCCAATCCCAGTTAATGGGATTCATCTCAAGCGTTGCTTTTGAGGTGAGTTAGATCAAAATAAGTGTATTTGCACATAGATAGTTTGCTTTCAGTTAGTTGTTAGTAACAGAAAGTAAACATGCTGCTATAGTACATCATACCTCATAAAGGAGTGTCCATCATGCAGAGTCTACCAGAATCTTAAGGCTCTACATGATGGGATACTATGTATCTTTTATATCATGAACTACAGCAGTAGGTTTACCTGCTGTTTCGATTTTCCTCTAAGTGCTTTCAGCACATGTTAATAATCCTCTGAAAGCTACAAGTTGTCTAAGTTCATGGCAGAACTGTTCAGGAATGTATATATCAGTCCTAATGTGAAACGATGGATTCCCCAAGGTTTCAAATTAGGATTGACAGCCACACCCCAAAACAGGTCATCCACGACCTTTTTCTCTACAGCTTGCAAGTTTCAGAAAGTTAAGGCAGATTTTTAGGTGAAAGGGCTCAATTCAAAAAAAATCACTTAAATTTGTTTTCTACTTTACGCTAGCTATTTACGAATCAATAACTGATGTCATTAGCATCATCATATCACAAAAAAGATATAACAGTCATATAATGGTGCTAATAACATGCTTAAGCGCAAATCCCCAAGCAGCTAGCGTAAGGTATTTCAGTTTCAATTCAGTTTCAATTTTTCAATTTGTGTGGTGTGTTTCAGTTTTCAGCATTTTTTACGGTTTTCTAAGTTTGGGAAGGTTCAGTTTATCAAGGTTCTAGACTCTGTGCCCAATGGATCGCAAAAGGCAACTGGTTTATACTGTTTAGCAGGCAAACACCCCTGAGAGGTCGCCAGAAAATGTTATCATTTTTAGTTAAACTAAATTGATAATTTGACTAAGTGTTTTGCATTGAAATTTGAGTTTTAAAAGTTGCTGTTTTAAATTTCAGAATGGTAAAAAATTCAGAGAAAACAAAGCATGTGTACAGCTATAGAATTGTGAATATCAAACAACATGCTACAATATAATATTCAGATTCTTTAAGTTCAACAATAATAGAAAAATAATTACTTGCATTTCAGTAAATGAAAGTACAAATTCAGATTTGCCACGCAAGCAATGGTTGCTATATAAACAAAGAAAAGTACATTTCAAGGTGCCAATGATAAACCACACACCCCGTGGTTTTAAGTATTGATGCAAGCATGCATTTTTGGTTTAATGAATCAATTAAGAATCGAATGCAAAGAAAAGAGAATAGTTACAATATTGGAAATGTAAAGAAGAAGAGGAGGAGACAGGTCAAGCCTCCTTGCCTGGTGGTCTTTGAATGTCCGTACACGCTGCATCCTTTGTTCTCACATTCTGAAGCGTTTCCTATCATTTGGTATATCCTGCAAGAAGAGGAAGATAGAATAATGTCAGTTCATACGAACTGAGCAAGGAAGGACAAACTGTCTAATCCTCTACTTGATCACATTTCAGAAAAGACAGACAGAAAGCAAAGTCATAAAAACATCAAGAAGGATCAAAAAATACAGAGATAATATCATGTTTTTCCTAACATCGTTTGTTCCATGTGCAGAAACAGGTTTTGAAGACTAAGTAGGTTGTAGAAAGGACGTGCATACACTATGCGCACGAAACTTTCCAACTGAAGCTATGGAGAGGCAAAGACTCGAAGACCGGTGGACTTGAGGAGGCTGTCGAGGGGGCATGCATACATTACAAGCATGGGACCTTTTAGCTAAATCATGGAGGTACAAAGAACTAGGCTGTCGAAGGGACATGATTCACATCATGAAACCTTTCAGCCAACATATCAAGGTTTCAAGAGTCCTAAAAGTTACATTTCATGATGGAACGAAACAGAAAAAGTCAAAAGGAAATTATGAGTTTTATGTTTTACAGATCACTTGTGGGAATCACGAGCCCGTGCTCGAACCCCATAAGCGATGATCCAATCTGCTGGCTACAATAAGGAAGTTCAGATTTATCATCAGGTATCAAGAACAGGATAACAAAGTCCAGAGATAAGGTATTCCTATACTTTATTATTGTTCAAAGAAAAGACTGAATGTACGTAGTGCTGGTTTGAAATGTGTGAAAAGCATCAGATAATACAAATTGTTTTCATATACTGATCATATGTTAGAAGATCAAGTGTTGAAAATGAAGTACTAAAAGTACAGTTAAAACAGAGTTAGCATACTACAGGAATCTAGTTGTTTACAAATAAAAAGGGGAAATAGTACAGCTATGCATAACAACAGTGCATAAAAGTTTCAGTCTATATCAATTTCCAAATAAACAAGAGAATCATTGTTATTTAAAAGCAGTGATCAAATATGAAATGAAAAATAACAGTGCTTTTTGTTTATGATCACAAAGTTCAGAATGTAGTGATACAGTAAAATTTGCAGCCATGTTCAATGAAAGAAATGACAGGTCCATTTTTGCTGTGTATATGATGGAGGCATATGAATATGGATGTGATTTGTTCGATAGTGATTCATACAATAGTCAGAGCCATGTCTATAATTTCTGTTACTTTATGCATTTATATCAGATGTGTTTGGAACTGCTAGTGATTTCAATATCACATGCTAAGTTAAAGTGTAATAATCAGCTAAGATCTATAAAAAGATATCAATATGAAGCTGCAAAGAGGCCAACATTTCATGTTACAGCAGGATTCACAAAAATTTTCAAACTCCATACTTTGCACAATTATTTCCTAATTATTCAGCATTTTTGAGAATGGCAAAGAATGAAAATAAATAGCAAGTTTGAACTCACAACTGTAAAGATTTCTTCCTAGATAAGCAGTTCATCATTTGACACAAACAAATAAGCATCTGTTGCAGAATAAAGAAGTACGATATTGGCAAAAAATTCAAAACTCCATTTTTGCAAAGGGAAGATGAACATCGAGTTTGAATTCATGGCTACGGAAGAAACTAAAGAAAAATGGAGGGTTCGAAATGACTCTTCTTCCTGAAAATCACAGAATATGGCTATGGTAGTTTTACCATTCAACTACAAATGCATCAATGATCACTAGTACAACTATATGGATAGCCAGCATAAAGACACAGAAGGAATACAAAAAAAAGAATACCCACGTTTTTGGTAAAAACGTCAGAACAGCAAGCTTATTTTTCTGAATCTGATCATATTTTTGCAAAAGGAGAAATCATGCCATGAAATGTTTACAGCTTACAGGACTTCCAGTAGAAATAAGAGCCAGATTTTAAAGAAAATGCCCACGTTTTCCAAAAAAAAAAAACGTCAGAACAGTTTCTGTTGAAAGCAAAAAGAACACCCACGTTTTTGGTAAAAACGTTAGAATAGGAAGCCTATTTTCTGAATATGATCACATTTTTGCAAAGAGAGAAATCATGCCACGTTCTATTTTCAGAAAAACGTCAACAGCAACAAGAGCCATGAAAAAGAATACCCACGTTTTTTTTTTAAAAATGTCATAACAGCAGAATTTTTTAAGCAAATAGAGGGTTTGAGAATGACTTATCTGTTTATACAGTCACGGTGAAATGCCAATTAAAAACCCAAGCTCTCAAAGCAAAATGACCGCTCCAGCATGATAGAGAAAGGTATGGACCAGTGGAGGGAGCAACTCCAAATTTTCTAAGAGAAACAGGATGAAAACCAGAATACTTGCAGTTGGCGACAGCAGAACCCTAGCTCTTCATTTCACAATGAGAAAATGCCAAAGAATGAAGCCAAAATGAAATATCAATAATAACGCCTTTGCCATTTTTTATAAGTATTTGGAATCCGCAAGGCAGATCAGACTACGGAGCTCTTCCCAGCAAGACACGCATCTTAAAATAGACTTAGGATTTATTTTATTCCATTATATGTTATGTATTAGTTAGATTCATATTTTTTCTATCAAATTTCATTTTTTATACATGTATATTTTTTATTTAATGTTATACTAAATTAAAATAGATAATTCTATTATCTATTATAATTTAAATAATATTTTATTGCAATACACATGTTTAAAAAATGAAAGTTGATATTATATTTATTATATTTAATATTAAATATAAAATATACTTTTACTTAACGTTACTTTATTGAATAGAATTATACTTAATTCTATTTTTTAAAGGGGTGTTAAGTATAAATACATTTTTATTAAATATTAAATATAATAGGTATAATTAATTATACGTATTATAATTAATATTAAATAAATAATATAACTATGCTCAATGTTTAATATTAGATAGAATTATTTTAATTCTATTTTTTATATTAAGTATAGGTATATCATTTATTAAATATTAATCGTAATAAATATAATTTGGGGAAAAATATAAATCTAATCTTTTGCAAAATATTTTAATGAATAAATATATAACCAAAGTGGACTTTAAGATCATTTTTCTAGTAAGAGAGGAGCTCTTCAGTTCTGTGCAGTTGTGAAGGCAGATTATGGCAGTTTGAATTACCTTGAGGTTCTTGTTGAAGTTTAGAATCAGTTGATATCAGTAAGAGAGGACTTTTTGAGCACGAATCTCCTTGTTTCTAGTAGTTAAGTGGCAGTTTTGATAGAGTTTCAGTTCATATCCGACCCCTCATAGATTTGCATGATTTTTGGGATTTTTGGAGCAGTTCGAGTTGATTATGAGTGGCAGTTCAGTCAGGTATCAGATGAGGCAGTTGTTCCAGCACTTTGACTTCACTTTCCAACATTTTGACTTGCCTTTTTGCAAGGTTTTCTCATGCATACGGATTAGGGTTTGATGAGTTCTATTTATCATATTTCGATCTCATTATTCAGGACTTTTCTTTTTGGCTCACTTGTTTTGCATACTGCAAACTAAAGAGAGAATTGTAAGGCATTTTGTAACAAAGATTGGTTCCAGCATTGGTTAATAGAGATACCTGTTCCTTCCCATTGATTTTGAGGTGATTTTGTGAATTTTATTGCTTAAGTGTTGTGTTATCCTTCATTTCAAGCTGCTTTCCTCTTCGTTTCAGAATCTTGATACACGTGATTTCAGGTCTATTGTATGTGTTTTAATTTTTGCATTGATTTGGTGAAGCTCTGTTTCCCTACCTTTGCAAAAATATCAGATCCTTACATAGAAACATTTTTTGTAGTTACGTGACTATCTGGGTATTGTGAATCATAACCATTTCTTGAAATCTGTGCTGAATCAATTCATGTTGCAAGTCAGATTTGGTGTATCACCTTCGTAGTTTTAGGGTTCATTAAGGCATTTCTTTCCCCTTTTCTTTACATACAACATTTTTTTTGTGCAAGTGATATTCCAAACCTAAGAGGAACCGGCCTAGAATCCAGAGATTCGTTCTCAACCCCATCAACGGGAACGTTTCCATGTTTCAACAGGATAGCTAGATTCCATATCAAGCTATTGGCGCAATCCTGATTGACAACAGTTTTTGGCACGCCCGGTGGGACCCGAACTGCTTCACAGTTCATTGTTTTACATTTTTTTTAATTACTGTTTTGGTGTAAACAGCAGTATTTCAGCCTTTTAGAAGGTAGTTTTTCAGCACCTGGCGACTCCATTATAAAGGTTTATTGCAGATTCAGTTGCAAATTTTCTGATTTATCCTAATGAACAGGACCCCTACAAGAGCAAACAGTGAAGGGTTTGTTTATCAAGAACTTCCACCAAACAGGAGAGGTAACAGATCAGCTAGAAGAAATAGAGCATATCAAGCTAACAATGCATGCTTGCCCTACTTTTTCAGTTCCCATGGATGTCTTTATTATCGATTTACCTCCTAATTTTTCTATCTGCTTATCAAGAGATTTTATTGCTAAAATAGGAGGATATTTGTCAGCAGATTGGTCTCATATGTTGTTTCGTACTAGATATGGCACAAAGGTGACTATTCCTTCTGAGCCTATTGCTAAATTTTGCATTGAACCACATGTTACTAGTACTGAAAATGGTACAGCAGCTGTTATTTATGACCAGGAAGAAATTGATGCTATTCATGATGCACAAACTCAAGTTGAACAAATTCCTGACATTTTGTTAGATGCTTGGGCAACTCAGAATGTAATTTCTGATGCTCAAGTTGAAGAACCTAGCCTGGGAAACTATGTAATTCGGGAGGTTACTGATTTCATACCAGCTGTTGTAAAAAATGCAGATGAAGAACAGCAGGATGGTGCTGTCTGGAAACTATTTTTTGATGGATCTCGCAGCAAAATAGGTGCTGGAGGTGGTTGTATGTTAGTTTCTCCAGAAAATCAAAGGTATTATGCTGCTTTTCGGTTTACATTCAGTTGCACAAATAACGTGGCTGAGTATGAGGCTCTTGTTAATGGTTTAAAATGGGCAATCAAGAAGGGAATTAGCAGTTTACAAGTGTATGGTGATTCTGAATTGGTTGTAAACCAGGTTAGGAATGTTCATACAGCAAAAAATGATTTGTTAAAAAGTTATAGACATGTTGTATGGGACCTGATTGAAGGTTTTGAAGCTTTTAATTTACAGTCCATTCCTAGAAGTCAAAACAAGCATGCTGATAGGCTCACAACTGTAGGAGCCCAATACGACATACCATCTGAAATCAGTAATGATAAAGGGTTGAATCATGTTAAAGTAATTATTAGACCTGTTGTTCCTAATAATGTGGATAACTGGCAGGTTTTTGAATCAGATCAGCACATTGTGAATTTTCTAAGGGAAGAAGCTGAATTTTCTCAGCCAAACCAGCAAAAGCTGCAAGATCAATATGAGGATCAAATTATACAACTGAGGACTAATAAGATGCCTAAGGGTCTTGTTACTTTGGAATCTATGTTTGGGACAAATGATGAGTTCAAAAAAGATAAATCCAGCTTACAAATCAAAGAAGACCATTATGAAGAGATTGTTATTTCACAGGATAAGGTACTCAAACTTGGCAAGGTATGTACTCCTGAGGAACAGCAAACTTTTATTAATTTATGCAATGAATTTCATGACATTTGAAATTTTTATTCTTCCCATTATTCTAAATTTAGTTTTTGACACTGGAGGGCTATCATGTTTACGAGCGTCGTTCTAAAGGAGAAGATTCCAAAGGTTCTACTCTAAGTTGGTCTCAAAAAGTTAAGCTTGATTTCCTTATCAAGAAAACTATTCTTGAATGAACTACTAGTTATCCACCTTCTAGAAAAAGGAGTCTGGTTCCAAGTGAGACTTCACTTTTCTTCCAGAAACCACTAGTTCCATTTACTTTTCCAAAGATGGTTGCTACGGGTCCATGGGGAATGGCCTTTGGTCCTTTGAATCTTACTACACCGATACATCCA
Organism: Chamaecyparis obtusa; assembly: GCA_027943335.1. Lineage (NCBI taxonomy): Eukaryota > Viridiplantae > Streptophyta > Pinopsida > Cupressales > Cupressaceae > Chamaecyparis > Chamaecyparis obtusa. The sequence continues at coordinate 452,240 of BSBK01004908.1, read as the reverse complement.
TTACCACAAGGATCACGAAAGAATTTTCCCAAATTCTATGGTGATGTAAAAAAACATCCTGATGAGCATATCAAAGCATTTTACATTGCATGTGGATTTCTTGGTGTGGAGTATCAAGATGTCTCTGTAAGGCTTTTCATTGAAACCTTGCAAGGGATTGCTACATATTGGTTTTATAATTTGGCTACTGGATCAATCACTGATTGGGATTCTTTAAAGACCAAATTTGAAGAGCATTTCAAGCCTGTAAAAGATGAGCATGCACTACTCGCTCAGCTTACTCAAATGAAGAAAGATGCTTAAGAGGGAATGCGAGAATTCATCACAAAATTCAATAAGTTGGCTAATCGTATTCCAGCTCCATCTCAACCTACAGTTGAGAATATCAAATGTTTCTTCATTAACACTCAGCTTCCAGAGGTTAGTTTCTTGCTAAGGAGGGTTGTTCCTACCAGCTTAGCAAATGCTCAAATTCTGGCAATTGAAATCGAAGATGATCTTATCATGGCTGGTAAGATTTGAAAAGATCATTGCAAGGTAAGTTCTAATGATCCTTCTTCTTTAGGAAGTACAGATCCAATGGTACAAAAATTAGCAAATGAGTTACTTGCTCTGAAAAAGAAAATTTCTCAAAATTCCTTCAATGCTCCATATAAGGATATTCCTCGAAGAACATTTCCAAATGCCGCTAATAGTTATGCAGCAAAGAATCAAGCTAAGCTTCCTCCTCCTCCAGAGAGGCTTGCGCTTGAAGCTCCTCTTGTTAATCAAGCTACAGGATACTTTGAGCATGATCAATCTGGTGCTCTACCAGATGATTATCAAATGGAGGATAATGCTACCCCATACAATGAAAGTGATGGAGCAGCTGGCGACTCTAACATTGGGTATGTCTATTATGAAGATCAGGATCTTGAAGAGAGCTCTGGTCATGCTTATGCAATTATGACGTGTTCCCAGACACAACTAGCTAGGCAAAAGGATGAAGCTACTAAAGCAAATGTTGATATACAAACACCTATCACGCTTGCCAAAAGAGGGACACCACTGCCTACTTTGTCTAAAGATGTAGCAAAAGACCAAGTAAGTACAACTAATGCTCCTAGTATTTTTTCTAGTATACCGAAACCTAGTATGTCTAATCCAAAACCTCAAGTTGAAGCTTTTTCATCTTCTCTAGCTAGTTCTTTTCAATCATTTGATATTATAGACCATGCTAAGAAGACAAAGATTCAAATGTCTGAGGTTAAATACTTACAAAATTATCTAGATCAACTGGAAAGATTGAATAAGTTTGTCAAAGAATCACAACCAACTCAAGCTCAAGTTGCCCCAGAACCTAAAACTTTATCCAATAACTTAGTGACCATCCCCTCATCTGTCTCAGGAAAAATAGAACCTTTCTATATTCCTTTCTTATCAATGGCTTTAAGTTGAGTAATTGTGTTATTGATTCTAGAGCGTCTAATAATGTTATGCTGGCTAAAGTAGCTGAAGCCTTAGGTCTTACCTTGACAAAGACTTTTAGAAATTGTTAGTCCATGGAGAATAAACAAGTGCCTCTTCGGGGGCAAATCAAAGATGCTCAGTTTGTATTTGCATCTTTCCCTAAAAAGAAAATCAAGATGACTATTTTAGTTGTTGATGTTCCTGCTTCTTATGGTATGTTGCTTGGTCAGAACTTCTGTAAGGATGTGGGTGGTGAACTTAACATGGATATGTCTAAAGCATGAATACTTGTGAAGGGCAATATGCAGAAGCTACTTCCTGAAAGGGAAACTAAATATGTTGTTGTTAAATCTGATGATCCTCATGCTCAAATTTTATTTGAGTCAGCTAGAATGGGTAATTATTACCTTCATATTGATGATATTTCAGAATTTGTTGAAGATTGGCCTTCCAATGCATCTATGTTGTCATGTGATAATGATAGGTTTGCAGATGCAATTGAGGATCAAGTGGTTGATTAAGTTCCTGTAATACCTATGATGGATGGAGAAGAAATGGAAGTCAATAATGATATAAGTTCTTCTTCTTCATCTGATGATGCGAGTACTTCAAGTTCAAATGAAGTATGGACATTAGAGTTTGATGGAAGTTTCTCATCAACTGGTTCTGGTGTTGGAGTTGTTTTGATTTCTCCTCAAGGAGAGTTCTTTCCATATTCTTTCAAACTACAGTTTGAAAATACCAATAATACTGCCAAATATGAAGCTTTGATATTGGGTATTGATGCTACTCTAAATAAGGTGATTAATAATCTGCATGCTCAAGGAGATGTTGAGCTTGTTGTGTGTCAAGTTCGAAATCAGTACCAAACAAGGAATGAAAGGTTGAAGCATTATAGAAACTTGGTTTGGGATTATATTGAAGGACTTGATGCCTTTAATGTTTCTATGGTTCCAAGAGAATTTAATGATAAAGCTGATTCTCTTGCTGCATCTACAACTCTCTTGATTCCTCATAATAGTTTTGAACAAGATAGATATTCTATTCAGTTAGTTTTTTGTCCAAGTGTTCCTAATAATTCTAAGCATTGGCAAGTCTTCAATGATGATAATCAGATCATCAATTTCCTGGAAACAGGAGAAAATTTTGAAGAATTGTATTTTGAAGGTAGCAGTTCTCCTCCTCGAGAGAAAATCTTTGGGAAAGATCCTGAAACTAGTGAAGAATTCATTCAGCTGAAAGGAAATAAAATTCCTCATGGCTTGGTTTCTTTAGAATGATTGTTTGATAAACATGATCGTTATGTCAAAAATCAACAAGAAGTCAGACCAAGCTCTGCTATGGAATTTGAAAAATATAATCTTGGGTCAGAAAGTGATCCTAAATTTGTTAATATTGGTAAATGTTGTACACCTAAGGAATGAGATCAATTTATTGATCTTTTGTGTGAGTACATTGATGTTTTTGCATACACATATGATGATTTGGAAGCTTTTCATCCCAAAGTGTTGCAACATGGTATTCCTCTCAAAGCTAGAACTACTCCTTTCAGGCAAAAGCAGCACCAGTATAATCCCAAAATCTCCAACTCTATTCTATCAAAAATCTAGAAGATGTTAGATGTTAGAATAATCTTCCCAATTCAGCATTCTACATGGGTGGCTAATATTGTCCTAGTGCGAAAGAAGAATGGTGAAATTCGCATTTGTGTGGATTTTTGCAATCTGAATCAAGCATCCTTGAAGCATAATTATTCTTTGCCAATCATGGATCATGTTTTGCAAACGGTGACTGGTTCTCAGATGTTATCCATGCTTGATGGATTTTCTGGTTACAATCAAATTGAAGTTAGGGAAGATGATCAGTACAAAATTGCATTCACAACTCCATGGGGTACCTTTGCTTACAACAGGATGCCCTTTGGATTGATCAATGCAGGCGCTAATTTCCAACGAGCAATGAATCTAGCTTTCTATGATATCAAGTACAAATTCATTGTGTTTTACCTTGATGATCTTACTATTTTCTCCAAGAAAAGGCAAGATCATGTGTATCATCTACGTCAAGTGTTGGAGAGGTGTCGGCAGCATGAAATTTCTCTTAATCCTAAAAAGTCAATTTTTGGGGTTACAGAAGGAAAACTTCTTGGACATATTATGTCCAAAGAAGGAATAAAGATTGATCCTGAACAGGTCAAGTCTATTCAAAAAATTTCATTACCCACAAGCAAAACTATTGTTCACTCTTTCTTCAGAAAGGTGAATTTCCTACGGAGATTTTTTCCAGACTTTGTAGAAAAGACTCACCATATTTCAAACATGATGAAAGGAGCATCTATTTTTCGCTAGAGTGTTGAAGGAAAGGTTGCTTTCAAAGAAATTAAGGAAGCGATTTCTCAAGCACCAGTGTTAGTCTGTCCAGACTATACTAAAGATTTTATCATGTATAGTTATGCTTCTGAGCATACTATGTTAGCTATTCACATGCAAAAGAATGCTAAAAATATAGACTCCTATCGCATTTATGAGTTTTCCTCTTAAGTCACATGAGTTGAAATATTCGCTAATGGAGAAGAATGCTTTTGCAGTCATAAAAGTAGTCAAATACTTTAGATTCTACATTCTAAACTCTCATGTTGAAGTTTTGGTTCCTGATACAACTGTCAATTCAATTTTGACGCAACAGGATTTTGGGACAAAGAGAGGCAATTGGATTGCCAAGATTCAGGAATATGATATTGAGATCAAACCAACTAAGATAGTTCATGGTAAAGGTTTGTGTTAGCTTATGGCTAAAAATGAACCTGATAAAGCAATTTCTAAGGATTTACCTAGAGTTTTGTTTGTAAGTACAACTGATGAATGGTACTCTAACATTGCATATTTTCTCACATATGGCAAGTGTCTAGCTCATCTGACTTACAAGCAAAGAAGAAGTTTAAAGTTGAGAGCTTCTCACTTTGTTTTACGGGACAGTGGATTGTATAAATGTACCATTGATGGCATATTCCTTCATTGTGTGGATAAAGCACAACAACATAGATTGCTAGAATCATTTCATGATTTGGCATGTGGTGGGCATTTTTCAGCACCTACGACTGCTCATAAGATTTTGTGAGCAAGATACTACTAGCCAACTCTTTTTCAAGATACTTACAGTTGGGTACATAAGTGTGATTGTTGTCAGCAATTTGTAGGAAAACAAAAGCTTGCTACATTACCTCTAAAGTCGGTGGTGATTGAGGAGTCATTTCAGCAATGGGGCCTTGATTTCATTGGTACTATTAATCCAGTATCCAGTGCAGGACATACATATGTTTTGACTACAGCTGATTATTTCACTAAGTGGGTGGAAGCAATTCCAATCAAGAATGCAACATCATCAGTAGTATGTTCATTTTTTAAGGAGAATATTATTTCTTGCTTTGGAGTACCCAATAAAATTGTGACAGATAATACTTCAATTTTCTCCTCATCGGAGATCTCTCAGTTTTGTTTTGAACATAATATTACTCTTTCACATTCATCTGACTATTATCCATAGGGAAATGGTCAAGCTGAATCTAGTAACAAAAATTTGGTTACTATCATTCACAAGCTTGTGGATGATAATCAAAGGTCCTAGCACAAGGCTTTGTTTGACGCTTTGCGGGTAGACAAGATTAAACCTAAGAGAGCTATTGGCATGTCACCATTTTAGCTCCTTTATGTCTTAAATTTAGAAATTCCCATAACTTTGGAGCTTCCTGCTCTTAAGTTGTCTAAGGCCATCGAAGAAGGAACATATGAGAGTTCTCTGGATAAAAGAATCATGTTCCTACACCAATTGGAGGAGAAAAGGACTCAGGTGGTTGATAGACTTACAACACATCAGCAGCAAGTCAAGAAGCTTTTTGATAAAAAAGCTAAGTGAAGAGAATTTCAAGTTGGTGATCATGTCCTACTATGGGATAAAAGGCAAGAACCAAAGGGTATGCATGGCAAATTTGATTCTCTCTGGCGAGGTCCTTTCACAATTCATCAAGTAGTTGGAGAAAATAGTTTCCTGTTGGCTTATCATGATGGAACTCCATTTGCACTACCATATAGTGCACAACATCTAAAGCATTATTTTGAATGAGCTCCAGATAAGTACCCTTTGTACATAAATGTCCAAGTCTTTTTAGATTTTTAGGTTCTTGAGTCTTTTTTTTTTGTCGCCTAACTTTATAGCCCAATGGAGTAGATGAAGGCACTTAGAGGTTTGGATTCTACATTCCTCATTGTTTCTAAGAACAAACAAGGTATGTTCCCCAGTTAGAGCCAGCTGTTGTCCTCAATTTTAAGATCACAAAATTGTGGCAACCCTGCACAATTTTCTTGTCAATTCGTAGAAGTATCCTCTATGATTTGAACGTTTTGATAATGTGTTAATAAGGACAATTCGTTATCACTGAAAAAGCTCTTTGTAACACACATTTCATGAGTTCTTTAAGATCTTCCCTTTTTTTTTAATCTTGAATTTCCCTTGAGTCAATAGCCCTTTAAATTACGCTTGTTTCGAGCTAACTTAGACATCAAACGGAGTTCTACAACTCAAGTTATGATGAAAAATGTGGCGTTTTTCAGGCTGACTGCATATTCTTTAAAGATACTTAAAAAGTGGGGTTTTTGAAGTCGATTGCATGGGTTTGAATTATTTTTAATATATTAAATGGATTTCAAAGTTTATTTTAAAATTTCAACTCATTTCGAGTTGATTTGACTATAGTTTTTAACATTTTCGTGAAATTAGTTTTAAATCTTCTAATTTCATGTTACTTTATTGGAACACTATAGTTATATATTAAAATCAATTCAAAAATTAAAGACTTAAGTATAAAAGTGTGGATTTCATTCTTCACTGCATATCATCAATGTGCCAAACACTTTTAAAATCTCACTTCTAAGTCTTTTTCGTATTAAATACGTAGTTTTTAACAACAACTGCATGTATATTTCATATTTTCAATCATATGCAGTTGAATCTCTAAAGAGCGTATTTAATCCTTGTTAAGTGTCATTTTTATATGCGACTGCATATTTAAAATAACATTTATAAACTCCAAAGGTGGCTTTTTCTTTATAAAAGTCATATTTTGAAAGATATATATATGCACTTCAAAAGTGCGTATACATTTCTTTATTTTATATCTTCCCATAGTGTCAAATTTGAAATAAGTTACATATGTTATGCAAACTTATTTTGAAAGTGTGTCTTAGCTTCTTTACTTATGCTTTTCTCCCAAGACATCGAATTTGGAGGTCATTACATATGTCTAAACGTTATGTGAAAGATACTCTAAAAATAGCATTTTTAAAAGTTCTCCCAAGACATCAATTTTCAGAGCATTTACATGTGTGTATATGCATTTCAAACTCACATTTTTAAGCCTGAAGTCTTGGTGTCAATTTTGAAAGCCATTACATATCTGTTAAGTGCGCTGAATGACATGTAAAGACTTCTAAAAAGAATGTATTTAATGCCAGTCATGAGGCATCATTTTTCTAAGTGTTTATGCATAGGCAAAGTCTACTATTAAAATGTTTTTGATATCCCAAACTGTGGGCGTCGATTTTCAGCATGATTGCATATGTGTATTTTAAATTCAAACTTACGTTTTTATCCCTAAAGCTCATGGCGTGGATTCTTGGAGTTACATGCGCTGAATGACATATGTAAAGGCTTCCTAAAATCAACATTTTTAATACCGGGCTCAAGGCGTCAATCTTGAAGGATTTTTGCATATGTTTTAATCTTCCCAAAGTGTGTTTTCAGCATTCCCATTCCTAGGCGTCAATTTTCTTTTGAAATACATATGTTGTTCATTATACATAGCATATGTAATGTGGTCAAAATAGTCCACTTGGAGCTATTCTTCCTTCAAAAATGCCTCATTGAAGAAGTATTTTGAGCATCTTTAATTATTTTGGCATCCAATAAACTGATTTTGGTAAGTTATCACTTCTTTTTGTGGATTTATTCTATCATTTTTGGTTGGATTTGTGCCCTAGACTCTATTTTTCTTTCTCATTGCATATACAAGAGAAATAGTCAACCGGTTGCTATTTCTTGGCATTTTTCTTCTAATTCTTCCCCACTTGGCTGTATATGCTTATTGACTATCCAAATTTAAGGGAGAGAGACTAGGAATGTGATCTATTTATACTCTTTCTATCCAATCTTTTCTAAATCCGAAAATCTATTGGATTTATTTCAGATTTGGCTCAAGATTTTGAGAGATTTTTATCTTGAAGATTGAGGTAATTTCTTCCTTACTCTTTTTGTTCTTTTCCTTCCAAAGTTGTTTAATTTACATGTAAAGATTTCATTTTTTATTTACATGTGATTAAATCTATGTCTCTTCTACTTCTGTCTTCTATTCTCAAGATGCATATTCAAAAGCTTCATCTTTCTTGCATATGCAGTCAAGATTAAAAACCTCATTCTATGAAGAAAACAAACCAAATGCAAGTTTATACATGTGCTATTTTCCAAATCCACTTGCATAAAGTTGTTGTCCCTACCACTACCATATGACATCAAACTCATAATGGTGGTCAATTTAACACTTCATTATAAAATGATATCCCTCCATTCACTTATTATCTTATTCTACATATCTCTCGTTGTCCCCATATGTAATTACCCATGAGAAACTCATTTTTGAGTTCTCTTTGAGCTAAAAACCATCCATTTCCCCAAAAATCAGTCATCTCCATACACCTTTTGTCATTTTATGATGAATCCCTCTCAAGAAGATGTTCTCATTTTGTGGGATTTTTATGTCACAGCTTCTCAGTCACATAAAGTTGCTATGTCTAAAGGGATCACACTTCCAAAGGAAAAGGAGAAGAAAAAGATGAAATACCAGTATAACTTGTATCACAATTCTATCTCGCCTTCACAGATGATTTCATATTGTGATGAAGTTAAAGATACAGATGTTTCACACATGAACTTTGAAGATTTTCTTCAAAGAGTAGATGTTGCGGTTACAGAGGACATGCTTTCAATCAAACAGAGCAGCATTCATCTTGTCTCTACATTTCCATTGGCTTCCCTGGAGCTAGAGTTCATACTTGCATGTGTGAAGAACTTCGATCCCACATCCAGAACCATCAAGGACCAAGATGGTAAGACCATCATTAGTCTTGATCCAGAGACAGTGGACAAAATCTTCCAAGTGCCATTGAGTCCTGTCACTATTAATATCACCAAGCAGAAAGCTCTTCACAGATGGAATGGGGCCACTCCTTCATGCACGAAGTTTATTAATGAAAATTGGCTACTCAATAAAAGGCCAAATATTGCAAGATGGCCAAAGGGGATTCGACACACCGAATTCAAGCAGGAGATCAGTGACCTCATTACCTTATTTAGCAACCTAGCAGGGTTAAAGACATCAAACATCTTTGAGCCCTAGATGTACAAGTATATTTCTCTTATTTTCTGGTCGAAGAAAAGGATATTCTGGGGAGAGATGATCAATGATATATTGTGTGAACAACTTTCCCAAGTTGTTGACACTTATAATTTTTACATGAATTCATATCTTTTATATATCGCTGCCTCTCTTGGTTCTTTCTCTGGACTATCCACTAAAGGAGATAGGTCAGTGGTTCCTGTGTGGGAGTATTTTCCTTTTCTCATATTGAAGGCTAGCCGCTCTCACTACCGCAGAGTATAGGATTATTTTTATGGGAATTTCATGTGAATGTTCGATAAAAGTCTCCTAAACAGGTGTGTGTCAGATGAGGAATGGGTTAAGGTAAATGAATATGGCTGTCTGTTTCTTCAATTCTCTAGTTTCACTTAAATGCGAGTGGGATACTTCAAGGGTGAGCCACATACACTTTCGATGTATCCTACAGATAAAATCATACTCATGGAGTTGTCCAGGCAGCTCATGGTTGTTCAGATGCACCAGAATGCACTACATAGACTGGGTGTGGGGATTTCTTCACAAAATCCATTGAAGATTGGGGGAAACTCCATCGATACAGTCCCTAAAGCCAAAAACATGGAGTATGAGCTTCAAAGGATCACCTTGAAGAAGTTCATGGCTAGGAGTCATTTCAACTAGCAGGGGCTCAATGATAAGATGAGAAGGCAATTTATACATGTGTACAGGTTGGAGGACATATGGATTGACCTCCACACTGAGATAGACATATGGAGAATGGATTACCACCGCTTATCTATCAAGTAGATTATTGACTTCAATCTTACAGATATTCCTCTGGGAGTTGAAGATGATGATAACATTCTTGATCGTGATTATACTCATAATCATGTTAAGGATTTGCCTATTTTGTCTCCTTCCTGGTCAAGAAAAGAGACTGTCTCTGTTTGGGATTTTTTCCAGTCCATCCTTGCGAATACCAACATCTGGTTAAAAAGAAGAGGGCTGAAAAGTATCAAGGTAAGAGCGGGTAAAGATTTTGATCATGGTGGTCCAGTTGGTAAGAGATCAGAAATCAAAGGAAGAACCAAATATGGCACATCTTCTTTAGCAGTTGATCCTATCATTCCTATCATATCTACTCTTCCTAAGCTTACCATTAAGGGAGGAAAGGACACTGGAAGAGTTCTTGAGGTTAGAAGCATAGAACTTGAGAAGGTTCAAATTGTATCCAGTGATGATGAGATGTTTAACTCACCTAAGGTATCCTCACTTGACATATCTCCTCCTATAGATAATTCAGCTACCACCATGATTCCTTATTCTGCACCGGCATCAGACAAAACTCCTGACTCACCTTCAGGTACAACTGTAGATGAATTTACTATGGAGAAGGTTCCTCCTATAGATTTAGTCTTGGTGACACCTATGTTGCCTATCTCATCGGTTGCCCCTATTTTCATATAGGATGATTCTTATCACAGTTTTGAGAGTGTGTTTGATGCATACTCTATGACCATTACTTCTATGGCCATCTCTTCTATGACAATGCTAGACACCACTTCAGTGCAGATGGAGCAGTTTATCTCTGAGTTTACACATGGTAGTCCTACTCCTATGGCAATCCTGACAGAGGCTCCCCCTCTGGTGGCTATAGTTACACAGACAGACCCGGTTACTACTTTGGCCATTACATTTGCAGAAGCAACTTCTTCTTCTTTCTCTTTACCTTCTTGGCTCAGTGCCATAACACAAAAAATAAATAAAGAAGAGATTCCTTTGGAGGGCTTTGATTTCAAGCAAGTTTCAAAGTTGAGAGCTCCAAAGAACAAAAAGACAAAGACAGTCTCAAGGATCGTGGTGAAGGATAATGCTAAATATGCTGAGATTATTGCACCTTTGGTTGATAGAATCACAAAAGATGGGCAGCCCTATGATTTTTGAATCACAAGGGTGGAGCTTGGTAAGCAGACACATTTGAGTTGCCAACAGGATGCCCAAGATGTTGTTACACAACTCACATGAAGGAATGACCAGCTATGGGAGAAGAAGAATAAGTTGAAGGAGGAAAATGCATGCCTTCTTGAAGTCATCAACATGATGAACAATTCACAAAACCTTTCTCTAATTTCAGTTTCATATCTTGAATGTTACAAGCATCATCAGAAGGCTAAGGCCATGGATGAATGGGGCAGCCATTTAGAATCACAAGGTCTACAAATGATTGAAAATGCAATGAATGTTTGTGAATGAGGAAGATCGGTTTCCTTCAAGTTGAATGAGCTCATTACATCCTTTGATCAACAACTCAGGTTCTTAAATGTTGATCTTGATGTTTGGAGGAGCATGACAGAGATAAGCCTAGATGATTTATGTGCCTCTGGGATCATCTCTTCAGTAGATATGTATTGTGATTTTCTGCATTTGATGGTCAATAAAGAACAAGTGTTGTAAAGATTAAAAATAGAAAGTCACGGGGTGGTTGAATGCCTTAAAAATTATGAGAATATGATTAATGGAATCTTTCATCAATTAAGGTGTTAATTAATCATGGAAGGGGGAGAGCTCATGGGAAACAAAGTTGTTTTAGCTATGTTCATGAAGGTTATTTGCTTACAACTAGAGGTGGATAATTTTGACTTTGATATGATTGATGTACTAACTGGCTACATAACCTCGCTAGATCATTTGCAAAGCTACCTGATTGAGTATAAACATGCTATTATTGAAAGTATAGATTTAAATCAGAGATTGGCAATTATTGCATAGCATACAAGAGGTCCAAATGAAATAGTTGTTCGTGAGTCCCTTCAGAAGTTTACAGACTTTGTAAATATTGTGTAAAGACATGATTGTCTTTAATATTTTTATGCTTTAAGTAGAGTAGAGTATGATAGATTGCATGAAGTGAAACTTTTTTGTAAATACAGGATAACATGTACATGTATAATCACTTCATGCAATCAAGTTGCACGTGCATTAGGCATGCAACTTTGAAGAAGTCATAATTTTTCTAGTAGTTAGTTGAATAAGTCAAAGTGGTTAAGGGTTTCCCCTTTTCTCTCCACTTTTCTCTCTTCTATTTTCTTATATAAAGAAGAGAGTTCTTTGTAAATATTTGTATCTTTTGTTGAAGCAAGAAAGGCTATACTTGAGAACTTGGGTGATGAAAACTTTGTGTTTCATTGTATGAGTTATCAAAAGTGAATAAAAGTGATAAGATTCTTCAAACTTTGTGTTGTAGATCTTGAGATTGAATGGTGTTTTGTTACGTTGCATTGTTCAATCTTTCTTAAATTCATTTCTAAGCTAAACTTGCATACATCATTGGAGGTTTCAATTCATCTTTTGAGAGACTTTGAGTTACAAAAGGAGAATTGTTATAGTAGTAGTGGTTGCAAATATTGAGAGTTGAAGAATTTGAGCTTCAAGTCTAAGTATTTTTTTTTAAATTTCAGAATCATTAGTGAGAGACTTTGAGCCTCACTATTGATTCTCGCTGTCTCAAAATAGGGTTAATCGCAAGAGACTTTGGGCCCTTGTTCTTAATTCACCAAATTTATTAGTAACTGCTACCTTAGGAGTTGTTCTTATGTCAATTCCTAAGTCACTAGTAATATCATAGCAGTAGGTAATCTTTGTAGAGTTAATAAGTTGTGTTTATTTGTAGATCTTTTCTTGAAAAAAGAGGAAAAGATTAGAAGTATCATCCTTATTCCATTCCAATTCAAATCCTATTGAAGCCACCTATGGTAAGAAGGGAGCCTCCCCTATTGTTGAGAGGAGAGATCTATCTCATTATACCGTTGTCTAAAGTTTCAATTTTGTAAGGTGTAGTCTTAGCGACTTACAAAAATTTTAGCCAACAAATTCATATAGTTTATGTCAACTTAACCTGTTTTTAATTACCAAAGATATATAGTTGCATTGAGCTCATGGTTTGATTTATGCTCATGGTTTACTATATGCATTACTTACAAGCATGGAAGCTTCATAGTCTCATATTTCACATGTTTGACTTAGTTTTGTAATGTATTCATTGAATACATTACAAAACTAAACTCAGCATAGTGCACTTGTTATATTTGGAATCTGATTTCTACTTGTTTTCTATTTGTAGTTCCTATTGTATTCATTGGATAGTTTCTTTTCAATTTATAATCAACCTATTTAGTGTATGCAATACTTAGAAGCATGGAATCTTCACTGTCTCATATTTCACATGTATGAATTTTTTTTGTAATGTATTTATTGAAAACATTACAAAACGAACTCAGAATTGTGCACTGTTTATATTTCGATTCTGATTCCAAATTAATAATGCATATAGTCTATGTCAACTTAACTTGTTTTCAATTACTAAAGATATCTACTTGCATTGTGCTCATGGTTTTCTTGCTTCTCATGGTTTACTGTATGCAATACTTAGAATCATGTAAGCTTCATAGTGTCATATTTCACGTCTAATTTAGTTTTGTAATGTGTTCAATTTTGCAATGGATTCACTAAATAAATTACAAAACTAAGTCAACATAGTGCAGCCTTAGTTTTGTAATGTACTGATTTAATACTTTACAAAACTAATTCAGCATTGTGTGGCCTTAGTTTTGTAATGTATTCAATGAATAATTGTACTGGTCACTATAGCTACATGCCTTTATATTATAATTTGTTTATAATGTCGAACCTCTCTGTAGGATTCAAAATCACTAAAGGGGTCATTTTAATTCAATCACATTTTCCCTTGCGTTAATTAGAACCCCATCTAATTATACCCAACGGGGGACCTGACTTAACCTCTGCTTACCCCATACCCAAATACCTTAACACCTTTGTAGCTCACTGACTGCCACTTAAATTCTTATGGATAACCCTATTACTACACATCGGGAAGCCTAAAACCAACCATTTTTTCTTTTTCATTGTGGAAACTTCTGCTCCCATGAATGCTTCTTGTCGCATGTGTTTCTCTGTGTGCGACAAGAGTTTTGGTCATCCACTCACAATTGCTAATGTATTCATTGAATTATTTTTTACTTTGATTGTATTCATTTAATTGTTTGTCACTCTAATTCTAATCCTTTTCTAAGGTTGCATTTATTGTATCCATTCTTTAGTTGACTTTGATTGTATTCATTTGACATTGACTATATGCATTTGTCTTATATTCATCGACTATTTAAGCATATATTGTTATGGCTTAGGAAAATCTTGTTGTCTACTCATCAATTCCTTCCTTAATCTTAACAGTGTATCACCAATGTTTGACTTACAGTATAAGCTGATTGTATTGATCAATGGATTTGAAGCCAAGAAACTGTAAGATTTGATCAAAACAAATCTATTAAGCCCAAGAAACCTGCATGCAAAAAACCTGTCACAAGGAATAAATCTGTAGGAAACAAAAAAAGGTTTTGCGCTGACAATATGAAAGTTTATTATCAGCCAAAAGAATGAATAAAAATATACAATAGATCAATTCTTATCGAAGGAGATCGTAAAACCTAATACGAAACCCTAATACATAAATAGGCATTTAATAATTAGATTTAATTATTAAATGACTAATGCAAGTGTATAAAGAGAAATCTTTATGGTAGTAAAGTTAATTTAATCAATATAATTAAATTAATTCTTTACTCTAACACCCCCTTAAGATGAGCAACAATGCAAGAAAGAAGCAAAGGAACTACAATTCTGAATGAAAATTTGGGTCTCGACAACATGGCCTGATGAGGTACCGAATCAAAACCAAATCTCTATGAAACAGAGAAACAAGGAAAACCACATGGGAAAAACCCTCCTCCAAAAAGAGATAGAAAGATGCAGAAAGTAGAGAAAAATGAAGGAAGGTAGGCCTCACTGAGACCCCCCAAGGACAACTTCCTTCACCCCAAGCATAGAACACAACTAAAGATACCACAAGGATGCAAAAGTCTTAGTGAATATGTTAGAAAACTATTCAAAAGTGGGAACATACTCCAAGTGATGTGAGTGTTCCAAGGCTTGCTTGCACTGCAACCAAGAGACCTAGCTTGTCTCTTCTAGGAACCTAGTCTCCTCTAGGTCCTAACTAGATTAGATGATTAACTAAGTCCAATTCCAACTCTTCTCCAAGATTTCTCTTCCTTGTGCTTCACCTTGAAAGACTAACACCCTATAGTTAGTACAATCCTTCACCTTCACTTAGAAAGCTCTAAGTGCTAATCCTTCACAAACTTCATTCTTCATTGTAGGGATTTTCTCCATCATGAAAACATTCATAAATTTTCCAATTTGATCCATTTTAGAAGGATCATTAAGATTACCCTTACCAGGTTCAAGGATTCACCATTTAGAGACCTTAAATAGGCCTAATTCTTGTAGCCTTTACTAGTGACTTTTTGCCAATTATAGTAAAACTTTTCCAAAGCCCCTAAAAATATAATGCCATATTTGGATACCCATTTGGAATTTTTACAAGATTCAGTGGGTTTCAGGGTCTGACAACCTCCGTACATAGGCTTCCTATAAACTAGGACAAATAGGGCTAATAGGCCTAGTTTCTAGGACTGACTATAACCTTGCTTGTAACTCACTCACAACTTGATCTAAGTGATTGGTATGAACCCAATCCTCATAGTATGTTGGGATATAATTATACCCTACCTAAAACTATACTTTTTTCATACAGTACCTCTCTACCCTGCAAGAAACCTTCAATCTTTCATTCCTAGACCTCTAACCAGGCTCTGTCTACTCGCCTAGGGCCTAGTAGTAAAAATATCTCTCCAAACTTTCAAGATTCCTATTCCTAAACATATATACACTAATGACTCCCCTAACATTTCCATCTATCCTTAGGTGAATCCCATGGCTAGATTTCATGGGGGAGTCATGAATGCACCGACTGGTCAGAACAAGACCAGTAGGAACTCTAAATCAAAATCAATTTAACCGACACAATATATCTACTCTAAACAACTTTCTTATCAAATGAAAAAGTCTTAAAATATCCTAAATAACTCTAAACAATCACTATTTTAGCACTTTCAATCCATTAGATATGATTGTTACCACAAAATCTCAGAATATTCCTGGAAACAGAGTTGCAGAGCACTATTATCAAACTCAAACTATTACAATGCATGATGATCCTTGAGATTCAAGCCTTAATAAACATAAGATTCAATTTCCACCATTCTAGGGCATGTTGGCTGATCTCCCACCTCCTATTCTCAAGGGAATCCAAGGATAATCGAGTTGCATGCAACATTTGCAATAATTGCAAATGTTGTCATGACAACTTCTTAACAAAATTTTGGCATCTTTCCTTTATGCCATTATCCTATTTCTTAGGACTACTAACCTCCTATATTTCAAGGATCCAAGACCATTAATGACCCTATGGCATCTTTACAACATCATAATGTGATTAAGACACATTGAAGACTCTATCTCAAACTACTAGCACTAAGAATTCAAAGACTACTAACATTGGCTATTTGTGTGACCTTGGTCCTAATGACTAACTCACTTAGCCTACATAGAAATGACCTTCTAAGGTCTTAAAACAAACTAACACTACTCTTCCTAATTTGGCTAGAGTCAAGTACAAGCCAAAACAACTAACATGGAGGTTAGCCTAGGTGTGCTCTTGCACCATCCTCCCCAAAATAAAAAGTTCAATCCACCCTTGGATTGATGATGCTTGGATCAATTTCCATCTTCTTGAACTTTGATTCCTTTATGCATATTGCATTAGCATCAGTTTGACCATGCTTCTTGATCAAGTGTTCCTTGTATGCTTTGGTTCTAGTCTATTTATAGACCCTTGTGTCCAATATGATGTCAACTCCTATGACTGTAGCAGTAGGTAATTGTAGATCTTCCACATCTCTGATCACTTCATGAAGGTTTTGATCCATGTCTTGTTGTGGTCCTTTGTAATGGACTAAGTTTGCAATGTTAAAGATAGGGGATAGTCCACTGTCTTTTGGTAGAAGGACCTATCCTTCTCATCTGCAACTTGTGAGGGACTCCCTTTTGAAGTCTTGATTTGGTAAGATGTACCATGATGAAGTCACCCACATTAAACTGAATTGTTCTTCTATGCTCATCCACCTTGGTTTTATGTTTCATGTTATTCTCTGTCAAGGTCTTCCTCACTGTTTTATGTATCTCCTGCATAGCATATGCAAAATCATTAGCATATCCACTTCCCTTCACTCCATCCTTTAAATCTCTTAGTTCATAAACACATCTAGGATGTAGTATATAGACTATTTCAAAGGGACTCTTCCCTGTGGATCTGTTTATAGTGTCATTGTAGGCATATTCAGCTTCCCTAATCAACTGATCCCATTATTGACCATACTCCTTGGTTAAGCACCTTAGTACATTTCCAAGGCTTCTATTGACAACCTCGGTCTGACCATTAGTTTGGGGATGGTAGGCCGATCCAAAGGACAAGTTAGTGCCTAACCTTTTCCAAAGAGTCTTCCAAAAGTGACTCATGAATTTAGTGTCTCTTTCTGACACAGTGCTGATAGGTAACCCATGGATTCTTACTCTCTTTGAAGAAGAGAGAGGATATTTAACTAGCATTATTAGTGGTCTTGCATCGCACAAAGTGAGCCATTGTGCTAACCACCACATAAACACTATCCATACCTTGTCTTGTCTTGGGTAACCCAACTACAAAATCCATACTCAAACATTCCCATGGCCTAGTAGGAATAGGTAGTGGTTGGTAAAGGCCTGCATTTGAAGAAGTGCCCTTTTCCTTTTGACATACCACAACTTTCCACATACCTCCTAACATCAAGATTCATCCTTGGCCAATAATAGAACCTTTGAACAAGTTCTTGAGTCTTAGAGATCCCAAAGTGACCACTCAAAGCACCATTATGCTTTTCTTGAATCAAATTCTCACTAATAGAGCCTCTAGGAACACATAATTGAAAATGGTTCTTGTATTCAACACAAACCTTATAAATGTCTACAAAATCTTCATCATCAGCATATAGATCCTTGAAGTGATCTATCCCCATGCTCCTCAACTAAATCTCCTGAATTGTGAGAGTCCTTCTAGACAATGCATCTGCCACTTTATTGAGGACACCTTTCTTTTGCTTGATATTGAAGGTGTAAGCTTGTAGGTACTCAACCCACTTCATGTGCTTGTGACTCAACTTCTCTTGTGAATTCAGGAAACTAAGTGCTTGATTATCTGAATACACAATGAATTCCTTGGGAAGCAATTAGTGCCTCCACTTCCTTAGAGCTTGGACCAATGCATACATCTCAAGGTCATAAGAAGAGTACTTCTTCTTGGCTTCACTTAACTTCTCTGAATGAAAAGCCACCGATCTACCCTCTTGGCTTAGAACAGCCCCAATAGCTACATTGCTAGCATCAAACTCAATGGTGAAAAGATTCTCAAAGCTTGGTAACACCAAAATAGGTTGGGTAGATATCTTTTCCTTCAACAACTCAAAGCTCTTGTTAGCATTCTCATTCCATACAAACTTGGTCTTCATGCCTCCCTTAATAGTATCCAACATAGGAGCACAAATTGCACTAAAATGCCTTATGAATTTCCTATAATATTGTGCAAGGCCATGAAAACTTCTTACCTCTATTGATGTCCTTGGAGTAGGCCAATTCATGATAGCCTCCACTTTTCTCTTATCCATTTTCAGATTGCCATGTGATAGAACAAATCCAAGGCACACTAGCTCTATTTTGATGAACTCACACTTTTCCAAGTTGATCATCAACTTCTCCTCATGTAGCTTCTTGAAAACAATCTCAAGATGTTCTAGGTGCTCACTCCTTGTCTTGCTAAAAATCAGTATATCATCTAGATATACTACCACAAACTTGCCTATGTAGTCTTTGAGGACTTCATTCATGAGCCTCATAAATGTGGAGGGGGCATTGGATAATCCAAATAGCATGACAATCCATTCATACAACCCTTCATTGGTCTTGAAGGATTTTTTCCACTCATCACCTTCATTTATTCTTATTTGGTGATAGCCACTCTTCAAGTCTATCTTGCTATATTACTTAGCTTCACCTAGACAATCCATTAAGTCTTCAATCCTAGGGATAGGGAACCTAGACCTTATAGTTATCCTATTGATAGCCCTTGAATCAGTACAAAGCCTCCAAGTTCCTCCTTTCTTAGGTGCAAGTACATCGGGTATGACACATGGACTAATGATATTCCTAATGAAACCTTGGTTTAGGAGTTCTTGTATTTTCCTAGCAATTTCATCATTTTATTGAGGGGTCATTTTGTAAGCTGCCTTATTGGGAAGGGTAGCTCCTGGGATAAGATCTATCCTATGACTTATGGATCTTTTAGGGGGTAAGGTTGATGGTTTTCCATCACTCGCCATACCTTGGTAAGTCTGCAGCATGCTTTGAATCTCCTTTGGTAACTCTATCTTCTTAGTCACCTTGCCTTCATCTTCCTCTCTTGGTCTTAGCACCAATGCATAGCCAACTCCTTCACTCTCTTCCATGGATTGTAAGAATTCATTTTCACCCACCATAATTACATTTGGACCTGTTGTCTTCACCTTAGCATCTTCCAATAGTGACTGTATTTTGAAGGTTACATTGTCCTTCTTGAAAGAATAAGAATTCTTTCCTCATCATGTATGGCTTGGCAGTCAAATTTCCATGGTCTACCTAGAGAAAATGACATGTATCCATAGGAAACACATCACACAAAACTTTTTCATTGTACCTTCCAATGGAGAGCTCCACCCATGCTTTTTCATTCACTAACACATGTTGGCCTTTATTGAGCCAAGTGACCTTGTAAGGATTGGTGTGGGGTATCCTTGTCAACTTTAGCTTGCTGACTTCTTCCTCTGACACAATGTTGTTAGTAGAACCTAAGTCAATGATGACCCTACATACTTTCCCCATCATCTTGCACTTTATCCTAAATAAAGACCTCCTTTGGCTTGGATCTTCCTTCACTGGCTCCTTTATCAAAGTTCTCCTCAACATAATATTCTCTCCTTCCTTTGAATTTAATGGTACTTCAGCATGCTTTTCTATTGCATTAGACTCATCATGAACTAGGTTAGTTCTCTTGTCACCTCCTTGAGATGAACCACCTTTCTCTGGACATCTATAGGCAGGGTGCCCCATTTGATTTCAATGGTAGCATTTTATATTGGCAAAGTAGTTGCCTCTTCCTCCTTTTCCACCATTTCTTCCTCTAGAGCTAGAGCTTCTTCCTCTACCACCTCTACTTGAGCTTCCTTCTTGCCACTCACTGAATTTTATTTCTCCTTGAGTTCTTAATTCAAAACTTCTTCCACCATAGCCACCTCTTTTTCCTCTACTATCTTTTCCTTTACCTTTACCTTTGGAGGTTTGGTCTTGCTTTCTCTTACTTTTCTCTTCTATCTTCAAGGACATTTGATGGCATTGGTAGATGGTTTTGAAGTTCACTAGACTCATTTATTCTTGAATAGACCATTTGAGGCCATTCAAGTACCTTGCAAGCTTAATGCTTTCATCTTCTACTACATCCTTAGATCTCAAACATAGCTTTTGAAACTCCTTAGTGTAGGCTTGGACATATAGATCTTTTTGTCTTAGATTGTGTCTCCTTCTATGCATTTGAACTTCATAGTCATCAAGAAGGTAGGTCTGCTTCACTTTGTTTACCATGTCCTTCCAAGTAACTATAGGACCTTTTCCATCCTTTTCTCTCTTGGTTTGCACAAACTTCCACTAAGTAAGAGCTAAACCTCTTAGTCTAGACTTGGCCACCATAACTTTTTATGCCTCTTAGATACCATCACAATCAAAATGGTTCTCAATGTTGTCTATCCAATCCACAACTGAATCTGGATCCATTTGTCCACTAAATAGTGTCACACCTTCCAAAGCTTTGTCACTCAATGCCTTTAGTGCCTTTAAGAATGGCTCTTCAGGAAGAACAGGGTCAGGTGTTGGTGCTTCCTCCTCCAACTCTAATTCCTTCTCCCTTGCTTCTTTTTCTTCCTTTTGGTTAATTTTATCTTTGACGTTATCTGCTTTATCTTGAACTTCATCCAAGAGCTACTCTATTTGAGCTAGTCTTTCCCTTAGCAACTTGTTATCTTCTTCTTGTTCCTCAACCTTCTTGGCTAACTCAACATTAGTCACCATGGTTTTGTCTTCTACTGATCCACTTGGTGTATTCTCTCCCACTGATTCAGTAGGCTGCAACATCCACCACAAGCCTGATCAATTCAAGCTCTGATACCAATATGATGTGAGTGTTCCAAGGCTTGCTTGCACTGCAACCAAGAGACCTAGCTTGTCTCTTCTAGGAATCTAGTCTCCTCTAGGTCCTAATTGGCTTAGATGATTAACTAAGTCCAATTCCAACTCTTCTCCAAGAGTTCTCTTCCTTGTGCTTCACCTTGAAAGACTAACACCCTATAGTTAGTACAATCCTTCACCTTCACTTAGAAAGCTCTAAGTGCCAATCCTTCACAAACTTCATTCTTCATTGCAGGGATGTTCATCATGAAAACATTCATAACTTTTCCAATTTGATCCATTTTAGAAGGATCTTTAAGCTTACCCTTACCGGGTTATGAAATACCCCAAAAATGGGCTATAAGTTCATTGACCTCCTACATCTTCAAATTCGAACGAAATCGACATCAAAGTCCTAACCTAAGGCACATCTGCAGATTATCGAATTTAATTAATTATCCTAAATTCTGCATCGGGAAATATTTCCTAAATATTCCTAATTCATCCTAATTATTCTTAATTTAATGATTATTTGGCGATAAATCTTATTTATCCTAAAGTTGGATTAATTGAATATTCTGAATATTTAATTAATCATATTTAATACTGCCGCTTAATTATTTAATTAAATTTAATTCTAATTATTCCTAAATTGTATTATTTAATTTTGACAATAAATCTAAAATCTTATGACTAATTGATTAAATTCTTATTTAATTAATTCATCTCAGTTGTCAATTTTTAATAATATAGTTTTTGAATAAAGTTTGATTTAATAATTGATTAACCCATAAATCAATTGTTTTAATTCAAAAATTAGTTAAGTTTAGAATAGATCACTTTATTTATTTAATTAATTCATAATTAATTATGCACATTCAAAGAGCAGTTAAACTCAAAATCAGGAAATCAATGCAAGTTGTTAACTTTTGGAAACTCAACATTCTATTTTGAGTTCAAAGCTAATCTAAACTTCTGATTTGAGTTAAAAAGTTGTTCTTGCATGCTTTTGCATGATTTTGTGACTTAATTATCTTTGATTTCCTGATAACTCAAAAATCAACCCGATTTTATCAAGAGTTATTTATGGCTTTTCTCTTGCATCCTCAAAGCCCTAGATTTCTATAAAAACAAGGCTCAGCTCTTCATAATAACAACACTCAAATTTGCACAATTACTCTGGCGAATTAGCAATTGAAGGATTGAGCTCTGTGATAGATGATTTGTGAGATCTTTCATAGTTGATCATTTAGCTTTTACATAGTTTCTTATTCGTAGTTTCATACTCATTCATAGCATTTTTAGATCAAATTTGCATTGCAATTTCATTCATTCTAGATTAATTTCATATAGTTTTTCATATTATTGCACATAAAATCCAAAAATATAGCTTAATCTACATTCATAGTCTTTCATTCTTTGCATTCAAATCCTTCAATTAGGTGTTGCATTGTCATTGGTCTCGGTCTGATCTGAGAGTATCATACTCGCACCTACTAGAAGGCAGTAAATCACCTAGTTAGTTTAGTTTCCATTTTCATTGCACGATTTTGGTTTTTGGCTAACCTCTAATGTTTTACTGAAGTGTTGTGTCTACAGCTAGGTACAAAATTCACACACATTTCTGGCGCCCACCGTGGGGCCCTGAAATGGATTTCCATCATCTTTCTATCAATTTCTTATCATTTTCTAGTTAAAACTATGATTTTTATTTTCTATCCATACATTTTTCATACGAATTTTGTCAAAAAGTCATTTCAGGAGGTACCCACTATCGTACGATAGGTTCAGATTTCAAGACTCATATCAGAGAGTACACACTATTGTTTGGAAGCCCGATTATCGTATGAGAACACATCCATAGTCGTACGAGTTTCCAGACTTTCATTTGGGAGGTAACCCACTGTCATACAAGTTTTGACTCCAGAATTCAATTGTTGTTTCAACATTTTTGGCAGGTTTTTAGAGTTGGACTAACAGCTAACCCTAACAATTGAAATCTTCTATTTTTGACTGATATTTGTTGAATCTGATTGGAAAAATGCGCAACTAAATTGCTAAAATAGGTAAAAATCTAATGAGCACGTTGCAAGGAATTTAGGTATTCTTCTCAAGCTGATAACATTTTGATTTGGGTTAAAATGAACTCTCACGTGTCAAGCTTGTGTGATTTTCTTGCTTTCATATCACAGACTTCATTTTGGTTTATAAAACGAACATAGATTTGCTTTCTACATATCTATTACACATAGTAAATAGGCCCTATGAACACTATTTATGAATGATCTTTAGAGATTGAGCTTCTTTTGCTTATTTATTCATGTGAAGCTCCTCTTGACGAAGGATCCCCTTGTAGGTAGGGAAGGTACTGAGAGAGTCTCATGTTCTACTAGATTTGTGTGTCTTCAAATTTTGATTGATACATTCTCTCTCCGGAGGGGTTGATAGATCATAAGCAGTTGGTGTCATAGATCTTTGTGAGATAATCTTGGTCTTAGCATGTCGGATTAATCTATCTACTTTATTTTTGTTAAAAGTGAAAAGGCTAGAGGACTATGCTCTACTCCCTTTTTGGGTAGTATCAGAAACTCAGATCCTTGAATCTAGAACTAGTCTCCATGTGGTATCTTTTGTGAGTCACCTTTAGAGAGGGTTAACCATAGTGGACATTCCCTTAATTAGGTCAACCATGTGGATGAAACCTCAAGTGATAATAGCCATTTTCGCCATGGTAGCAGCAGCCGCTATATAAATGTCTTTGTGGAGGAAATCTTCACAAGTGTGGTCTCTTGTTGGGCTGTCAGATCTCCCTAGCAGATCCTAATTGATTAATTTCTCAGATTGTGTCAAAACCTCAGTGCCCCTGGATTAGAGTTTGCCCTCTTGAGATCATAAAATTTTCAGAGTCAGACCATTACTACAAACCCTAGTGAGGCCAAATTTTTATTTTTCTAGGAATATGTGCATTATTGAAAAACTTTTTGGAACATACACAATTAGCACTCCTAGGAATTAGCACATTTAGTCACTTGATTGTTCATGCGCAGGGTTGCTTTGTCCCATGTTCATTGTTTTCAGACGTGCTTGGAATCACTTGCTATTTTGCATGCTTGTTTATCTATTTGGCTACCAAAAATAAATGATCTTAGAATAATCTTCAAACCTAGACAGAGAAATTTGTGAACAATCTGAAATTGAAAACCAAAAATTTGCAAAATCTGAAGTAAAAATCCTTTCTGGAGTCAAAAGTCATCCCATCAGGTCAAAAAGTCATATGAGTTTTGGCAAGTGTCATTTCAGAACCCCTGTATTGTTGTATGATAGCTTGTATAGTGTCGTATGAGTTTTGCCACCAGTCAAAAATATTCTATCAATTGTCATGTGAGTTTTGCAATTGTCATACGAGTTTGTCAATTGTCATTTCACAACATACCCACTATCATACGATCCTATAGAAAGTTGTTTGAGAAAAATTGCTAGAAAGTGGTCAGAATTGTTAGAAACTCAGCTTTTATAGCCTATTTCCAGAATAATCTTGAACAAATCATTGTGTCAGGAATAGAGCAAAAACTAGAACAAATTCATTCATTTTCCTCAAGTGAGCCTTGGAGTCTGATCTTGCCTTCTGGGTTATCGATTTGAGTCTTTTTCATCTTGTGTCAAAACCTTGTCAACATTATCTTCAAATTCAGTCTTCTTGCTAAATGGCTAAGTGTTGTGAGCTCATTCCCACCATCTATTGGGCATCTACCCACACTACTGTGGCACAGTATCCTTCATTTATGTCCAATCTAATCTTTAATCACTTCAATCTTGAGAAGGTTGCATCATTCGATCTTCTTGAATCAATTCATTCTTCAGTTGTCTTCATCTCATTCTTTTGCTTCACCCAAGGTTAATGGTGGAAACTAGAGCTTCGTCACACAAGAAATCCAGAGAATCACTTAGCACTACACCTTTGACTATTCACAAGGGTCCCACTCTTGAGCAACTCTAAAATTTTGGTCTTTACAAAGATGACAGTCTTGGCAATTTTTGATTGAAAACTAGTTACATACCCCCTCCATCAACTCATGAAGGTAATCAACAAACCCCTCCTCAATCTAATCCAGGGAGCCCTAAAACTCCTAACATGTCTTAAGGAGGGACACAACACGGGTCTCAAGGACACCATTCTCAACAGGGTGTGGATCAAGAACCTACACCTTCTGAAATTGCTCGATATCAAAATGATGATGACTTCAACAAAATGATGAGGCATTTCTTGAAAGAAGATAGAGAGGCATACTTTCTAGATTTATCTCATCAAGGAGCTAAACTTCCTCCAAACTTTAATGTGGAAGATATCATCACACATGAGGAAGAAACTCCTATCACAGCTATGATGAAACAAATGCATGCCATGCAATTCAAACTTAACAAACTTGAAAAAGAAAAGGAACCTAAGGAGCTCTCCATGGAAGCTCTATGCCCTTTTCCATTCCATAAAGACTTGTACATGATGCCATTCCCTAAAAGAGTGGAGATTTCTAAATATGATAAGTATGATAGAAACTCTGACCCTCAAGATCATGTCAGAGAATTTTGTACTCAATCTATGGAGTTTATGCATGAACCAACCTACTTAATGCATCTTTTCCCTCGATCTCTGGGAGGAGTAACCATTCATTGGTTCTCTAGAATGCCTCCTACTGTCAAAACTTTTTAGGAGTTAATCAAACTATTCTATCAATAATACTTCTACAATATTCAACATCTGGTCACCATGATCGACATCTGCAATCTGAAATAGTATCCAAGAGAACCATTCCTAACATTTCTCAAGAGATGGAGGAAGAAATTTTCTCTATATGCTAGACCCATTCCCGAAACTAAGAAGTTGGAAATCTTCATCAACAATCTTGTTCCAAAAATCAACTACCCTTTACAAATGCAAAATCATACATCTTTTGACAAGATGGTAGATAATGTGATCAAAATTGAGAAAGTACTTGTGAAAAAAAGAGACATCACACTTCAAAAGGACAAGTATGAATCTGGATCTAGTTCTAAGGACAAGAACAAAAACTGGAACAAGAATAAAGGCATTGTCATAGATGGCATTGTTGATAATATATGTGCCCCATCTAAGGCACCTTCTTTCAATCTCACTGTTGGTACCCAAGACATCAAAGCTTCCAAAGCTAAAGCAACAGAGTCCAACAGAAAGTCATTTGATTACAAACCTTGGGCTACATATCCTAATCGCAATTTCACTCCTCTTGGAGAATCCTTGGAATCTACCATGAAAACTCTATTGGTGAACAAAATCATCTACTTGCCTGAGATGAAAGTCTTTGATCCAGAACCTAAATTGAAATGGTGGAGAGAGAATGATTTATGTGAATTCCATTGCAATAAAGGTCATAAGACTAATAACTGCATTCGCTTGAAGCACATTATACAAGATAAAATTGATAATGGTGACATCATGATTAACAATCATAAGAGCAATAATGATCATATAGCATTCACAGAACCGTTTCCTAAACATGGTAAAGAAGATTCTTCTTCTCAACCTAATATGGGTGCTAAAGTCAATTATGCCTACTCTGGAAACAATGTTGTTATCAATATGGTTGAACCATGCCTATCTGAGCATTGCAATGTCATCACAATTGTAAGAAGAGATAGAGAAAATCAATCAGCCAATGCAGTTACTCGATCACAAGACCAGGCATACCTACAAGGACAAATACCAGATTCATCAAATGTCCCTAAGGTACCTTTCAATCTTTCATATGCTTCTAAACAGAAGGCTACATCTAAATCTTCAAATCCTAAAGACACGAGGCCTACTTCATACAGTACTGTCCAACAACTCCAGCACACAAATGCTAAAATCTCCATGTTTGAGTTGCTTCAGATATCTCCAGCTCATAGAGCCATTCTAGACAAAGCTCTTCTCGGATCCAATGTTCTTGATGACCTTGATTTAGACAGATTCTAGACTATGGTTGGTCATCTTATGTCTCCATAGTATAGTTCCTTTTCAGAGGAAGATGATAACTCCTTGAGTCATCCACATAACTAGCCCTTGCATATTGAAGTCTTGATCCAAAACCGTCGCGTTAAACATGTGTTGATAGATGGGGGCACTGGCCTAAACATTTGTTCTTTCAGCTTGATTACACAATTGGGATTTTCAGAAATGGCCATTGATTCCAGGAAAAAGATAACTATCAAAGAATATGATGAGCAAGAAAGATCTTCTAAGGGAACTATTTTCTTACCTATTAGAGCAGGTCCTATCATCAGAGATACTATATGTCAAGTTCTTGATCTACCTTTGGCTTACAATATCCTTCTAGGAAGACCCTGGATACATGAAATGAAAGCCATTCCCTCTACATTCCATAAGTGTTTGAAGTTTCCTTATGAAGGAGTAGAGGTGATGATTCCAGCTGATCTGTATACAACTTGCAATACCTTGAAAGAGAGTGTTGATAAACTTGTTCCTAATAATAGAGAATCTTCCACTAAGCAGCTAGATGTTGCTTCAACATCCAAGATGGAAGACATTGCTAAAGAGGTTAAGATCAAAGAAAATGGTATGGGAGAATATACTATAGAGCCAGTCTTATCTTTGACATCTCTCCCTATCCCTCCTAAGTCTTATGGGAAAACTCTAAAATAGTCCAAGCTAGAGTCTAAAGAACCTCTTGAAGCATATAAAGGAAATTTTGTTGCAGAACAAGTTTCTAAATAGGAGTTCGAGGAAGATGAAGTTGTGCTCACATGGCTATACAAAGATGAACCTAAATCTCAAGTTGTTCAAAAATGTGATGCTAAAATACCGAATATCCCTTCTAAGTCATATGGCCCAGGGGACAAATTGATCACAAAAATGGGATATAAAGGAAAAGGACCTCTAGGACTACAGGGTAAAGGGCTTCTGTCACCTCTTGATCATTGTAGCCAAGCAAACAAGAATACAACAGGTCTAGGATACACAAAGAAGCCTTTCTATCTTAGCAAGAACTCCCCGCATGTCTTAGAACAGGTTGAGCCTTCCGTAGTGAATCAACGAAAGGGAGAAACAACAAAACAATCTAATAGTGATGATTCAGATACCATTGAAGATCTCATTCCCTATGAGTGTTTTCCTAAAGAAATCAAAGACCTCCTTGAAGCTGAAGATGATCCAATAAAAAGAATTAATGTAGTAGAAACACAAGAACCTACTATACAGCAAGAGATAGTTGTAACACAAGAACCAGATAATCTCGA
Organism: Chamaecyparis obtusa; assembly: GCA_027943335.1. Taxonomy (NCBI): domain Eukaryota; kingdom Viridiplantae; phylum Streptophyta; class Pinopsida; order Cupressales; family Cupressaceae; genus Chamaecyparis; species Chamaecyparis obtusa. The sequence continues at coordinate 423,838 of BSBK01004908.1, read as the reverse complement.
AGGCAATCAAACAAACAAAGAGGAAGGTGGTAGTTATTCTGAGACAGATTCCCATGAGTATGAATTCAAATCAGAATCTGAGGGAAACCCTTCTTGGGGTATTCATCCTGACTTTACTCATGTTCTTAGATTTCCTAGAGGTCTAGATGAAGAAATAGAAGATGAATCAAATGACTATGAATGGGGAGTCATTCCAGAACCAGAAGGACTTATTACAGAAAAGCATGTTGATTTTATTCACCAATATGCACCCAAACCCAACATAAGTCTAGAGCGAAATGATGAACTTATCGGGTCTGATCCACCAATGGCTAAAGTGGATTTCCACAATGACATTGAGCCTATTCACAAATTGAACATCTTAAGTTGTAATATCACCTTTGAACTCGAGTGTCGAGTTAGGACCAATGATGACAGATCCATATCCGTAAACACTCTTTCCCAATCTTTCACCACTTTGACTATCCAACACCCTGACCTTCTTGACATAATGTCCACAAATTTGAACCAAGGTATTTATACCTTTCCCAATGGTTATGCCCTTGCTTGCTACCTAAATGCAGTTGAACCTATGAAGACTTCCATTAGTGAATCGAGTGTTAGCATGATGGAGTCAGACATCAAGCATCTTAGTTAGAAAAATAAGAATAAGAATAAAAAGAAAAGGAGTTCTGAGGGTGAAAACCACTTTGTGGCAGTCTCAGAACCTACAAAAGTAAAAATAAAAGACGTATCCGACGGTGAAAACCTCTCTGAGGCACCTAAGGATGAGATATTTGATGTCCTTCCGAGTCATTTACAGGATAGATCTACAGTTCTAATTGAGCCCACTCAATATATCAACTTGGGAACAACAGAGGAACCACAGTTGATCCATGTAGCACAATCTTTATCAAAAGAAGAAAAGAAAAAATTTACAATGTTCTTAACAGAAAAGAAGATCAACTTCGCATGGAAATACTCAGATATGCCAGGGTTGGATCCTGATCTTATAATGCATCATTTATCTATAGCTCCAAATGTTAAACCTATTAAGCAAAAATTGAGAAAGATGCATCCACATGTTGCACTCTTGGTAAAGGTTGAATTAGAGAAGCTCCTAAAAGCTAGATTTATCTAAGTTATTGATTATGCAGAATGGATCTCTAATATTGTACCTATTTTTAAACTAGACAAATCAATAAGAGTATGCACAAATTTTAGAGATATAAACAAGGCATGCCCTAAGGATGATTTTCCATTACCTAACATCGATATGATAGTGGACATGACTGCGGGCTTTGAGATGTATTCTTTAATGGATGGTTTTTCTAGATATAATCAAATAAAAATTGCTCCAGAAGATCAAGAGAAAACTACTTTCACATGTGCGTGGGGTACCTTCTATTGGAATGTCATGCCATTTGGGCTTAAGAATGCTGGTGCTACATATCAGAGAGCTATGACTTCTATTTTTCATGACATGATGTATAGGACTATGGAGGATTATGTTGATGATACTTTAGCAAAATCTATGATTAGAGCTGAACATCTCAATGACTTGAGCAAGATACTCGACAAAATGAAAAAATTTAGTCTCAGACTAAATCCTAAGAAGTGTGCTTTGTAATACCCCAAAAATGGGCTATAAGTTCATTAACCTCCTACATCAACAATTCGAATGAAATCGACATCAAAGTCCTAACCTAAGGCAATCTAAACATCATCGAATCATAATTGATTATCTTAAATTCTGCATCCGGGAATATTCCTAGTAATATTCCTAATCATCATAATTATCTTTAATTTTATAATTATTTGGCAATAAATCACATTTATCCTAAAGTTTGATTAATTGAATATTTTCATATTTAATTAATTAGATTTAATATCTTGTCACTTAATTATTTAATTAAATTTAATTCTATATATTATTAATTATATTATTTAATTTTGACAATAAATCCAATATCCTATGAATAATTGATTAAATTCTTATTTAATTAATTAAAGCAAGTTGTCATTATTTAATAATATAGTTTTTAATAAAAGTTTGATAAAATAGTTGATTAACTCATAAATCAATTGTTTTATTTTTAAAAGCAGTTAAGTTGGAAATAAATCACTTTATTATTAAATTAATTCATAAATAAAACATGCACAATCATAAAAGCAAACAACTATCAATTATCAATTAAAGCTAAACTCTATTTTGAGTTAAAACTTAGCTTTTGCATGTTTTTGTGAATTAAATTATCTTTATTATCAGATAACTCAAAAATCAAGCTAAGTTAATTTGAGTGATTTATGGCTTTTTTTCATGCACCTCCAAAGCCTTGGATTTCTATAAAAATAAGGCTTAGCTCTTCATAATTCATCTCTCAATCATCTCTCAAATTTGCATCCAAGAATCCACAAATTTGCACAATTACGTTGCCAAGATCAATTCAAGAGTTACATAATCACGTTGGAGAATTGGAATTGAAGAATCAAGCTCTTGCGAATCGACATCTTTGTGAGATCAATCTTATTTTTGCATTCATATTGCATATCATTGTTAGATTAGCATTGCATATCAATTTTCAATAGCATTCATAGCATATCAATTTCATCTAGCATAGATTCATATCAAGTTTTCATTCCTTATTGCATCATAAAATCAAAAAAAAAAAATAGCTTAATTGCATTCAATCTCATATCTAGATCAATTGCATTCAAATCCTTCATTTAGGTGTCATCTAGGTCACTAATCTCGATAACAATCTAAGAACATTAATCTCGCACCTACTAGAAGGCAGTAAATCGCTTGGTTAAAATTAGATTTCAATTTTGCACGATTTTGATTATAGCTAACCTCTAATGTTTTACTGAAGTGTTGTGTCTACAAATCAGGTACAATTTTCACACACATTTCTGGCACCCACCGTGGGGCCTTGAAACGGGTTTCCAATTCAATTCTATCAATTTCTATCTTTTTTTTCTCGGGATCTGTGCAAAACTATGATTTTTAATTTTTGTCCGTACATCTGTCGTACGAGTTTCTAACAAATGTCATATGGGAGCATACCCACTGTCGTATGATACTGGACCCACTGTCGTACGATAGTCTATCAAATTGAGACTCGTTTCATTACATACCCACTGTCGTTTGGGAGCTCAACTGTCATATGGTAGCATACCCAGTGTCGTACGAGTTTCTGGACTGTCGTCTGGGAGCATACCCACTGTCGTACGAGTTTTGGTACTAGATTTCAATTGTCATTTCATTTTTGCAGATAGTTTGTTAGATTTGATTTTTGGATTTTGACTGACAGCTAACCCTAACAATTGAAATTTACTGTTTCTGATTGATTTCTGCTGATTTTGATTGGGAAAAGGGTAAGAATTGCTAAAAATCGGGTAAAATCTACTACGCGCATTGTGAGGATCATGAGGTATTCTCCTTGTTCTAAAAACATTTCGATTTGGACTTAAAATAAATCTCTCACGTGTCAAGCTTGTGTGCATCTTTTCGTGCTTTTGATCTATTTCTACACACTTGCATAATTTGATACTAGGTTGTGATCCCTTAAGGATTCATTAAGTAGTCTTAGAATACTTGTGATTGATCTTGATTGCTATCTTGGGTTATTGGACTCGCTAATCCGTTGGCCCCTCATTTCCGCCCTGTGGTTGCAATCTCAGCGCCATAAAGGGGAGGGGTCAACAGGACAGAAGCGTTAAGTGTTCCACTTGGCAACCCTTTTGTGCTTTTAGGAACTCACTTGTTTTCTAAGTTGGGGACTCATTTTCAGCTTGTGTGAGGTGTTAAATGTTCCACCTTGTGGACTCATCTCATATTCACTTTAAGTGTTAATTATTCCTCTTTCTACTTTTTGGGTACTTTTGGTAGATTTGCTTTCGGGAATATATCTGTGCTCACATAGTAATTAGGCCCTATGAACACTATTCATGATTCTTGAGAGATTGGATTCCTAGTGAAATCTTTCTTGATGACAGAATCCTTGTAGGTAGGGAGGATACTTAGTGTGTTTCACATTCAACTGGGTTAGTGTGTCTTCTCTTATTGATCGACACATTCTCTCTCCGGAGAGGTTGATAGATCACGTGGGGTTGATATCACGAGCTTTGGTGAATCAAAATTGGTTAGTGCATCTTCTCTTATTAAATGATACATTCTCTCCCCGGAGAGGTTGATAGATCACATGGAGTTGATATCACAGACCTTGGTGGAACAAAACTTTGTCTTAGCATGTCGGATTAATCTGCTTGCTTTGTCTGGGTTAAAAGTGAAAAGGTGTCAAAAACCTTGGATCTAGAGCCAAGTCCCCTTGTGGTATAAATCTGTGAGTCACCTTTAGAGAGGGTTAACCATAGCGGACAATCCCTTCATAGGGCAAACTGCGTTGACAAAACCTCAAGCGGTCATAGCCATTTCAGACGTGGTAGTGACAGCCGCTATATAAATATCCTTGTGGAAGAAATCTCCATGGGTATGGTTCATTGTTGGGTTGTCAGATCTCCCTAGCAGCTCTTGAAGATTAATTCTCGGACTGTGTCAAAACCCTAGTGCACCGGGATTGGAGTTCACCCCTTTGAATCATAAAAGTTGTAGAGTCAAACCATTACTAAAAACCCTAGAGAGGCCAATTTTTCATTCTCAGGTATATGTGTGTTATTGTAAAACTTTTCAGAACATACACAATTAGTACTCTCAGGGATTAGCACAATTTGGTCACTTGATTGTTCATGTGCAAGGTTGCTTTTGCCCTTGTTCATTATTTTCAGACGTGCTTGGAATCACTTGCTTGCTGTTCTGCACGCTTGTTTATCTGCTTGGCTATTAAAAATGATCAAATCTGGTATAACCTTCAAAATCTGGACAATACAATTTGCAAACAATCCAAAACTGAAAACCTTAAGTTTTGCAAAATTTGATGTAAAATTCTTTCTGGAGTCAAAAGTCATTTCAGGAAGTCAAAAGTCATACGAGTTTTGTCAAGTGTCATTTCAGTATTGCCCATCTGTCGTATGATTGAGAACCCAGTGTCGTACGAGTTTTCAAACCAGCAAATTCAAGAAAGTCAAAACCCTGTTAGCAATTGTCGTACGAGTTTTGTCAACTGTCATTTCATTGCTACCCAACTATCGTACGAGTTTAGCAACTGTCGTTTCATAGACTACCTAGTGTCGTACGAGTCTGCAGAGTGTCGTTTGGAAAAATTTGAGAGAGTTGTCAGAAATTGTCAAATTGCAAGATATCCAATGTTTCCAGCCTAGTTCCAGAATCTGTCAAAAATATCATTGTGTCAGGAACAGAGCAGTAGCTATTGAGCATTCTACCATTTTCTGAGATTGATCTTTTGAATCCAATCTAGCCTTCTGTTTGATCAATTTGAGTCCTTTTTATCTCGTGTCAAAACCTTGTCATAACTATCAATCTTCAATCAATCTTAAAAAATAGACTAAGTTTTGGGAACTCGTGTCCGCTATCTTTTGGGTGATCTATCCCATACATCTAGGGCACAGTTTCCTTCACCCACATCTCATCAGATCTTCAAAATAATCATAATCTTGACGAGGTTGCGTCATCCGATTTTCTCGAATCAAATCAATCTTCAGTTGTCTTCGTCCTTTTCTTCTGTTTCATTCAAAGTTAATGGTGGAGACCAAAGCTTCTTCACACAAGAAATTAGAAGAAACATCTGAGAACTTACTTTTACCCAATATGCCGAGTCCAACTCTTGAACAACTCATCAAGTCTGGTATCTACGAAGATGACGGTCTCAGTAACTTTTGATTAAAAACTAGTTACCTACCTCCTCTATCAACTCACAGAGGTAATCAGCAAACTCCTCCTCAATCTATTCCAGAGAGTCCAAAAACTCCTATCATGTCTCAAGTAGGGACAAACCATGGTTCTCTAAGAGGAGGATCCCAAGGACCCCATTCTCAACATAATGCCGACCAAGAACCTACACCCTCTGAAATCCATCGATGTCAAAATGACGATGAATTCAAAAGAATGATGAGGCATTTCTTGAAAGTGGATAGAGAGGCATACTTTTTACAATTAGCCCAGGAAGGAGCTAAACTTCCTCCTCACTTCAATGTCAAAGATATCATCACACATGAGGAAGAAACTCCACTCACAGCTATGACAAGATAGATGCATGCTATGCAAGTTGAACTTAACAATCTTAAGAAAGAGAAGGAACCTAAAGAGCTCTCCATGGAGGCCCTATGTCCTTTTCCGTTTGACAGAAACTTGTATATGCCACCATTTCCAAAGAAAGTGGAGATACCAAAGTATGACAAATATGATGGACACTCTGATCCTCAAGATCATGTCAGAGAGTTCTGTACGCACTCCATGGAATTCATGCATGAACCGACCTATCTGATGTGTCTTTTTCCTAGATCCTTGGGAGGAGCATCCATTCAATGGTTTTCGAGATTACCTTCTATGATCAAAATTTTTGAGGAATTGATTAAATTGTTTTATCAATAATATTCCTACAATATTCAACATTCGATTACCATGATCAATATATGTAACCTCAAGCAATATCCAGGGGAATCATTCCTAACTTTTCTAAAGAGGTGGTGAAAGAAGTTTTCTCTATATGCTAGACCAATTCCCGAAATGGAGAAACTTGAAATCTTTATCAATAACCTTGTTCTAGAGCTCAACTATCCATTACAAATGCAAGATCATGTATCTTTTGATAAAATGGTGGATAATGCAATCAAGATTGAGAAAGTAATTGTCAAGAAAGGAGAAATCACACTTCAAAAGGACAAGTCTGAATCTGGATCTAGCTCAAAAGATAAAAACAAGAGCTGGAATAGAAACAAAGGTATCATCTCTGATGGTGTTGTTGACACTATCTGCACCCCATCAAAGGCACCGGCCTACAATCTCACCCTTGGCACCAAAGCCATTAAAGCTTTAGAGCAAAAATCTGTTGAACCATCTCCAAAGAAGTCATTCAAACGATGGGATAATAAACAAAAGTTTACTCCCTTGGGAAAATCTTTGGAATCTGCCCTGAGAACCCTGATAGCTGATAACATCATCTCTTTACCACCAATCTGAAACCCTGATCCGGATCCAAAACCATATTGGTGGAAAGATAATGAATTCTTTGCTTTCCATCAGACTAAAGGCCACAAAACTAATGGATGCTTCCACTTGAAGCATACCATTCAAGACTTGATAGATCAAGGGGACATCATGATCAATAATCCTACCAGCAATAATGATCACACAGCATTTACAGAACCGTTTCCACAACATGGCAAGGGAGTTTCCACTTCTCAGCCTAACATGGGGGCAAAAGTCAACTATGCCTACCCTGGAAACAATGCTGTCATCAATATGGTTGAACCATGTCTCTCTGAGAGCTGCAATGTCATCACGATTGTACGAAGAGATGGAAATCATTCCTCAGCTAATGCGGTTACTAGATCACAATCTCAGGCTCATCTGAAAGGAAAAACACCAAGTTCATCTAATGTCCCTAAGATACCTTTCAATCTCACATCTGCTTCTAAACAGAAGGCTACCTTGAAATCTTCCAATCCAAAGGATACAAGACCTACATCTTACAGCATCGTCCAACAACTCCAGCATAACAATGCCAAAATCTCTATGTTTGAGTTACTTTGAATATCCCCAGCTCACAGAGATGTCCTAGACAAAGCTTTGCTCGGCTCTAATGTTTCTAACAACCTAGATATAGATAGGTTCCAGACTATGGTCGGTCATCTAACATCTCCGCAATATATCTCCTTTTCAGAGGAAGATGACAACTCTTTGAGTGACCCACATAATCAGCCCTTACACATAGAAGTCTTGATCCAGAACCGTCGAGTCAAACATGTGTTGATAGATGGGGGCGCAGGCCTCAACATTTGTTCTTACAGCTTAATCACACATTTGGGATTCTCAGAGATGGCTATTGATCCTCGAAAGAAGATCACCATAAAGGCTTATGATGAACAGGAAAGATCTTCTAAAGGCACCATTGTCTTACCCATCCGAGTGGGTCCGGTCATCAAAGATACCACATGTCAGGTGGTTGATCTACCATTGGCTTACAATATCCTTCTAGGGAGACCCTGGATCCATGAAATGCAAGCCATTCCTTCTACGTACCATCAATGCTTGAAATTTCCCTATGAAGGAGTGGAGGTTACTATCCCAGCAGATCTGAGTACAACTTGCAATACATTGAAGGAAAGTGTCGATAAGCTTCTTCCCAATAACAGAGAATCTTCCATCAAGCAGCTAAATGTTGCTTCCACATCTAAGATGGATGACATTGCTAAAGAGATCAATATCAAAGAAAATGGGATGGGAGAATACACTATAGAGCCAGTCTTGTCTCTGACATCTCTCCCTATCTCGCCCAAGTCATATGGACAATCTTTGAAGCAATCTAAATTAGAACCTATGGAAGCATAAAAAAGAAATTTTGTGGCGGAGCAAGTATCCAAACAAGAATTTGAAGAGGATGAAGCTGTGCTTGCATGGCTATACAAAGATGATTCTGAATCCAAAATTGTTCAAACTAGCGAATCTGTAGCACCTAAAATCCCTTCTACTTCATATGGTCCAGGGAACAAATTGATAACTAAGATGGGGTATCCAGGTCAAGGACCTCTAGGAATTAGAGGAAAGGGTCTTGTGACACCCATTCCACATAGTGGTAGAACAAACAAAGATACTGCAGGCTTAGGCTTTACAAAGAGACCTTATCATCTCAAAGGTGGTTGTTCTCATGTCATAGAACAAATTGCACCAGGAGAACCCCTTCTCAAGAAAGAAGAGACAAAACTCTCAGATGATGATTCAGATAGTTCAAAACTCATCCCCTATGAAAAATTGCCTAAAGAGATCAAAGATCTTCTTGATGATAAAGATGATCCTATCAGAAGAATTAATGTAGTAGAAACACAAGAACCTACTGTAGCGCAAGAGATGGTTGCACCACAAGAACCAGCCAATCTCAAAGGTGATCAAACTGATCCAGAAGCAGAGAGTAGTTATTCTGACATTGATTCCCATGAATATGAATTGAAGTCAGAGACTGAGGAGAATCCTTCTTGGGGTATTCATCCCGACTTCACACATTTTCTTAGATTTCCTAGAGATCCTGAATTAGAAGCTGAGTCAAATGACTATGAATGGGGAGCCATTCCAAAAGAAGATGCGCTTATCATAGAGAAATATATTGATGTTATTCACCAATATGTATCTCAAACCAACATAGGTCTAGAGAGAAATAATGAACTTAACGTGTCTGATCCACCTATGGCTGAAGAGGATTCCCACGATAACATTGAGCCTATTCATGAGTTAAACATTTTGAGCTGTAATATCACCTTTGAACTTGAGCGTTGGGTTAGGACCAATGATGACATATCCACATCCGTGAACACCATATCCCAAGCCTTTCCCGCTTTGACTATCCAACGCCCTGATCTTATCGACCAAACTTCCACAAACCCAAGCCATGGTGTTTACACCTTTTCCAGTGACTATGCCCTTGCTTTTTACCTCAATGTAGTCAAGCCTATGAGGACTTCCATCAGTGAACCAAGCGTCAGCATGACCGAGTCGGACATCAAATATCTTAGTCAAAAAAATAAAAATAAAAAGAAAAAGAGTTCTGAGGGTGAAAACCACTTTGTGGCAGTCTCAGATCCTACAAAAGTAAAAAATAAAAGATGTATTTGAAGGTGAAAACCTCTCTGAGGTGCCTAAGGATGAGATATTTGATGTCCTTCTGAGTCATTTATAGGATAGATCTCCAGTTCTGATTGAGCCAACTCAATCCATCAATTTGGGTACAATAGCGGAACCACAATTGGTACATGTAGCACAATCTCTATCAGAAGAAGAGAAATAGAAATTCACTACATTAACTCAGGATTGGATCCCAATCTCATTATGCACCATCTATCCATTTCTCTTGGAGTAAAACCAATCAAGCAAAAATTGAGAAAGATGCATCCTCATGTTGCACTCTTAGTCAAAGCAGAACTAGAAAAACTCCTAAAAGCTGGATTCATCCATGTCATAGACTATGTTGAGTGGATCTCCAACATTGTACCTATTTCAAAACTAGATGGTTCAATCAGAGTGTGCACAGACTTTAGAGACGTGAACAGAGCATGCCCTAAGGATGACTTTCCACTACCTAACATTGATATGATAGTGGACATGACTGCGGGCTATGAAATGTATTCCCTTATGGATGGTTTTTCTGGATACAACCAAATCAAAATTGCTCCAGAAGACCAAGAGAAAACTACATTCACATGTGCATGGGGAACCTTCTGTTGGAATGTTATGCCATTCGGACTCAAAAATGTGGGAGCTACATACCAAAGAGCAATGACATCTATTTTTCATTATATGATGCATAGAACAATGGAGGATTATGTTGATGACACATTAGCAAAATCTATGATCAGAACTGAACATCTAAAGGACTTGAGCATGATCCTAGATAGAATGGAACAGTTTAGTCTCTGACTAAATCCTAAGAAGTGTGCTTTTGGTGTCACTTCTGGAAAGCTCTTAGGATACATAGTTTCAAAGAAAGGCATTGAAGTTGATCCGGTTAAAGTCAAGGCTATAATAGAGATGCAACCTCCCACAAATATCAGTCAAATGAGGACGTTGCAAGGCAGAGTTCAATCTATCAAAAGATTCATATCATAGCTAGCTGACATATCACAGCCTTTTACAAAAATATTACATAAAGGTGTGACCTTTGCATGGAATGAAGAATGCGAGAACAACTTTAACCATATCAAGAAGTATCTATCAAATCCACCTATATTGATGCCTCCTATTCATGGGAAACCATTAATATTATATGTCTCCGCAACAGATACATCATTGGGGGCATTACTAGCACAGCATGATGAGAACAAGAAGGAAAGAGCCATCTACTATATCAGCAGAACCTTAGTGACCTATGAGAAGAACTACTCAATGATAGAGAAGGCATGTCTAGCTATGATCTTTGCATCATAGAAACTGAGACATTACATGTTAGCTCATACCACTCATTTGGTAGCTAAGATTGATCCACTGAAGTACCTACTAAGCAAAGCTGCCCTCACAGGTAGATTAGCTAAATGGGTCATGCTCTTGAGCGAATTTGACATTGAATATATTGAAAGATAAGCTATCAAAGGATAGGTCATTGCTGATCAATTAGCTGAAGCACCACTATTTGATGATACACCCATGCAAATGGAATTTCTCGATTCCTCTATCATGCACCTCTCTTCTAGAGCATGGCGGTTATTCTTTGATGGCTCCTACACACATAATGGATATGGAGCAGGCATATTGTTCATCACTCCTCAAGGATACTCGATACCCAAAGCATTCAGACTAAAGTTTCCTTGCACAAACAATATTGCTGAATATGAGGCACTTCTCAATGGTATGAAAATGACAATACAGTGGAGAGTTACAGAGATGCACATCCATGGAGACTCACAATTGGTTATCCATCAAGTCAATGATGTGTACCAAACCAAAGATGAAAAGCTCATTCCTTACAAGAGAATGGTAGATGATTTAAAGAAATACTTCATCTCTATCACATTTGAGCAAATACCTAGAATGGAGAATAAGGCTGCCAATGCAATGGTGACACTATCTACTCTCTTACAGTAGCCCGAACATGAGTTATGCTATGAGTTTCTGGTGGAAGCCCTATCCTATCCTGTATATGACTCCCCTAAAACCCGCATGATCTGCACTATTTTAGGTTATGACTCATCTCGCTACAAAAATATGTTCTCCTATCTCCACGACCAAATCATCCCTGAGTCCTTTAACCATTTTGAGAAATGAAACCTTATTTGATCCGCATCCCGATATGTCATCATTGGTAATGATCTGTACAAACGAGGTCTAGATGGTACACTGCTTAGATGTTTAGAACGGGAAGAGTCTCAACGTGCATTAGAGGAAGTCCACGAGGGTATATGTGGATTGCACTCAAATGGTTTAACGTTAGCTCAAAAACTTATTAGGGCTGGGTACTATTGGCCTGAAATGGAGAAAGAGGCTATTAAATTTGCTAAAAACTGTCAACAGTGTCAAGTACATGGCAACTTGATTCATGCTCCAGGGAGAGATCTAATTCCCTTTACTACACAATGGGCTTTTCAACAATGGGCATTTGATCTCATAGGCGCTATCCATCTGCACTCTTCTAATGGACATACCCATATAATCACAGCTACAGATTATTTTACAAAATGGGTAGAAGCGGTTCCTCTAACACAAGCAATGGGGAAATAGATCTCTATGTTCATCCTGAACTACATCATTTGCAGATATGGGATCCCTCATTCCATAGTCACAGACAATGGGGGACAATTCAAAAACAAGGACCTAGATGACTTATGTGCCAAATTCAAGATTACTCAACATTGGTCATCTATCTACTATCCTCAAGGGAATGGACAAGCAGAGGCTTCTAACAAAAATCTATTGAAGATCTTGCACAGAACAGTAAACAAAACCAGCAGAGACTGGCATCTCATGATTAATCCAGCTCTCTAGGCCTATAGAACTAGTATCAGAATGCCTACTGGGGCTACACCATTCACTTTAGTTTATGGGTCTGAAGCAGTACTACCTATTGAGGTTGAAATCCCATCACTCAGAATCAGAATGCATGGACTTGTCACCGACGATGACTACAGAGTGTCTAGGTTACAAGAATTGGAACTACTAGATGAGCGCAGACAAGCAGCATATGATCATCTCAGAGTATATCAGAAGAGAATGTCTAGAGGCTACAACAAGAAAGTCAGACATAGAGAATTTCAGGTTGGTGATCTAGTCTTGAGAGAAAATCCTAAAAATCAATCCCATCGCGAATGCAAGGGGAAGTTCAAACCCAACTGGCTGGGTCCCTTTGTCATCACTACTACTTTTGGCTCTGGTGCCTATCAACTCTCAACAACTGAAGGAGAACAGCTCTGAGAACCAATCAACGTTCTCCATCTGAAGAAATTCTACGCCTAAGGCATTTAGTCTATGGTAAAATGTCGTGAAAAAATTATAAAAATTAGAAAAGTCCTAAAAAAATGAACATCTTGGTGAAAACCTAGCAATAGGCGCCTTGATGATTCACAAAAAAATCAAAAAATATCAAAAGTACAAAAAAATTGAAAAAAATGAAAAATACAAAAAAAAAATGAAAAAAAAAAAAAGTGCCTTGGTGAAAACCTGGAAACAGGCACCTTGGTAGCAAAAATAGAATCTCTGCCAAGATGGTGAAAACCTGACAAACAGGTGCCACTTGTTCAAAATGCTCCATCTATAAGCACAATCTTGGTCTTTCCTAGCTTTTAGTCTTGCTTTAGTTTGTACATATCTCCCAGTTTGTTTCAACATTTCTAGTTTTCAATAAGTCGGTCTATACACCAACTAGCTCAAGCGTCTATATCCTATCAATGTTTAACACTTGGGGGAAATCAATGTCATATCCTATGGTCTCCCATGTATCTTAGATGAATCATATCTTGTCAAAGTCCTTTGAAGCTTCATGTGAGTCAGTCAATCAGTCTTGTCTCCAAAAAGGATTTTGCATCTACAACAATGCAATCAAACATCAAACAACAAACTGAAAACAATCTATGCTTTTTTTTTACATGCTTTTATCTCCTTGTATGCTTACTGATTCGCATTGAGATTTTTGCATATTGTGTCCCTTCAAGCTCCTCAATGATGTCCTTTACAGGATTTAGAAAGTGATGACTGGGGGCATAATCTTTTCTTGGTTTTCTGCTTGTATGTGAAATCTAATAACTTTGGAAATTCTGGATTGAAATGGTGTCCGACTGTAAGAGCCTCTATCTCGAATTGGATGGCCATGCGTACCTCAACCATTGATACCCAAAAAATTCAAGGATGTTTGATCTAACTATTATCTTTTTGAAGTAAATTCTTTCTCCTACTGTGGAACGCGATCTTGCCTAACGATGTGAACAATAAAGGGTCACTATGGGTAATTCACACTGGATTTAGAATGATCTCTTGACTATTTGATATGTTTGCCATGCAAGGAGTATTCCGATCATCACAACGTTTATGTTTTGATGCTTGTACAAATTGCTATATCAAAATGGACATGATATTCAGGTCATCGCGGCGTTTGTGCCTTGGTGCTTATATCTAATCCAACATCTCGAAAACAAATCAATAGTCATATGTCCATGGTTGTATAACTAGTGGGTGTTGTATTGATTCTTGTGCATACAAATCGATATTCATATGTCTATGGTTTCATGGCTAGTGGGCATTGTATTGATTTATCCGGTTACCTAAAAGTTCAATGATGATAACAAATCGACACATGATCAGTGACTAGGTCCTAGGTCTTAGGTTGCATTTCATCTTGCATGTCTCTTTGCATTTTGCATCTTTGCATGATCTCACAATGACTAAATGAACTTCAATGCTTAAACGATTCTTGAAATCACCTCTTCCAATCTAACAAGAGCTAAATCCCACACGAAGGTTCCTCCAATGAAATAGCAAGTAGAATCTTTTTTCAGGATCAAAATTCAAATCTAAGATCATTCATATTATTAATTGCTTGTATATTTGACCTTCTATCATCACAGAAATCCATAATTCAACTTAACTGATTATCTAACATCAAACTATTAAAATTTCAACTTGGTCAACTATGGTCAACTCATGGTTTCACCTAGTCAAACTTGGTCTTTTGGGACCTTCTAACGATGCAGAATGCATTCCTGGACGTGTTTAACCACTTCTCAAATCAATTAACATACTTTTGAACTATCAACGCTGACTTTTCTTGTCAGATTTCAATTTTAATCCCGAAGGGGGCATGGTATTGCACATCAACTCAAAGTCTATAAATCAAAATTCTATCGATCAAGTCTATCAATATCTTTCATCAGTGATCAAGACAAACAATCACGTCTAGTTACTGATTCATCAAAAGTCCTCATCGCTCGGGGCAAATCTATCATCACTTGGGGCATATCAGATTCATCAAGATCCATATCAATCTGGTATTCTCCTAATCTTGTAAACTGTATCAATTTTTGCAACCATCAGATCATAGTGTTCTTTCCTTGGTTCTTCGGCAACTGAAGGGTTTGGATGTGATACCTGCTAGTTCTGCTAAGACAATCGAGTCTAGAACCGGTCACTCACTTCTTTGCAATCCTAAGGTTTGGAATCAGGTGTTTTGACACTCTTTCGCAATCATAGGTTCATTTATTGTTATAGTGAACATTATCTTTGGTCATTCAGGACCTATTATCTTCATATCAAATCAATATCAATCAGCTTCTGTCTCATATCAATTATCAATTTCAAACATCAGTTTCATATCTCTATCAAACACAGACTTTCTTTGAACCACTGCGCTTCGCACAGTAATTCAAAGAGGGGCAAAATGTAATACCCCAAAAATGGGCTATACGTTCATTAACCTCCTGCATCAACAATTCGAATGAAATCGACATCAAAGTCCTAACCTAAGGCACATCTAAACATCATTGAATCATAATTGATTATCTTAAATTCTGCATCCGGGAATATTCCTAGTAATATTCCTAATCATAATTATCTTTAATTTTATAATTATTTGGCAATAAATCACATTTATCCTAAAGTTTGATTAATTGAATATTTTCATATTTAATTAATTAGATTTAATATCTTGTCACTTAATTATTTAATTAAATTTAATTCTATATATTATTAATTATATTATTTAATTTTGACAATAAATCCAATATCCTATGAATAATTGATTAAATTCTTATTTAATTAATTAAAGCAAGTTGTCATTATTTAATAATATAGTTTTTAATAAAAGTTTGATAAAATAGTTGATTAACCCATAAATCAATTATTTTATTTTTAAAAGCAGTTAAGTTGGAAATAAATCACTTTATTATTAAATTAATTCATAAATAAAACATGCACAATCATAAAAGCAAACAACTATCAATTATCAATTAAAGCTAAACTCTATTTTGAGTTAAAACTTAGCTTTTGCATGTTTTTGTGAATTAAATTATCTTTATTATCAGATAACTCAAAAATCAAGCTGAGTTAATCTGAGTGATTTATGGCTTTTTTTCATGCACCTCCAAAGCCTTGGATTTCTATAAAAACAAGGCTTAGCTCTTCATAATTCATCTCTCAATCATCTCTCAAATTTGCATCCAAGAATCCACAAATTTGCACAATTACGTTGCCAAGATCAATTCAAGAGTTACACAATCACGTTGGAGAATTGGAATTGAAGAATCAAAGCTCTTGCAAATCGACATCTTTGTGAGATCAATCTTATTTTTGCATTCATATTGCATATCATTGTTAGATTAGCATTGCATATCAATTTTCAATAGCATTCATAGCATATCAATTTCATCTAGCATAGATTCATATCAAGTTTTCATTCCTTATTGCATCATAAAATCAAAAAAAAAAAATAGCTTAATTGCATTCAATCTCATATCTAGATCAATTACATTCAAATCTTTCATTTTGGTGTCGTCTAGGTCACTGATCTCGATAACAATCTGAGAACATTAATCTTGCACCTACTAGAAGACAGTAAATCGCTTGGTTAAAATTAGATTTCAATTTTGCATGATTTTGATTATAGCTAACTTCTAATGTTTTACTGAAGTGTTGTGTCTACAGATCAGGTACAATTTTCACACACACATGCTTTTGGTGTCACTTCTGGAAAGCTTTTAGGCTACATTGTTTCAAAGAAAGGAATTGAAGTAGATCCAGCTAAAGTTAAAGCTATCGTGGAGATGCAACCTCCCAATAATATTAGTCAAATGAGAACATTGCAAGGGATAGTTCAGTCTATCAGATGCTTCATATCTCAGCTAGTAGACATATCACAACCTTTTACAAAGACATTACATAAAGGTGTGACATTTGCATGGAACGAGGAATGTGAAAATAATTTTGATCATATCAAGAAGTATCTATCAAATCCTCCTATCTTGATGCCTCCTATTCAAGGGAATCCATTGATCTTATTTGTCTCTGCAACAGATACCTCATTGGGGGCATTGCTGGCACAACATGATGAGAATAAAAAGGAAAGAGATATATACTATATTAGTAGAACATTGGTAGCATACAAAAAGAACTATTCTCTAATTAAAAAGGCTTGTCTAGCTGTGATCTTTGCATCACAGAAACTGAGACATTATATGTTGGCTCATACCACATGTTTAGTAGCTAAAATTGATCCACTAAAGTACCTACTAAGCAAAGCTACCCTCATGGGTAGATTAGCCAAATGGGTCATGCTCTTAAGTGAATTTGACATTGAATATGTTGAAAGAAAAGCTATTAAAGGCCAAGTTATTGTTGATCAATTAGTAGATGCACCTTTGTTTGATGACACACCAATGCAAATGGAATTTCCAAATTCCTCTATCATGAATCTTTCTTCTAGAGAATGGAAACTGTTCTTTGATGGCTCCTATACACAGAATGGATCTGGAGTAGGTATCTTGTTTATCACTCCTCAAGGATACTCCATTCCTAAGGCATTTAGAATCAAATTTCCTTGTACAAACCATATTGTTGAATATGAAGCCCTTTTAAATGGTATGAAAATAGCAATTGAATGGAGAGTAATAGAATTACACATTCATGGAGACTCACAACTTGTAATCCATCAAGTCAATGATGTGTACCAAACTAAAGATGAAAAGCTTGTTCCATACAAGAGAATGGTAGATGATCTAAAGAAATATTTCATATCTATCACATTTTAGAAAATACCTAGAATAGAGAATAAGGTTGCCGATGCAATGGCAACATTATCTACTTTATTACATCAACCTGAACATGAGCTACACTATGAGTTCCTGGTGGAAGCACTATCTTATCCTGCATATGATTCCCCTGATACCCATATGATCTGCACTGTTGTGGGTCATGATTCATCCTGATATAAAAACCTATTCTCCTATCTCAAAGACCAAATCATTCTCGATACCTTTAACCATCATGAAAAGAGATACCTTATCTGTAATGCCTCCCGATATGTCATCATTGGTCATGATCTGTACAAATGAGGTCTAGATGCTACGCTACTTAGATGTTTAGAATGGGAAGAGTCTCAACGTGCGTTAGAGGAAGTCCGTGATGGTATTTTTGGGTTGCACTCGAACGGTTTAACACTAGCTTGAAAACTTATTAGGGCTAGGTACTATTGGCTGAAAATGGAGAAAGAGTCTATCAAGTTTGCTAAGAACTATCAAAAGTGCCAAGTACATGGTAACTTAATTCATGCACTAGGGAGAGATCTAATTCTCTTCACTACACAATGGCCTTTTTATCAATGGGCATTTGATCTTATAGGAGCCATACATCCTCATTCTTCTAATGGACATACCCATATAATCACAACTATAGATTATTTTACAAAATGGGTAGAAGCAGTCCCTTTGACACAAGCAACTAGAAAACAAATATCTATGTTCATCTTGAACTATATCATATGAAAATATGGGATCCCTCATTCCATAGTCACGGATAATGGTGGACAATTCAAAAACAAAGACCTAGATGATTTATGTGCCAAATTCAAGATTACACAACATTGGTCATCTATCTACTATCCTCGAGGGAATAGACAAGCAGAGGCTTCTAACAAGAATCTATTAAAAATATTGCACCGAACAGTTAATAAAACAGGAAGAGACTGGCATCTCATGACCAATATAGCTCTCTGGGCCTATAGAACGAGTATCAGAATGCCTACTGGGGCTACACCTTTCGCTTTAGTTTATGGGTCTGAAGTGGTACTGCCTATTGAGGTTGAAATCCCATCACTAAGAATTAGAATGCATGGTCTAGTAAATAATGATGACTACAAAGTGTCTAGGTTGCAAGAACTTGAACTAATAGATGAGCGCAGACAAGCAGTGTATGATCATCTCAGAGTATATCATAAGAGAATGTCTAGAGGCTACAACAAGAAAGTTAGACACAGAGAATTTCAAGTTGGTGATCTAGTCTTGAGAGAGAATCCTAAAAATCAATCACATAGAGAGCACTGTATACACCCAAAAATGGCTGTCTAGACTTTGGGCCCCATTTATTTGATTTATCAATCCTGAATCAGTTTTATCAATAATCAATATTTTTCAAATTATATTAATTTCTTGATCAAATCCTAATTTCATCATTTTCAATTATTTGCCATGGGCTAACCATTTTATCCTAAGCTTTTATTTACTTAAAAGGAATATTTCCTCCCCTTTTAATAAATAAAAAGTCCCCCCTTTTCTTCTTATCCTAAGTTGCACAAATAAAGCATTATTCTTATTTTATAAAAAGGGAAAAAACACATTTTGTCTCATATGGACATAAAGTCAACTCCTATTTTCCTATTAGAGGATACTTGTGCACATGGATTGCTCCTCTTTCAAGCTCCATCGCTGATTAAGACTTTTTCCCCTTAATCTCCATGGTCCATTCCTTTGCATTTCTTATAAAAGGAGAGCTCTCTCCTTCATTTGCATATCCATCTCTTTCATGCTATTGTTATGCTGCAGGTTTTCTAGGTGCATTTGGAGCTTTTTTTTGGAGATCATTGCTACATCAAGCTTTTCTTGGATTTCCTCATTGCTTCATAATTTAGACTTCATTTCTTGCATTATCATAGCATCCATAGCTTCATTTCATAGCTTAGTTTCTTTTATGCAATAGATAGCTTCACATAGCTTAATTAGGAAGGTTGTAATCCTTTGTATTTCCTTTCAATAGCTTAATTTGTACTTTCATTTCCATAGAATAGTTTGCATTCTCACTTAGATTTGCATTGCATTACATACTTTGATTTCATTGAAGATATTGGCACTCTTGCCCTTGTCTTCATTGTGAATCTCTCATTGTATGGTTGACTAGCAAGGTCACTAGTTTCATAGCTCTAGCTGAGAGCAAATCTATCAAGTTCCTTGCAACTCCATGCATAGAGAGCTATGAGTCACTTTGTGAGGCCTCATTGTTGAGAAACCTTTCATGTAATGATTCATAGAAGTGTGGTCATTTTTACACCATACAAGCACAAGGGAAAGTTTGAACCCAACTGGTTGGGTCCCTTTGTAATCATTGCTACTTTTGGCTCTGGTGCCTATCAACTCTCAATGACTAAAGGAGAACAGCTTTGAGAACCAATCAACATTCTCCATTTGAAGAAATTCTATGCCTAAGGTATTCAGTCTATGGTAAAATGTCCTAAAAAAATTTTAAAATTGGAAAAATTCCTAAAAAAATGAACATCTTGGTGAAAACCTAGCAATGGGCGCCTTGATGATTCACAAAAAAAGTAAAAAATATCAAAAAAATTGAAAAAAGGAAAAATGAGAAAAAGAAAAAGTGCCTTGGTGAAAACCTGGAAACAAGTGCCTTGGTAGCAAAAATAGAATCTCTTCCAAGATGGTGAATACCTAGCAAACGGGTACCACTTGTTCAAAATGCTCCATCTATCAACACAATCTTGGTATTTCCCAACAGTCAGTCTTGCTTTAGTTTGTACATATCTCTCGGTTTGTTTCTGCATTCCTATTTTCAATAAGTCGGTCTGTACACCAATCAGCTCAAGCGTATGTATCCTATCAATGCTTAACACTTGGGGGCAATCAATGTCATATCTTATGGCCTCTAGTATATCTTAGATGAGTCATATCTAGTCAGAGTCCTTTGAAGCTTCATTTGAGTCAATTAGTCTATCTTGTCTCCAGAAAGAATTTTGCATCTACGACAATGCAATCAAACACAAAATGAAAACAATCTATGCTTTTTACATGCTTTTATCTCCTTGTATGCTTACTGATTCACATTGAGATTTTTGCATATTGTGTCCCTTCAAGCTCTTCGATGATGTCCTTTTAGGATTTAGAGAGTGATGACTGGGGGCATAATCTTTTCTTTGTTTTCTGCTTGTATGTGAAAATCTAACAACTTTGGAAATTCTGGATCGAAATGGTGTCCGTCTATCAGAGCCTCTATCTCGAATTGGATGGCCATGCGTACCTCGACCATTGATACCTAGAAAATTCAAAGAAGTTTGATCTAACTATTGTCTTTTTGAGTGAGTTCTTTCTCCTACTATGAAACGCGATCTTGCCTAAGGATGTGAACGATAAAGGGTCACTACGGGTAATTCACATTGGATTTAGAATGATCTCTTTACTGCTTGATGTGTTTGTTCAGCAAGGCATATTCAAGTCATCATGACATTTATGTTTTGATGCTTATACAAATTGCTACATCAAAATGGACATGATATTCAGGTCATCCTGGCGTTTGTGCCTTGGTGCTTGTATCTAATCTAACATTCCAAAAACAAAATCAATATTCATATGTCCATGGTTGTCTCACCAGTGGGAATTGTATTGATTCCTATACATACAAATTAGTATTCATATGTTCATAGTTTCCTAACTAGTGGGCATTGTATTGATTTATCTAGTTACCTAAAAAAACTCAATGATGACAAATGACCGACACATGATCAGTGACTAGGTCCTAGGTCTTAGGTTGCATGTCATTTTACACTTTGCATTATTGCATGATCTCACAAATTGCTTGACAATATTTAACAAACCTTCTAAAACCTATACTTAAATTGCAACACGAAGAGCTGAATCTCATACAAAGGTTTTCTCACAGAAATGCAAGTAGTCACAATCCTGGGTTAAACATCCTTTTTGACTTAAGACTGAGTACTTGTCTTCATCAATACCTGCAAAACATATCATGTGTATCGTTGCATTTTCATTACATTCATAATCATTCATTCCATCTATTTCATTACATACATTTCCATACATACACTTTCCATAATCAGGTACATTTGCATAACATTCATACATATGAAAGAAATCATTGCATTGCATGAATCCATACATATATTCTACTATACTCATAGAATTTACATCACATGATATCATCATACATCAAAAACATGACAAGTACAAATGAAGTCACAACCAAAAGTCTTGATCTCATATATATATATATATATATCATAAAACTTGAAATAGTCAGGGGTGCACTACTGGCACAATGTACAAAAGAATAAGCTCATGTGAGCTATCAGAATGATATCAATATCAAAAGAGCAACAAAAATATCTGAATATCATGACAAGATCAGCTGTCGGCCTGATCCTCTCCATTCGGTGGAGGTGGTGGTGGTGCATCTGGTACTGCCTTAGCTCTAGGTGCTCTCGCTCCCTCTGATGCTATCATATACTAAGAGTACAAAGGAACTCTCTAAGCAAGTGGAACCACAACATAGTATATAGA
Source organism: Chamaecyparis obtusa (assembly GCA_027943335.1). NCBI lineage: Eukaryota > Viridiplantae > Streptophyta > Pinopsida > Cupressales > Cupressaceae > Chamaecyparis > Chamaecyparis obtusa. The sequence continues at coordinate 401,464 of BSBK01004908.1, read as the reverse complement.
AACATAATAAGCAGATCTGGAGGTCTGATGAATAACCTCTGCCTGTAATCTCTGAACCTCACCACAAAGCTCAGTACGTTGTCTATCCACCTCTAGAAACCTCTCCTCCTAGTGATCACTACGAACCTTTAGGTCTCAGACCTATAATTTGAGTCTCCTCACAATCTCCTATGTAGTCAATGGAACACTGGGATCAGTGTCTACCACCGGCATGTCAGTATCCTCAGCAGGCTGCTCTGTGGTCTCTGCTCTCTGTGCCTTATGATGTCTAACCTCTACACCTAGATCAAAACTGGTATCCTCCTGTAAGGGATCAGAATCACCACCTACAACCTGCTCCACTACAAGTACCTCCTCGGCAGTACCAACACTCCCTAAAGTACCACCCTCTCCCCTAGTCCATCTCTGTGCACCTGTAGATCTACCTATTGTGGAACTAGTGGGATGAGGGGGCCTCATCTGTCCTGATGGTCTCTATGGAGGAGCCATCACTCTTGGTCTCGAAGGTGTGGGGTGTACAATCAGAACTTGTGTGGGTCTAGGACCCTATCTCATCGGAGCACCTATGACATCCATCACCTCCTCCATGGAAGGTATCAGATCTATAGGGTCAGAGAATCTGTAAACAAGATGATCAGTAAGCCATGCAATAAACCCATCTGTAACTCCTGCATCAACAACCTGTGGTCTGTACTCCTAGTCTCTACCAATGATACCACTGTACTCTTGTGAACACAAGGCATAAGAAAGCCTCGGGGTCCATCCAAGTCCAAGCTCACAGGATATCCGAGCATATGTGGCATAATCCTGAGGTGCATCCTACACTCGTCCATACTATCGCCAAACCCTGGTAATAAGAAATCTCTCCAATACAAAGGATGATCATCCTATCAACACTCGACTCTAAAAGAAGAAACTGAATTGCTCTCGTGCAATAGGCCAAGGCTCAATCTCTACATAGGGCCTCCATCATACAAATGTCATGTCATCAAGACACCATCTCTAGTACTCTACATGGCCCATGTGCCCCTATATGACATATCCAACATAAATATATATCACAGGCTCCTGTGGCTACCTTTGTGACTGACACACTGATCTCAAAACTAGGATATGCTCCCATGCCCAGTTCTGTAAAACTAGAGCACCAGCAGCAAAAGTCTTTCTCTCCTGATAGACTACCTCGTGCATCTCATAGAACATGTGGGCCAAAAGACACTGACCCCAGGCTAACTTGGAAGGAGTCATCATCAGACATGCAACCATCAGGGCCTAGCCCATCAGAAGACCATTCTACTGATGGTCGGACATGATAATACCACCTATCATCCCAGCAAGGATGCGCTCTAATCTATGGGTCTGACCATAGTGTTGTACCAAGGTCTCCCATGAAATAGAACCAGTCAACTGAGTGTCATCTCCAAAGAGACGTCTGAATGCTAATAATCCAAAGTTCCCTGAACTCACATAAGCTGGACACTTACTACTATGGAACAGAATACGTAGAATCCTGTAAACATCCTCTGGAGTCACAGTGAGCTCTCCAATGGGAAGATGAAATGTCTGCGTCTCTGAATGGAATCTCTCTATCAATGTAGTCAAAATACCATGGTTTACCCTAATCTCGGGTAAATGGATCAAATACTCAAATCCGCATGAAGCAAGATGAACTCTCATTGGATCAAGCAAGGAAACACAGAGTCTCTGAGTAGTTGGATGTGAGATGCATACGTGAACATCAGGATATATGACCTACACAACACAGAAATAGGGAACCCTATCAGTACTTTGGTTGAAAAATAGACTACACATACATGAATGGAATAGTTTGCTATTTCAGAAGGTAGATCAAAGACTCGGTAATCAAGCTCAAAGTTCAGAAAATTCAAAATTTTGCCCTAGAAATGAGTTTTGGGCTCACTGTTTTCCAAATGAAAAAGTAGACTGGCAGAAAAACTCGTATGAGTTTTCACTGGTTACCATACAACAAACCATGATGATACGACACTGTATATCTCCTCGTACGAGTTAGGAGGGACCCGATGAAACGTCGTATGACTCTTGGGTCCCTCTCATACGGGTCTTGGGGGTTAATGATACGACAATTTAACTAGAGTTGAAAAGTCGTATGAGCCCAGAAGGATAGTCGTACGAGTTTCTGTGCATGTAACAATTCAAAATTGAAAACGTATGAAAAATATGCTAAACATGCTATAAACAAAGAAAAATTGAATTTTCAAAGAAGCACAGAGGTCCACCTACCGGATGTCCATACTATCGAGGTCTCTGATGCCTCTAGCTACGCTCAAAATGGTGAGAAGACACAGGTACCTTCATTTCTACCATTTTCTTGCTCAAAGGGCTCCACAAGGTTTTCAAAAGTCAATGGTGAAAATGAATTGAAAATGACCCTTTTGGCCTTTATATAGCTTTTGACCTAATTTTCAAAAGTGCTTTATTTTTCATGAAAATTGCATCCCTGGCTAATTTCGACATTTTGAACCCATTTTCGGGATCAAAATCAAAATCTGAGATCATTTACTATGTCAAAATCATGATTTAAAATTTTCAGACCCAGGATGTCTGACTTCTTGCACACTCAACCTTCAATCATCAAAGAAATCTAGTATTCAATTTAACTGATTATCTTACATCAAACTATCAAAATTTCAACTTGGTCAACTATGGTCAACTCATGGTCAAACCTAGTCAAACTTGGTCTTTAGGAAGTCTAAATGATGTAGAACGCATTCCCAGACGTGTATAACCACTTCTCAAATCAATTAACATGCTTTCAACGCTGACTTTTCTTGTCAGATTTTGATTTTCATCCTGAAGGGGGCATGGTATTGCACATCATTCAAGGTATGTAACTCAATTTTGTCAATCAATCTTTCCTCAGCAATCAAGACAACAACCACATCTAGTTGTTGATTCATCTAAAGTCCTCATCGCTTGGGGCATATCAGATTCATCAAGATCCATATCAATCTAGTATCATAAATCTATCTTGTAAAATGTATCTGCTTTTGTAACTATCGGTTTATTAGTGTTATTTCCTTGGTTCTTCATAACTGATGGGTTCAAGGTGTGATACCAATATGATTCATACAAGGACATTGAGGTTTGGAATCAGTCACTCACTTCTTTGCAATCATAAGGTTCAGAATCAGGCATTTTGACACTTCTTCGTAATCACTGATTCATTGTTGATATAGCTAGCATCATCTTGATTCCTGGTCATTCTAGGCTCGGGTCAGTATCTCTTTTTCCAATCTTTCAATCGGTTTCTGTCTTAGAATTGGTTAATCTTTCATCTTTCGAATCAGTTTCATACATCTTTATCATACACAAACTATTCTTTGAACCACTGTGCTTCGCACAGTAATTCAAAGAGGGGCAAAATGTAATACCCCAAAAATGGGCTATAAGTTCATTGACCTCCTACATCTTCAAATTCATTGGGGTTGGATGGGAAACATTAGTTGAGACAACTTCCCCTCCATTGCCTTCTTCTACATTCACATCAATTGCATTGATTGTAGGAGCATCAAAAAAGACTTGTTTTTTACTAGAAACAAGAGCATAAATGGGAACATGACCAGCCTTGACATCTATATTAATCTTTGTATCAGTGAAATGCACTCCACAAGTCTTTCTTATAGTTGAACGAGCACTCTTTGGTGTCCTTGTCTTTTTTTTTCTATCATGCTTATAACTTAGCCCGAAGTGTCTTTGTTTGAGACTATGTATATACATTCATGAGCATAGGAAACATAGGACTAAAAATTAACACTACATTCAGTCAATGTAAACTTCAAATGCATACAGACAATGTTAGCTAAAGAATGAGAAATAGCAGATAAATATAATTCAAATGCAAATAATAAATGTCAACTGAAGAATGGATACAATAAATGCAAGCTTGGAAAATGAGTAGAATCTGAGTGAGAAACAATTGAATGAATACAATAAACTAGTTTAATGATTAAACTATCAACTTAAGAATGCATAAGACAATGTCATGCCCAAAAATTAGGGAAAACACACACAACAAATATTTTTTAAAGCACAAAAGGATAACAAAGCTAACATACTAAGGTTCACTCAACAAGAACGAAAACATAACCCAACACAAGTTAACTCACAAGAGGTATCATGACACACACTGGCTTGCCAACATCCCTTGATTATTAACGCATCAGTTAACTCAAAACCCTAACTAGGTCTCTAAGAAACCCTAACTGGGTTTAAAAATAAGAGTTAATAAAAGAGATAAACCAAGGTGAAAATTAAACTTAGATAATAATAAAAGGTCAAAGGTTGGGTCAATACACTCCAAGGGGGTTCACTTAAAATAATGACTAATTCAAGCACAATCGTAACTCAATGGTTCTTAACGTGAACCAGGTTACCAACAAGGATAAAAAATGCAAAATATCCTCAATAAATAAGATGATAAAATAAGGCCAATAAAATTTACCCTACTAGAAAAGTAGGGTTAATAAATTATTCCCATTAAAATATTAATATTCAAATATTTAAATTAAGAATATTATATTTTTACTGAAGACATTAAACTCCAAGGTTTATTAATTAATTTACCTAAGTCTCACCTTGGACATTTATTTAATCTCCCCTAGAATAATCCATTTAAATATTAAAAATAATATAATCAATTTAAATATTAAATATTAAATTTATCACCAACTTTATATTAAAACAATAATAATATTCAAAAGAAATAAATATTAAAATTTAAATCTGAAAATAACAATTCTCAAGAATATTATTAAAATAATAAAGTCCATTAATTAATAATACAATATTATTAAAATTAAAATTAAATTAAAATCAATCATCCAATAACCAAATATTTAAAATCCAGAATAAATAATAAAATGGAATCTTAATAGAATCTCAAGAAAATAAAATAATAATATTAAATCAAAGTTCAAAAAGGTGACTGTGCAAAGTCAACTGTCAATAAATTAAATAAGTAGTGATTTATAATCTAATTCAGAATTAAATGAAAGTCATAATTAGAAAATGGCTCCAAATGTCAACCCTAACCCTAATTTCAAAATTAGGATTAGACCAAAAAATAAAATTTGGCCAAAACCCTAATTTCTCCATTTTGTTGTTGCAGGTTCGGCCTTGGAGCAGAGATGAAGAAGAAATGCAAGATTTGTATACACACAAGTATACAAGTGTGTATATACATACATATATATACTTGTGTATATATGCTAAAGGGTTCTACAAAGGAGTATATTCAGATTTGACAAGAAGGTCTTCATGGCTACACCAAAAAGCCTTCATCAACAAGTCTCATCAAGGGAATGGGTAAAAATAGGTTAAATCCTTTACAATTTCTACTATAGGATGGCTATAAAATTTTGTTAAAGAAATGCCATTTTCTTCCTTTAAAATCTCAGAATTTAATTCTCTATTAAAAAAACACAGACTATCAAAATTTTTCATTTATACAGCTACAAGTCTACATACTTTTATATAGTGTAAAGAAAGCTATTTTTTTTGTTTAAAAAAAACAATGCAAAATATAAATTTTTTATTTAAAAATCTCCTGCAAGGAATTTGGGAAGCCAAATGTCGTACATAGACTGACCCCCACAAGTCTGTGGCAGGCGAGTGTTTGGCTGCCCGTACCCCCAATGGGTATGCGAGGGCCCTGCACACCCCCCCAAGGGATGACGGTGCCAGGTCCACCGCTCCTCAAAGGGATGTGGTGGGTTGTGCCGCCACTCCCCCAAAGGGGTTGCAGTGGGCACGGTCCCACCCACAAGGAGTTAGCTTTAATTTTTTTTTAACTTTGCTTTAATAAAGTTTATTTCATTTTATAGTTTTTATTATATAGTTTGTTATTAATATATTATTATATATTAATTTATATATAGTATATATTAGTGTATATATATATTAACATATATGTATATATTAATATATAAGAATATATATATACAAATATATTGAGCATAAAAGAACTTGAAAAGCAAGTGTTTGTCTAGTTCTAGTACATACACATGAATATATATATATATATATATATATATATATATATATATATATATATATATATATATATATATATATATGTTTTCATATATACATATATATTTTCAAATATATATGTATATACACTCATATATATACATGTATATATAATGTTATATATACTACATAAAGTAAAGTAAGATTTAGTTGCAATGGTAATTTTTTTTTTAAAGTATCAACATAGCAAGGTATTCCAATAGGGTATATACATCTATGTATATATACATAGGTGTATATTCAAGACTTTTTATTTTGAACTATAATGATATGAAAATGAAATCATTTCTAACATAGACTATAAGAAGGCAAAACTACATTTTTTTTTTCAAATAAATGCTTGAAGCAACTTTTGTCTACATAGGGAAGAGATTATCAAACATAAAGAAAATCTAACTTTTCTTGCAAATGGGAAACGAAAACAACAAGTTTTTTTTGCATTCAAAGCATAAGGAATCATCTCTTTTACATTTTCTTTCTTTAGAACTACATAGAAATTTATGGAGAAACATTACACATACAAATACAAACTTTTGCAAGCATTTTACATGCTTTTAGGCATTTACATGACCTTTTTCACTACTCTATTACACATGGCTTTTTAGCCCCTTTTACAACATAAAATTTGCAAGTAATAAATGACAAAATCTTCTTTCCTTCAACAAAACCAGCAACTCCTTCAAACAAAAATCTGCAAAAGAAAACCACTTTGACCGTGGAGGCTCACTTCCCAACCTAGGCCATTACATGGCCGTCCCCAAGCTCGGGGAAACAAAGATAGATGAGGTACATTCATGCTAAAACTCACATCATAAATAAAAACCAACAACTACATTTTTCACATAAATTTCTCTTCCCATGGATTTACACATTGGGTCACCTTGGACCCATAAGAGGGGTGAAGCTGGAAATGAACCCAAGTAGGAGAAGCCATAAAAATGTAATATCATGCCTTCAACAAGGTTCAAAACCATACACAAATACCTTCACAAGGCCAAAACCATAAACCATTTCCTTCACAAGGCCATCCCAAAAATACCATTCCTTCCATTTTCCATACACCAGTAACATCCCTTATGGCCCCCAAATAGTAGATACAAAGATAAGCTGGCAACATGGAGCCCATACATCCATGTCGTATCCCCTTCCTCCATGAGAAAGAACTCTACACTATTTGGGCATTCCTAACTAAAGCCCTTCACTCAAGGCTCTCTTCCCTCCCAAGGGTGAGTTTAGCCTTTCACACCCCAAGAAAACAAATAACAAAAACAAAACCAGCAATATACACTAAGAAAGAAACCATAAAAGACAAGCTTGAACCTTTACAAATTCATTCACAACCACAACACAAAAATCTACATAAACATACAAGTAAAGAAACACACGTCTTTCATGAAAGAGCACCAACCTTTCTCCAAGCTATGACAATGAAAGTTGAGAAGAGCTCCCTTCCTACAAGTTTTCCTTTGCTAAGTCCACCAAAATCCTGCTAAGTCCACTAGAAGTCTCCAAAATTGGAGAGTGGGCAATCAATCTACCAAATTCCTCTCCATCCCACTAAAAGGAAAATCCTGCCTAACATCCTACCTAACCTCAAAGGTGATTGGACACACTATCCAAGAGTTCTCTCTCCAAAAAGAGGGAAATTCAAATTTGCAAGAGAGGAAGACATGGCACACTTCCCAAATTCATCACATTCTAAAAAAGCATTTTTAGAAGAGGCAAAAATAGGACAAAAACATCCCATTGGTCAAAATTTGACCCCCAACCCAAAGTGCACCTATGAGGTTATCTTATTTTAACCCTAACTAACCCCTAGGGCTACATCTAACCCTTCAAAAGTCCACTAAGAGTTGACCCATGAAAATTTAGAATAAGATTCCCTCCCAAGGCTAAACAACCAAGATACCTAACCTTTAGATACTACAAGGTGACTCCAAGGTGGAAGACAACCAATAAATAATTTACTTGGCCATGCCAACTCACATGCACATGTGTCAATTGATACCACATAAAGTTACAACACATCACTACACACATGGCATGCCAAGTAGACGTAAATTTAAAATAAAATAAACATAATTAAGTAAGACATTCAAACATTACTTTACAACATTATTACTTAACAACGAGGTTATTTCTCCCTTTGGAGGTAACCTTGGATTTACAAGATTTTCACATGCATCCATCTTTAATTTCCCCTAATTTTAATTCCATGATCAATTTCCTACACACTAGATAAAAATATAAGTATCCCATGAAAGACCATAAACATATATATATGAAATGTCCCCTATCTGATCCTTAGATAGTTGGGACTGATTTTCTTAAATTCAAGAGCCTTCCTCTCTATGAACCCCAATATTGGGTTTGAAGTAAAGGATGAAATTTGTTTGTGATATGTATGTGTATTTATAGTCTCTAATTTTCTAATCCCCTTTGATGAAAGAAATTAATGGTGTTGTTCAACTTATCTCTAAAACTTGTAAAAATGGTATTCTTCTAATTTCTTCCTTTAGATATATGCAATCAATTCTTCCAACAACAATTGCTCACTTGACCAATCTAATAAGGATAAATATGTAATAAGAAATAATCGATGGTCTCACATAATAGGCATCCTTTCTCATATATATGTCACAATCTCAAGTGTATATCCTCTATGATATGATGTAAACTCCTTAGCAATGTAATGTATAAACTGCAGCTTCAAAACTTCGATATGAACGACAATAATTATATTCTCATTTGAAGTTGATATAACCCACAATAATTATATAGTCTCCAGCAGTCCATATTGTCCATGATAACAATACTGGCTTCCATGATAGATATTAATTTCTTCAATGATATATAACTCATGTGATTAATGTCATTGTATAGTGACCTACCTTTGATATCGACTATGACTGTAGTTCTCATTGCTGATGTGTAATGCTATGAGTTCTCCTTATTGCTAAGTCATCGCTGACTGTTGTATTCTATTCCCCACTTGCTGGAATGAGATTGAAGTCTTTGTTATATGCCCTGAGGAGGCATGACTCTGATGAGTTACATCCTTTAAATATAAAAGGCATATCTTTTCTTAAACACACCTCTTTAGAGCAGAGTGGTCTATTTACTCAAATCATGTAATCTCCTTAATATTGATCTTAATACGTCTTTGACCTCTTTAATAGTTCTTAATCATAGACTTAGAGGATCATGTTATCGATGTAATGTCCCTTACTCTAAAGTTCTATCTAATCAATGATTAGATATCATTAAGAAATGTCATCATTCATTGTTCTGAATCTCTCCTTGCTTCATACCTATGTCTAAACTCAACACCCGATAATATATTACTATCGTAAACCTTCTAATTCATTATAATATGTATTGATTAGACTTTATTTTTGATTAGGGTAAAAGCAGGTTTTAAAGGGGCCCCAAAACCCTTTACAGAAAAATTTAGGAGGGAATCTGAAACCCGACTTAGATGAAACTCTGCTGAAAAATAAGCTTTAAAAACCAGCAGACCAATTACAGAGAACAACCAACAGTTTACCAAGAAACCCCAGCTACCCAAAGAATAGGCAAAAGCCTTACTTCATTACATTAACTAGAGTGTTAAAACTCCCCAAGTATAACTCCTGGGTTTTGACATGGATCCCAAAACCAACAATTCTAACATCAAAGAGCAGTAGAGCCCCAAACCCAACCTTTAGCCCTAAACAAAAACAACTACCCTTTCGAATGGGCCCTTGAAAACTTTCAGCATCCACCTACAAGCACCAACCAATCACATACAACAAACAATGCCAAGAACTGGGAAATCCATAGATTCCCTCTTCCTCATCAATAGTTATAGGTCTGATTCCTTCCAGCACCGAAGGAAAACTTCCAGCATTATTCTGGCATCTCAATGCAGCCCTCTTAGTCTGCAAAAAACCAACCCCCAACCGTTTCCAGCTTGCCCACATGTGGTTATAAGAAGGAGGAATCCACACTCCATTACTAGGAACCTCCTCCCAGCAGTCACATACCACCTCAATAGGCTGAACCCTCACCTCAATAGAGTTATCCACCTCCATAGAACATAAGGGGAAGAGATCCGAAGAGCATGGACACTCCACCACCAAATAGCCACACAAAAGCCACCCAATAGGGGTATACTCCACCTCGATAGGAGTATGGAACAAAGAAAAAAAGCCAAAATGGGGTCTATCCTTGCAATAAAAATCTTCCAAGAACATGGGATAAACAAAAACTTCCAGCCTCAACTCAAAGAAACAGGAAAAGGAACAAACAACCTAGAAAATGACAAGCCATTCAACTGTCACAAAATGAGTGAGCCCCCATCCCAAGCCATTCCAAACCAAGGCCCTCTTGGCTTCATCAACCGCTTTGGACAAATCCTTACTATCTCCATAAACAATATCTAACCAACTCAGTATATAGAGTTTCTAAAAATAAGAAACCCTACATCTAGAAATCTACTCTCAACGCCATGAGGCAGGTCACTCCAAGGCCACAATATGAAGAAGCAAGAGGCAAAAATACTTGAGCTCTCCCCTTCCTTGGACGACTGACAAGATTCATTCAAAGCAATGAACCCATGATTCACTGCCCTCAAGAGAAACACATGGGCATACATACAACCCCCAGAAATCCACCCCCCAACATTAGTGGTGCAGACAACACTCACCACATACAAGGGCCAGCAATGGTCTCTTCCACCTTCCTCTTCTTCATGGAGAAGAAGCTCCCGACAGAGCCCCCAGCCACCAACTGCAGAAAGGCAGGAAAGTTTTTCCACCCCATCTCCTTCACTGTCATCTCCTCCTTCCTCCCCACTCCCTGTTCCTCCTGCACATCTCCCCGCATAAATCCTAGTGCATCTCCTCGCAGAAATCCTAGCGCATCTCCTCGTAGAAACCCTAGTGCATCTCCCCACTGCACTACTTGCCAGAGCATCTTCCCGTTGGTGCCCCCAGCCACTTGCTACAACAAGACGGGGAAGTTTTTCCGCTCCATCTCCTTCTTCACCGTCTTCTCCTCATTAGACTTTATTTGTAATATGTTTATAAGAACTTATATATTTGATGTATTGTTAATATTAATATTTCATTATAATATATTCATTATTTTAATATTCATTGATTCATTAATATAATATTATTGTATTATCATTTCAAATATATTATTATATTATTATTTTAATAATATATAATTATATTCAAAATAGATTATCTTATTTCCTTTTATTATTATAATTATAATTATATTCATTTATTAATATTTTAATATCATAATATTAACATATTATTTATTAATATGTTAACAATATATTATTATTATTATATGTTGTTAATTATTATTATATTAATATATTATCAATATATATCGTTAATAATAGACTATTATTATATATCATCAATATATTGATATATATATATTAATGTTCGATATATCGACTTTTATATTTTGATTATTATATATTCAATATTATTATTGTATTATAACTTGTATTATTTCAATATTATATTAATTAATATATTAATATATTATTATAAATTATTTAATACATTAATTATATTGTTCTCATCCTTTTTCTTAAAGTTCTAATTGAATTTTGTTATTGTTATTTCATCTTTAGAGATTCTACAAAACAAGATGAGGATATCACCCTAAAGGTCTTCAAATAGAGGGACATGACAATCCTTCCCTCCCAAATTTGCTTGTCCTCAAGCAACGAACATTTTCATATTTATCTCACCTCTTATAACCAAGATGTATCTTTAATTCATATGTAAGTTAATCCTATTAGATCCAATAAGGTCTGATGAATTCAAATTCTACTTGTAACGAATCTATTATTCTATTTTGTTTATCCAAAAATAGAGTCACACATGAAATATGCATTTGAATGCAAAGTATACATATGAATGTATGAAGACACAAAGCATACATGAAGTAGACACATTAATACATGAAGACACAAAGCATACACGATGTATACATATAATACAAGCATTGTTGCATTTATTGACCAACCCCTATAATAGGCTGGTGTTAGGAAAGATATATTTCATCACTATGCTCTTGATTCATAAATCCTACAATAAGGAACATAAATTAGTATAGAAACAAAGAGAAACCATCATTAATAAAGGTAATAATTATAGCATAATAGATTTTAATATTTATTTTAATCAAGAGTTAAGATGATTATTGATCATGTTTAGATAGTGTCAATCGTGAGATATTTGATGGTTAGCGTAAGGGCCAAGATGACTCAAGGGATTCTAGGTAGAACCCAGAACATAATCCATGTATTCTCCTTAACTGGACCCCCTTGGGTGCTTTCCCTCCCTAACTCATCTCATCTTACGACGGATATGATTGTAGTTATTGAGTCTTGGGTGGTTAGCGTAAGGGTCAAGAGGACCTAAAGGGATCTTAGGCAGAACCTGGATCATATCCATGTATTCTCCCACCTATGGCCCTTAGGTGCTTTCCCTCCCTAACTCACCTTTGGCTTAAGGAGCATGTCTCAAATATATTTATTCCATATGGTTATTGTTTGTATATATATATTCCAAAATGTGAGTATACTATTGGATGTATATAATTACAAGTCTAAGAAATTTAGAGAACATTATTTAGAAATCCTATAGTTATAAGGATCAAATTTATAAATAAAATTGACCATTGTTACTTCATTAAGATTATAGATTTGATATTTCACTCATCGTTTGTAGAGACAGGTCATACTAGAGTGGACAAGGAAACCATCAATAGTTACTGTCCTTCCCTAACCATGCCTTCCTTATGGATAGGTCATCTTAGAGTTGGACAAGGAAACTTGAGTGGTTACTTTCCTCCTCTAATCATGTCTTCTTCTTGCATCTTACACCATAAGGGATGGTTAAGGAAGACATAGTGGGGTCCTGACTTGGTAAGCCTATGCTACCGGCCTACCCTCTTACCTACTCTCCTTCCTCCCACTATGATGAGAGATGTCTTTCCTTTAAGCACTTTGAGTTAAGGTGATGATGGAATTCATATTTTACACCATAAGGGAATGTGAAGGCAGACATAGTGGGGTCTTGACTCGGTAAGGCATAAGATTCTAGTCTATCCTCTTACCTACTCTCCTTCCTCCCAATATGGGGGTGAATTTATTATTAGATGTTCTCATCACAAAGGAATGTGAGGATGTTGTAGCGGGGTCTCTTGACTTGATTGGTCTAAGCCCAAGAGTAGAATCCATCCCTCTCACCTTAGCCATCAACCCTACACTCTTACCTACATGGTCCTCCTTCCAACTATGATAGGGTGAATTTATTTTATTTTATTTTATTTATCACAAAGGAATGCCAGGACATTGTAGTGGGGTCCCTTAACTCGATTGGTCTAAGCCCAAGAGTGGAATCCATCCCTCTTGCCTTAGCCATCAGCCCTACCCTCTTACCTACCTGATCCTCCTTCCAACTATGATGGAGTAAGATTGATAATTCATTATGGAATTAATATAACAATCATAAATTATGTCAACCTTATTAACATTAATCATTCGCATATCTATTTTGTATTGATTCATAAGTTCATTCAAATAATGGACGGAAGAGAGATTATCTTAATCATGATATTCAATGGTGCATACTTGTTCCTTGATTCTTTACCTGATCAATCTTTGTTCTTTTATGCGGATCCCTGCTTTTATCATCACCCTACAGGATGGCAAGATCATGCTCTGATACCACTGAAATGTCCCCTATCCGATCCTTAGATAGTTGGGATTGATTTTATTAAATTCAAGAGTCTTCCTCTCTATGAACCCCAATATTGGGTTTGAAGTAAAGGATGAAATTTGTTTGTGATCCGTATCTGTATTTATAGTCTCTGATCTGCTAATCTCCTTTGATGAAAGAAATTGATGGTGCTATTCCACTTATCTTTAAAACTTGTAAAAATGGTATTCTTCTAATTTCTTCCTTTAGATATATGTATTTGATTCTTCCAACAACAATAGCTCACTTGACCAATCTAATAAGGATGAATATGTAATAAGAAATAATTGATGGTCTCACACAATAAGCATCCTCTCTCATATATATGTTGTAATCTCAAGTGTATATCCTCTACGATATGATGTAAACTCCTCAGCAATGTAATGTATAAACTGCAGCTTCAAAACTTTGATATGAACCACAATAATTATATTCTCGTTTGGAGTTGATACAACCCACAATAATTATATAGTCTCCAGCAGTCCATATTGTCCACGATAACAATACTGGCTTCCATGATCGATATTAATTTCTTCAATGATATATAACTCCTGCGATTAATGTCATTATATAGTGACCTACCTTTGATATCGACTATGACTGTAGTTCTCATTGTTGATGTGTAATGCTATGAGTTCTCCTTATTGCTAAGTCACCGCTGACCACTGTATTCTATTTCCCCCTGCTGGAATGAGATTGAAGTCTTTGTTATATGCCTTGAGGAGGCATGACTCTGATGAGTTGCGTCCTTTAAATATACAAGGCATATCTTTTCTTAAACACACCTCTTCAGAGCAGAGTGGTCTGTTTACTCAAATCACGTAATCTCCTTAATATTGATCTTAATATGTCTTTGACCTCTTTAATAGTTATTAATCACAGACTTAGAGGATCATGTATTTATCGATGTAATGTCCCTTACTCTAAAGTTCTATCTAATCAATGATTAGATATCATTAAGAAATGTCATCATTTGTTGTTCTGAATCTCTCCTTGCTTCATACCTATGTCTAAATTCAACACCCAATAGCATATTGCTATCGTAAACCTTCTAATTCATTATAATATGTATTGATTATACTTTGTTTGTAATATGTTTATAAGAACTTATATACTTGATTTATATTAATATTGTTAATATTAATATTTGATTATAACATATTCGTTATTTTAATATTCATTGATTCATTAATATAATATTATTGTATTATCATTTCAAATATATTATTATATTTATTTATTATATTATTATTTTAATAATATATAATTATATTCAAAATAGATTATCTTATTTCCTTTTATTATTATAATTATAATTATATTCATTTATTAATATTTCAATATCATAATATTAACATATTATTTATTAATATGTTAACAATATATTATTATTATATGTTGTTAATTATTATTATATTAATATATTATTAATATATATAGTTAATAATAGACTATTATTATATATCATCAATATATTGATATATATATATTAATGTTCGATATATCAACTTTTATATTTTGATTATTATATATTCAATATTATTATTGTATTATAACTTGTACTATTTTAATATTATATTAATTAATATATTAATATATTATTATAAATTATTTAATACATTAATTATATTGTTCTCATCCTTTTTCTTAAAGTTCTAATTGAATTTTTTTATTATTATTACATCTTTAGAGATTCTACAAAACAAGACGAGGATATTGCCCTAAAGGTCTTCAAATAGAGGGACATGACAATATAAAATCACAACATTAATGATCACTTAAAATATAGCATAAAATCAACTTGCGGTTTTCACAACATACTATAATTTTGACTCATCCATTGCTAATTTCCTTCACCACAAAATCTCCAGGAATACAATATTCACAAGCATATCAAATACTCTTTCATAATTAAGATAATGTTAACATTTCAATTGATTTCATAATCACTTCAAATTACATTTCTTGAATCAGTAACCTAAGCATAATACCTGGAATTTCTTTCTTAACATTAAGACCTAAAATCAATTTTCTATTAATACACATCTCAACGTAATATAAATTCAAATTGTCATTTATGTAAACATTCATATCCAATAGTAACATTTCAATATTCATAAAAGGTACATTCTACCTACTCAATCCACGACTCAACACACCTTTCCTACTGCATTTCTACTAGAAATTAAATACACAAGGAAAATAACATTAAACTTTATTAGACTATATATCTCACCTTATTATTATTTAAATTACCTTGCTCCAATTCAATTCCTACAAAACATGCACTCAATTGCACTATCATAAAAACTAGTTGAACTCAATTAACCCTATTGAAAACATAAAGCATCCTAGAATTATTGACATGAGTACATAAGCAACAAGAAAAAGCGTACATCATGAATCAAAGGTCAAGCCTCTATCCATCATAATATAAATCCATAATGCATCAACATAGCTTTTCTATTTACAGAGTCTATAATGTAGAAAAATAAATACAATGATAGGATCGAGGTAGGGTCCCTTAATACACCCGTCACGACCCCAAAGATAACCTCTTGATTTACACAAGACAAAGCTAAACTAGGTGCATCTCACGATGCCATCATAAAACATTAAGTGGAAACAATCACTGCATTCTCAAGATCAACTCATCCCTATCTCTAAGGGTCACCGAAATATGATCCAAGACTACACCCTACATCTCCAAGTTCTCGCAGGGCATCGAAAATATGCTCCAAAATAGCCGTCCTAACGGATTCACCCTCACAAGGGACTGACATGATCATACCCAATGAGTGTGAAAGTTGAAACCTCGCCATCATGATGTTCGTGCAAGGAGGCAAATGAGGGAGGCACTACAGACAAATGCATACAATCAATGTCAACTTAACAATGCATACAATCAATGTAAGCTCCACCTCCCCCATGTAATGAGTGTGACAAACAATTTAATGACAACTTAAAAATGCATATAGTCACATTAGGCTTGCCAATTGAGTTGAAAGTGTGAAATTGAAGAGTGCATGCAATCAATGCAAGCTTAGCAAATGCATATAATTAGGGTGTCAAACAAATCAATGACAAATTAAGAATGAACACTAGGTAATGTAAGATTAATTTAATGAGTGGTGGACTGAAACCCTCCTCACATGCAGAGAAATGAGGTCTGTGGGAACCGTTTGAGGGAGATGAAATTTCTAGAAAAAACCCCATATTTAAAACCCAAATAAACCTAGTATGTGAAAAATAATGATAAACCCAGAGAAATAATATGTTCAAAATAATGATAAACCCAAAGAAAACCCCATATTTAAAATGAAAAAATGATGAAACTGTCGAGATTCATTCAAACTACAATACCCAGTAATGATTAAATCGATAATGTACACTATTTCTTTCCCATTTCCTCTAATTATTTCTTTCTATACATTACATGCAGTGATTTCAAGGTGAAACGATTGAAACATACAACTATCAGTGTAGGAAAATCATTACAAACACTTATTGAACAATAAAAAACCATGAGATATTTGCTACTTCATGTTAGGGCTCTCTGTGGGTAGTAATTGTGTTAACCACTAGAGGTTACTTGGCAGTCAATGAGCTGCCAATGTGTTAAGGTGATTAGGTATGGAGTAAGGAGGTGTTAAGTTTAGTCCTCCATGGGGTATAATTAGATGGGGTTTTGATTAATGTAAGAGGCAATGTGATTTAATTAAAATGAACCCTTCACCTCCTTTACTACCTAGTGAGCAAGTCCAAATTAAAAACAACTTAGAATTTATTCATTGAATACATTACAAAACTAAGTCAATGGTATGGTGAGTTAGTTTTGCAATGTATTCAATGAATACATTACAAAACTAGGTCAACGATATGCTTAGATAGTTTTGTAATGTATTCATTGAAAACATTACAAAACTATGTCATCACTGTGAAATTTGATATGATGATGCTTCCATGCATTAAAAACAACTTAAAAATAAAAGGCATGTAAGTATAGTGACCAGTTCAGTTATTCATTGAATACATTACAAAACTAAGAACTATGTTGCATTAGTTTTGTAATGTATTCATTGAGTAAACATTACAAAACTAAGACACCACATTATAAAATTCTTCAAGTACATTATTAAATTCATGTTATGTTTGTAATGTATTCAATGAGTACATTATAAAATTAAATAGTGAATAGTTGTGTATTCTTTGAGTACATTACAAAACTAAGTCAGCATTGTGAAATCTTAGACTATGAAGCTTTCATGCATAAAAAATAACTTAACTATAGTGACAAGTACATTAGAAAACTAATTGTGCACTATGCCGAGTTAGTTTTGTAATGTATTCATTAAGAATATTACAAAACTAAGTCAACACTATGAAAATTGAGACTACAAAGCAAGCATGCATTGAAAACAACTTATAATTTAAAGGCACACAACTATAGTGAGTAGTACATTTATTCATTGAATACATTACAAAATTAAGGCTATACCATGTTGACTTAGTTTTGCAATAGATTTGAACTTGCAATAAGCAATAATAACAATAATTTTGTAATAAAAACATATAGTAAGCATTATAAATAAAATAAACGAGAAATAACTGAGATAGTCTAACAACCTAAACAAGAGCAGAGAATATGCAGACTATAGAGAATAAACCACTAGCGGCAGACACAAATTTTTCAATAGATTTTATGTGGTACAGTATCCTTCTTATAGGAATTTGGTCATTGAAGAAGTGGCTAGTCAATTTGAATTTCAAATTGTGGTGAGAAAGAATCGGTCAATTCATCCACAAGTAATTGCATTAAATTTTTAGTTCATTTGGTGGCTTCATGAATTCAAATTTGTAATATTTTTGGGGTTGTTTATTTTGTGCTTGCATTGTTTATTTTATGTCAATTGGTGAGCCTTACACCATTAGCTGTTCATGTAGGTACAATTTGCAGTTGGATTAAATGCTTGAAGATGACATACCTTTTTGGGTGTATGTAGTTGACTAAATATGGAATAGCTTGTGCATGTATGTACATAAATTGAATATGAAATGTACATTAATATATAGTATTTATATTCTTGGACCAATCCATTGACTTTGTAAATTTGTGGAGAGTAATTTGTTTTTTTAATAACAATGTAACATTTTTGGTGCAATTTGATGTGTAAATAAAACATAAGTGTACCAATAATCATACACTTGTAGTGTTTACTTAATAGTGTAATGGTGAACAATTATTGGGTGTGCAAGTTATTATTGTTTGGCCTTTTTGTTTTGTAAGAAATGACTATCAAAGAATGGATTTTTGAAGGTATCTATGACAAAGACTATAACAATTATTGGACTTGTGTTGATAATGAGGTCTTTTCCCCTAATAGATCCTCAACCCCTCTCCGTTATAATTTATTTTAATTTAAAAAATTCAAATGACCATGCAATTATTCCTTCATCAAATTTACATGAACACTTATATTTATCACATTTATTTTCCATTTGACATTGAGCATAGACGACATGTCAAATGCTTCACTGATTAGCCCTACGGCAAGCGATCGAAGGTAATGGATCTCATGCATTTGAATTTGCTACTTCCGAAATGAAATTCTGAGTGAAATTAAAAGGTATTTAGAAGAAGAGCGGTTTTTCCAGAAAGAGTTTCTTTTTAAGTCTCGATGATCTATTTAGCTTCCATATTTTTTGATATTCTGAATTCATTTTCAGTATGGATTCTTACATCGTGTTACTTGTTTCTCACTATTAGTTGCTCTGATCTGATGACGATTTTGATAGATTATTGAACAACTTTTTTTTGTGTTACTTGTTGAAGATGATAAAAACCGTACAACTCAAAAAAAAAATTTCTCGGCAAAACGCAGCAAAGCTATGCAGAATATATATTCATCAACATATAAACTTTACATCGGCTGGGTTGGGAAACCGAACATGGCTCCAGGATCCCAACCAGACTCTGAAATTTCCACTGACATAAACAAAATACCCATATACAAAATTCCTCAATTTTAGAGGGAGTAAGTGAATTCATCTAACATCATCTTCCTGTTAGCTTCTATACACGGCGTATCTATATGTTATACAGCTCAATTTTTTGTTCATATATAATGTTTGCAAGAATCGACAATGTTTGTTTAAATAATTACGAAAATAGATACTCTATCTGGCAATAGCACTGCTAGCAGTTTTGGCATGCCTTGTTGACCCTCCACCTCGTGGTTGTTATGCGTGCGATGTGCATAATTTACAAGCAATTTATCTCATTGCTATATATCTATGATATATTTCATTCCATGTTAATATTCTTCTACAAATTTGTAATATTTAAAAGGGCATTCTAGTATGTATGTTAAGAGATTTTATATATATATATATATATATATATACTGGAAGCTGTATCTTTTATTGACCAATCATTGTTATTATACATTTTTGAGTACTAAGACTGTAGAAATTGCAAACAAATTCCACCTCTAAGCTCAATGCAAAATGTATTGACTTTCATGTCAGACAAATGGTGGTGATACCGATTGTACTATTCATCATCCAGAAATAACTATGCCACACAATGATACTGATACAGTCTTCAGATATAAATGATTACATGTGCCTCCATTCCAATCATCAATAATGCTTTTAAATAGATGAAAGAAGCAATTAAAATGCTATAGATAGTGAGAATAAATTAACATGCTACACATAGAATGTATTATTTCCATTCTCTTCATGATAAATGTTCCATTCTTTAGATAACGTTGAGTTTCATCTGCATTTTGTTAGAAATATAATTCATATATTGTTTTGTTTACATATTTGCCCTTCAGGAAAAAAAACAACTGATGGATGTGAACTTCTGGAATAATTTTGGGGGAACTAAAATTAGAGGATTTAATGTTGAAGAACCAGAGAAGATTTGTTATTGTCCTAATTTTAGATTTTTTTTTGACTTCTATGCTCAGAATTCAATTAGATTATCAGAACTAAAGTATATCGTGCATGATATTAGGATTTTACACATAAGAAAGTTGTATTGAGGTCTGTAATTTGCTGGGATGAGCATCATTGTACGAGGTCTTTCAATTCACGTGTGCTTCAACTAGGTCCTAGCCAATACTTAACTACAATTTGCAGAGCATGCAACAAACACCTTGGGGTCTGCCTCTACACAAAGACTTAATTGAATATAACTTTTCCTTTGTTGGAAACTCTATTGCCGACCTTATAATGTTGAGATTTGGCTTCAATTTAACCTTTTTTAATCTAAAATAAACCGGTATAGATGAGGACCTGCAATAGAATTGCAATACAGTATTAGAAACTGCTTTCTTGCACTCTGTCAATCAATACTAAACTCGACCACACCAACTTGCAGTCTTTGGCAGACTGAAGCTGCATCTCAACCCGTGTTTTCAAAATGGATCATGAAAATGGCTTTCTTCTGGATATATCATTGTTCTTTAGATGGCATAGTTATCATTTTTGTAATCCAATGTTATTCTTAAGTCCCCAGAGCACTTCAAGTTATTTTTATTTTGCCTGTTGTCCAAGTAGTTTAGTTTTAGAAAAGCCCATGTGGATTGCATGTGGTGATAGTACAGATGGTGATGTTCTGACACAGGACTTGCAAGGCCTACTTGGAGCAAATACCTAAAGACACATGGAATTATGATAGTATCAAAAAGCAATCCTTTCATTATACTGAACTTATTGATGTGTCAAACATTCCAATGTAGCAAACCTCACTATATACCCTAAGGTTTGTGGAAGAGTGATGGTATGTGGACAAGAGGTGTATGTGACAGTGTAGTATGAGAGAATAGAGTGGCACCAAAAGAAAAGGAATGGGGATATCTTGGGCCTATCTAAGGATATACCCACTCAAAAAGGCAATCCATAGTATGAAGGTGCAGTTGCCTTCCTGCACTGGAATTATAGCCAAACAACAGATCATCAAAAGAGGATAGATAGAGAAGAAATGAGAAGAATAGTTAGAGAAGATGATTGTCGGGAAACTACAGTAACCTTCAAATATATCTTTGGGCATCACTTCCTAGGTTATGGGAGGGTAATCTTATAGTAGCAAATATCCTTCTCAGGAATTTGTTGGGTCACAGTGGGGACCTCCTCCCCACTAACACATCTGCATTATACAAATATGAAGCTACATATTCAAATTAAATCCACTTGGAAGCCACAGAGGAAGTGCATGATTCACCACTTGGAATTTCACCTTTAGATGTGTCTACGGGGATTCAAACTTGGATTTCCATCATGAGAACCCTATGTCCTTGCCATTTGAACACAACCCCATTGACAAGCAATAACTTGTCTTGACAATGTTTCAATTAACAATTCTGATCAACAATATTTCCTATAACTTTGACAACAGTATCAATGTCCATATTAATTGTTTTTGATTAATAAGCAGCAAAACAAGGGTGTTGTCCCTTACAAACTAGGCCCTAAGGCCAAATGGCTGCCAAAGTCAGTTGGAGAAGATACAAACAGCCGTCAAAGGGAGTACAGACAGCCAATGTACAGTAAAATGCAGTAATAGAAAAACCCAAAAACCCTAAGGAAGCACAACACAAGCAGTGGTTACCCTAGTTAGGGCCATGAGGAGCCCTTCTAACCACTCTTTTCCAATCCTGTCTAAGGAATTTAAAAAGTTCCATACCACTAGTTGCGCCAAATCTTTGCTCTAAGAGTGCTAGGGTAGTGGCACAGCCATGCGTGACCCTAAAACTGTAGTGGGTAGCAGTCCCCATGCCCCTCATTGTTTCTTCATTCTGGGCTTTCAGATTACGAATCTCCTCTTCCAATGCTCTAACATCTAATGTCAGTTTTGTGTAGCCCTAATAGAAGAAGCCCAAACCTCGGACTTCCTCCCTTTCCACACCATCAGCATGATCTTGCAGACTATCTGAGACATGTGTGTTCAAGTCACTATCCCGTTCCTCGCTGTACGACTATAGAAGCCTTGCTGAACTAAGTGCAACCGATTTCACTAGGAAGGGGTCCCAGGTTACCCCTTTAACAACTGATTTTCGGCAAGTGAACCGCCCACTATCTTCCCCTTTGTCTACTTGGCATTCTTGTTCTTCCATATCCGCAATTGAGCCCCTCTTGTCCCTTCCGCAGTAGACTTTCAAAAATCACAACCCTTCTGCTCCTTCCATTCTAGTCTTGTTTCTCTTGCTCCTGTTGATATCCTCAAAAATGTGCCTAGGGTTTTCGCCATTCAAAATAAAAGGAGGCCGCTGCCCAGTCAAACGATCATAGCAATTAAAAAAACAAGGGGCACCATTGATATCCTAGTTCTTGCCACACATCATAACATGAGTCCTGGACGAACTTATCCATCTAGGAGCAATGACATTAGTTTTCCTTAAAACATCATCCCTGAGTGAAATGAAGGTAAAATAAAGCTTGTGTGGTTTAGACTTTATTTCAGTTTGCATTACTACCCAAAGAATTTGGGTAGTAGTAGAGAAAAAAGGCCGGCATAATGTACTCTTATAGTCCATTAAGGCTATTGCTCCAAATTAAAATCCTCTTTAATAAGAGATTTGACTGTTGGGTGAATATTATCCACTTCTTGCCAACACCTTAGTCCCTCAGCCTCAAGCCCCAGTGCTGCCATTGCATCTGCAACCTTATTCCCCTCTTTGTAGACATGTCTGATTTCAAACACGTCAAGCCGTAGGAGAAGCCTACGAGTATCTTCCACAATACCAACTAGGATTAAAGTTTCCATTAACAATGTTAATTGTTAGAAGTGAGTCATCTTCAATTATGAGGGCTTTAATACCAATGGATAGAGAAAAAATTATTCCCCAAAGCAAAGCCATCTCTTCAACTTGATTGTTAGTGAACCCATCGACATTACCATTATAGGCCAAAACCAACTTGCCCTGATTTGACCTTATGATCCCCCCCTGCAGCTGCCTTTTCCCCTTTGGCTGCTCTGTCGAAATTTAATTTAAGCCACCCAGGGCTTGGTGGTTGCCAGACCGTATTTCTCCTTCTTATTGCTTTCATGTT
Organism: Chamaecyparis obtusa; assembly: GCA_027943335.1. Classification (NCBI taxonomy): domain Eukaryota; kingdom Viridiplantae; phylum Streptophyta; class Pinopsida; order Cupressales; family Cupressaceae; genus Chamaecyparis; species Chamaecyparis obtusa. Next base: position 377,555 of record BSBK01004908.1, on the reverse strand, counting down.
ATCAAACTTGGAATATCTATCCGGTATTTCCCAACAACCCTGTCCTCAAATAGAGGAGGGACTCGCAGACAGTTTGTTACTGTCACAACAAGGTTCTCTTTAAGCTGCCTGTAAAAGGAAAGAAGACACTGTCCACAATGTTTTCCTTATCCCAAAAAACTTTATTATTTCTCTCTTTCCACAAGCTCTAAGAGATGAGGAATTTTCCCTTAGATTTGAGAGATTAAAGGATTATAAATAGGACCTTTCCATTCCATAAGGAGCTGCTAGACATCATTATTAAAGATCCATTGTAATTCCATATTAGCCATGACTTTCTGAAAGATCCCCAATAGGAATCGAAGGCGAAAATCTGATTTTACTTTTTGTGTCTTTGACCAATGTAAGATGAATGAAGTCTAATTTCTTTTGGTTTTTGCAATATATGATTTTTTTGTCTTTTTTCAACATTTTTAATTTTTTTTTGCGATTTTTAAAGATATGAAATGCAGGATACAAGAAATGACACGAAACTGAAATAAAATAAATGCAACTAACTTCACACCAATGAACTACTGATTTTATTGCAACCAAATTAATGTTAACAAGTCTGTACCAGGGCTGTACGGCCAGACATATCATGTAACCAGCAAATGGAAGAATGATAAATATAAGGTTGCATGGGGACGGGGGTACTTGGGTACTTGGGGTACGAGTACAGTTATGACGATTTTTCAAAATAGGGGACGAGGGTGCTTGGGCACGTCAATTATTTTTAATACAATTTAATATTTTATAGAAAATCTGAAAATATGAGTCACGACAATGAGTTTTCAAAGCAAGAACAGTGATAAAGTTTGCAGATGTAATGTATTGTTTTCAGTTTCAGATTTGCAATATGTTTGTAATAATAATATATGCTAAATTTATAGATGCATAACAAAGAAGGCAAACTTTAAACACGAACAAGAAGATTATAAATCATATAACAATGACATATTGCAAATGATAAACTCCTGACTTGAACAGTGATAAATTTTACTGCTAATCAGTATTGTATCGAAGTTTCAAACTGATTATGTATTGAATTAAGCTTGATAAACAGCAAGCTGATACGCAAACAAAAAATCGAAACAAAAATCAGAAATCTTAATCAAGGTCCTTAGCTATGATGCTCTCCACTGAGTACCCACTGAGTACCCGGTACTTGGGTACGTGTACCAGTACCCGGTACGCATCCCAGGGGTATGGGTACGAGTACCCATGCAACATAGGATAAATGTGATACTAATCTGATCTGAAGATGTCTCAGCTAAATATGATCTTCTGTAGAACCCAAATTTGCTGAAGAACGATGAAATGCACTGCTTTTTAACCCCCACGTCCAACTGAGAACAGTAATGTGCTGCCTGGTAACTGTACGGCTGAGATATGAGACTGCTGTTGACTGATTTGCTGGATCTGAACTCACATCCGCAACCATTTATCATGGATATTGCCCAAAATGCCTTGACAAACCCCAACGCCCCTCTAAAACTCAACCTAGGAGTGGTACGAGTACCGTACTACTGAATATAGATGACTTGTAATTCACCAATTCTGCTGCCTCTGATCTGATCTGTATAACTGAAATGAAAATTTCTGCCTCTCTCTCCAATCAATTGCAATCACCTCCAAAATTGATCCTTTAATAGCTCTTTCCAAATGATTAATCACTGTGAATACATGCTATGCTCAAGCTAGGTGTACGTCCAACTTGAATGCTTCAAGAGTTTTTGTTCTTGAAGCTAAATCTGCTACAATCCTGTCAATCAGAGCTCCAACCACAATTTGGGATAAAATAATAAAACCTAGATGGATTGAAATGAAGCCCAACCTTTTCTTTTATTTCCCTTTTCCTCCTCTAAGTGGTTCTAACTCTAAATAGGGCTTCTCACAATTTTAATGAACTTTATAAAAAATGAACTCATAAAATCAACCCTCAAAGCCTTATTTCTCATTATAAAAGTTGTCCACATTGTAAAAACAACTTATAACCATCAATTCCTAGGAAAACGTGCCATGGTCTTATTTAATTTAATTTTAATGTAAAATGACTTTAGAAAATCACTTTAATATTATTTGTTCAATCTAACTTACGGAATAATTAAATATTTCCCAATTTATTCATAAAATGCTAATTTGGACTCATAATTGGAATCTGTGTGAAGCACCCCGATCATTGATGATGCTTGAGTCTTGCATGCTAACTGGCAGTTCCCCCTTAAAATTAGGGACCCACCTTAGAAAGTAGGGGACCGTCTCCAATCAATGGAAACTGCTCAAAAGGGATCCTGCTCTGCTCCAAGGTCCTCTGGGTGGTCAACCAATCAAATCCCAGTCCTCCCTAAAAATAGGACCCCTCCGTAAAATACATAGGAGATGGTCTCAAATCATTTGGAATGGTCCATAGACACCTTGGAACCAGCTCTCAGCCATTCCCTAGAAAATAGGGATCCCTCCTAAAAAGTAGGAACTGCCATTTGAATGTTCAGAACAACTCACAGAGCCCCTGTAAAGCTCCATGACCCTTTGATTGAGTCCCCTATCCATACTGTTGACCTACGGGAACTCAAATGATAGGTCAACCTCTACTCATCTATCTATCACCTAGGAAGGGGAGATTACATTTTTTGCTACAACCCCTTTGGAAACTCATAGTGGATAAGATGTGCTATAGATTCCTCGTCCTTCTTGCATAACACACACCTGTTTGGGATTTGGAAACCTCTTTTGACCAGATTGTCTTGTGTTAAGATCTTGTTATGCATTACCATCCAACAAAAGAAAATTGAAATTAATCTTTGGGATCAAATGAGGGTTCCAAACCTCCGTGTACTAGTCTTGTATACAGTCATTGTCTATAATTATCATGTAGGAAGACTTAATAGAGAAATCACCCGTTGAATTCCATTTCCAAATAAAACTATCTTCATGGGGGAAAAGCGGGATTCTCATCTTCTGAATAGTTTTTTGCAGCTCTCTAGCTGTGGGAATCAACTCTAGTTGAGATTGGCAGCATTGAGTGAGGTCCTTCCTAAACCTTTGTGAGGACATGTAATTTGCCACCTTAATCCCAAAATAGGTAGAAGCAGCACTTGCAAGCTTCTAAAATGCTATCTAGTACTCAAAGGTAATGTCCATGATCCAGGAATCTTACCAAAATCTAATGGTCTTACCATCTCCAATTAACCATTTTAGGCCTGACTGTATAATACTTCTGGCTTTTATAATATATCTCCAAATTTTAGACCCTATAGGGAGGGTGGGGCTGAAAAGAATGTCAACAAACTTCTCCCCTAGGTACTTGGCACACACAATCTTGCACCAATCTTCTTTGTGAATAGCTAGTTTCTATATTGTCTTGGCCATGCAGGTTCTATTCATATGTGATATTCTTCTCCAACCCAATCCCTGCATCTTTTTTGGTTTACACACCACCTCCTAGTTAACTAGTGACATCCTCTTTTTTCCCTCCATTCCGCTCCACAGGAAAGATTTTTGGATACTTCAAATTTTTGAAGCCATATTCCCATTGATTTTGAATGTCGAAAGAAAGTAAATAGGTATACCCTAAAGGGAAGCAACAAGAAGTTGAAGTTTCCCTGCGCTACTTAATAGCTTTCCTTTCTAACCTGCCATCTTTTTTTGTATTCTCTCAACAATGGATCCCCAGAAAGTAGGTGTGACATCCTTAGCTGTCAGTGGCAGTCCCAAATACAAACCAAGAAGATCAGCACTCCTGCAGCCCAAAATCAGTCTAATTTTCTTTTGGAGATATTTAGTATTAAAGAAGTAGAGATTGATTTTCTCATAATTTATCTGTTGACGTGATGCCTTCGCGTAGTCATTGAGGAAGAACTCCAAATTTTGGCTTCCACTACTGAAGCTTTCCCAAAAAGGATAGTATCATCAACAAATTGCTGAATTACAGTGGCTGGGATTGTGGAGGCAACTTTAACCCCCTGTAAAGCACCATTCTCAACCAACTATAAAAAGTTTCTATCGAGGACCTCAGCAAGGATGATGAATAAGTAGGGAGAGAGTGGATCACCTTTTCTAAGCCCCCTCTTTGCCCCAAAGAGGCCTCGAGGGAAACCATTGACCATAACCAAAAATTTGACTCCTTATACAAGTCTTTACAATGCTTACCACCCTAGGACTGAATCCTATTTTGAGTAGAACTTTGTACAAAAAATCCCATCTAATTCTATCATAAGCCTTGGAAATATCCAATTTTAAAGTCATACCTGGGATTTTGCTTTTGTCCATTGACTGTATAACCTCATGAGTGGTAATCACAACATGAAGAATTCGTCGTTCTGGTACAAAGCCTTTTAGGCATGATTGATCAGGGAAACAAGAAGAGGTTTGACCCTGTCAACTAAGATTTTGGTGAATATCTTATATAGGGTGTTGCAAAGGCTGATTTGGCTTGAAGTCAGCAATATTCCTTGGTTCTGGGACTTTGGTAACAAGAGCAATATAAGTATGGTTAAGGGTCTTCAGTAGCTTACTAGTTCTTAGGAAATCTTTTGCAGCTATTATAACATCATACTTTATAATGTCCCAATGATCCTGATAAAATGCAGAGGAGAAACTGTTTGGACCTAGGGCCTTGTAGGCTCCCATAGAAAAGATAGTAGTCTTGACTTCTTCTGTTACCTGAGTAAGAGTTCGATTATTGTCTGTAGGCGTGACCAAAGTAGGTAGGCATTGAAGGAGCTTATCTTCCACAACCCTGCATCTTGTCTCACCATCCTTGTAGGCTCTGCAAAAGTGATTCTAGGCTAGCTCACCCAACTTAGTATCCTCTGAAACCGAATGATTGGAATCATCCATTAATCCCTGAAGTGTATTCCTCTTTCTGTGCTTGCTGGCAGACTTATGGAAGAAGGCAAAATTCCTATCCCCCTCTATTAGCCATTGGACATGAGACCGTTGTTTTCAGTAATTCTCTTCTCTGACTGTTATGTCCTTCCATCTAGCTCTAAGAGTTTCCTCTTCCTTACAGATATCCAGTGACACGTCCCTCTTTGCCATCTTTTCTTGACATTCTTTGAGTTTTATGGTGATGTCCTTTTTCTGGTTGAAGATATCACCAAAAGTGGTTCTATTCCCAACACCAAATTTTCCTTTGAGAGTTTTTAGTTTCTGAGAGACTCTAAACATCGCGATCCCTTGGACCGGAATGTTCCACCACTCAAGAATGCATTTTTTTAAATCTGGGTGAGTGGACCACATAATTTCATATCTGAAGGGTATAGGTCCTTTAGGGAGGCTGTAATTCCATTGAAGGAGGAGAGGACAGTGGTCGGACACCATACAAGGAAGTGCCTTAAGAGTGACATTGAACCCGATGTCCAGTTTGCTGAAAATAAGAACTGATCAAGTCTCACCTGGATAAGGTTATCTCCCTTTCTATTGTTACTCCATGTAAAGATCTATTCAGAAAGTTCAATATCAAGGATCCCATTCCTGTTAATAAATTCTGCAAAATCATACATGTTTTCAGAGTGGTCCACAATTCCCCCCTTGTTAATAGTACTAGTAACTAATATTTATGCTACTGAACACCATACTGATCAAGAATGATACATATCACAATAATGACAGAATGCAAATGATCAGCGATCATAAGAAGATTACTAATCATGGAAGGATAGTTATATGAAAAGATAATAATGATGACAACAATCTCAAGTGGTGTTAGATCATTAGCAGCTTATATGTAGAAATGAAAATTCCCAAACAATTACCTCAAGAATACAAATTTGTTTACAAATGGAGTAGTGACGACATCCAGTTATAAGTAGAAATGACAGCAAGTCAACAATGGCACTAACATTGGTGATTAAATAATAATGACAAGTCAAAGGATATCATAATCATTTGACATTTTTGTGTTGTTATGACTGCTAAGATGTCATAGATAATGAGAACAGCATTCTTAAAGGCAGTGAGGAGAGTCACCAGTTATAATAACAACAGTCACGTTCCCTATTCACAATGTTTTAAAACCTGATTATACCAAGTGTCTTCACAAATTTTAGATAATCATATGTTCATTTTTGAAATAGTGACAGCAACAGTTGCTGCTGTCCTTTGGCAACAAATCTAATTGCTATTCTAAAGAAGGTTGATCAAATAATCACAGTCTGATGGTTATATAGTAAAAAAAACTAATTTATTGTGATATTAGTGATGCTATATTGGTGAACATGTTGGTCAAAGATATTTTGAAAAACTTTTGATATTTTCAAGAAAATGTTGGGAATCTTGCTGAGAAATCTGCTTCTATGGCCATAATCTTGCCAAATGCCATGTTTGGTGCACTAGAGGGGCTTAAGAACCAATTCTTTTCTGTTATGTATATCAAATTCCTTGCAAATGGATTTAGTACTTACAACAAAAAGTTCTACAATTACAATTTTCGTCAGTTACTAAATAATAGGTTTATTTGGGTTAGTATATAACTCTAACTTTGATGCCTAAAAATCTATGGTTTTAGGGTTACTGTTAGGACATACTGAGTAAAAAAACCCTAACCCTAAATATTAGGTTCTACTTGCTACCAAAAAATCATAACCCTAAACACTAAAAAAGTCAGTATTTAAGGTTAGTGTTAGGGTGTATTTGTTAGAAAAAGAATCCTAACTCTAATCCTAAATGTTGAATTTTTTTTCAATATTTATGGTTAGGTTAGTTGCTTTTTAATTGATTGTGGTTCAAATGAAATCTAACCAAATGTTGACTTTTATGCTTTTGATGAAGAGCAATATAAAGACTTTTGAATATTGGGAATTTTTATTGTGTGTTGACATGGGAATTATGAATTTATGAACATTTTCATTTTTGCAAACTATGAAAGGAGGTAATTAAATATTATGTTTATTGGCAATTATGAGTATCACTGTTTTTATATTTAATAATTTGTGCTTTGAATATATCTATCCAAACCTGTACTTGTACACAAGGAAAACAATTGTACTGCCATGCCTGGTTCCCGGTACCCATACGCGCACTTGTACTAGGATTGGCACTTAAGGTTTCTTAGTAACAAAACAAGCAAAAACCTAATCCTAACTGCTGCAAATATTATATTATTTATAAACAAATTAATTTAAAAATAATCCATGTACATGGAGGCTGAATGCTATTTGATCGATTTACTGTTGCATGAAGTCAATGTTGAAATCCTATGCTCATCCAAATGATGAGAAATTCTCAGAAAGCTGCTCGAAAAAGCTCTAAAATCTCATAAAATTTACTAAAATGACCAAAAAGAGCAGCTATGTAAATTGAGAAAATTGCCACAAAGCGAAGAAATCATGAGAACTTTATGATAAATCGGGATTAACTCATATTACATATTTTTTTGCGCATGAATTTGCAATACAATTGCTATTTTAATTTGTGAAAATTGTGTAAAATTAGCAGGGATGATTTATTCATTGGATTGCAATTTTTTCTAGGAAAAAATCAGTTTCTGGACTGATTTTCAAGAAATCATGATTTCTTGCAAATCTTTTCCGATTATTGCTACTAATTATATCCCATAGGAGATAAGCTATTGTTGGCTAAAAATTTTGTAAGCCGCTAAGACTACACCTTACAAAATTGTAACTTTAGACAACGGTATAGTGAGATAAATCTCTCCTCTTAGCAATAGGGGAGGCTCCCTTCTTACCGCAGGTGGCTTCAGTAGGACTTCAACTGAAATTAAATTAAAGGGGGATTCTTCCAATCTGTTCCTCTTTTTTAGGAAAGATTCACAAGTAACAACTTTTTTCTAACTCTACAAAGATCTCCTACTGCTACGATAATACCGGTGACCTTGGAATTGACGTAAGAACAATACCAAGGGCAGCGGTTTAATTTTTATATTTTGAGGAATAAGTACATGAACCCAAAGTCTCCTGCGATTATCCCAAATTAGGATTCAAGTAGAATAACCAGTAAGGCACAAAGTCTCCTACCAGATACTCTCAAACTTAATAAAAATACCTACAATTGAAGCCCAAAGTCTTCAGTTCTAAGTAATTGCAGCCACTATCTAATATAACAATTTGTCCTCCTACAGCACAAAGTCTTCAAAAGTTCAAATTGGCTCTGAATGCAATAGGCAGCTCAAAGTCTGTATAATTGAATTCAAATCCCTCTTGAGAAAAACTCCAAAACTCACAATCAATATCCATAAAATGTCGTCACATAACACCTTAAATCAACACAAAGTTTGAAAGCAAGTTGCCCTTTTTATTGAAAGCAATTCAAATTTACATCTAAGCTCAAAGTCTTAGAGTGTAGATACAAACTGGCAGAATTTTCTTGCCTTGCCAAAAGATGATTATTTACAATGAGCTCCCTCCTTTATATAGGAAAAGAGGAGAGAGAAAGGTGGAGAGAAAAGGGGAAAACCCTTAACCACCTTGACTTATTCCCTAACTAACTAACTAATTTTGACTTATTCCAAGTTGCATGCCTAATGCACTTGCAACTTGATTACATATTACAACTTTACACGTGATACTATCACATGCAATTACATATGTCAAATACAAATTACAATGACATGATGAAAATATTCTAAGTGCCTGACAAGACACGACACCTATTACATCATCCTTCGTTTGTCTTCATGCTGCTACAGGATGCTCAATGTTTGATATGCTCTGGTTTGGTGAAATCATCTTGGCTTGGAACAAGAATATACATCCTCGATTGTTGTGTTGAGTGTTCATTATGGTCATTTCGTTGGAAAGTATCTCTTCCCGAAAGCATTCGATGCCCGCATCATTCCAATCTTCAACTCTTTGCACTTAGCATGGGATGATTTCTCTCTTGTAAATGGGGTTTTTAAATCCCATTACATGCCATTTTGGAGAGCACTTGTCATCCGCAAACGAGGTTTAGAGGTCCATTTGCAGCTTTTGGGAAAGCAAAAAAAAACTGTATGTGAATGCTTGGAGGTGAGCTTTTAGCTTGCAATTTCTTGATGAGGAGACACCTTCTTGGGTAGAACTCGCATTGTTTTTGGAAACAATACAATCACAAACTTTTGAAGCCAAAAATCCTTCTTTGAATCTCCAATCATGTAGCATGTGACATGAAATTCCCAAAAGGTGAGAACATCTTCATGAGATAGATCCATTGCGTGCTTTTAGATGCGAAGGAGTGAGCTTGGGGTATTGTGAGCATATGGAGATAGCTGGAAATTTGTGGGACAACAAATGGATGCAAATGTTTGAGCTCAAAAACAAGTGTTTTTATGGTGAAAAACCCAAAAACGGGTTTTTGGAATGTGAAAGCATATGAGGACAGCAAGGATAATATATGGAAAATGCATGAAATTGAATGGAAAGACATCCACTTATAATGAGATATTGTGTTTTCATTATAAATAAATGTGCAAGCATATGCAAGCAACCACCATCATGAATTTTAAGTCACATGGCAGTGATATAACAAGCACGGATGGAGTGCGTGTAAGCATAAAAGTGGGGTTTTTGGATGCAAAAGCACATGATAAATGAGCTCACTTTCTTTGATAATTTCATTCAAGAACGGGGTTTTTAATCCCGACTGCATATGCAAGCAAGATGAAACACTTGCATATGCAACTTGGAGAATTTAGACGGAAGATAGAAGGAGCACAAATTATATACAAAACAAATGCAAATCTGAAAATGAAATGAAGAGATTTGCAAACAAAACTGAAAGAACACATATATACAACTTTGCCCTATGAAATTCACAAGAAATTTTACCTCTTTTCCACAAAAAGCAAAGGAAGAAGTTTCCGTAAAATCTGAAAATAAAATGAAGAAATTTTCGGATTTAGAATGATTGCATGAATAAGAGTTAAATAGATTTCGAATCTTGACTCAATCCTTGCAAAATGAATGCATTTTTGAGTCAAGATCCATTGCTTGCCAAGTGTGGGAAGTTAGAGAAACAAAATGCAAGAGAATAGCAACAAAAATTGACTATTTCAAATGCACATGTAATGGCAATTAAAAATGGCATCTAGGGCCTCAAATGCAACTTAAAAAGAATGTTAGACAAGCTGCAAATGATAAACAATACCCAAGAACTCACCTTGGAAGAAAAACATATGGATTTGATGAAGAAAAATGGCCAAAATTGGGTTGTTTTTGAGCAAAAACGCCCAAAAACGTGCCCTAAATGGGCTGTTTTTGTGAACAAAGTCTTTTCAAATCTTCATTTTTGAGTAGCCAAGAATGATCCTTGGAAGATTTAGTGCAAAAACGACCCTATGGAAAGCAAAATTGATTGAGTTTTGACCATGAATCTTGTGATTTTTGTCTTCAAAATCCCGTTTTTCTCAAAAACCCCCAAAATAAGTGGGTTTTTTGAAGTAAAAAACACATGTTTTCCTCTCAAAAATCCCCACTTCTTGTTTTTTAATGAAAACATAAGCAAAAATGAGTAAAAATGCACTTTTTGGAGTCAATAACATGTATTTTAGCTTCAATGGTTTTAAAAACGTTGTTTTATATATGCATTTGCATATAAAAACAACACTTTATAACTTAAGTGATTAAATACGCATTTTTTGAGTGCAAATACATATTTCAAAAGACATGTATTTAGCTTGGAAAAAGCCACTTTTCCACTTAAATTATAAAACGAGATTTTTAATATCAATTGGTCTTGAAAAAGCCACCTTTTCACTTAAGTTGTAAAACATAACATTGAAATGCATTATTTTAAACTCAAGTATATGTAATTGCATATGAAAAGCCCACCTTTATGCATTTAAGATTTAGATTTTATTGGAAGTGAGTTTTAAAAGATGACTTGCATGTGGATGATATGCAATGAATGATAAAAACCCCACTTTTATGCACTTAAGTGACTAAATTTAATTAAATTTAATATATAACTATAGTTTTTAATAAAGTAACATGAAAATAGACTAGAAAAAACCAATTTTCATAAAATCATTAAAAACTATGGTCAAATCAACACAGAATGAGTTGAAATTTAAAAATGGATGTCAAAATCCATTTTAGATATTAAAAATAATTTTATTTCGTGCAATTGACAATAAAAAGCCCACTTTTGGAAGATTTTTAATAAAATATGCAGTCGGCTAGAAAAACCCCACCTTTCGCATCATAACTTGAGTTATACAACTCGGTTTGATGTCTAAGATAGCTTGAAACGAGCGTGTTTCAAAGGGCTATTGACTCAAGGGAAAATCATGATTAAAAACTACTAACAAGGAAGGGAAAAACGAAGAAAAGGACTTGAAGATTGCCAAAAATCAAGCGCCTACAGTCAAAGAAGAAAACTCATTCTGACAAGCAATAAGGGGATTTAACTTGACGACAACCTTCATAAACAACGCATAAATAACGATACATAAGATGCAATTCAAGGATGACGAACTGCTTTCATGACACTTTATCAATGCGTTGAAACATAGAGGATACACCTACGAATCCATAACAAAAATTCCATAGGGTTGCCACAATTTTGTGATGTCAAAATTGAGGACAACAGCTACCTATCGATGATGAGGAGTGTCATAGTACATCTTCCATAAATTGGTGAATGATGTTCAAGTGTTGATGAACTAACAATATAGATGGAGATGTTTCAGCCTTAATTAACCATTTCCAGGTAATCCTTTGGGAGTGAACTTAGTTTATCTTCTCCAATTAACTTTCATGATTCATATTGTTAGATTTTGGATGTTGGCCCTCCTAAGTTTTGCGCAGGCTTGATTATATATTTTCTCATGCTTAATCTCCATGGTTTTCAATGTTGCTTTTACTTTTGAAATTTGTTTCTATAGCCATGTTTATGTGAATAAAGTGAGAAGTTATATTTTATCAGCTGTTATTCTTATTGCATATATTGATCTGGTTTGGATGTGAAAATTCATTGCTGTACTGTATATTGTCATTACAGAGATTCTACAGATTTAGCCTTTAATCAACACTTCTGGTATGTCGAAATTGATATAAAGACCCCTTGAACTCCTTTCTTCTTTGTGTATGAGATAATGATTTACTTTTTTTTTCAGCAAATTTGTATATATTCATCCTGTGATTCATTTTTTTCAAGTCACAAAACCGGCAACTTTACGTTCTCCAAGGGATTGCAAACCTATCAAGGCCATAAGCCTTGCTTGGCTATCCTCATCTGGTGCAGTGATATGAACAAAATCGGCAATGTTTACAGCATGCCAAGTTCATTTGCCTCATTTATGTACAGAAGGACAAGATACACTCTTGCACGGGCATTTCAAATAATTCACTCTTTCAATGCAGATGGCATGGACAAATGTAGTGGCATGCTTTGCCTTTTCTACTTCTCTCAAGGCAGAAATATGAGTGTGATAACAGCAGTGATTCTGTTCTGATGGGCATACTGAATTTGCATGTTTGCTCAAAGATATGGATGATTCTGCTTTGTGCAGTTCTGTATGTGAGCTAAATACTTTGGCAATATTTATCCTGTGTTTATATTTATAGTTACTCTAGATGAGATCAGGTAAAATGGGCAGAAAGTTGGAACACATTGACTTATAAATAAATAATTAAAGAAGGATCCATGCTCTACTGCCTACCAGAAAACTACCCTATAAAAGTTGGTTGCCTCTTACTTCAATGATGGCTTCATTGTTATGTTGGATGGGCAAGAAGGCTGGAATATTTATCAAATAGAAAGATCCTATCCCAAGATGGTTGGTGCCTCCCATATGCAAGCCACTCCTCTCCATAGCTGGAAAACACTATGCAGAATCCTCTGGTATGAAATAATGTGCCCCGATAGTAAGAAATACCCTAGTGAAAATTGGGGTATGCAAATTCATTTTACATTCCTCTTCGGAGGATGGGTACCTTCAATTTTAATTGTTTTCGTATGACTTTCCTTATATCATATTTTGCCAGATGACCTACATGTGAGGTACACATTTTTTGATTTCTCAACACAAGTAGATTATTGAAGTTAAAAAATAAAGTGCTTTTAAGTCATTTTGGAAACCTCTAGGTTAGTTTGGGTGCTTCTAATCCTTTCTATAACTTTCCGCATCATTGCCATGTTACATAAGTATATTTTAGTACCTTAGGAATTCACTCCTTCAGTGAAATTTATCCATTCTTGGGTCTTTTTTTTATTGAGTTATTTTTTATTCAATATTCAAAATGATTGTTATTACAAGGTTATTGCATCATAAAATTATTTTACTCCCCCCATTGTATTTTTATGTGTTAGTTCATAGTATTTGTTCCCTTATTTTACTAATTGGATAATATTAATTGAATTTGTTGGGGGCGAAAAGAACAATAATATTTTGGAATTTGATAATATTCTTGCTTCTAATTCTGTTCTGAATATTTAGTTTCTTTGTTTTCTCTCTTTTTTTTATATTGATTGCATAGAAATGAACCAAAAAATTGTACAATTAGGAAATAGATGTATTGCTTGGTGGAATTATTCAGAATTGCAAATCCCTTGTTTTTAGTGTATTCACAAATATTGCAAAATCTTTAAAAATTATTTAATCTTGCAGAGGGAGCTTCAAATATGGTGGATTCATCAGTCAGTAGCCCAAGGCGCATGCTTTCTTTATCTAGGGAGAGAGCATTTGTCTCACTTTTGGATGATGATAAAGATGGGAAAGCTGCCTTATCAAACAAACAAGGTGCAAATACTTCAGAGGTATATGGATTTGTAGGTTCCATCTCAACGATTGTGGTAGTAGGTATGTCAAATTCCTCCTTGAAGGCTTCTTTGGACGATTTAATGAATATCTTAGGGTGTGAACATATCAGAACCATAGTTTCCATATCAATTAAAAATGTTATCTTTATTTTTTTTAACCAAGCAATACACATAGATATTTCTGTGTGTTTCTTATCATCATATGATTAAGCAGATAAATATCTTAGGGTGTGAACATTGACTGCAACCCTGATTTGCATTTCAATAAAAAAAATGTTACCTTTGTTATTTTAAACAAGTAATAAATTCTAGTTCATGTTTAGAGTTTTGTCTAATAATGTAAGCAAAACATTATTGAAGTGGATTAGAATTTATTTATTTGTTTTTAGCTCAAAAAATGAGGGATTTATTGGTATCCTTGACCTTGGAAAAATGTCCTATGGCCCTTTTTTTTGGACATATGACCAAGTTGCTAAAAAAACTTTACCATTTGATAGCTAAAACAAATAAAAAACTGTTATCTTCCCTAGCCTTGTTGGCCTCTAATGAACAAATAAAGTATACAAAATAATTATTTAGAACCACCAACTACTAGTTCACACATATTACGATGGGGCAATCAAAACTCACAAACAAAACAATGGCGAAATGGGTACTACACCTAGGGATTGCAACCTCCCTTTGGAGATCCCCAACCCAAGCCCATGTTAGGTCCAATGCCATTTCTTCAACGACCTCTAATTTTGGTTGGGTTGGTTCCTCAATTTCCATCTTCTGTTGTGGCTCCTATTGTTGATGAATTGTTGTCATTCTTAGGCTTCCACCATTATCCTCCAAGTAGCTTCAGACAACCACAATCTTCATAGTGCCTCTTCTTTATTTATTACCTCCTTGGCCTCTTTTTTCTCTCCCTTTACCTCGAGGGCTGTTTTCCCTTTAGAGTTGACAATAGCTTCTCCTTTCCTTTCTTCCATTTTGTCATGTTGTCATGAACCACTGACACATGGTGAATTTTCTATGTAAGCTTTTCATCAAAGCCCCCATCCTTTGCAGCTCCAAGGCAGATTGATATTTACCCTTAATAGTCATGTAATGTCCCCGATTTAGCAGGTCTTTGCAGTTGAGCATAGTCAGTTCATCAATGCGACCCTCGTGAGCTGACAATGTGTTTTGAGGGTCTCTGGGAGTTTTTGGGACGGACTTACTATTTTGGGTAAGTCTATTTTTAGCAGTGGCTATTTCTGGCAGGGCAGTGCCTATTCCTGGTTGAGCAGTTGGTCCTGGTGCCTTGTCAGAAGTTCGTAGATTGCAGTGAGACAGTTCAGTGGCTTATATTTTAAAGGTGTTATTAAATTAAATTATTTTGATTTAATTCAATAACGTATAACTTTATAACTTTATGTTATAAAGTGGGGTTATTTTTAAAAGTCAATAAAGTGAAAATATTAAAAAAGTGCTTTTTCCAAAAAGCCTATATATTCTACTCGAAAAAGCACTTTTGTTATCTTATGCAATCATTATTATTTCTTGGAATTTGGGAAGAAGACAAACCTGGCTTGGGTTTTGAGGACGGATTCCTCATTTCATGATTTGAGCCATTACCCGTGAATGGTGAATTTTGCAGCTGATAATTGAAGTGAATTGTTCAATCTTTGAGATAATAGTTCTAGTGCTAAGGTATATTGGATCCTGGCGAAGTATTTTTATTCTACTGTTGGGATTTGTGCCGTGTCTGATTCGTTGTTGCTGCAATTAATAATTTGGTTCGAAATATCCTGCAAAGCAAGTTTGTGTTTACTCTAATAGCCGTACATTGAAATTGAGGGCCTGCGTTGATTCTGGTGGTCATTGCACTCACGTGTGAGCCACACATTGTTACAGCTGGGTGCGTGATACACAAGGGGGACAGCCACGTCCTCTAATACTGCTCACGTAATTATTAGAGGGCTGCATTGTTAAGCTGGTATCGGAAATATCAGAATGCCAACCATTAAAATATCTGGGCCAGTCACGTTCTTTTAAAACTGCTCACGTGATTGTGTGAAAGGGGCCGTTTCTGAATTTTCTGGGGTCCGAGTTGCTACTGATCAGTCACAATACTTTTCCAGGCTATTGCGTGACTGTAGGAGTTTGCTATTGGACGTTGGGAGTGGTGTTATTGCTCTTCCTTGAGATTGGATATGGTGTCCAGTCTGCAACATCAAGCTTCCTGAATTCTATGCTGATTGCCGACTATACATTAAAAATCAGGTGCCTAATTTTGAAGGAAATTAATTCTGTTGTGTTATTTGTGTTAACAATTAGACTTTTTCAAATTCTGGGAAGAAATTCCAATAGTTATATTCCAGTTGATAATCTGATGAAATTATCTTGAAGCTTGTTTATTGAACAATTGAAATAATTTGCAAATATTACTAAATAATAAGAAGAAATCAGAAAGAGCTGGTTAGACTCTTTACAAGTCACTAGAAGTTTTGGTTTCTTTTCCACACATTCACTATGAGAAGTCAGGGTACTTTTTGTTGCAAGTTGACCTACTTGAGCCTTGTAAGGTGGTTCAAGATCATTTTTTGTTCTCTATCCACTTATATCTTGCATTTTTTGTCAATTGCTGTGAAATTTTGATAATGCTCCTTCAATGCTTTAATTTTTTGTTCAAGGGTTTTTAATTTTTTCCTTAAATACTTGGCACCCACCGAATCTAGTTATGCATTTATTGGCTCTTGTGACACAAAAGCTTTGCCTTTTTGAGATTCCCACATCACCAGGAGGTTCTTTTTGTTATGAAGAAAATTACTTTGCACAACATTTTAACTGTCCTCACATATGATTATTTATTCATAATCATCTCCACTTATTTCTATAGGAAGGAGTCTACCTAAAAAGAATTCATGTGTATAAATCCACACCCTTCTATCCATAAATCCTCCTCTAGGATGCCACAAACTAGGTCCATGTTGTTCCTCTCTTCTATTGTGAAGATAATTCACAATCTTTAGTGAGAAAGTGGGCGGTAAAGCAGTATTTCCTGGTTGACTTTGCTTACTCTTGCCATTGCTACCTATTTTGTGACTAGATCTAGATTTTCAAGTTATATTGAACATGCAAGGGAGAAGATGAATTGATGATAAGTGTTTGAATGATCTCCAGTCCATGGTTGCTCTGTTGGAGAAATCAACCTCCTAGGAGTACAACCTATAGGATAACCTTCATAGAGAGACAAATATTTCACTAGGAAGATGAATAGTGATATTGAGATCAAGTAATGTACAGATGTGCCTTGCTTATAAAGACAAGGAATTGTTAAATCCTGATAACTTGATCATATTAATGTTCTGATTCTTCAGATTAGACATATCTAAAATGCATGTAATTTCCTTTATATATGGCCTCATGATAAATACATCTCCCTAGAACAGATCGGCGATTTGCTAGGCATATTTATATGCCTTGTATTTGACTATTGTAGTTAATTAATAATTAACTATTAGTTAATGGACAAGGGCATTGATTTGTAGAGGAATAGGTTGTTTCATGGAGGGCCGATCTAGAAGGGGTGTGTCTTATGAAAAGACAAGACCCTTGGTTAATATATAAGTAGGAGCAAGATTGTGGATAGAGGACACACAATACAATCTTAAGTCTGCTCTTCCAGCAATCTGCTCCTTGGCGATTTAGTGCAGAAATAAAATATAATTTCCAGAATTTATTGCAGATTTCCAGAACAATAACATTCAGCCCAGAATTGTAGTAGATCGATTTGTAGCAAGGTATTAATACTCCATTAGTATTATATCTTCAAAATTTGTAGAAAACTTACATGGTATCAGAGCCAAGTTGTCGAACCTAGGCTCTGCAAATTGACAATCAGATTTAAAAATATCTAAGCAACATCCTTCTACCTTCAATGGCCAACGCAATCAGACCCGAAGACAGGTTTGATGGAAAAGAACACTTCTTTGCATGGAAATTCAGAATTATGATGGATCTTGAAGACAATGATGTGATACAGTTTGTTGATAAGGAATCCAAGCAACCTGATGCTGATCCTCATAAAACTAACTGGATTAAAGGAAACAGGAAAGCCATGAAAATCATATTAGATGGAGTTAAACATGAAATAGTACCTATGCTAATGAAACATCAGACAACATTTAATATGATGAGTGCATTAATAAATGCATATTAGGTTAACAATGCAACTAGAACCCTTGCACTAAAAAGGCAACTAAATCATATAAAAATAAGGAAGGGAGAATCTATGAATTCATACTTCCTAAGGGTGGCTAGTCTAAGAGATGAACTTGCAAGTATAGGGACCATAATTGAAGACAAAGAGTTGTCACTTATGGCTATAGATGGGTTACTGGATTCATGGGAAACATTCTCACATGGAGTAAGTGCTAGAGACAAACTCTCAGACTTCAACAGACTTAAAGGAGACTGCCTTCAAGAAGAATCTAGGCAACTTAAGAAAGGACTGAAATTGAAAACTGGAGATGAAGAACTTCATGTTCTCAACACAAATTCCTACAAAGGAAAGAAGAAACACTTTAAGAAGAAGAAGGCCCCTCAAGGCAATAACAAATTCAAGAGGGACATATCTAAAGTCAAATGCTTCAAATGTGAGAAACTTGGACATTATAAGTCAGACTGCCCTGAGAATACGAAACAACAAGTAAATTTCACAGAGGTAACTAAGACAAAAGAAGACTATGATCCTAAAAATTATGTACTGTATTTAGCACTATCAAATGATGTATCTAGCAAACTCAACTCTTGGGTCATTGATAGTGGATCATCCAGACACATTACGGGGTATAAAGAAGTATTGGATTCAATGACGGAGGAAACCGATGAAGAAGTTACCATAGGTGATGGTTCTGCACATCCCGTCAAAGGAGTTGGAAGCTGCACCTTAAAACTAAAATCAGGCATCTCCTTACACCTCAAAAGAGTACTATATGTACCCGGAATCAAGAGGAACCTAATTTATGTCACAACACTTGAGGATGATGGATATAAGGTAGCATTTATGGATGGAAAGGTAATGACCTGGCCTAAAAACTCTTCTATTAAGAAATCAAAATTGATTGGTCAAAGGAAGGGATACCTGTATGAACTATGTTCGGAACCTATTCAAGCCTTAGCTCATGAAGCTGCAGATATAAACGAAGTATGGCATAGAAGGTTAGGGCACCTAAACTTCAAAGCCTTATCGACTATGGAGAAGATGGTTACTGGTTTACCTAAGTTGAACAAAGATCATTCATGCATATGCAAAGGATGTGCACTAGGTAAGAACACCAAAAGTCCATTTCAAAATAGCACTAGAAAAACTAACAATGTTTTAGAATTAGTCCACTCAGATTTATGTGGACCTATGTCTGTTCCTTCTCTTGGAGGATTTTTGTACTATGTACTCTTTATGGATGACTTCTCTAGGAAGACATGGATTTACTTCTTGAAATGTAAAGAATCAGAAGAAATCCTTAAAAGATTTAAAGAATTCAAATCCTTAATTGAAAATCTATCAGGACACAAAATTAAAACTCTTAGGACTGATAATGGAGGGGAATATACTTCAGATTTGTTTAAGGATTTTTGTAAAGAAGCAGGGATTAAGAGGGAGTGTACTGTTCCTTACAATCCTCAGCAAAATGGGATAGCAGAAAGAAAGAATAGGACAATTGTGGAAGCTGCAAGAGCTATGCTACTTGACCAAAATTTAGGATTCTATCTTTGGGCAGAAGCCACATGTACTGCTGTCTATATTCAAAACAGATGCCCTCATTCCCACCTCGGAGATAAAACTCTTGAGGAAGTCTTCTCTAATTCTAAACCAAATATCAGTCATCTTAGAATATTTGGGTGTCCTGTTTACATTCATATTCCTAAAGAGAAAAGAACTAAACTGGAACCTTCAGGCAGAAGAGGTATTTTTGTTGGATACAGTGAAACATCCAAAGCATATAGAGTTTACATACCTGGTCAGAAAAACATTGAACTTAGTAGGGATGTAATATTTAAAGAAGATTTAGCATTCAAAAGAGCCCTAAGTACTGAAGATCCTTCACATATACCTAGTTCTGAAGAAAATCATGAACCTGAGTTTCATAGGGAGAACATTGAAGAAATTGAAGGTGAAATTCAAAATCTTAATCTTGAGGAAACTCAAAATCCTAAGAAAAGACCACTTTGGGCCTCTAAGACTATAGAAGAAGCACATGACTTCTCAGCACCAGAAGGAACCTTTAGAGAAAGCAAAAGACCCAAGAATACCATGACAGAAGAATACCAATCCATTATTAAGAATGATGTTTGGGAAATTGTTCCATGGCCTGAGGGAAAATCTGTTGTTTCTTCTAAGTGGATATTTAAAATCAAGCATGTTGCTGAAGGTAGCATTGAAAAATATAAGGCCAGATTCGTAGCCAGAGGATTCTCTCAGAAGGAGGGAATTGATTATGAAGAAACCTTTGCTCCAGTTGCCAGATACACCTTTGTAAGAGCAGTCTTAGCTATTGTAGCATCGAAGGGATGGAAAGTACATCAGATGGATGTGAAAACAACATTTCTAAATGGAAAGATTATTGAAGAGGTATATTTGGAACAACCTGAAGGATTTGAAACTCATAACCCTAAAGTCTTTGTTTGCAGGCTCAAGAAAGCTCTCTATGGGCTTAAACAGGCTCCAAGGGCATGGTATGAAAGAATCGATAAGTATCTCACTAGTTTAGGATTCTCCAAGAATGAAGCTGATCCAAATCTCTTTTATAAAAAGGATAAAGATGATATGATAATTTTGATACTATATGTTGATGATTTACTAATAACAGGTGATGATCATCTTATAGATCAATGCAAGAAAGATCTAATCAGAGAATTTGATATGAAAGATTTAGGACTCCTTCATTACTTCCTAGGATTGGAAGTATGGCAAAACTCTGACAGCATCATACTTAATCAAGGAAAGTATACATTAGACATCTTGAAGAGATTTGGAATGTGGAACTGCAAACCTACGTCTTCTCCAATGGAGACTAACGTACACAAACTTAAGGAAGCAGCATCAGAATCACCCTCCATAGATTCTACTCTTTATAATCAGATGATTGGGTCTCTCATGTACTTGGTAAATACAAGACCTGATATTTGCTATGCAGTTAATGCCTTAAGTTAGTTTATGTGTGAACCAAAGGAGATTCACTTGGTTGCAGTCAAACACATTATGAGATACTTACAAGGCACTCTTAACCTTGGACTCAAGTATGAGAAAGTTGACTTGGACTTACATGGATTCACAGACTTAGACTGGGCTGGAAGTGTTACTGATAGGAAAATCACTTCAAGATGCTGTTTCAGTTTAGGATCAGCGATGATATCATGGATATGCAGAAAGCAGACATTAGTAGCACAAAGTTCCACAGAAGCTGAATACATTGCAGCTGCAATGGCTTCTCGGGAAGCAGTTTGGCTTAGAAAGTTACTTGTGGGATTATTTGGTCAACCCATGAATCCCACTATCATTCATTGTGATAATCAGAGTTGCATCAAGCTTTCTGTGAATCCAGTTTTGCATGATAGATCCAAGCATATTGAAATTCCTTACCATTATGTAAGAGATATGGTAGACAAGAATACTGTCAAGTTAAGATACATTTGTACTGTAGATCAGACAATAGATATTCTTACCAAACCTCTCTCTCGAGTGAAGATAGATCAGTTTAGAAAAAGACTTGGTATGGTTGAATTATAACTCATTTGTATTCTTTGATTATTAATAAAATAATTTTGTTAAATTATTATTGTCAGGCTATTGACTATTATGGGCTTCACCATTTGTGTTTATTATCTAAAGAGGTGACGATCTCTGTGATAATGAATAGACATTATATGAGATGACGATCTCTGAGATAATGTTCTAAAACAGTAGGGCACTATTGACAGATCTGGATGAATTAAAGATCATATTGTGATATAGACATTTCTATGCCTATGAGTCACATTTGGATAAAGGAAGAATTTAATCATTCTCCAGATTTTATCCTGTGTACTGGCAGATCTTAATTCAGGATCATATTGTGATTTAGGCTTGTCAGTGCCTATGAGTCACAATTTGGATAAAGGAAGAATTTAATCATTCTCCGAATTTTATCCTGTGTATTGCATCACATGTAATACTGTTATCACAAGTATTAGTGATAATTCATATTACAGGTTTAGTAATATGACAAGTATCATGTGTACCGTGATACTACATGCTTGGAAGAATCAGATAGATATAGAGTACAAATCTATGCTTAGTCATCGTAACGATGTTGCTAGATATATTTCTCTCATTTATATTATCAAGGTAAGAGGAAGTGTTAAATCCTGATAACTTGATCATATTAATGTTCTGATTCTTCAGATTAGACAGATCTAAAATGCATACATATAGAAGTTGAAATGCTAGTTATGAAATGATGTTTCAATATAACATACTAAATTGAAATACTTGAACATAGCAAAATTGCAACACGAACTAGAACCATTGAACATTCAACATAGTAACATAGTACATACCCAAAAGTAACATTCAAAAATCAAAATTCAAATAGAAATTCAAATTATCAGCAAATAGGATTTATATTTGTTCTATCAAATATCAATTATATCATAAAGATGATTACACTAAGTAGCATCATGCATGATATGAATCATGATCAATATCAAAATGACAAAATGTAGTGATGGGAGGCCTCTAATCATCCCCCAAGCCAAAGTGCTCATCACTAGAACTATTGGACTCCTCACGCTCAAGTTCCGCCAAAGGAACAACAACCAACCCTACATCTGTTTTTGCTGCAATCTCGTCCTCATCAATCTGAGATAGATCCTTTGGCTCTACATCCCATTGCGTTGCTGGGCTCTCTTTGTACACACACTTCTTTGCAATCTTAGAGGTAAGTTTGTTCCTCTTAACAGAGTGGATGAAGCACTCAAGCACCCCTGACGCACCCAAGCACCCAAGCGGTGCAGCGATGGATGCAGCCGCGGTGCGACAACGCTTGGGTGGATGCAGGGGTGCTTTGGTACTCCAAGTACCCGTCTTGGGGATGTCCCCACACTGGGTACTCCTGGGTTTTGGGCCAGGTGCGCGTCCTCGAGTTTCACTGAACATTAAGGAAGTGGCTGGGGTGGATTCGGGTTGATATCGTTATATTTGACCCCTACCTGCAAATTCCCCTTCGGTGATACATGGGGGTGGGCTTTGATGCACACATTGATGTAGGTTCAACCCTATAGGTGCTTCCTTGGCTTCTATAAGTTGGCTAAGAGCTCAGAGCAATGGAACTTGAATTTATGGTTTAAAATTCATCATTTCACACTGCTTGCCCCAAGCCTTTTGGGCTCTTTATACATGTTTGATAACAAATCTTTAATCATGATATTATTTCTTCACTATTATATGCATGCAGAATAAGGCCTCTAAGATGTTGAGCAAGAGCACTATTGGGCATTGAACCATGATTGTGTATAACTGTGATGAGCGCAGCTGGCTCTCAACTGCAAACTGGCTTCTAACTCTATTTTATTTGCAATTTTTTTTTTGTATTTTTAAAACTTATATACTTTTTACGAATTTTTCGGATTTTTTGAATAACATCAACAGCAATTTTAATTCCAATGCTCATAAACAAATTTAACATTTGCAAGGAAAAACATAGCAAGAATTTATTATTAAAGGCACCTTAATTGTCAAATGGTTGCCATACATCACAAGACAATCTCTTGGCTGGTGACGTCAACCTTCAAATAGCATCCAGCCACTAGAAAAATATCTCCAGCCTTCACATACAATACACAGCCTCCAAAATGAAGCTCACATCCACCAAATGACTGTCACGCAGCTGAAAGGAGCAGTGACGTGACTTTAGACTATCCACGTGCCTCCACAATCAATGGCGCAGCATCTCCCTCATTGAAAATGCAGCATCTAAGACACTTCACAACTCAAACAATGGATCGCAACCACTCTAGAGATACCGCAGCCACTACACAGTTATCACTGCTACTGCCTGGTGATTTCACAGCCTCTATGCAAGGCAAAGTAATCACTGCAGGTTGAAACGCTACCAATGGGAAGAATTCGCCGCCCTTGCTATAGCTGTATGGACCCAAGAAAACACAACTCATTCATCTTCTGAATAGACACAATTCATTGGCATTAAAATTCCAATTCAAAGTGTATGAATTTGCAGTAGAGGTTTGACGTTTTCTCCAAATATGAAGACCAAACTCCAAACCCTAGCTCTCCTTCCAAGAAACCGATTTCTTTCTTCAAACACAACTTCTCAATTTTCATCAAATGATCAATAGGTAGAGAAATTCGATTTCTTCCTTGGCTTTATAATGCAATTTGGAAGTCTTCTTCAATACACCTTTCATTAAAGAAGCTCCCTCCACACACCACTAAATTATAACATGTAAAGAACATAGGTATTAAATTAAAGCAACTTAATTTAATAACCTCAATTAAAATGTGGTGTAACCGAATTTCTCTGACAACAGCATCTGACCTTTGACAACAACATCCGAAGCATACACTGCCCTGTTAGAAATAGTAACCAGACTAATTTAGACTTGCTTAAAATAGCAAACCCCTCAAATTGGAGATCCTACATAAGCAATCCGCATCAACTAAAACCACTACACAGGCGCTCTGCTAAACATAGCTGTCACCCAAAAATAACACTTACTATAAATAGTAAGTCTGCCAAACTGACCCCAACGAAGAGCAATCCTGGCATCTGAGATCTCCAGAGTGGAAACCAACCATTGACTCTGCCAAACGACCCCCTCTGACAACCCAATTAGCTTACGAGGGTCACAGAAATAAGCTAATCCCAAGGGCCTAAAAACGGGGACATTACAATAACTAACTACAAATTGAAGTTTTTTAATACCTTTTCTTTTTTGTAGCTAATTAAATAAGTCAGTTTTTTCTGAACATGGTATATTGATTCTTGACCATGGATTTATTTAGTTGATGATAGTGTAGAGTGCCATCCTTTTACTTCCTGAACAATACTATGATTTCCTTAAAGAAAAAACTGGTTGGAAAAACCCCTATCAAAATCCATCAATTGCATCAGCCTCATCGTCAGTATTTGATATGGTCTTTTTAATAGTTTCCAACACAACTTCCTATTCTATGGTATATACACATTCCTCTTAAATGGCATTCCAGGTAGGTAGCTCATTTGGGTATACTTAAGAGAAATCTTCTAATAGGAGGAAACCTTCAAGTCCCAATGTATTACTCTCTATTAAGGTGCAATGAATAAGGAGAAGTTTATGCACAAGTGCTAATATTTGATATATACTTGTAATGTGCGTCCATTATCAATTGTCCAGCTTTAAGGTGACATGATGCTATTTATTAGAGGTCAACTTTTTAATAACTTAACAAAGCCATATAGTGCTTATGTTTGAATCATAATGCATTGTGTAACTACCAATTAGGTTATAAGGTCTTAAGACTATAGTTTGGAAGACATATTTTAAATATTTTGTAGAAGCCAAGTACTACAAGGATGATTAAGATGTACTAGCAAGAAATATGGAGATGCTTTTATGTAATGTTGACTGTTGTTTCAAGATGAATACCACTTTCAACATTTGTGATTAATTGGACCTCTCTCAGTAATCCATAGCAGCCTGACCAAACAGCATTTACTGTTTTGATTTATGCTTATCCATATTTGAATAAATGTAGTGTAAAATATTTTGTCCTAAAATAGCTAATATCTGTTCTCTTATATTATCTCAACCTCAATGCAAATTATAATTTTACAAAAATGCAATGTCACCAACGGAGCATCAATGTTTGTTATGTGACATTTCACATGCTTTTGGCATCAGGTTTATTTTTCTTATGGGCATATTTGCCAGAACCTTGGCTTCACTACTTGGGCATTACTTACTATCCCAGCAGGTAGGTTTCAGTTTATGATTTGCATTGCAGTTGTTTCTTTAGATCTAAGCTTTGAGCACACTGCATTTTTAATTTTAGTATAAATATATTTTTCATTGTCATAAAAGATTATGTGATGTAGCTGGTCTTTTCCACCATAGTTTCCTCGGTAGGCAGATTCTAGAATGCACTGATATTTACTTCATTTAGTTTATAGGCCTCCTTGCATTCAGTTCAGCGCATCTAATCTATGGTTGTCAAAAATATGTTGTATGCTTGATATCTTTTTCCAAGGCTGTTGCAGTATGTCTGTGATGAACCCTTGTACTATTATGCTTTATGTGTAAATTGATATAAAGGGGGTGATGGCCTCCTTTCTAAGCAATATGGGCAAGAAACATGAATAACAATAGAGATAATTCTGAAATCTGTTCCTTTTTATAGAAAGGAGATCTAATGTGCCAATATACCAATGGGAAGGGATTCACCACAACATGAACATTCTACTCTATTTATATTTTATTGAGTTTGTGCCACAAGTCATAGATATAAAGGACGTATATTTCAAAAGCCCATCGAATATAATGAAGGGCTGGGTTTTGTTGGGATTATGGAAGTATAAACATGGAAATGGGAAAAAGCCTATGTTACCCTGAGTTTCCGGGACGAGAGGACGGGGAAACGGGTTTCCGGGATGTTTTTCTTTTTCCCGGAGCAGGGGATGGCTATATATATATGTATTTATGGAAATCTGAAATTTCAAATATATTCATGAATTATATAACATTCTAACATCAGCAACAACAAATGATTATTCACTCGGGCATAACTTTGTTTACTCAGGCCAATCTATACGCAACTTGCAAGGATTACACGATTTAATATTTGCGATCATATGCTTAAGATTTGATATTAGTAATAACATATTTTAATATTTAGGGCTGCCTCGAAGTGTGGGGCCCACACAAGATTAAAAAAATTTGCAAATATTCTATAAAATAATTTTACTTTTTGCCTCTTGCTGCTGGAAATGGCCAACAGTCCCCGGGACGGTTAGGGGATGGCTTGGCAGTCCCCAGCCGTCCCGGGGATGGTCAAAGGTTTCCAAAACTTCCGTTGACCGTCCCCGAGTTTTTGGGACGGTTTCCAAAATTTTTGCTTCATTGGGGACGGCTTGGAAATGTCCCTGACCGTCCCCTCGTCCCCAGAACTGTCCCCGTTTTCTAAACTTGCCCATTAGGGATAGAAACGTGTTTCTGGGTAACATAGGCAAAAGCATTGTATTTAAGGTCCGAGTTCTATCAACAAAGAGAAGGCCAATATTGAAACAAGAAGTAATGCATGACATGTTCATAATCATGAAACATAGCTTACACAAAGAACAATAGGGATGCACAAGTTAGTCCCAAAACCATCCCTAAAGGAAGCTAACTTAATAAACCATTTTTGTAATACAAGTTATTTTCCACGAGTTAGAGAGTTAACTAGGAGAGAGATCTTACTTCTATAAATGTATGCCAATTTTCCTCCGTAGGCTATTATTTTAACATTCAGTATATCATACAAATGAACACAGATAATGTAGCATAAGAAAGCATCACATTACAAAACAGACACAAGATGGAATTCTAATAAAGTTGTTTTCATTACGCTTTATTATTTACTATACAATCTTCTCTCTAATACACATAAAGTTGGAGTGTGTATCATGAAGATACACTGCTATACTAAAATCTAGTGAATACTTCACACCATACATCATTCTCTGCTAGGAGGGCAAGGGAGTGGACAACTATGCAATCTACACCATCCTAATGATGGTGCTTTGGCTAGGAACACCTTGTCCACGGGTTGATTTTCGGAAGTTGGTGGATTGTCCAATGGTGAAGGCACATTTCCATTGTTAGGCCTTGTGTTCCATGACCTTTTTTGAAATCCTTGATTATTACCACTGAATCCTTGATTATTTCCTTGATTACTTCCTTGATAACTATTTTTGGTGTCCTTAATAGTTCCTTTGCATACTTTGTAGCTGCTTGTTTTGATTTCACTTGCGTGATTAACTCCATCTCATCTTTCTCTTGAATCCTTGTAGATGATGTTGCACCTTGAAGAGTCTGCATGCCACATCCCCATATTTAATCTATCCGTTGTGTAATGCATCTTCAAAAATCTTGATATGCTCTTCAGCTTTTGGGTTTGGATCATTCATGAAACTTGGTACAAACTTCTTAGGATTCTTAGGCATGTTACAATAATCAATGAAAGTTAGTGGTTGGGGTTGTTAACCAACCATGTTGCACCATTAGGAGCTGGTTGAGCCATTGTTGTATTAACTAGTTGTACTGGAACTGTTTGAATAGGGACTTGTTGAAATGGAATGTTTTGAATTACAACCTCTTGGTTCAAAGGATTTGGTTCACTTGGATCCACAGTTTAATTATTTCGTGTACGCTTGTAGAACTGCAACTCTATGAAATTTTATTGTCTTGGAGTTGACCTCAAGATCCTCTTGAACTTTTCTGGGGAAAATGAATTAATTCTATCTAGTTTGTGGCCCTCCTAGCACCAATTTTGTTGATGCGTGTTTTGTGACACTCACCAACACAGAATAAAATACCAGGAATTCTATACTCTCTTGAACAAGGAAACCTCAAATACTAAACAATGTGATCAAATAAGGCAATCCCAAGGTTTAAATTGCAAACATGTGAATTTATGATGGATAGACTCTGTGAATTGATGTGATTTTGCTCATTCTTACAAAGGGACTTACACAATTGTCCCGGACTTTATGAATTTTTTTACCTCAAATAATGAATGATTTTGTGATGAGGTGTAATGTCCCCTTTTTCGGGCACATTATTTCATGCTGCGTCATTAGCCATTTCATCGTGGTCCGGTGGGCTAACCGAGGCCTTGCAGGGATCAATGGGGTATTTGGCATAGGTGATTTCAGTTTCAGGCCAATCAGAGTAGTTTCCATAGGGTTTCCAGGGTACTTACTATTTATAGTAAGTTGGCAAAATTTAGTTTTCTTGGCATTTCAATATTGGACTTGGAGCGTCTCATCGAGAGCTTTCCGACAAGCCATCACACGTCATCTTCCGAGTTCATTTGGTCCTCCGTTTTAATGCTAGAAGATTCCTTTATTTATTATGTCACTTTATAACTTAACGGTTATATTTATTTAAAGTGACTTAAAGTGGGAATATGAAAAGATAAAGATAGGAAATTGAAGAGTCACAGTTGCAACTTTAAAAGAAGGCTTGGAGTCTCATTTGCTCATGCTTAGTTTATGAATTTATTTCTCTTGGAGAATCCAGGAAGCTTCAACTTTTGGTTCTGAAACCTGAGGACGGAAACCTTCAGGCTTTCTCAGTGGATTGGACGGAAACCCAGTTCATCTCCGGGGCGGATTCACAGCAACGTTTGCCATTGTATTTACAGGTTCTTGATCACCCAATCTTGTTCTAGCATTCTATATTTCAGATTGGATTATTTGTAGTTTCATTGTTTCGTATTGTTGTTGTATAATATGATAACATTTTCTGAGTTATTTTAATGGAATGTATTGTCGGTTATCTCTATGAAATCAATATTATATTGCATGCACGTGTTCATTTATATTTATGAGATTTATTTGAGAGGTAGTAGGGAAAATATTTGTCTGGGATATTACAGTGGTATCAGAGCTAAAAATCTTGCTAGCCCGTGAGTTTCTTTTTCAGTAACAAATTTACAGAGATATTGTGATTAGAAGAAGCTTTCGTGTACAACATTTTACAAAGGAAGTTAAGTAATTTGTGGGATTCGATTGGTATCAAGTCTGGTTGTATATTGATATTGCAGTGGTATATTTGAGATACATTCCCATTGACTTTCGTAAGAGACTCTGTATGCCATCCGAATTATTTCTAGGAGTATCTAGATGACTACTGGAACATGTGTGTTGAGTTTTAATGAGCCCATAACTACATTTAAGGGGCCATCTTTACTTGCCAACTTCGGGGTGATTAGTACTGAAGCTGCAAATATGTGTGTGGATGATAAACTATTCTGGATGTCTAACTCTACTGATGAAGTTTAGTTAGTGTCTAGAGAAATCTGCAGGGTTTAAGCTTTATTTGGAGACCTCAAACATCCTCGCCAGGGCATTCTTGTATGCTGAAGAAATCTGGTTAGTGTTGGAGCAGAATCCTGGGAGCGTGATAGAAGAAATACTTGCGAACTGGCAAGACCAAGCCGAGAGTTCGGGCGTGTTGATAGTGATTGGGAAGTCACATTGCATGCACACGGACGAGCTCGGGCGCGAGTGTGGGAAGTTGCTGTGAAAACACGGGCGCGCTGCTTGTTAGTGAGTGTGCGTACACGCTGGGTGCTAAGTTGGGCCACCAGTCGCGTGAAGACCAGTGCGCAGGGTATTGAGGGATGCCAGCTCGCGCTCACGCGCTTGAGCCAGCCCCTTAGTGTTTGGGCCTGCGATGGGAGTTTGAGCTTGAGTTCAATATTGAATTTCTTCGAGCGTGCAAAACATCTTTGTCTGTGCGTATACAACAGCTGACGGTCGAGCTAGCTGCCGCCTTGGACATCTTCAAATTGTGATCGAGCTGTTGGCACGAGAGGAGGTAGTGACTGTGCTTAAATTTACTGGCACTCTTATTAATGCAAGGAGAGACTGTAGTGTTGCTTGAGAAGTGCGTGTTTGGTGTGTAGGCATACTAGTATTCGTCAGTCATTCTGGGCTGGAGGACAACACTTCCGCCACAACACATACTCCCGTGAGCATTCACAATCAGTTGCAACCGCAGTTTGGTAATTTTTGGTGAAGTACAGGAACTTCGGTAGTGGGCATCAGATTTGAGTGTGATCCTGTATCAGGGTAACAAAGAATCACGTTCCCGTATACGGAAGCATGAGTTCTACACACCAAAGAAAAATAGGGTGATGTTTGATGTGTTGGTTACTAGTTTTGAACTAGCAATGATTGATATCTCCATTCTATAGAAGTTTAAGTGATCAAGCACATTGTTGAGGAGGGTCATTGGATTAAAAATTTTCGTTCCAAACTTGGTATTCTTCTTAAGCAACAATCAACAGATTTTCGATTAATACTGATTGGAACTCCTCTTCAAAATACATTAACAGAGTTATTTTCATTGCTTCATTTTCTTGATCTATATGAAGTTCTAGATCCAGAATCCGCTGCTTGTGCATTCTCAGGAAGTGATATCAACTCTACTCAAGGCGATAGTGAAATTATAAATGGAATATTTTAATCATTCGTGCAATTCCCCGATAAACTATTCACACTAATCTCAACAAAACAGTGACTAATTTTTTTTATGAGAATTTTGTACGGAATATTTCCGTTCAGTTTTAGACAGAAAATTCTACCAGAGTATTGGGTAAGAATGCTGCAGTGACATCTTAGCATTCACAGTACGTTAGGGACTACTGTCGGCAGTTTGGGAACAACAGCGTGGAAGGTCAGGAGTAGTAACAAGAAGCCAGTACGTAGGAACTCCCTTAGATAATTTCAGTGCTCAGAGAGTATTGAAGAGATCCGAACTATTATTGTGGTGATAGCATTTCATGGATAAAGAAGTGATTCAGTCCATTATGTAAAGCTTGGAGGAAATTGAATGATGGAGACCTTGGAAAGTCCTGTTTTCTCAAAAGAACTCAATGACACATTTTACGGTGAGCAGCTAAGGGACATACAGAAGGAAATTGAAATCGGAAATGAGTTATGTTGCCTTGGATGGCAATTGGAGGATCAAAAATTTATGTGAGGTATGCTTGCCAAATTAGACAAGATAAATTCATATCTATCTAGGATAGATCAATCTGATTGCAAGCTCTTCAATTGGGCTATGCACCCCTTAATGGTTGTGTTGGTCCAACGCAGATTTATGAATCATTCACATAAAGATGTTAGGCTTGCAGTTGCCTCATGTCTCAGTGAGATCACTCGGATTACAGCTCCTATTACACCTTACACCAATCACATTTGGAGGCAGGTTTTACAGTTGATTGTGGACAGTTTAGATGGACTGAAAAATGACAGAGAACCTAACTTTGGTAAGCAAGTAAAAATCTTGGAATTAATGGCAAGTACTAGAATTTTCAGTTACATGTTGAATTTCGGTTGTGATAAGATGGTTCAACAATTATTTCAGTGTCTCCTAAGTAATTTCAGGAAGCATCATCCAGATGAGGTGAAGACGTGCACAAAGACTATCCTATCTTTGATCTTAGACGAGGACGATGACATATGCAAACAATTGCAATCAGAATTGTTGGCAATCTGGAGAGGAGAAATAAAGTACTCACCCATGGCATGTGAGCTCTCAGCTGAATTGATTAAGCTTCAAGCTGAAAGATTCAGGAATTTATTGACTGAAAATGAACAAGTATCATTAGGCTTATAGGTTGCAAGATCTCCGGTAATGGGCAAGGACCAAGCGAGAACAGGGCAGATTTGTTTTATATGCCAAGAGGGCTGGTCATAGGAGCATGTTTGCAGTATTAATCAAGGGGAAGATAAATTGCAGCCTAGTGATAAAGAAAATATAGTTTTGAATACATCTCTTTCCGGACTTGGTGAAGAGTGTTCAGAGTTCTACTTTGGTGACTTGGTGGCCGAGTTTGACAAAATTATGGTTAAAGGCTGTGATAACCAGTTGGAAGCCTTTAGCGATTCATGTAATGAGGAATCGTGTGATTTCTTTAGTAGCACCTCACTCATGCATAATGCCGATATGGATGACCCTCTTGGTAGTACATCCCAGAATAACAATGATGAGAAGCCTGCCTTGAAGAGTCAGCTGAAAGTCAGTGATGATGCCATTATTGCAGCTCTTGTACACCATGATAGCACTCACCAGGTTATTGATGATCTATACAGGAAAGCTCAGAGGGATAAGGAACAAGATGGTATAAGGATTGGGTCTCATGTTGCAGATTTACAGGGGATCAAAACAACATTTGAGGGTTGGAAATCAGAATATCTGAGTTTACTTTTAGATCGCGACTACCTGTTACAGGTTACTGGAAGAAATGTTGAGCAGTTAAGGGAAAAGCAGGATGAGGTTAATAAGCTCAATAGGGAGCTTAGTGCTACTCAGGGCACTTTGCAACACACACGCATTGCTCTTCAAGAAGCAAGAAAGCATACAACAGACTTATGACTTGGATAGTTGTCCCAAAAGATCTTTGGGTCACCCAGAGGCTTTTTATGAGTTAGACCATTTCTAGGCGGTTGACAATTCTTTGTTTGAAATGGGTGCTGATTTGACGTTTGATAATCCCCTTTTTGAGCTAGATGAGGAAGATACTTCCTACTCCCAGGATGAGGATGAGGTTGGTTGCAGGATTTGGGACCCAGGTTTAGTTACTAGAGATGAGTCTTGGTCACCAAATCGGAGTAGCGGGATGAGCTCAGTTGTTGAGCAGTTTGGTTTTTACATCAGTAGTTCTGGATGGGCAGTTATGTCTTATTGCATGATGGGTGATATGTCTTCCCTTGCGCTATATCTTGTTGATGGAGAGATGTCCCGTGTTGATGAACATCCCTTGATTCATTCCCCTCTTCACACAGTTGGGACTCCACTACATTATCGTTCCGATTCATCCAATGCTTATGGTAATTCTATCACCACATATTTTGGACATGATGAGGACGATTGGGTAGAGTTTCTTCAGTACGGGATTATTGAGTTTGGTATGATAATTATGCTTGATGGTGTGAATTATTCACACAATGGTGTGCATTGTATGACTCTGGGTATACAGAGACAACTATGGAATCCTAATGCTGATTCAGGATTTCCAATGGAGTTGGTTAGTGCATCACATGCTGGCCTTATTGTATGGGATGCATTTTGTTTTCCATTCAGCCCACCTACGGAGGACTTTCTTTTTTGATTATTGTAGAGGTGTTGGGTGAGTGATTGGTTGGGTACACTTCCCTTCTTGTAGGAGGAAGCCTTGTCCCGTGGTCTTGATAGTTTGCCTCTTCAGTACTGTTTTCGGTTCGGGCTACAGATCAGAGGGGCAGTGTTAAGGCAGTTGGACATTTTGGGTTATTCACTCAGTATGGGCATGGAGCGACATGATATTTCAGTCAGCTGGGGAGATGGATGGCCCTTTTGTTTGTGGGATCCTGGAGGGACATTCTCGCGGTTGGTAATTATTCAGGGAGCTAATTGGTATGATGTTCGGTTTCCCCCTTCATCTAACCGTAAAGGTGCTCGTGATTTCAGTTGGAGTGAGGTTCTCAGTTGGATTGAGGTTTTTCTCACAAATGATGGCAGCACAGAGCAGATTTATTCGACTGATCAGGCACATGGGGTGATTTGGGATCCCGACATCAGAATGGTTAATGCATTGTTGTTGTGTGAATGGCTTCACAGGTCGGGGCATATTGTTTGTTTCATTTTTTCACGACAGTTTGGTGGAGCAACTTCCTTGAGGTTGGTATGGGATCCAGGTATTATGGTCACAGCATGCAGATACCGATTACTTGAGGGCAAGCAATCTTTGGGAATGGATGATTTGTAATGTCCCCTTTTTCGGGCACATTATTTTGTGTTGCGTCGTTAGCCATTTCATCGTGGTCCGATGGGCTAACCGAGACCTTGCAGGGATCAGTGGGGTATTTGGCCTAGGTGATTTCAGTTTCAGGCCAATCGGAGCAGTTTCCACAGGGTTTCCAGGGTACTTACTATTTATAGTAAGTCGACAGAATTCAGTTTTCTTGGCATTTCAGTATTGGACTTGGAGCGTTTCGTCGAGAGCTTTCCGACAAGCTATCACACGTCATCTTCCAAGTTCGTTTGGTCCTTTGTTTTAATGACAAAAGATTCCTTACTTTATTTATTATGTCACTTTATAACTTAACAATTATATTTATTTAAAGTGACTTAAAGTGGGAATATGAAAAGATAGAGATAGGAAACTGAAGAATCACAGCTGTAGCTTTAAAAGAAGGCTTGGAGTCTCATTTGCTCATGCTTAGTTTATGAATTTATTTCTCTTGGAGAATCCAGGAAGCTTCAGCTTTCGGTTCTAAAACCTGAGGACGGAAACCTTCAGGCTTTCTCGGTGGATTGGACAGAAACCCAGTTCATCTCCGGGGGGGATTCACAATAGAGTTCGCCATTGTATTTACAGGTTCTTGATCATCCAATCTTGTTGTAGCATTCTGTATCTCAGATTGGATTATTTGTAGTTTCATTGTTTCGTATTGCTGTTGTATAATACGATAACATTTTTTGAGTTATTTTAATGGAATGTATTGCTGGTTATCTCTGTGAAATCAATATTATATTGCATGCATGTGTTCGTTTATTTTTTTGAGATTTATTTGAGAGGTAGTAGGGAAAATATCCGTTTGGGATATTACATGAGGCTCTTCAACTAATTCTAATAAAGATTTTTGTTGTCGGGATATTTGAATGTACGGGTTAACATAACACTTAACATATTAACCCGTACATTCAAATATCCCAACAACAATTTTTTGGAATAAAATGCAAAAGGAGATAGGTTTAGCAATCTAATCTACTTCTAACAATGCAAGAAACTATTGTCAACTTAGTGAAACCAAACCAAGCTTTGCTTCACCATGAGGAAACAACTATGCAAAGATGATGCAATCTCTTAAGGGTATGCAAATGATTTTCAGATCACTTATACACATTAACGCCATAAACATGCGAATCAATGAGGATAAAACAATTGAAGTTAAGCTTTTGGAATGAGTTTAGATTAACCATACATTGGTATTTGCAATCAACTAACTTCAAATGACACGAACATGAGGGTTTCACTATGAATCAACAACAATATCTTCCTTTCAACTTTTCAACTCAATGTAAACAAAATCTAAACTAATGAGAAGTAGAAAACCATGCTAACATCCCAAAACAACACAAGTTCTCACCAACTTTAAATGAGTCTATATTTATTTTGGTAGTATTTCGGCAACAATTTCACAAGAAGTCTCATACAAATGAAATGAGCAAGCCTTTATAGAGAGCTTTCAATCACAAACCAAGGGCCCAAATTAATTATAAATCAATGGCCAAGATAATTCGAAGGGAACTCTAACTGGGGTAGTTACAACTACCACCTACATACATTTTATGTCATCTGATGATAAAATTACAGGTCCTTAAATACATATCCTTTTTAAGGATGAACCAATGAGAATTTTTTTGTAATATTGCATTAAATGCCTTCCACATGTCTAGTTGGCGATGAGTTAGGTTCATTGAACTTGGACATGTTGACGTGGATTTTTTGATTGGTTGAGGATGAGTACCGCTGCCTCAGCTTGCATATTTTGTAAATTTTCATCACAAAGTTCTTTGTAACTTTGATTAACTCTTTTGAAACTATCTACTTCTTGTGAATTTCATCTTCATCTTTAACGGCTTGGAATAGTAATCCCTCATTGTTTTTGGAATTCCTTTCCTTAGATATCATCTTGTCTTGATCTTCTTGTAGTAATCAAGCAATCCTCCATACTATAATGTTGAGCCCTTCATGTTGATCTTGGAATTTCAAGGGAAATCCAAGGTCGTAGCATCTTTCCATTTGTAGAGCAATCCACTTCCTTGTACGACTTGATCTTGAATTCCCTCTCCCAAAGTAGAAATCTTGTCTTTCCTCTCAATGTTGTCTTCATTCCCTTTCCTCGAACTTGAACACCTTGAGCCTCTTTATCCTTCTTAATCATCATTATTCAATCAACATCCCATGCATCAATCCCAAACAAGAAAATAAAATATTTTGGATCAAAGTTACAAATAAAATTGAAATGCAAGTTGAAGAACTTGAAATATTTTCATGACAAACAGTTCTTTAATGGGATCATGGATTGGAAATCAATAGTCGTGAATTGATTTTTTGGTCTTGAATTCGATTGACATTTGGATTTGGAATTGGATGAGGAAATCTGATTTCATCCTTTACAATCTTGAACATTTGACTTAGAAACCCTCTTGAAATGCTTTTCACAAATCTGGAAAATGCTTCTTTTGATGAAGGATTTGCTTTAATTCTTGTCTAAATTGCCTTTTTCTTCACAAATTCACACCTGATCTGCTCTTGTTCGCATCTCTTAATTAGAAGTTTGCATTGAATTCTGACTGGATTCACCTTTTTAGGTCTAGATTTCAGGAAATATATTTGAATCTGATTCAAATTTATACATCTGCTGGAAAATTTTGCTTGATCCACTTGAGTTTGCACGTTATTCTGATTTGAATGGATCGAATGATGGCTGGAAATGTGTTTTCTTATGTGAATTTGATTAACTCCGCCTTTATTTGCTGATGCAAATTTGCCTTCAATTCTGATTTTTGACCCTTGAAAGCTGGAATTTGCACTTGAATTGCTTTCTCTTGATTAAAATCTGATCTTCTTGGTGGGAATTTTGCCTTCAGATCTGATCAAATTCACTTGATTCTGCTGGGAATCACCCTCTATCTGCTAGGATTGCACTTAGAAAAGTGTTTGAATGATGCTTTGAAATGATATCTTTGAACACACACACACACACACACACATATATATAACGCCTCAACTTGGATTTGCCATTTATTTAGTGTGAGCTGACCCTAGCATTATGTTTGCCTATGAAACTCATGTTCTCCCTTGATATCGCCAACCCAATAGGTATTCGTTTTACTTTTGAAACTTGCATTTTTTATACCCAAGTTGGCTACCCTTTGTGTTTTTACATTTTAACTTTACTTTCTCTAAAGGGCTGAAACTCACCAATTAGCTGGACTCTTCAGTTTTTGAGCTGGAATTCTTCCTTGTTTAGCTGGATTCCACCCTTTTTAGCCAGATTTTTTTTATGGAAATGTAATTTTCAGCTGGAATTTTATATTTTTGAGCTGGATTTCATAGTTTTTAGCTGGACTTTTTGAAGGGGATTCAATTTTTAGCTTGACTCCTTGATGGAAATTTGATTTTTAGCTGGACTAGTGCAATTTTTCGCTGGATTGTGGAGTGAAAATTGATTTTAAGCTGAATTTTTCATTTCAAACTTGGCATTCCATTTTTTAATTAAGGTTTTACATTTTTTTAATTTTGGAATTCCTTGTTTTCACTAAGGATATTTTAAAATTCCTTATCTCACTTAAGGATTAAAAGTTAAAATGTGCCTTTGATCTGGATTTTCATGGAAAACGTAGAATTTCCATCAAGAGCTTGGGATTTTTAAGGGAAATTCGAACTTGATAAAGATTTTCCATGGAATTTGAACTTAATTGAAGGATTTTTAGATTTTTCCTTATTTTCTCTCTCAAGCTTGGAATTACTCTTTACTCTCATCTTTCATTTTTTCAAGTATTAAATCAACATTCCTTCCACATCACAATTTCCTAAATTTTACACTTGAATCCTTGTCTTGACAACATTTTGCAACTTTTATATTTTGCGAAATCTTTCATAATTTCATCCTTGATTCTCAATCTTGACATTTATTTGTGGATCTTGGACTCGGGCCAATGACTTAATCATACCCCTAAGGACAAAACTCAAACTTAGAGACCAAAATTATTGCTGAATGTAACTAACCTAAACAAAACGACTCAACTACTAAAGCAAAAAACAAGAGGGGGCCCCTATTTGCAATGTGGCAATGTGTGAAAAGGTCATGACAAGTAGTACTTTACATCCATTGCAGAAGAGGTTAATCTTGAAGAGCACACGAATATACTGAGAGGGGGGGGTGAATCAGTATATTAACCTTTTTAACTTTAAATGCTTTTATTCTAAGAGAACTTCAATAACTCAAATAAACAATTATGCACATGAACACAATATTTACGTGGAGACCCAATATGGGAGAAAACCACAAAATAATTTGCTTTAATATATAATATTGTTCTTTTACAATGTTTTGTAGGCACCAACTTACTAGAGGCTCCAACCCCTATGTTTATGAGCACCGACTCATTGGAAGCACCAACTCCCACACATTGCAGGCACCGACCTACTGGAAGCACCAACTCCCCTTGTCCGGATTCTGAGCACCAACTCACTAAAAAAAACTTTCTTCCACCTTGATACTATTGCTTATTCAACTGATGATGGTCACAATCTGCTCTCTAAGTCAGCCAATATTTTCTTCTAATTCTCAAATATATATATCCTTATAATAGTATATTCAAAAATCTGAATATATAATCTTTAATTTTTCTCTCCTTTATATTATTGCTGCTCTTCCTTTTATATTCACATGCTGACTTCTTCCATTTTATTTTCAAAAAAGAATTGAGTATATATACTCATATTTTTAATACAAAACGTTATGACTCTTTATTAAAAGTTATGACTTTTCAAAAAAGGTTGTCTTTTATTAAAGTTAATATTATTAACTTTAATTCCTTTTTAAAATTAACAATGATCCACCTTCGATAAAGAACTTTATTGCTAACCGCTGTTTGTTCCATCTTAATAAATATCAATAATGATATATATATAATCGCTGTTTGTTCTGTCTTTTATAATATATATGCCTCCTGCATATATAAAACAGAATATTGCATAGCCTTCTAAACATTTTGTTTAAATATTGCATATATATATTTTGACGCTGATATTATTATATATTGTCCTTCGACATTTCTTTGAAAATATATTATCGACAATTATATATACTTTGATATCTCTTCAATACCGTATTTTATGCCTTCGATGATGCGCGCTGGTCAAACTTGTCTTTGATGCTGTATTCATATACACATTTTAAATATATTTATGTCTTCAACCTGCCGTTTTGCATCCAACCATGCACGTTAATCTCTGTGTCACCATCAACCTTCGATAAAATCTATAATGATATATATATACTGCTTGTATATATCCGTTTCATTCAAAGACGCTGCTGTATGCTGCTGTATCATTCATATGTATCACTGCCATATATATATATATCGCTGTATATATTCTAACATATAATCAGTGCAGTCAATAACTATTATTGTCTTTGATATAACATATCTGTTCATATACGTTATATATCTGAACCGTAGGCTGTAGTAATTGTCAATACTGTATTAATTGTTATATATCTGAATCATCATGGTTACTGTCCTGTCAAAACAGCTTCTTAATATATTGTATGCTCACATGATAAGCACCAATAATCAGCAATAGAAAGTGCGAGTGTCTGATAATGTCTACCATGGCCTCTCTACTGTAAGTTTTTCATCACATATCTCATGCACTGCTGTCTCTTTACACCAAGGTCTGAAATACTCTTGAAATGAACAGAAAATCCCCTCTTGTATGCTCGATAGGTAACTCCTTGATTTCCATTCCACTAAGTATGCCATAAGTATTCTGTTATAATATACGTGTTCATACAATACTAATTCATATATGATCGTATATATGCTGTTTATCATTTGTATACAATAATTGCTGTGATCTTATATATCTTTTCTATATATATATGTTCTTATAATTAGTCTTTATGTTGGATGTTCTTCTTTGACATCATGCTGTAGGATCTTGACATCAATGACAATTTCCATCAATCTCCCCCTTTGTCATTGATGGCAACTAAATATATGATCTTGTTTGTGCAAGGCTCCTCCTTGGTTCACTGTTCCCTTCATCTTCTATCTCTCCCCCTTTGTCATCAATGGCAAAGGGTCTCCAAGGCTAGAGACTAGCTCCCCCTGAACACATGCTCCTCATAAAATCTTCAATGAATGGATGAGAGTGATAGTACTCCCAATTTCTCCCTTAGGTACTCAAAATTTTCCTTAGGAAGTGGTTTTGTGAAAATATCTGCTAACTGCTCTTTTGTATTAATGTATTCCAACTTGATTTGCTTCTCAAGTACCTGTTCTCTCAAGAAGTGGTATTTGATTGAAATATGCTTCGTTTTGGAATGCATGATTGGATTTTTTGAAATGCTGATTGCACTAGTGTTATCACAAAAAATGGGAATGGGATTCTCAAAATCAATCTTGATATCTCCTAGTGTTTGCTTCATCCAAAGCACTTGTGTACAACTTGCAACTGCTGCAACATACTCAACTTCCGCGGTAGAGAGTTACTGATCCTTGTTTCTTGCTTAACCATGAAACTAGACTGTTACCAAGGAAGAATGCTCCTCCACTTGTACTTCTTCTATCATCAATATTGCCTCCTAAATCAGCATCTGTATAGGCTGTAAGTGAAAAGTCTTTTCCTCTTGGATACCATAAGCCAAGATCCATAGTGCCTTTTAGGTACTTCAATATTCTTTTAACTGCTAGAACATGGGTTTCTTTTGGCATTGCTTGAAATTTAGCTACAACAACAACTGCTTGCAGAATGTCAGGTCTTGTGGCGGTTAAGTACAACAACCTTCCAATCATAGATCTATATTGAGTTTGATTTACATCGGGGGATTCATCCTTTTTGCTAAGCTTGCATCCTGTAATCATGGGAGTGCTGACTGGATTACAATCTTCCATCCCAAACTCTTTTAATATTTCTTTGATATACTTGCTTTGAGAAATGAAAATTCCTTTACTTGTTTGCTCAATTTGCAATCCAAGAAAGAAGGATAAT
Organism: Chamaecyparis obtusa; assembly: GCA_027943335.1. Classification (NCBI taxonomy): domain Eukaryota; kingdom Viridiplantae; phylum Streptophyta; class Pinopsida; order Cupressales; family Cupressaceae; genus Chamaecyparis; species Chamaecyparis obtusa. The sequence continues at coordinate 336,283 of BSBK01004908.1, read as the reverse complement.
TCACCAAGCATGGACATCTCAAATTCTTGTTGCATATTCATGGAAAATTCTTTACACATTTTGTCACTTGCTCCTCCAAATATTATGTCATCCACATATACTACTACCACCAAAAGTTTGTTATTTTCAGATTTGATGTATAGATTACTATCTGCCATACCTCTTTTGAAACCTTGATCTAGAAGATACCTGTCCAATCTTGAATACCAAGCTCTTGGAGCTTGTTTTAGCCCATAAAGTGCTTTTCTAAGTCTACATACATGATTTTTCTTTTCTGAATATGTAAATCCTTCAGGTAATTCAACATACACTTCCTCTTCTAAGTCTCCATTTAAGAAAGCTGATTTAACATCCATTTGGTAGACCTTGAATGCTTTATGGCTTGCAAATGCTAAGAACATCCGGATTGCTTCTAATCTTGCAACTGGGGCAAATGTCTCTTCAAAATCTACTCCTTCTACTTGAGCATAGCCTTTACAAACTAGTCTAGCTTTGTTCCTTGTGACTTCTCCATTTTCATTCATTTTATTCCGGAACACCCATTTGGTTCCTATGACGTTTTTGTCTTTTGGTCTTGGAACAATTTCCCAAGTATTATTCTTTTCAATCTGGTTTAACTCTTCCTCCATTGCTTTCACCCAAAACTTGTCTTCACTTGCTTCTTTGAAATCTTTTGGTTCTATTTTGGATAAAAGACAAACATGTGCACTTTCAGTAGTATTGACAAATTTCCTTCTTGTTTGGACTTCTTTATTTGGGTCTCCAAGAATCAAGTCTTCAGGATGGTTTCTTTGAACAAATTTTGATGGAGTCTTTGCTGGTGTTTTTGCTTTTGAAGGGGTTTTGGAAACTTCTTGCTCTAGTTCCTTTTCTTCTTCATCTTTAGGATCTTCTATTTCTTCACATATGCTTGGCATTTCATCATTTATCTTTTCAAATGGCTTTCCTTCATCTATCTTTACATTTGCACTTTCTACAATTTTGTGAAGTCTTTTGTTGTAACATCTATATGCTTTACTCTTGGAAGAATATCCAAGAAAGATTCCTTCATCTGCTTTAGCTTCAAATTTTCCCAAGTCATCTTCATCCCGTCTTATATAGCATGTACTTCCAAAATTTTTGAAATACCTGACTGATGCTGGTCTCCCTTTCCATAGCTCATAAGGTGTCTTATCATGATTTACTCTTATTTGTGCCCGGTTCAAAATGTGGACTGCTGTATGTACTGCCTCCTTCCAAAAGGAATCAGCTATCTTGGATTCATTTAGCATTGCCCTTGCCATTTCTTGAACAATTCTATTATTTCGTTCTACAACCCCATTTTGTTGGGGAGTTCTAGGTGCTGAAAGTTGTCTTTTTATACCATTTTTTTCACAATATTCATCAAATTCATGGGAAGTAAATTCTCCACCTCTATCCGTTCTAAGGCATTTTATTTTTGCATCCATTTCATTTTCAACTAGTTATTTGAAAGTTTTAAACTTGTCAAGAGCTTCTGATTTCTCTTTTAGGAAAGCTACCCAAGTCATCCTAGAGTAGTCATCAATAAATAGTATGAAATATTTTTCTCCTTGTAGGCTTTTTGTCCTGGTTGGACCACAAAGGTCTGAATGAATGAGTTCAAGTGGTTTTGATGTAGAATATTCCTTGGTTTTGAATGTACTTCTTGTTTGCTTCCCTAGTTGGCATTGTTTGCAAATGATATTTGTAGGTTTTGATAACTTTGGTATATCTCTTACAGCTCCTTTATGACTGATTTTGACAATGTTATCATAGTTTAAGTGTCCCAATCTTTTATGCCATAGCCAATTTTCATCTTCTTGTACAAAGAGACATTTTTCATCATTCATTTCTTGTAAAACATACAAATTGTTTGTAGTCCTACAAGCATTAGCTATTAATTTTTCATCCTTTTTAATTTCACAACCTTTAGGATAAAAGTCACATTATGCCCTTGATCACAAAGCTGACTTACACTTAGTAAGTTTTCTTTTAGTCATTTTACATACCAAACATCGGCTGTTTTTGTTTTACCATGATCTAGACTAAGAGTTCCTTTTCCTTTTATATATCGTTTTGAGTTGTCACCAAATCTTACTGATCCTCCATTTGCTGGTTCAAAAGAGATAAATTTGCTTTTGTCCCCTGTCATGTGTCTAGAGCATCCATTATCAACGTACCACCAATCTTTCTTATTTTGAGCATGTAAAGCTATTTGAACAAATAACGATTTTTCTTTCTTTTTCCAAACTTTCTTTTGAGGAAGATCTTCTTTCTTTGCTTGATTTGTAGGAAAGATTGTTCTACAATTGTGCGCAGCATGTCCAAAATTATTACACTTTGAACATAAAATATCAAAATTAATTAATGGAGCAAAAGGATTTTGTGTGCTGAAATTTTGAATATTCCTCACTTTGCTTCTGTAGTTTAGGGCTTTATGACCAAATTTGTTACAAGAGTAGCAATATCCATGAAATAGGTAAGAAGAATGTTGTCTATAATATGGCCTTTTCCAATCATTCATATTTTGTTTTGGCATTCTACAATCTAGTGCTTTATGACCAAAACAATTGCAAGAGTAGCAATATCCATGAAAGTTATGACTAGGTTTATGAACACCATTTTCTTCATTCTTCTTGTAGTTCCTTTCTTTAAGCTTGTCTTCTTTTGATGGTTCATTTATGACTGTCTTGCTTCCTTCTTTTATGAAGCCTTTGAATGTATTGTTAATGTTTGAGTTTCCTACAAAACCAACCCCTATTTTGCTGAAAGAAGGCTTTTGACTATCAATGATATCATTTAGGGTTTCCGAACTCTTATTGATGGTGCATTCTTTCAATTCCCTTTTTAATTTTTCAATTTCTAATTTTAAATCAGTTTCAGCTTGTTTAGCTTCTTCTAATTGGATCTTTAGGCCTTCAATTGTTTGTTCTGATTCTTTTGCTGCTTTCATAGCTTCCTCTTTGAGTTTTACAAGTTTTCTTTTTAGTCTTTCATTTTGTTTGTATGCATAATGAAGTTCTTCTTGGAGATCAACATCTTCTTCCTCATTACCCAATTCGTTTTCCTCTTCTTCATTACATGATTCGTCTTCTTCTTCCTCATAACTACCACTTGTGTCTGCTTCAGCCATAAATAGAATTTCAACTTCCTCATCACTTGGGCATTCTTCACTGCTTTCATCTAAAGAGCTGTCCTTTTTGGAATAAAAACTCTTTTTGTTTTTGTTTTGATATTTTTTCTTTTTATTAAACTTATTGTTGTTTTTCCATTTCTTCTTTGTGTGTGCTTGTTTTTCGTCTTCACTAGAGTCATCATCATTTTGAGGGCATTTTGAGGCGTAGTGTCCTATCTTTCCACAATTGAAACATTTGAAAGGAAACTTCCCTTTATATTTTCCACTTCCCCTTTTTAATTTTCTTAAGAAATGGGCTTCGGCTTCATCAGTTTCACTGCTTGAACTATCACTTGAAATTTGTTTTTTGCTCTTACCCTTTTTGGAAACTTTGAAAGATATTTCCTTTTTAGACTCCTTGCCTCCAATCCTCATTTCATAGGCAGTAAGGATTCCATGTAGCTCATCTTTAGTAAGACTATCCAGGTCTTTTCTCTCTTCGATTGCTGACACTTTAGAATCAAATCTAATAGGTAGGGATCTCAAAATTTTTTCAACCACTAGCTGTTTTTCTACTTCTTCTCCAAGGGCTTTTATTGCATTGACCACTTCATCAACACAAGAAAGAAATGAGGCTATGTCTTCATCTTCCTTCATTTTCAAACTTTCGAATGTGCTTCGGTGAGTTTGAAGTTTGGCCTTCTTTACATTGTCGGTCCCTTCATAAATATTTTTCAACTTATCCCATATGTCCTTTGCAGATTTACAATGCATAACTTTTGTAAACTCCGAGTCGGCAAGATTACATAAAATAGCATGTTTTGCTTTGGCATTATTCTCACTTTTCCTTTTTCCGGCTGCATCTGTTGGTGGGTTCGTTGGTGGTGTATAACCATCTAGTACTGATTGCCAAACATTGAATCCAATAGCATTTAAATAAGCTTCCATCTTTATACTCCAAAATGCATAGTTTGTCCCATCAAAAATTGGTGTCTTGTTTTGAAAACTTTCAGCCATTTGTGCTCTTTGGATCTACCTTCAAGCTGTTAGGCTATATAGAAGGAACCCGCTTTGATACCAATTGAAGAGCACACGAATATACTGAGAGGGGGGGGGTGAATCAGTATATTAACCTTTTTAACTTTAAATGCTTTTATTCTAAGATAACTTCAATAACTCAAATAAACAATTATGCACATGAACACAATATTTACGTGGAGACCCAATATGGGAGAAAACCACAAAATAATTTGCTTTAATATATAATATTGTTCTTTTACAATGTTTTGTAGGCACCAACCTACTAGAGGCTCCAACCCCTATGTTTATGAGCACCGACTCACTAGAAGCACCAACTCCCACACTTTGCAGGCACCGACCTACTAGAAGCACCAACTCCCCCTATCTGGATTCTGAGCACCAACTCCCCTTGTCCAGATTCTGAGCACCAACTCACTAAAAAAAACTTTCTTCCACCTTGATACTGTTGCTTATTCAATTGATGATGGACACAATCTGCTCTCTAAGTTAGCCAATATTTTCTTCTAATTCTCAAATATATATATCCTTATAATAGTATATTAAAAAATCTGAATATATAATCTTTAATTTTTCTCTCCTTTATATTATTGCTGCTCTTCCTTTTATATTCACATGCTGACTTCTTCCATTTTATTTAAAAAAAAAATTGAGTATATATACTCATATTTTTAATACAAAACGTTATGACTCTTTATTAAAAGTTATGACTTTTCAAAAAAGGTGTCTTTTATTAAAGTTAATATTATTAACTTTAATTCCTTTTTAAAATTAACAATGATCCACCTTCGATAAAGAACTTTATTGCTAACCGCTGTTTGTTCTGTCTTAATATATATCAATAATGATATATATATAATCGCTGTTTGTTCTGTCTTTTATAATATATATGCCTCCTGCATATATAAAACAGAATATTGCATAGCCTTCTAAACATTTCGTTTAAATATTGCATATATATATTTTGACGCTGATATTATTATATATTGTCCTTCGATATTTCTTTGAAAATATATTATCGACAATTATATATACTTTGATATCTCTTCAATACCGTATTTTATGCCTTCGATGATGCGCGCTGGTCAAACTTGTCTTTGACGCTGTATTCATATACACATTTTAAATATATTTACGTCTTCAACCTGCCGTTTTGCATCTAACCATGCACGTTAATCTCTGTGTCACCATCAACCTTCGATAAAATCTATAATGATATATATATACTACTTGTATATATCCGTTTCATTCAAAGACGCTGCTGTATGCTGCTGTATCATTCATATGTATCACTGCCATATATATATATCGCTGTATATATTCTAACATATAATCAGTGCAGTCAATAACTATTATTGTCTTTGATATAACATATCTGTTCATATACGTTATATATCTGAACCGTAGGCTGTAGTAATTGTCAATACTGTATTAATTGTTATATATCTGAATCATCATGGTTACTGTCCTGTCAAAACAGCTTCTTAATATATTGTATGCTCACATGATAAGCACCAATAATCAGCAATAGAAAGTGCGAGTGTCTGATAATGTCTACCATGGCCTCTCTACTGTAAGTTTTTCATCACATATCTCATGCACTGTTGTCTCTTTACACCAAGGTCTGAAATACTCTTGAAATGAACAGAAAATCCCCTCTTGTATGCTCGATAGGTAACTCCTTGATTTCCATTCCACTAAGTATGCCATAAGTATTCTGTTATAATATACGTGTTCATACAATACTAATTCATATATGATCGTATATATGCTGTTTATCATTTGTATACAATAATTGCTGTGATCTTATATATCTTTTCTATATATATATGTTCTTATAATTAGTCTTTATGCTGGATGTTCTTCTTTGACATAATGCTGTAGGATCTTGACATCAATGACAATTTCCATCAAACCTTTCATGGGGTTTTCCATTTATCTAGTAGTGTAGGGATCAATAGAGGAATATTAACTATATCCTTTAGATGTGAATTTCATATTATCTTCAGAAAAATCTAAAAGAAGTAGATATGCCACATTTTGGAGATGATGAAATTCAATCCAGTAAATAGATTGATTGTCAACAATTAAGCTAAATAGAGTTTAGATAAAATTAATGTTTGGAGGCAGTGGCATGGAAAGAGCACAATTTAATGAACAGAGATTGGTTGATTGATGCAAATACTATGCAAATGAAAGTATGAAGACAATGATAATGATAGTAGCAAGATGATGATAATGAAGATAGAATAACATAGGCTCCTTAGGTTCAAGTGCTCATTAGCTTCAAATGCCTATTAGATTCAAATGATAGGAGAAATTGTTCTTTTATAGGAGTCTCATGAAAATCAAGGGTTAGGATTAAGAGGTGGTAAATGAATGGGTAGGATTAAAAAGCGTAGGTAGGGCTTTGGTGGGAGTGAAGGAGATTAAGAGGCAATAGGAATGAGTAGTTGAGATTAAGTGGTGGTTGAAGGATATTGACTTTAGAAATAAAAGTCAAATGAAGAGACATGTGACAAGTGTCACAAGCTTAAAATTTAGGAGTTGATTCATCTGATTGCAAGTGATTGGTGGAAATGGAGAAAAAAGATTTTGGGATTTATAAAATAAACAAAGTTATTAATTCCATAAAATAGGAGAATTAGGAAATGGTAAATGGGTTAGTTAAATAAATAGGAATATTTATCTAAATAATAGATGAAGAGGTTAATGAATTAATTAAATAAATAATAATATTTATTTAATTAATAGAAGACATTATGGTAAAATAAATAAATAAATAAAATATTTATTTAATTGGGGAAAATTATAGGTGTCTACAGTATGGTTTTTACTTTGTGCTCCTTGCTTCTGAGCTTCAATAGGAGAATCTTGTTTTAAAGAATAGCATTAAACATAGATGTAGGTGATTATGATAATGAATTTGGTTTATTGGTTGATAGTACTCATAATTAAAATGAGCTTTTAGCATGGTGCGATCAACTTTTTTTATTATTAGAAGTTGAAATAAATTTTAGCACACCGATTTTAATGATTTCTGAAGTTTTATTGATTTTATTTAGCATTCTAGTATGTTTATAACTTTATATTTGAACCTTTCCAAACTTAATAACTAATAGACTTTGGTTATGTTCTGTGCAACTTGAACAAGTTACAAAACACAAGGGAATCCATGGAGCTCAAATACTTCGTGTCAACCATCCCATGTAATATATCTATCAAATACTGAAAGTCCAAGTGGAACTTTCCGTTTTTTAGTTGTATCTAAGACGTTTCGTAGGATGTTGCCTTTCAAGCTTTGAAAGTTTGATTTTTGGTAAGTGTGGCCTAGCTATCAACTTGGATGTTTTCTTCATTTTAAATTGCCTAAGGCATTCCTTATCGCTTGAATTAAGGATAATGAATTGATAAAAATCATGTTCTTAAGCATTGAGTAAATGCTTGGTAGTTTTGCCTTGTACATTCAACCAGTGCAAGTTGACTCTGTTACATAAATCCTAGTAATTTGGCATTGGAAACTACTAAATTGAGGATGTGATTTGACCTTATTGTTTTTCTTGAGGATAATGAATTGATAAAAATCTAAATTGTTGGTTCTGGTACCGATCTTAGTTTGGGTTCGTGGATTTGGTTTGTGGGTTCGGCTACACTTTTTTTTTTTTGGGGGGGGGGGGGGGGGGGGGGATTTGGGTTTGTCTATAAAAAATGTAAAAATCTATGAAGAACTTGCCTGGCTCTTTGCGGAAGATACTGAATCATTTGCAAATTTTGTGTTTTGTTTTGATAATATTTGATTTTTAATTCTTTTCCAGAATATAAATAACAATAACAACAGATAATTTCTAACTTCCAATTCACAAAATGAACAATTTCAGTAATAAATCTTTGCTCAAATAACATTACATAAATCTAAAATCATATTGGCACCTTTTAAAGGAACGTAGCATGCCAACAAGAAATTGCAGCCACCAAACAAGGGACACAAGCCTCCAAAATCAATACGCAGCCTTCAAGGCATGAAACACAGCTTCTTCTGGAGATAATTCAGCCTCCAAGAATATATGAACTTTGAAGAATTTCGAACCAGAATATTAAAACGCTCAATCAAAGCTGTAGTTGCTTGAAACTTCTCAAGTTTGGTATACAACGGCACCAAATTGATATCCACAGATTCAGAAGTGAATTCTTAGAATTTCAGTAGAAAAATTCACCATTAACATGTAATGATTCAAATTGCAAAATGAGGAATCAATCCTCAAACCCTAGCCATATTTCTTCTCTCTCCAACATCAATAAAAAACATAAGTCCATGAATGAGGTTCGAATTCTCATAAGATTGTATATATAATATTTTTCCATAGCTTCTCATTGACACTTTTCACTTAAAAGCCACTTGCTTTATGGTTGCACATTTGAAATATAATAAACTATTATATTTCCCTTCACTTTAATGCTGAAAATGACCCTTTCATTAAAATAATGCTATTCTGACACATAGGGTCCCTGTTTTATGTGCTAAAGATTTAAAACTTCTCAAGCTGGTTCCAATGAGCTATAACACTAAGATGCCCAAAATAGGTTCCCAATAAAAATGGCAACCTTAGCCGATTTAATTAAATAATAATCATAATTCACCCATCTTGTGAAAATGACTGAAGAAGCATCAAAATCGAAATCTGACAGCACAGGCGTGATCCTGATGAAGAAAGATGATGAATGAACCTGATGAGATGACGTACTAAAAATAGACACTCCCTCCAAGATTCTTGGAGCCCAAACCAGAAGCCAAATATAAACGGCGAGCATCATTCAACTCCTCTAATTCACTTGAGCTCATCGGAACCATCCCTTGACTTACTATAAATAGTAAGTCCCACCAAACGGAGCCATAAGCCTCAACAAGGTCCTCTAATCACCAGTATTAGCCTACAAGGACCCAGTAATAGGCTAAATCCAATAACTCTGATGCTCGCTCAGAATGGGGACATTACAAAATCACACACATAGACACAAACATACATGTGTGCGCACACACACACATATGCAACTATTATGTTTATCTTATCTAATAAATGCTGATCAATGCTTATATATAGCAAAAATAAACATGGGAAACCGGAACCCTCATACATCAAATTATTAATGATGTTACAGCAATTCCAACAATAAATAATGTTGCTATACTGTGACAATAGATGCAACTAGCAGATATATAACAAAAATAAATTATGAAACCATTACATATGCAATTGATATAATTGATATTGTGAAGAGGTACAACAAAAACCCTCAATTATTAATAATACTCAACTTTGATTTTAACTTGAGTTGCTGCCGAAATGTAAAATTATTTTTGGCCAAATTGCGGAGCCTTGCAAGAACTAATCAAGTAATAAATGTTATATTAATTGTCATCTAGGAATATTTATTTTATTAGGTAATTTCTATTTTCTCAGTTAGATAGCTTAGAATCTTTCTGGTTAGTTATTTTGAATGTTTCTATTTTATTTCTTAGTATTTTCTCTGTATAAGGAGATTACGTCTCCATTTGTAATTACTCAATCATTAAATAATGACGTATCATTATATGGTATCAACAGGTCGAGGAGATTTTTAATTTTTTGATAAATTTGTAAAATTTGTGGTCTTCTACCTGGAAATACTTTTTATAAATTTTTGTTATCGATTTTTTTATGAAAAAAATCATTGAGGAAATTGGGTCTATTTTGAGAAATTGTCTGAGGGTTTCTTCAAGAGAAATCACATTTTTGGGCATCATTTTTGTAGAGGTAGCGTTCTTTGGAGGGTGATCATCGTTTCTGGCGCATTTTTGCCTTACCTACAACTAGTGTGACACATTTTCTATGCACTCGCCATTTGTGAAGATTTCTTTGCTCATGGGCATTTTTGTGGCACGACCTATTTAGTGTTATTCTTTGCAAGGTTTTTCCCGGTGCACCCGACTAGGGTTTCGCGGTATGTAAACTTGTTTTTCATCTTGTTTTTTTTGCATTTTCTCTTGCTATCAACAACTTTTTCTACTGCGAATTTGTGAGATTCATTTTGTATCATTTGTGGGTAGTTTCTGAGAGTGTGGTGCACATGTTTTTCTCTTTTTGCGGATGATTTACTTGCTATATGTGATGGAACTTTGCGCATGTTACCGACGAAGGGTGGACAAAGTAATTTGGGTGTCACACAAGTTGCAGATGAGCTACGATTTTCATTATTTTGTGAAGTATTTCCACTCCACAAATCAAGGGTTTTTTGTGTCACTTCCAGTGTGCCTAGGGTTTTGGCATGCAAGTTTTTGACGATTTTTGGTTTAAAATTGTAAGGTTTATTTGCTGTGAACCTAGGGTTTTAGTTTTATGATCTAATGGTGTTCTTTACCACACAAAGTCTATTTTATTCTTTTGATGCAGGACAGTTTTGTCAGAGTTTTTGATCGCATTCTTTCTAGCTATGTGTTGGTCTTTTCTTGCAATCAAAGTTGAAGGGTTACAAATTGTGGTTTTCTAAAAGCCAAGCTCTCTTGTTTACCATTTTTTAGATAAAAATTGAAGAACATAATTTTTAAAAAATGGTTTTACCTTTTTTCCTCAAAGACGATGTTTTGTAATATGCACAAATTTATTTTGGGACTCCTAAACTGGTTTGATTGGTTTTGACTTTTAAATTAGATTTTTTGAAGTTTGTGCCAGTTGTTGCTAAAGGTTTTTACTGGTTTTTGATAGAAAACTCAGACTCTTTGTAAGCTCATATTTGCCTCGTTTTTTGTGTATAAGAAAACGACAGGGATGGCGTCGTTGATCGACATCATGTTGGAGGGCAATTAGTAGTTCAATGACAGGAACTACAATACTTGGAAGCAGAGGATGCTCTCGATTTTTGAGTACCAGTGCCTATACAAGATTGTTCTGGGTACATATACTTGTCCCACAGTGGCAGACAAAGACCAAGACAAGTTGTATGAATGTAACCGAGAAGCGGTTATGTTGCTGAAATCATTAGCCACCGACAAAATGCTTTTAAAAGTGCCATTTGGCAAGACTTCTATGGAGATTTGGCCACACCTGAAAAATCACCATGAAATGTCAGATAAAAGACAAGCTTTCTTTTTGAAGAATAAGTTGTTTTCCCTTATGATAAATGAGAAGATGTCTCTGTAGGAGCATCTTGTGAAGATCAAGGAAATTTGTGATCAGCTAAAGTCGATTGTTTGTAAGATGGAAGAGGACATGGTTGTGATTACGTTGAAGAGTCTACCACGATCCTACAGATTCTTTATTGAGACACTCAACATTACCTCTACTAATGGTGACTTGAAGTTTGATGAGTTGTGTAATAAGCTATTGCTACAAGCTAGGTGGAGACAACAATTTGGTAGCAATAGTGACATGGTTAGTGTGGAACGTGCATCTACTGCCACAAATAAAGACAAAGGCGTGTCCACTTCACTCATCAGAAAGGACAACACACATTTGCAGAAGGTTCCAAGAAGAATAATACCTGTCACTATTGTGGGAAGCTTGGTCATATCTAGGGGTTCTGTAGAAAAGAAGTTGGGTGATCAAAAGTCCAACCAGGGAGAGTCTTAGTAGCAAGCTCATGTCGCAGAGCATTTTGAGGAGAAGAATCATCCTTCTATGCGTTCATGGCCAAATGACTTGAAATTTTTGTCTTCTGACAGGGTATTTAGTAAAATGACCATTAAGGGAGGGTAATAAACTTAAAGTAATTCATGTTATTTTAATGGTCAGTTAGGAATATTTAGTTTATTAGATAATTTCTATTTTCTTAGTTAGATAACTTAGAATCTTTCCTATTAGTTATTTAGAATGTTTCTATTTTATTTCTCGGTATTTTCTCTATATAAGGAGACTACGTCTCCATTTGTAATTACTCAATCATTGAATAATGGAATATCATTACAGGACCCCGCAGGTGAACCAAACTAGTACTCAAATCCGATGCAAATTAATCCCAGATCCGACCTGGCAATAGGAAAATCCCATAACATAGATAAAAATCATGATCTTAAAGGCTGAATAAATGTTCGGTAGTCATGCTTTGTACATTCAACTAATACAAGTTGACTCTGTTAAATAAATCTTGATAATGTGGAGTTGGAAACCACTAAATTGACCAGACATAGGATCATCACCTTGTTGCTAGGAGTAAAAGGAAATTTCTTCAATGCTTGAATAATTTTACTTGGAAAAGTCTTTGAAAATTAAGCTTCCTTAAAATAACATTGTGTTACCAAGAGCTCAACATTTCTTGAGTAGGATGTGAATTTTATATTCAAAACTTTGGCTTTTTATTTGATTTAGTTTATATTTGAGGGAAAAGAGTGTTAATCCTAACCTGTTACTGAGAGGGGGGGTGAATCAGTAAATTCAATTTCTATTCCTCTTTCAAGCAAACATATATTCTTGTTAATATAGAAATTAAAAGAATACTGTAACACCCATAAACATAATTTAAATGCACAAGTCAACACATTATTTATACGTGGAAACCCTCGGTTAGAAGGAAAAAACCACAGTGGGACAGAACCCACAAACTCCACTATTGTAGTAATAAAGCTGCCCTGTTAGAGGCTTACAAAGCACTGGTAAGAGTGCTACCCGGTTAAGGGATTTGATAGAAGACCTATTAGGATCTTGACCCTATTAGGAGTCGCCTTGTAAGAGGACTTAGAACACCAATAAAGATGTTACCTGGTAAAGGGATTTATGCAAAGAACCTGTAAGGGTTCACCCTGATTGAGGGATTTAAATATGGTTCACAACTTAAAGAAATGATCTTATGATGAAACTATCTGCCGAATCAAATCATACCTGTTTACCCTTTCCTCTGCTTGGCTGTTGAATCTTTCTCTCCCTTTCACCTCTCGTGACTATGATTCCTCTTAGAAGATTCTTCTCTCCTGCTCTCCTTCGCTCTATGCTCTTGATATTCAACAACACAACTTTCATGTCCTTTGACCTGTATTTATAAGAAATTATCTTATTAAAAATACATCTCATAGTTTCGCCAAGCTATAAACTCTCCCATAAATCATACATGCAAAATAGCTTGCAAACTGATCCCGAGTTTACCTCGAAATGCTCACAGAAAAAAGAAAGCTAACTTTCAGTTCCACTGAAAAAGCTAACTCCAGTTTAACTGAAAAACTCTGCATAATTTGGTTCGGATTATCATGCACTTAACTGGTGCAGAGCTTGTATCCAGTTAGTCATATGTTCCCTGTGCGTGTGTCAAGACCGGTTGGAAAAACATGGACTGGTATAAGCGTGATCGGTTAAAGTACACAACTTTCTTGCTTAGTCTACCGGTTCACAATTATGAGTACTGGTGTGATGTACCGATATTCTGGTGGGATTGATGTTTGCCAATTACTTTACCAATGACAACTAAGTTTATGTCAACAATCTTCCCCTTTGGCATTGGTGGCAAAACATATCAATACGTCACCTATAGACTTCCCCTGTAGATCTGCTCATCTACTTGTAGCATGTATCTGACACACTGTCTCTGCACTTCTGTAGACTTCTTTATTCTTTGCACTTCCATCTTCCTCATCTTCCCCTTTTTGTCTCCAAGGGACAAAGGTTTGTTACTCTTTACATATTACAATTGTAACTTATTGAAGATGTCTTTGTAGATCTTCCTTGCAGATTCTAGAAAAGGTTTCCAGATACTTGTTATATGATCCAAATTTTTCTTTGCAGATTGCCAATGAGACAATGAGATTTTCCATGTCTTCCACTGTCTTATAATCAAGTTCCTTCAGAAGTTTGTCTATATCAGTTGCTGTTGTTTGCATTATATCAAAAGTTGGTGCTATGAACAACTGAAATCCAACAAGATCGTGGATTCTTTTTGTATTTTCTTCTAATGCCTTCCTTAAGGTGAGAGCAAGTCTTGTCAGCTCCCGACTTTACTCAGTTGCAAAAGAGCTTTTAGCATCAAATTTCAATGTTAAAACCTTTATCTCTTCTGTTGTCTTGTTCGTTCTCTCAGTTATATCTTTTACAAAATCTTCAAAATTAAAAGTCCTTGTAATCAACATTCCAACTTCCTGTATCTGTTTTTGTAGCTCTCCGGTTCTTGTAGATACAGTAACTTTCAGTTCTTCAACCTATGTGTGAAGAATATCTATTCTCTTCTTCTCATAGTGATCAATTGCAATTGTTTTTTGGTCAGTGACATCTTCCCCAATTGCTTGCGCTAGTACCTCCAATTGATCAATTACCAGTTCATCTTCATCTATATCTGTATTAGGTACAAAATTGTACAAGATATTCTTTACACTAGAGAGAACCATATCCTGTTTTCTCTTAGTGAACTCCTTTAGTTGCCTTGTTGACATTTTGCTTATGTCAACAACTGTTTCACTAACTTTGCTTTTCTTTGATTCAGAATCTGTTGCAAATGTTAGCTTTCTCTTTGATGAAGATGTACTTGGAACATCTATTGATTCCTTCTGCCTTGTTTCCTGTTTTGGTTCTTCTTCTGCAGGTTTCTCTTGTTTGTCTGTAACAAGCAACTCTTGTTCTTGAGGTATTCCTTGTTGCAGAGTCTCCTCTTGTCTTACCTCTTCTTCTAGATGTACTCCTTGATGGACTTGCTCTTCCAAAGGTTGCTTGGTTTGTTGTTGCTCCTCCGCAACCTGTTGATCATTTGAAACAGCTTCTACTTTATCTGTTTCTTTTTCTATAGTCATCTTTGTCGATGACTCTCCCTGTTCTTGTTCTTTTGGTTGAACTTGTTCTCCGAGATTAACCCGTTCACTGGCTGTGAACTGTTCAGGTGTAACCTCCTTCTCACCAGTTGTTGCGTGTTCACCAATTGTGAACTGTACCGGTGGTACCAACTCCTTTTCAAGTTCATCTTGTGAGATGTCCTGTGGACCTGTAGACTTAAGAATGTTGAAGTCATTTTTTTGCCAAAAATCAAGAGAATCTTCATACACATCTTTTTCCTGTCCATTAATGATCTTGGCAACCCTATTCTTTGTGTCCAAATTGAGTGACATAGCTTCCATCAAAATTTTTATTGTCTCATCATTGAGACCTGGTCTTACGTGTGTCAAAGTTTCCCTTATCATCTTATTGTTTAGGGCTAGACCGGTTCTCCATTTGGCCATTAGCCTTTGATTCAATTCTTGTGGAAAGTGAGGCCTATAGTCTCTAGGACTCCTGTTGAAATCTAAAAAGGCTTCTAACAGAGCAATCTCAATTTTCTCCTTATCCTCTTCTACTAGAACACTAAACCATTTTGCAGCATTTGACACTTCACCGAAATCTATGATTTCATCAACTATATTATCTACAGTTAAAGTTCGAGCTTTACCTTTAACTAGGGAAGCAAGTAGGGTTGATGGAGTTAGATCACCACCTGTGTCTCTAGTGATATCCACGATGACCAGTTCACTTGCAGACTTTGCTTTGACCGGTGTCTCATCTCCCAGTATGCCCTTTCTCTTTCCAGTGTCAATTACTGGTGGCTCTGTGGTCTTTTGGCATTCTGCTTCAGCTTGATGTTGTTGCTTCAGAACATTCATCCATGTAGCAACCCCTTCATCGTGAACTTTATCCACTTCACGAATCAAGACCTGACCAATTCTCTTTCTTATATGGAAACTCTGTTCGTACAGGTCAGCTTGATTGGTTGCCTCTTCCAGGCTAAGGTGATTCTGTACTTCTAGCAGAGCCCTTATCCTCAGTTCCCTTTCCTTATTTGAGGAAGATTTCCATCTACCTTCAATTATTCCTACTAGATCTTTAGGTATAGTATGATGAAGTATAACAAGTGTTAAGTTAAACTTGTGAAGAACGAAAACTATAGCTTCTTCAAGCTTTCTCTTATCTTCCTCATCACTAAGCTCATATCTTCTTTTGACTCCACCCAATCCACCCGTTTCCTTTATTCCTTCAACCACCTCATCTATGGTTGGTTTCCTTCCTCTAGGTGCATCCTCTTTTACCGGTTTCCCGGTCTTTCTCTTTCTGTGAAGAGTAGTGGTTTCTTCAATTTCTGTTTCTTCCATTTCCTCACCTTATGCACTGGACGCTTGCTGATTCTTCTTTCTTTGAACCTTTGGTTATTTAGCTGCTGGCTTCTTCTTCCTAGGAGTGGGAGTTCTTTTAACATAAACCTTCTTCGGTGCCTTAGCCGATGCCTTTTTCTACAAATTTGATTGAATCTCTTCATAGGTGCCAAACCGATATGCCGAGAAATCTAAGTCTCTTTCTTGTAGTACATCAGCATATGCCTTTGCAATCTTAGAAGTAATCTCATAACCGAGCTCCGATGCATACTCGGACCTTGGCTCCACAACCTCAATAATACAATGATCAGTGCTCACCATAAAACACATCTCTTCCTTGTATTGTTCAACAATGGTAGAGGGAATTCTTTCCCTGTTGTGCATTCTTAGCTGAAAGGCTTCAAAATAATTTGTCATTACCTTATTAAACCGGTTCCCCAAGTTATTTGCTAACTTGCCTATTTGAACCATTACCGGTTTATCTTCTAGCCATGTTACCTTGCCTATGCTTGGAAAGAAGTTTTGGTAATAGAAGAACAAACATACCAGCAATGTCCTATACTTTAGAAACTTCTTCTTGACCAAGTCGAGCTTCTTTAGATTTTCAAAGATTTGGCTCCTCAGCAAAGCGCATATGTCATATCACGCATTGTCGTGCATAATCCTGTGCGCAACATGTATCGCACCTCCCGGTATGCTATTCAGGTTACTCGACTGATATACTTTGTAGCCGATAACCACAGAAGCAAACTGAGCGCCATCATCTTCAATATCGTTCACAATCATCATCTGATTGTCATACCTTGACTTCGTCAGCCGTGTGACTTCTGCATTAGCTATTGTCCTTAGGGTTAGAGCTTCCCCTACGGCATTATAACTAGTCACCTTGCATCGGTCTTCTTTCGTGATCGGTGTGACCGCGCCTTTCGCAAGCCGCATCCCTGGGTCATGAACCCTGCTTAGAACTAGTCTAATCCAATCCAGTCGAAACACGGTTGGATATTTTACTCCGTTGATCAAACCCGATGATTCGAGCTTCGCGTATTTTGATTGAAGCTTCCCATCTTCACAAAGTGAGGTATTCACTCTGAATGAATGTTTCGCCTAGTTCCTCCTATTTGTTGTGGATGAAAGCCGTTACATCCTCAGTCAGTAGTACACCTTCAGGGATGGACGATAGAGCTCCCGCCATATCATTCTCTCTGTTTTGAACTGTCATGATGTTGTAAATTGGTCTATCCAGTTGATTTGTACTTATTAGGCTCCCCAGAGAAGATGAAGATGCCATGATACTAGACCGGTATTAGCAGAAAGTTCTTGATAAGATTTACGGAATTCTCTAACCAAAGAATGTAAATCACAGCAAGAAAAGATTACTCAAGCTTATGAAAACAATAGTCACAAATCGCAATGTAGAGTGAAATGAGTAATCGACTTTCCCATTTTATAGACTTAGGTCGTAACGGTAATTAGCAAACGATAACATTTGTTAACGGTTACTGTATTAATTACCCTTACCTAACCTTTCTTCCGACAACTGGCTCGCAGACTTGTTATCTGTTCACATATCCTCAGTTGCAATATCCACCTTGCTACGTCAACAACACTTTACCTGTTCGGTTCACATGTTAGACCAGTGACTCCTTCCCAATTCCACTCCTTGATTGAGTGAGATCACAACTCACCAGTTTCTCCAGGAATAGTAGCCTTGCTACCTGTTTCTCTTAAGCCCTTAGGCTTAATTTGCTGAAGAGATATCACCATCAGTAGATGATGACCTTACCTCAGATTTCTCCTCAGCGGAGCTCTTTGTCCCCTTTACTGGCCAAGTCTTCTTTACTTCCCTGTTGGTCTCTTTACTCACGTTATCCTTCTGGTTGGGGGACAAGTTCTTCTTGACCGGTTTGGCCGGTCCTTTGCCTTTGTTCATCGGCCGGTTCCTCCATTTCTTGGCCAGATGCCCAATCTTGTTACAGTTGTAACAAGCCATTCTAGTTCCTCTCCATGGATTGACTCTTCTTTCCCTGTCCATGGGTGAGTGACAATCAAAGTTCCTATGCCCTGATGGTCCACAGGTGCATAGTTGGATGTGCTCTGGTTTACATTCCTATTATGGAATACCAGTCTCGGTGGGGATTTGAATGCCATTGTTTTGGACTTGCATTCTTGAGCTTTGTGTTCAAACTTATTGCATGCATAGCAATAATCCATGAAGCTTCCCCTGCTTCCACTGGACACACTATTGGAGCATGGTCTACATTCAAAGGTCTTGTGACCATACTTGTAACAGTTGCTGCAGTAGCTGTTAGAAGTAAATGGTTTCATTGGTGCATTTCTGTAGTCATTTGTTTTATGACCTTGTTTGCCACAATGTTTGCAAGTGGGTTTGAATGTCTTTTTACCTTTGTCTTCTATCGGTTTCTTCTTTTCCTTCCTGCCTTGCTTGTCTCCAGAGGACTCACCGGTTTCATTGATGCTTTGTCCGATGTACCCAAGTCCTGTGGGATCCTTGTGCTTTCTTTGAGCCCTTAGTTGCTTATCAAGCTTCTCAGAACTTTCATTGTACCTTCTAAGTTTCTCATTCCTCTCTTCAAGAGTTTTCAGCTGTTCCTTTAATTAATCCAATTCAACAACCATCTTTTTGCATGCTTCATCTTTGTCATGCAAATGCTCATGCATGATTGCATTCTCCTGATTTATGCCTTGCATGTCTGCATGCAGTTGCAATATGAGAGCTTCACTCTCTCTTAGTGCATCTAAAACCAGATTTCTTGCTCTTTCAGCACTTAACTGTGCTTCTATGGCACTGGTCTTCTCATCATCAACTTTTATTTTGGCTTCGATGAGTTCAATCATCCTCAGAGTATGACTTTCCTGCTCCCTTTTCAGATTGGAGATTTGATCGGTCAAATTCTGATTTTTCTCCATGAGATCAGAAACCGCCTCTTTTGCTTCATCAGATCCACTCTGCCCATAGAATTCCTCAATGGTTTCATGACTCTCATTAAGTTGCAAAGCCAACTCTTTCCTCTTTGCAAGAGACCTCCTTAGTCTATTCTCAAGAGAGGCTATCATGTCATTGGCTTCTTCAAACTGCGTTTGATACCTATAACCCTCCATGATATTTTCTCAAGCAGTTAAGCTTTCTATCTTTGAGAACCTAAGCTCAGATACCAATTGTTAATCCTAACTGGTTATTGAGAGGGGAGGTGAATCAGTAAATTCAATTTCTATTCCTTTTTTAAGCAAACAAATATTCTTGTTAATACAGAAATTAAAAGAATACTATAACACCCATAAACAAAAATTAAATGCACAGGTCAACACAACATTTATACGTGGAAGCCCTCGGTTAGAAGGAAAAAACCATGGTGGGATAGAATGCACAAACTCCACTATTGCAGTAATAAAACTGCCCTGTTAGAGGATTACAAAGCACTGGTAAGAGTGCTACCCGGTTAAGGGTGTTAGGATCTTGACCCTGTTAGGAGTCGCCTTGTAAGAGGACTTAGATCACCAATAAAGATGTTACCCTGTAAAGGGATTTATACAAAAAACATGTAAGGGTTCACCCTGATTGAGGGATTTAAATATGCTTAACAACTTCGAGCAATGATCTTATGATGACACTATCTGTCGAATGAGATCATACCTATTTACCCCATAGTTACAAGACTTGGACTCGCCTTAGACTCGGCAAGCTAGATTCGGGCTCGGACTCAGACTTGACGCCCGGACTCAGACTTGACGCCCGGACTCGGCAAATTGAAAAACCTAAGAAATTCAAATATTTTTAAGGATTTAAAACCTTTTTCATGCATCATTCAGTCAATTAACATCAAAGACACTATAATTGAGATAAATAGAAGCTACTTTGCACACAAACAAGTTTACATTGATCACATAAGTATAAATGCAAATTTCTGAAGGAAATAAGTTAACTGTTAAACTAGTTACTAAATAACACATTAGAAATCTGAAATATAAATAGTGTCACTGTCAAAAGTCTACAATATTCATGGAATATGAAATCCATGGAATGAAAAGTTCAAAACATATATCAAAATAAAAGCTAGAGCCTAGAAGACTAAGGCCCTATGTCTTCCTACGTGTACGCCTAAGATAGGTCATGGAATATTTTGCAGCCATCTTCTGTCTCTGTGTCTGAGGCTCAACCTCAGTGGCATCCTCATCATCCTCATCCTCCTCATAATCATCATCATCCTCAGACCCCTAACTCTCAGCCTGAGGATCCTCCACTGGATCTCCTCGCACTCTAGCCAATCGATTTGCTAATCTATTTTCTAAAACTCCTATATTCTTCTCCCAAGCCTTTTTCCTCTCTTCTAAGTCTTTGCAAATGATGGAATGACCTTTTTAGGTCTTAGAATCATTAGAAAATCCTTGTTCAAGCTTCAATTTGCCCTCGAAAAGCTAGGACAGTTTGTGGGAGATAACATTGTTGAAGGCATGTTGAATCCTGAAATTTGCCTAAGTCTGAAATTTGTTGAAAACCCCCAAAATCTAGAATCTGCATTTTAACTCCTATGAAGTTGAAACCTATCTCAAACATCCTGAAAGTATTTATACAAATATAACTTAAAGTATAAGAAAGAAATAAATGTCACTTATACTTTAATGTTATATTTGTATAAATCCTCCTACCCCGGAGTTGAAAAAATGACTAGGTATGACAACATGTTACCAAGAAAAATCTTAAAAACAATTAAATTTTTTTTTTTTTTGCTTTTTGGACGTGGCTAGATGTGTCCGAGTCCAAGCCACAGGACTCGGCGAGGACTCGGTTGAGTTAGCTTGTCGGGTCACTTTGCCTCGACAAGCTTGGCTTGGCTCGGGACTCGTCGAGTCCTGTAACTATGGTTTACCCTTTCCTCTGCTTGGCTATTGAATCTTTCTCTCCCTTTCACCTCCCGTGACTGTGATTCCTCTCAGAAGATTTTGCTCTCCTGCTCTCCTTCGCTCTATGCTCTTGATATTCAACAACACAACTTTCATGTCCTGTTACCTGTATTTATAAGAAATTATCTTATTAAAAATACATCTCATAGGTTCGCCAAGCTGTAAACTCTCCCATAAATCATGCATGCAAAAAAGCTTGCAAACTGAGCCTGAGTTTACCTCGAAATGCTCGTAGAAAAAACAAAGCTAACTTTTAGTTCCACTAAAAAAGCTAACTCCAGTTTAACTGAAAAACACTCCGCATAATCCAGTTCGGATTATCATGCACTTAACTAGTGTAGATCTTGTATCTGGTTAGTCATGTGTTCCGTGCGCATGTGTCAAGACCGGTTGGAAAAACCTGGACCGATATAAGCATGACCGGTTAAAGTACACAACTTTCTTGCTTAGTCTACCGGTTCACAATTATGAGTACCGGTGGGATGTACCGGTACTCCGGTGGGATTGATGTTTGCCAATTACTTTACCAATGACAACTAAGTTTTTGTCAACAAAGAGTATTAATTTAATTTTATATTCTTTTTCTTTGGTGTGAAGCCACATAATGAAGGCTACCTGAGTAGGCAAAGATACACCATTTTTATTGACTTGAAGTATGTAGAAACATCAATTAACTTAATGGTTAACCATCAGTTCATTAATAATGTTTAATTTGTATAAGAATGGTGAACTTCATTATCATACATAGTGACTCACAAATCATGTATTTAATGTATTTGATTGTGGAACTCATCACAATACTTGCAGCTATGATGTGTTGTCCCTTTTCTTAAAACTTTCGTCAAGCACACATGGACAAGAAAATATTGTATAGAAAAGATACCCCATTATAGATCAATTTCTGAAAATCAAGGCAATATATCACTTATATATGAATATTGTTTGATTGGAATGCCTTTAGTAACAGGCACGATGACCTTTGATCATTTCCTCCAATAAGTTTTTTCTCTACTGCGAAAACTTCAAACTTTACCTTTAAACTCTGAACACTCTTGGTAATCCATATCGACCTCATTAATATGACTTATTTCATTTCATACAATGATGACATGTCACTTTTGGCCAAGTGGCTTGGTCACAATCCCACACAAATGGCTTTTGGCAACTTGCCATCGGCTTACTCCCAAAACTTTCAAAAACTTGTGATATCCCAAGCAACAAAAATTATGACTGGTCACATTAGCCTACTTGTAGTTGTGACAAGTGACACTCTAATGATGTCGTAGAGTATCTATGTAGCTATTAATATCACAATTTAAAACCTTAGACTTGGCAATTACTAGACTGACCCAATGAATTTGTAACATGGGACTCAACAAAATCTTGGGGGAAAACATGAAAAATTTATGGAATGTTAAAAAATACTCTTTAAAAATGTGCATATTACTTAATTAATGGAAATTGTGCCCTAGCCATCATCGTACATTGGGTTTGATAGTCATCACAAAAAGAACTTATGAAAAGAAAAATTGTGGCACTTTCTAAACTGCGATTTTCGATGATAGGCAATTTTTGGCATGCTTTTCTGAAAAAAATACCACATTTCTTTTCTAAAAACTAAGTGCTAATTTTTTGGTGTGATTAAAGTTTTAAATTGTGATTGATAAATCTACCCCTTTCTCACTCTTTTGTAAAACCTTATGGCAAATTCATGAATGCATTAGTTGAATCCAATGAATAACATGGTATGTCAAGATGTAATGTCCCCATTTTTGGATTCTCTTGTAGTGCAGTAGGAGCTGAGTTTTTGAGTTTGTGTCAACTTGATGAAAGGACTATTTCAATGTTGTTGCTAGTGAGCTCAAATGGTATATTGGAGTTGTATGATACTTTCTGGAGGCATTGGCTTCTATCAAAAATATATTAAAGATGTTCATACTTATGAATAATGTTGAGTTGATTCTTATACAATTTGTCCATTCTTACTATTTTTAGTAAGTGCCAATCTGGACCATAGTTATGAGACTTAAACTTGATGCAAATTTGGTGAGGGTGACTCGACTCAGGACTTGGTGAAAAAACTTGGTGCTGAATCTGCAAACTGGAAAACCCAAGAAATTTAGAGATTTTTAGGGATTTAAAACTTGTTTCATGCACCCTTTATTAAATAAACCTTAGAGACACAATAACATCATCAAATAGAAGCTAATTTGATCACATACACATGTATACATTAATCATAGAAGTATATACACAAATTATAGCTTAAGGAAACTACGCAGTTAGATATACGAATATTGTCAAATGCATACAAAACTCATGGAATATGGAATCCATGACATCAAATGTTCCAAACAAATATCAAAGCAAAAACTACAAGTTTATGGCTCAGTTGCTCAAAGGAGCCTGCATCTTTCCTATGAAGGCGTCTAAGGAAGGTCTTGGATGATGTAGTAGCCATAATATTTTTTAAGCTATGAATATGTGGAGATTTGCAACAAGGGATATGTATCGTGTAGATTTTTATGATAATGATTAATTATTGGACTATTACTTTCTTATACTTATAGTTTGATGGGGGTTCGAGGGCAACAACAAAATGTAGTTGAGGGTAGCACCCCTCGTGGAGGTCAGAGGGTGAGAGAGAGAGGGGTAAAGAGATAGGTATAGATCTTGGGGGAGAGAGGAGAGCCTGAGATAGAGAGAGCTAGAGCGACGAGATAGAGGAAGAGTGATAGGTGTAGAGTGCAAGACATATAAAGTGAGTGAGAGAGCAAGAGAATGCTGATTTCGGAAATTTAACTAAGACTAAAAATTTATAAGGTCCTCTTAAACCTAGAATTTGCCTTGTAACTCCTAGAGATTTGAAACCACTCTCAAACATTCTGCCAATATTTACATAAAATATAACTTAAATTATAAGAAAGGAAAAAGACATATTGAAATGTGTCTTATACTTAAATGTTATATTTCATGTGTATATTCTACTAAAAACAATCATGCTTACTTGAAGATAAAGATGAGGAGTTAAGTGTTATATTTCATGTATGTTCAAGGATCATAAACCAAAAACGCATTAAAATTTTGAGACTTATAACTGAGTCTGGCTGAGTCTGAGCATTGGGTGTCGCTCAGACACGTTGAGCCCGGTGATTCTTCGAGGCTTAGTGAGTCTTTCCTAGGCTCGCTGAGTCTCGTCGAGGGTCACTTGGCTCGTTACATGCTGAGACTCAAAACTCTAGTTTGGACATTCACTTGGTGCATTGGTAGTATTACTCATAGTTACAAGACTCAGACTCACCTCGGACTCGACAAGCTACATTCGGGCTCGGACTTAGACTCGGTGCCCGGACTCGGCAAGGACTCGACAAATTGAAAAACCCAAGAAATTCAAAGATTTTTAAGGATTTAAAACTTTTTTCATACATCATTTAGTCAATTAACATCAAAGACACAATAATTGAGATAAATAGAAGCTACTTTGCACACATAAACAAGTTTACATTGATCACATAAGTATAAATGCGAATTTCTAAAGGAAATAAGTTAACTGTTAAACTAGTTACTAAATAACACATTAGAAATCTGAAATATAAATAGTGTCACTGTCAAAAATCTACAGTATTCATGGAATGAAAAGTTCAAAACAAATATCAAAATAAAAGCTAGAGCCTAGAAGACTAAGGCCCTATGTCTTCCTACGTGTACGCCTAAGATAGGTCATGGAATATTTTGCAGCCATCTTTTGTCACTGTGTCTGAGGCTCAACCTCAGTGACATCCTCATCATCCTCATCCTCCTCATAATCATCATCCTCAGACCCCTCAGGGTCCTCCACTGGGTCTCCTCATGCTCTAGCCAATCGATTTGTTAATCTATTTTCTAAAACCCCTATATTCTTCTCCCAAGCCTTTTTCCTCTCTTCTAAGTCTTTGCAAATGATGGAACGACCTTTTTAGGTCTTAGAATCATTAGAAAATCCTTGTTCCGACTTCAGTTTGGCCTCGAAAAGTCAGGACAGGTTGTGGGAGATAACACTGTTGAAGGCATGCTGAATCATGAAATTTGGCTAAGTCTGAAATTTTTTGAAAACCCCCAAAATCTAGAATCTGCATTTTAACTCCTATGAAGTTGAAACCTATCTCAAACATCCTGACAGTAATTATACAAATATAACTTAAAGTATAAGAAAGAAATAAATGTCACTTATACTTAAATGTTATATTTCTATAAATCCTCCTGCCCGGGAGCTGAAAAAATGACCAGGTATGATAACATGTTACCAAGAAAAATCTTTAAAACAATTAAATTTTTTTTCTTTTTTTCTTTTTGGACATGGTTGGACGTGTCCAAGTCCAAGCCACGGGACTCTGCGAGTCCTAGAGGACTCGACGAGGACTCGGCCAAGTTAGCTTGCCGGGTAACTTTGCCTCGGCAAGCCTGGCTCGGCTCGGGACTCGCCGAGTCCTGTAACTATGGTATTACTATCTTGGAATAGTTGGTGATTGCTTTAATTGAAGTTATCTTGACAACTTATGGTGTTTAGAAATTTTAATTAAAATATCTTTAAAATAGTAAAGTTAAATTACATATTTATCTTATCATTATTTAATTTAATAAAGTGACTTTTTTGGTGCCTAGGGAGTTATAACATTTTAAATTATCAAATAAATTGCTTTCTTGAGGTGGAAGCCAACTTAGGGAGACATGAGGAGTTGATAAAGTTAAATTAGAAGATTGCAAAACTGTAATTGGGGTGTTGGATTTGGAGCAAATAAAAAGGCCTTTTGGAGACCATTTTAGTATGTTGAAGATTATTATTGTTCTTGAGGATGGAAACCCTCTTGGAAAAGATTAGCTTTGGTGGTGGAAGATCTACTCTGGCTAATCTTTGGTGAAGTCACACATATTTCGCAGTTGGGTTCAACAATCAAGTTTTGGATATTTGTGTTGTCTCGTTCTAAGACAAATTTGCAAAATTTGAAGGTTTGATTAGTTTGAAGTTTGCATAAGGTAAAATTTCTGAGTTGGAGGGAAGTGGGCACTATTGATTTTTTTCCAATCTCTAAGATAATGTGGTCGATTCGCGTGTTTGGCTGAAATGATACTTTATGGATGTGATTATATTAATTTAAGGAATAGCATGTCATGGCAATATCTTCAGATCCCAACTTTTTGGGAAAGAGACAAAGAAATAAGTTATTGTGGGAGAGTTTCCTTTGCTGTGCGTGTAAGTCCACAAATAGACAAAGTGGAAGTAAGGAAAAATAGAAGAAAAGACAAGTTCTTGAAACCTTGTGCTGCAAATGCTTGTTAGTTTTAGGTGATATAGCATCCCCAATCCTTCCTAAGGAGATTCGAGGTAGATAATGAACGAAAGATTTTAATGATGACCACAAAACTAAACAACCTAGGGGATTTAGAAAAACATCCTTACTTTATTTTCATGCTCTTTTCCATGTTGGACCTCCAATTATTAATTTTGACAAGGAAGTTGGTTGTCTAGTTAATCTTTTCAACCTTCAAGACCTTGTCGTACTGAGTATGGATATCCTCAAAAGTTGTGCATTCTATTATGAAGTGCCATTCTATTTCTGTTGTGCCCTTATTGCAGAATCTGCGGGCTCTTTCTTCCCTAGTTTCCTTGGGTATCTTCCACTTATTAGTCTCACACTTAACATGATGTGATCTCGTCCTCAATTGTGCAACTAACAATGTCACTTGCACTCTTTAATAGCAACCCCTAAATATGTTTTTTTACCATGGTATTTTGTTGGGTTAAACTCTTTGATGTAGTATGCTTAATTTACCCAATCTCTTTTGTCCACATGGAAGTTCTAAATTTCACTTTTTGTTTCTTGATTGTTGTTAGGACATTCTGGCAAGTTGATACCTCACTTGTTATCTAATTGTTGTTTTGCTTCATCCAATTTTTCTTCCTACAATCTAGAACCTCCTTCACAACCATTTTGGGCCAATGATAATTATCCATGTTTTCAACTTTTTTAAAATAACTTACTAGTCAAGTTATTGTTGATGCTACTAGTGGAAAAGTTTCTACTTCAGCCAAAAGAATTTCATATGGGATTGTGGTTTTAACTCTGAGATTTCTTGTGATTAGATGTTTCTAGATTCTTTCTAGCTGTCTCTAACTGTAGCTTGACATGTTGCTTCCCCATACTTTACAACTATACAAGACAAGCGGTGTGACTAGTAAGTCAGAAAGGATTTTCTTGGCTTTCCAATCCTAAAGTTCAGCTTTTCTGCACCTATTTTGAAGTATGAGGCCTTCCGACCTCCCTCTATCCTCTTTGTTCTACAAGTTTCCAAACTAAGCTTATAGTGGAAGTCAATCCCAAAAATTTTGTATTCTTTCACTATTTCTAATGGGCTGCCTTAAAAAAGAAAAGTTTTCTGCTTATTTTATCTATTTAATGAGAAAATCATGATTTTGGTCTTGTTGATGTTCACTTGCATCCCAACCTCCTGACAAAAGTGTTTGAGGCCTTCCAATTTTCTCTCAACCCATGAGCTATTTTTGAGATTAAGATAAGATCACCAACATATAAAAGTGGCTTCACCACATAATTCGCCAATTGGATTCCTTCCCCATCTGTCTTGCTTAACCATGCTTCCAGCTTACCAATGTATATACCAAATAGCGTGGGAGATAGGGGACATCTCCACTTGACCCCAATGTCTCTATCAAAGCACTCAAACATACCTTCACTTGTTCTAATTTTTGCTCCAACCTTCTCGTAAAGCCTATGTACAATTGCTCTATATACATTCGGGATGTTGTTCCACAGTTTGTCTCTAAGTATTGTGTCAAAAGCATTCCTAAGCTCAACAAAACAACAATAAGTTTCCTCATCTTGATCGTTGCAATTTTTTTCAATCATGTGCCTAAGGGCGATGCAATGATCAATGTGGAGTGTTTTAGCCTAAAGCCTACTTGCCCTTTTGTGTAATGTCCCCGTTTTTAGACTCTTGGGATTAGCTTGGTTTGGCGACCCTCACAGGCTAATTAGGCGATCAGAGGGGGTCAGATGGTGGAGCCAGCGTTGGGATTCTATTCTAGAGGTTCAAATTATCAGGTGTGCTCTTCGTTCGGATCATTTTGGTCAACTTACTATTTTTAGTAAGTGGTATTTTGGGTATGGCCAGGATTAGCAGGGTGTCTGCTCGGAGTGTCAGATATCTCAGGATCGAGTTTCAGATAATCTCTAGTTTGTGAGACTTACTATTTTTAGTAAGTCTATTTTTAGCAATTGGCTATTTTTGGTAGTGGGTTATTTCCGGCAGGGCAGTTTGCGTTTGAGGCTCTGGTGTCGGAAATAAGTTTGTTTCAGTTGGTAGGATTCAGAGGCTTTTGGTTTTTAAAGTTATCGTTATTAAATTAAATTATTTTAATTTAATAACTTTAATACTTTATAACTTTAATGTTATAAAGTGAAGAGGTCATTTAAAAGCCTTTTTAATGAAAAAAGTGAAATTGTGCTTTTTCCGAAAAAGCTATATATTCTACCCGAAAAAAGCACTTTGATGATTCATTGTTGATTTGATAAAATTTATAAAGTCTCTTGGCTGTGAGAAACCGGCTAGGGTTTTGAGGACTGATTCCTCTTCTGGCAATTTGAGCCATCACAGATTGGTGGTGAAATTGCAGCTGCTGATTCTGAATTAAATCTAGTGGTGATGTATACTGGGTTTATGAGAAGTTTGTTCTGCAGGCAAATTAATTTATTCATTCTGGGGTTTGATTTGTCTTCCTGTTGGAGTTCTGAAATTGTTTGGAGGAGTTTTGTGTTTCTTCATTTGGTAATTGTATTTGAATTTGCTGAGGTTGTTTTCATTGGGAAATCTGCTATTAATTAATTGCCGATGCTGCAATTAAGAAATTGGTGTTCGGGTTTTTTGGTGAAGTTGTTTCTATAGGCGAATCATTTGTTCTTAAGGATTCTGAATTGTTTCATGGCTGAGGTTTAATAATTGATTGAGAGATTGGTAGAGATCTTCTTGCGGATGCTGAATTAATTATATTGAGATTGAATTCATTAAAATCTGGAAACCAACAATTGCTCCTGACTGCGAATTTGATAGGGAGATGTTTATTGATTGTTGTGGCTGAGAACAGCAAGGCCGTATAGATTTGATAGTATTTTTAATGCTGTGCGAATTAAGGAGTTGTGTTTAATTGAAGGAGGCTGCGTTAATTTATATTGCATTATTCAGCAGTGTAAGGGGCATTCAGAGATTGTATTCTTCTTTGGTAAATGCGAGCATCTATCCAAGGCTGCGTGTATTATTTGAAGTTTGAATATTTACTTCCAGCAACCTGTGTGCCTCCTGTAGTTGACGTCACCAGCTAGGAGACTACTTGTGTTGTTTGGCAAACATTAAAGGTGCCATTAAAATTTATCTTTGCTTGTTATTTCTTGATATGTTAAATCAGTTGTGAGCTTTGGTAAATTAATTGCTGTTAATGTTTAATAAATCTGGAAAATTGTCATAATTATGATTAAAAATACAAAACAAATTGTTTTTAATTTGGAAAAAAGCTAGTTTGTTATTGAGAGCCAGCTGGGCTGATCATAGTGGTATCAGAGCTTTTTTTTCCTGCCATCCTGTGGGGTCTGGAATCATTTTTATTCAGAAGTTTTTAAAAGTGATCAGCACTTCTATTTTCTCTAGCTATGGATAAATACCGGGGATCCAGTTCCGGAAGTCGTCATAGCAGTAAGGGAAATAGACAGGAATTAAACGCTTTAGTAGAAAACGTGGAGAGACTTAGACTGCATCAACAGAGATTAGCAAAGAGTTTGTCGGATCCAGTTACAGTAGACAGGGCAGCGAGATATATGGTCTCTGCCTTTAGAAGGCCGACATCGAGTTTGCAGGGGAGAAGGCTGGAGTTTTCTCCGACAGTAGTCCATGATGCTGATGTTCCTACATCTAGTTCAGCACCCGCTATTCCCATCCGCAGTGGTGGTGATGAATTTATTGCACAGGAGCCAGTGGGTGTTACAGTGCCATTAGTTGACAACAGCGCTGATCATCACCAGGTTGAGGCTCCCAAAGCAGTCACTACGGATTGTACAGAGTTAGCTGATGTTGCAGTTATCATTGAGAGTTCAGACTCTTTCATGGAGGGAGTTATTATTGGAGATGTTTATGTCAGTTGTAGTAGTGTTGCTCCAGTTCAGGAGGCAGTTGCTTCCTCAGATAGGACCGAGGCATGTATGGAGTCTCCCAGTGGTGAGGTTGGTGATCTGGGCATTACAACGGGGTCAGTTGATGACAGTTCGTGCTCTAGCATTATTGGTGCACAACTTGACGTTGAGTCATGTGTGCAGAGACACATGTCTGCTGATGAGATTTCAACAGGAGATGTGGGAGCTGATATTATAGACACATCTGATGACACTTTTGAGGATGCTGTGAGTTGCATTGGAGATGACACCCCCTATGAGATGTTGGGTGATGACTGCGAGGAGCGTATGAGCTCTGATAGCTCAGAGATTTATGATAGCAGTTGCAGTGTGGGATCAGTACAGGAGACAGTGGTTTCTTCCTGTGTTGAGGATGTGTGCATGGATCTTTCTGGTGATGACACTCAGGATGGGAGTGTTGCAGTTGATTTGGGCGTCGTAGTTTCATGCCACAGTATAGTTGATTCACATGACGACATTGAGTCGTGTTTGCAACCAGAGTTAGTAGAGGAGATGCAGATAGATGATGAGGGCACTAGCATTGCAGATATCTCTGATGCTGAGAGCGAGGATGATGAGTGCTGTAGTGTTTCTAGCTTTCTATATCTGACTTTGGGTGTAGATTCAGTGTTGTCATTTGGTGGAGGTGGGTTCCAGGATTCTGTGTTACAGGGACCCACAAATGAGGACAGGGAAGCTTATGAGTGGCAGGAGTTTGTTTCAGCTAGGGCTTCCACTTCTAGAGAGGGGGTTACTTCGTCAGTGATTCACGTGGATGTATCTCAGGATCTGGACTATCAGATAGTTGCAGAGGACGTGGGAGTTGGAGATTGTGTTGAGTTAGATTCAGCGACAGCTTCTCCGGATTTAGATGAGGACGTGTCTGATGCCTATACTCAGTTTGTTGATGTGTACTCAGATGAAAGTACACATAGAGAGGGTGATCTTGAGGGGAGTTTGTTGGATACAGTTTCCTCTCATAGTGTAGAAAGTGCGTTTGAGGTTATTCATAAGAGGCCTGTTGTGCAGAGTCATCATGTGGCTAGCCAGTTGCGAGTTGATGAGAGAGATATTATTTCTACTCTCGAGCATTTTGATGCCGCTCTTCAGTTGTTGGTTGTTTATGGTTGGGGTGCTCCTATGATAGATGAATACAGCGGTGGTTACCTCTCATTGACAGAGATTCATTCGTTGCGTGAGGCTGTCAAGATTTTGAGACAGAATTACTTACAGATGGTAGCTGACCGAGATCACCTAGTGGAGTGGGGGAGTACAGCTTATGAGGCACTGATGGATAGAGAGGAGGAGGTGAGTGAGATAACCCAGGAGCTCACAGCGACTACTGAGGTGTTAGAGGACACTTAGCGGGCTCTTCAGGAGTCACAGATCCAGTTGGAGGAGGTGACCATGGAGTTGGAGCATTTACGGTCTACACCAGCCCCAGACCCAGTTCGATTGTACATTGAGGTGGTTGGTGGTGAGTTCTTTTCTACGGTTGATGATGAGGAACATGATGTTGTGGCTAACACATCTGTTCAGGAGATGGGAGCACTTGGTACGG
This sequence comes from Chamaecyparis obtusa, assembly GCA_027943335.1. Taxonomy (NCBI): domain Eukaryota; kingdom Viridiplantae; phylum Streptophyta; class Pinopsida; order Cupressales; family Cupressaceae; genus Chamaecyparis; species Chamaecyparis obtusa. Next base: position 304,373 of record BSBK01004908.1, on the reverse strand, counting down.
TTGAGATAGGAATACTAGTGGAGTCGAGCTCTCAGGTTGATTTGCTTCCCTTAGCTGGGAGTGAATCCATTTCATCATCTCACATAGCTGATAGCATGGGACAGTTGGTTGTGCCACATTTTCAGAGGGATCAGCTGTGGATTGCGGGGGACCATGTTGACGCTTCCACGTATAATTTCTACTGCACCGAGTCTTTTATGGAGTATTTACTTGAGAGTGCAGATGTTCGACAAGATTCTTATAGAGTGTCTGAGGGTACTCTCATCCGAGGCTCTTATGCTATTCGGAGGTTGGCTGGGAAGATTGTGGAGACTCTTTCTACCATGCTTCCCCAAAGGGATTTCAAGGTTGGGTTTGTTTTGAGGATTGCTTAGGTACCTACCCAGCCTACAGTTATGCGGAGTCAGAGATTGGAGCCATCTCTTGATTCCCAGTTTGGGGATGATGAGCCATTGACAGAGATTGGGTCTTCTTACCGGCATTATACAGTGGGGTATGCTCATCATTTTTCGTTTGACCCACAGGTGGAAGATTTGATCTCACACGGGTAAACCGGCTTCAGTATCTTACCATCCATTATGGGATGGATTAGCACCATCATTTGCAGATGGATTTGGCAATTGCAAGTTAGATTACTTGCAGTATCCACACGCTCAAGACTATTTATCAGATGACAGAGTTGATAACAGTGTTTCAGGCACATTTGGTCATTGTTGTTTTCCCAGTGGAGTTGGGTGTGAGTACCGGATAGACAGGGACTCAGGTTTTGACAGAGTTGTTATTTCAGTTGGGTTAAGTTCCGCTGGGTTGTTGTCAGCATCAACATCTACAGTTGGTTTACAGATGTTTTCAGTGATGTCTATTTTGTTGATGGTGGTTCTTTCTTCACAGGAGTTTGGTGAGGATTGGAACATTACTTGTGACCATCCTTGGGATCCGGGTGGTTTATGATGTTGCTTGTTTTTCCTGATTGCTTGAGGACAAGCAATCTTCGGGAGGGAGGACTATAATGTCCCCGTTTTTAGACTCTTGGGATTAGCTTGGTTTGGCAACCCTCACAGGCTAATCAGGCGGTCAGAGGGGGTCAGATGGTGGAGCCAGCGTTGGGATTCTATTCTGGAGGTTCAGATTATCAGGTCCGCTCTTTGTTCGGATCATTTTGGTCAACTTACTATTTTTAGTAAGTTGTATTTTGGGTATGGCCAGGATTAGCAGGGTGTCTGCTCGGAGTGTTAGATATCTCAGGATCGAGTTTCAGATAATCTCCAGTTTGTGAGACTTACTATTTTTAGTAAGTCTATTTTTAGCAGTTGGCTATTTTTGGCAGTGGGTTATTTTCGGCAAGGCAGTTTGCGTTTGAGGCTTTGGTGTCGGAAATAAGTTTGTTTCAGTTGGCAGGATTCAGAGGCTTTTGGTTTTTAAAGTTATCGTTATTAAATTAAATTATTTTAATTTAATAACTTTAATACTTTATAACTTTAATGTTATAAAGTGAAGAGGTCATTTAAAAGCCTTTTTAATGAAAAAAGTGAAATTGTGCTTTTTCCGAAAAAGCTATATATTCTACCCGAAAAAAGCACTTTGATGATTCATTGTTGATTTGATAACATTTATAAAGTCTCTTGGCTGTGAGAAACCGGCTAGGGTTTTGAGGACTGATTCCTCTTCTGGCAATTTGAGCCATCACAGATTGGTGGTGAATTTTGCAGCTACTGATTCTGAATTAAATCCAGTGCTGATATATACTGGGTTTATGAGAAGTTTGTTCTGCAGGCAAATTAATTTATTCATTTTGTGGTTTGATTTGTCTTCCTGTTGGAGTTCTGAAATTGTTTGGAGGAGTTTTGTGTTTCTTCATTTGGTAATTGCATTCAAATTTGCTGAGGTTGTTTTCATTGGGAAATCTGCTGTTAATTAATTGCTGATGCTGCAATTAATAAATTGGTGTTCGGGTTTTTTGGTGAAGTTGTTTCTATAGGCGAATCATTTGTTCTTAAGGATTCTGAATTGTTTCATGGCTGAGGTTTAATAATTGATTGAGAGATTGGCAGAAATCTTGCAAATGCTGAATTAATTATATTGAGATTGAATTCATTAAAATCTGGAAACCAACAATTGCTCCTGGCTGCGAATTTGATAGGGAGACGTTTATTGACTGTTGTGGCTGAGAACAGCAGGGCCGTATAGATTTGATAGTATTTTTTATGTTGTACGAATTAAGGAGGAGCTGTGTTTAATTGAAGGAGGCTGTGTTAATTTATATTGCATTATTCAGCAATGTAAGAGGCATTCGGAGATTGTATTCTTCTTTGGTAAATGCGAGCATCTATCCAAGGCTGGATGTGTTATTTGAAGTCTGAATATTTACTTCCAGCAACGTGTGTGCCTCCTGTAGTTGACGTCACCAGCTGGGAGACTACTTGTGTTGTTTGGCAACCATTAAAGGTGCCATTAAAATTTATCTTTGCTTGTTATTTCTTGATATGTTAAATCAGTTGTGAGCTTTGGTAAATAATTGCTGTTAATGTTTTATAAATCTTGAAAATTGTCATAATTATGATTAAAAATACAAAACAAATTGTTCTTAATTTGGAAAAAAGCTAGTTTGTTATTGAGAGCCAGCTGGGCTCATCACAGTTTGCCATTTTACCCTCATTTTTTACCCAGTTGTTGATTCTTTGTTCTATCACTCTTCCGAAGAGCTTGTCCAGGGTAGGATGGACCATAACTATGCAATGGTTAGATGGGTTAGTGATATCACCATTTATAAATAGAGGGATGACCACACTGGTTGTCCACTCCTTTGGAAATCCTTCCTTATTGACATCATTGAAAGTTCTTTTTATGTGATGGACAATTGTCTCAATTCCCCATATTAAAAATTCAGCTTGTAACCCATCCATGTCCTGCGCTTTACCACTCACCAAATTTTTTATTCCTTGTTTCATATCATCTATCATGTAAAGTTTTATTGATGTGTTAACAATGGGTGGATAGTCTTTTTCGTGAACCCGCTCATAAAAGAGCCTAGCATATTCTAACTATTGGAAATCCGTAATACTGTTTTCTATCCTTTTTCTCTTTTGTTGGAGTTCCTTTAAAAAACCTTTTGGTTTGTGTTTTCCAAGAGAGATTAGTTCCTTCTTTCATTTGGATAATCTTTTTTTTATTGCACCAATCTTTCATAATTTTTCTTTTTTTCTTTGTCCATTCCTCTCGCCTTTAGCTATCTCTTGGCTTCCTTACATTCTTCACCATGTTAGTTTATTTCAGATTCTATCAAGGAATGTATCAATCTATAGAGATCTAACAAAACTAAGCACAGGATGTAATAGAATAAACTCAAAGCAAAGAGAGATAGTACCCGGATTATAGCCCTGATGTTCGTCCTTGGAGTCTTTAGATCTGATCCTTCTAGATATGACCAAGTTAGCCCACCTAGGGCTTCTCTCAACTTAGATTCAAGGTGATATTAACCAGCGCTATGTGTGTCTTACGATCTAAAATCGTGACTGTACCCAATCTGCATTATATTTGTCATGAATCTGTACTTCATCCAATTCGCAAGCCTAAGGGCTGCATCAACCTTTGCTGATGTATATTCTACAGAATTCTTCCCTTGAATTGCACTTGATTGGATACCGATCCTAGCATGCTGAGTCTCCTAGACATTTTCGCATGACGACAGAACTTCCTTATGATGGCAAGATTTCGCTCGAGCAAGGGAGGATGAACTTGATCTTCTAATCCATGATGGATTTCTCTGCTCCTTAATGGATGACTTCGCTGCAGCCTTAAATCCAGAATTTGCTGCTGCCTTAATGCAGTCTTAACCGATTCTTGGAGGGAGAGAGCACATTATGTTTTTGGTGTTTCTTCTCCAAGATTCAATCTTCATTATATATGCAAATGCGGTGCCTCTTTAAGAGGTCGACTTAGGTACTTTAAATAAAACACATTCGCCCAAGAGGCCGACTTGGGCCCTTTATTTAAATGAAGCCACTCAGCATACATAATTGATAAACAATAAATATTAAATATTTCCTTATATTTAATATTATTATTTATGTATCGAATTATAATAATAAATATATACTCTTTTTTTTTATTATCATTATCCAAGGTATAAGATATTTGCCGAAAGGCCATAATATCAACACTCCCTCTTGGACTTGAGACAAAGATCAACCCAATGATCTCCCTCTACCACCCTTGATAGAGATGCCAAAAACATAAACAACAGAGATTCCGTATCCAATAGAATCATAGATCCCATATCTATGATAGGTAGAACACATATGTTCTTACATCATTTCCAACCATAGATTTCATATCCATATGAAAATCAAGGTAACAAGATGTTTACCAACCGGATGTGGATTTATTTCCTACATCCACGAGTCTCCGAGACTCGTAACATATAAAAATGGATTCCTAATCCAATGATGCCATAGATCTCTCATCTATGATAGTAGATCTCTATCAACAAGATATAATGAAAACACAACTGTTCTTTATAAACCATACATCTCATATTCATATGAGAAACATCATATCATATGATGCTTACCATCCAAATGTGGATCTCCTAGATCCTCTGGTCTTCATGACCCAAGAATATCAGTCCATGATATTCATGATAACATCAAGTCCATTGAAATGACCCTGTAATGTCCCCGTTTTTCAAACTTCGGGATTAGCTTGGTTTGGCGACCCTCGCAAGCTAATCGGTTGTTCGGAGGGGGTCAGATTGTGGAGCCAGCGTTGGGATTCCATTCTGGAGGTTCAGATTATCAGGTCTGCTCTTCCTTCGGGTCATTTTGGCCAACTTACTATGTTTAGTAAGTGGGGTTTCGGGTATGGCCAGGATTGGTAGGGTGTCTGCACGGAGCGTCAGACATCTCAGGATTGGGTTTCAGAGAATCTCCAATTTGAGACTTACTATTTTTAGTAAGTCTAATTTTAGCAGTGGCTATTTCTGGCAGGGCATTGTCTATTCTTGGCTGGGCAGTTGGTCCTGGTGCTTTGTCAGAAGTTCGTTGGTTGCAGTCAGATGGTTCAGTGGCTTATATTTTAAATGTGTTATTAAATTAAATTATCTTGATTTAATTTAATAACTAATGACTTTATAATATTATATTATAAAGTGGAGATATTTTATTAAGCCAATTAAGTGAAAATATTATAAACTGCTTTTTCCAAAAAGCCTATATATTCTATTCGAAAAAGCACTTTTGGCATTCATTATGCAATCATATTTTTATTGGAGTTGGTGAAGAATTGCCTTGGCTAGGGTTTTGAGGACGGATTCCTCTTTCTGGTGATTTGAGCCATTGCTTGTAATGGTGAATCTCACAACTGTTTAATTCTGTATATCAATTCAATGCTGTTGTATATTGAATTTGATTGAAGTTTTAATTCTGGAAGCTGAGTACTGATAATTGGTGTGGAGAGAAAAGTAATAAATTCAGGGATCTGATATAATTGTTCCGGATCTGGTTGATTAATTTTCTGAATTCTAAATTCTGAGATCACAAGAAGTTCGACCTATTTTATACCAAATTGTTGGTACATGTGCTGCGATTTCAAATCAAAATGTGGGACAGATTATCGGTTTGATGGAATAATTTGCTGGCGTTAACTTCTATTTTGAATAAGTGCTAGGCGTCTGTAGTTAATTGCTTGGACTTGACCTGCGTTCAAGATTGGGGCTCACGTGTAGAACAGCAAGAGGGCCGCTTCATGAACTGGGCACGGTTTATAATCTGGAACAGTTTATCACATGTGGTGGCTGCATAGCTGGGATCGCATTTAGTCTCCACTCACACGTTTCTATCCACAACAGCCACGTGCTTAGATACCAAGGTGGCAATATCAAATGCGTAGCAGGTAGACTGGCGAGTAGAGTCTTAACAGTTAAGGTGCTCCTTTGAATTGTTTTTTTATATAAATGATAGAATGTAATTTCTTTACGCAATTGTAATCAGTTTGTAATATTTTGGGAGGACACAATTAAATTGAGATTTGATAATTCAATGTGTGAGAATAAATTGAGCTGATGAGGGTTTGTTGGAGTAATATTAAGTTATTAATTGCAAAATTTCAAAGTTATTATTGAATTTTCAGAGAGAGGCAACTTGGGCTCTTTACAGTGGTATCAGAGCACTTTTCCTGCCATCCTGTGGAGTCTGGACTCATTTTTATTCATAAGTTTTTAAAGTGATCAACACTTCTTTTTTCTCTAGCTATGGATAGATACAGGAGATCCTGTTCCGGAAGTCGTATAGTAGTAAGGGAAATAGAGCGGAATCAAATGCTTTAGCGGAAAATGTTGAGAGACTTAGATTGCATCAGCAGATTGGCAGAGAGGTTGTCGGATCTAGCTACAGTAGACAGGGCAGGGAGATATATGGTCTCCGCCTTTAGAAGGCCGACACCTAGTTTGGAGGGGAGAAGACTGGAGTTTTCTTCGACAGTAATCGATGATGCTGATATCCCTACATCTAGTTCAGCACCTGCTATGCCCATCCGCAGTGCTGATGATGGATTAATTGCCTGGGAGCCAGTGGATATTCCAGTGCTATTGGTTGACAGCAGAGTTGAGAGCATCACCAGGTTGAGGCTCCCAGAGCAGTCTCTACAGATTGTATAGAGTCAATTGATGTTGCAGTTATTACTGAGTGTTTAGATTCTTCCGTGGAGCGAGTTATTATTGGAGATGTATATGTCAGTTGTAGTAGTGTTGCTCCAGTTCAGGAGGCAGTTGCTTCCTCAGTTGAGACTGAGGCTTGTACGAAGTTTTCCAGTGGTGAGGTTGGAGATTTGGGCATTACAGCGGGGTCAGTGGATGGTAGTACGAGCTCCAGCATTATTGGTGCACAACCTGACGTGGAGTCGTGTGCAGAGTCACGTGTCAGCAGTTGAGGTTTCAGTAGGAGATGTAGGAGCTGACACATTTGATGATACTTTCGAGGATGCTGTGAGTTGCATGGGAGATGACACCCCCTGTGAGTTGTTGGGTGATGACTGCGAGGAGCATACGAGCTCTGACAGTTCAGAGATATTTGATAGCAGTTGCAGTATGGGATCAGCACAGGAGATAGTAGTTTATTCTTGTGTTGAGGATGTGAGCATGGAGCTTTCTAGTGATAACACTCAGGATGGGAGTGTTGCAGATGATTTGTCAGACGTAATTCCATGCTACAGTATAGTCTATCCACATGTCGACATTGAGTTGTGTTTGCAGGCAGAGTTAGTAGAGGAGATGCAATTAGAAGATGTGTACACTAGCATTGCAGATATCTCCGATAGTGAGAGGGAGGATGATGCGTGTTGTAGTATTTCTGGCTTTCTATATCTGACTTTGGGCGTAGATTCAGCGTTGTCATTTGGTGGAGGGGGGTTCCATGATTCGGTGTTACCGAAACCCACAGATGAGGACAGGGAAGATTTTGAGTGGCAGGAGTTTGTTACAGCCAGGGCTTCCATGTCTAGAGAGAGGGTTACTCCATCAGTGATTCATGAGGATGTGTCTTAGGATCAGGATTGTCAGATGGTTGCAGAGGACGAGGTAGCTGGAGATTGTGTTGAGTCAGTTTCAGCAGCAGCTTCCTCGGGGATAGATGAGGACATGTTCGATGGCTGTACTTAGAGTGTAGAGGTGTACTCAAATGTAGGTACATAGAGAGAGAGTGATCTTGAGGGGAGTTGGTTGGCTACAGCTTCCTCTCATAGTGTGGACAGTGCATTTGAGGTTGTACATAGGAGGCCTTTTGTGCAGAGTCATCATGTGACTAGCCAGTTGCGAGTTGATGAGAGGGATATTTCTTCTACTCTCGAGCATTTTGATGCCGCTCGTCAGTTGCTGGCTGTTTATGGTTGGAGTACTCCTATGACAGATGAGTCTAGCAGTGGTTACCTTTCATTGACAGAGATTCACTGTTTGCGTGAGGCTGTCAAGATTTTGAGACAGAACTATTTACAGATGGTCCGACAGAGATCACTTAGTTGAGTGGGGGAGTACAGGATATAAGGCACTGATGGACAGAGAGGAGGAGGTGAGTGAGCTTACCCAGGAGCTTACATTGACTACTGAGATTTTAGAGGACACTCAGCAGGCTCTTCAAGAGTCGCAGATCCGATTAGAGGAGGTGACTGTAGAGTTGGAGCATTTACGGTCTACACCAGCCCCAGACCCTGTTCGATTACACATTGAGGTGGTTGGTGGTGGGTTTGCTCCTACAGTTGGTGTTGAGGAACATGATGTTGTGGCAGACACATCTATTCCGGATATGGGAGCACTTAGTACGGATGAGGTAGGAGTACCAGATGAGACAGGCTCTCAAGTTGATTTGCTTCCTTTAGCTGGGAGTGAATCTACTTTGTCATCTCACATAGTTGATAGCACGGGACAGTTGGTTGTGCCACATTTGCGGGGGGATCAGCTGTGGATTGCGGGGGAGCGAGTTGATGTTTCCACGTATAATTTCTACTGCACTGAGTCATTTATGGAGTATCTACTTGAGAGTGCAGATGTACGAGAGGATTTCTACAGAGTGTCTGAGGGTACTCTCATCCGTGGCTCTTCTGCTATTCGGAGGTTGGTCGGGAAGATTGTGGAGACTCTTTCTACTATGCTTCCCCACCGGGATTTTGAGATTGGGTTCGTTGAGAGGGTTGCTCAGGATCCTACCCAGCTTGCAGTTTTACGGAGTCAGAGATTGGAGCCATCTCCCAATTCTCGATTTGGCCATGATGAGCGGTTGACAGAGATTGGCGTTTCTTACCAGCATTTCATAGTGGGATATGCTCATCATTTTTCTTTCGACCCTCAAGTGGAAGATTTGTTTTCACGCAGGGGTAAACTGGTTCCGGTATCCTACCATCCATTATGGGATGGATTAGCACCATCGTTTGCAGATGGTTTTGGCAGTTGCAAGTTAGATTACTTGCAGTATCCACACACTCAGGACAGTTTATCAGGTGACAGAGTTGATAACAGTGATCCAGGCACATTTGGTCACTGTTGTTTTCCTAGTGCAGTTGGGTGTGAGTACTGGATAGACAGGGACTCAGATTTTGATAGAGTTATTTTTGTAGATGGGTTGAGTTTCGTCGGGTTGTTTTCAGCATCGACATCTACAGTTGGTTTACAGATGTTGTTTTCAGTGGTGTGTGTTCTGTTGATGCTGGTTCTTTCTTCACAGGAGTTTAGTGCGGATCAGGACATTACTTGTGATCATCCTTGGGATCCGGGTGGATTGTGATGTTGCTTTTTTTCCTGATTGCTTGAGGATAAGCAATCTTGGGAAGGGAGGACTGTAATGTCCCCATTTTTCAGACTTCGGGATTAGCTTGGTTTGGCGACCCTCGCAAGCTAATCAGGTGTTCAGAGGGGGTCAGATTGTGGAGCCAGCGTTCGGATTCCATTCTGGAGGTTCAAATTATAAGGTCTGCTCTTCGTTCGGGTCATTTTGCCAACTTACTATTTTTAGTAAGTGGGGTTTCAGGTATGGCCAGGATTGGCAGGGTGTCTGCACGGAGCGTCAGACATCTTAGGATTGGGTTTCGGAGAATCTCCAGTTTGAGAGACTTACTATTTTTAGTAAGTCTAATTTAGCAGTGGCTATTTTTGGCAGGGCAGTGTCTATTCTTGGCTGGGTAGTTGGTCCTGGTGCTTTGTCAGAAGTTCGTTGGTTGCAGTCAGATGGTTCAATGGCTTAGCAGTGGCTATTTTTGGCAGGGCGGTGTCTATTCTTGGCTGGGCAGTTGGTCCTGTTGCTTTGTCAGAAGTTCGTTGGTTGCAGTCAGATGGTTCAGTGGCTTATATTTTAAATGTGTTATTAAATTAAATTATCTTGATTTAATTTAATAACTAATGACTTTATAATATTATATTATAAAGTGGAGATATTTTATTAAGCCAATTAAGTGAAAATATTATACAGTGCTTTTTCCAAAAAGCCTATATATTCTATTCGAAAAAGTACTTTTGGCATTCATTATGCAATCATATTTTTATTGGAGTTGGTGAAGAATTGCCCTGGCTAGGGTTTCGAGGACGGATTCCTCTTTTTGGTGATTTGAGCCATTGCTTGTAATGGTGAATCTCACAACTGTTTAATTCTGTATATCAATTCAATGTTGTTGTATATTGAATTTGATTGAAGTTTTAATTCTGGAAGCTGAGTACTGATAATTGGTGTGGAGAGAAAAGTAATAAATTCAGGGATCTGATATAATTATTCCGGATTTGGTTGATTAATTTTCTGAATTCTAAATTCTGAGATCACAAGAAGTTCGACCTGTTTTATACCAAATTGTTGGTACATGTGCTGCGATTTCAAATCAAAACATGGGACAGATTATCGGTTTGATGGAATAATTTGCTGGCATTAACTTCTGTATTGAACAAGTGCTAGGCGTCTATACTTTACTGCTTGGACTTGGACCTGCGTTCAAGATTGGGGCTCATGTGTAGAACAGCAAGAGGGCCAATTCATGAACTAGGCACGGTTTATAATCTGGAATAGTTTATCACATGTGGTGGCTGCATAGCTGGGATCGCATTTAGTCTCCACTCACACGTTTCTATCCACAACAGCCACGTGCTTAGATACCAAGGTGGCAATATCAAATGCGTAGCAGGTAGACTGGCGAGTAGAGTCTTAACAGTTAAGGTGCTCCTTTGAATTGTTTTTTTATATAAATGATAGAATGTAATTTCTTTACGCAATTGTAATCAGTTTGTAATACTTTGGGAGGACACAATTAAATTGAGATTTGATAATTCAATGTGTGAGAATAAATTGAGCTGATGAGGGTTTGTTGGAGTAATATTAAGTTATTAATTGCAAAATTTCAAAGTTATTATTGAATTTTCAGAGAGAGCCAACTTGGGCTCTTTACAGACCCTATCCGGCCATTTACAAATTTTTACAACTAAATCACATGCAGATTCAAAAACCAATAGAACATGCAAATAATCATTGATCCAATAACAATAACCAGCAGATATATTCATATAACCATGAAATACATTCTCATGAAATAACTCAGAAATATGGTTTTGTATCATACATCAGCAATACAATAACCAAGAATTACATTATCCATTCCGAAATACAACAAAGAACAGTATGACTGGATAATAAGAACCTGTAACGCAATGGCGAACTTTGATGTGAATCCGCACCGGAGATGAGTCGGGTTTCCATCCAATCCACCAAGAAATACTGAAGGTTTCCGTCCTTAGATTTCTGATTCGATAGCTGAAGCTTCTCGAATTCTCAAGGAGAGATAAAAATCCATAAACTGAAGCATGCTGAAATGAGACTCTCAACCTCCTCTTATGGCTGCAGCTGTGACTCTTCAGTTTCCCCACTGAGACTGTTCATATTCCCAATTCGTCTCTTTATAATTTCACTTTGTCACTTTTTAAATAAAATGACCGTTGAGTTATAAAGTAAAAATAATAAATAAAGTGAGGAATCTTCCGGCATTAAAACGGAGGCCCAAACGAGTTCGGATGCCTACGTGTGTTAGCTTTCTAGAAAGCTCTCGGTGAGATGCTCCAAGTCCACTACTGAAAAGATGATAATTTTGAACCTTGCTGACTTGCTAAAAATAGTAACTACGCTAGAAACCTACGGGAACTGCTCCGATTCGCCTGGAACTGAAACCACCTAGGCCAATTATCTCCTGGAGCAATGCCACGCCACGATTAGCCCTCTGGACCAAGGTGAAAAGGCTAACGACACGACACAATATAATGTACCCCAAAAAGGGGACATTACAATCATCCCTCCCCGGAGATTGCTTGCCCTCAAGCAATCAGTATCTGCATGCTGAGATCAAGTACCTCGATCACAGACCAACCTCATGGAAGCGGCTCCACAAACCTGTCGTGTGAAACGGACCCAGTCCTTATGCTCCGATCTATGAAGCCACTCATACAATAACCAAACAGTAGCCCATATAATGTCAGGATCCCAAATCTCTGCAGGATTTGTCGAACCAATTTGCCCTGTGCTACTTGTTGGAATCATTTGCCGTTGCACCAAAAGCTCGAACTATCAATGCCCGATACAAATGTCAGATTTAACCCGATCCACAGGAGGCGGTTAAGCCATGTCACGAATCTCCAAGGAGGTACTGACCACCAAGTTAACAATCTCCCCCTCAGCACCGACTGAGCCTTCAGCACCCACTGAAGGGAGACTCGAACCCGTGACCCAAGGCTTTGATACCAATTGTTGGAATCATTTGCCGTTGCACCAAAAGCTCGAACTATCAATGCCCGATACAAATGTCAAATTTAACCCGATCCATAGGAGGCGGTTAAGCCATGTCACGAATCTCCAAGGAGGTGCTGACCACCAAGTCAACACTACTATCATTTGTAAGAAAGGTCTCAACCCAACTGAGAACCTGACTCCAACTGGAATCTCCCGCGCCTCTACGGTCATATGCCGGAGAAAACCAAATCTCATACCGATCGGCTCCAAAAATGAAAACCAACCTCGAGTATGCCCCTTTGATTTGTAGCCTGAACCAAAAACTGCACTGAAGAGGCAAACAATCAAAACTGCCGGATAAGGCTTCCACCTGCGATGCACTGAACAACTCTACTAGAAACCCCAAATCAGCATAAGGACTCCATGACTGTCTCTCAATACCCGGAGTCATACAATGTATACCATTGTGTGAAAAATTCACACCAACCAGTATAACCAGCATGCCAAACTCGATAACCCCGTACTTAATAAGTCCTACCTGATCAATATCATCACCGAGTGGTAGTGTAAAAAAGACATATCACTCATCATGCCACAAGACATAACTACCTCTCCTGGATTGCGGGTATACAAACCACACTGCTCATCAATTGAGCTCATCCCGCTACTCAAACTTGGTGACCAAGGCTCACCTCTGATAACTGCACCTGGGCCCCAGACCCTACAATCAATCTCGTCCTCATCCATGGAATAGGAAGTATCTCCCTCATCCATCTCAAAGAGGGGATTGTCAAATGTCCACTCAGTACCCATCTCAAACAAGTAGTTATCCATCGTCTGGAAGTGGTCTAACTCATCAAGAAACTCTCTGTGACCCAAAGATCTTCTTGGACAATTGTTCAAGTCATAGGTTTGTTGTATGCTGTCAGGCTCTTGAATCACCTCCTGATAGAATCCAGACCTATGCCTGTCATCCTGCTCCTTGTACTGGCTAGAGACCACAATCTGATTTCTCGCCTCCTGTAGAGTGATACGAGTATGCTCCAAAGTGCCTTGAGTAGCACTAAGCTCCTTATTGAGCTTATCGATCTCAACCTCCTTCTCCCTCAACTGCTCAGCATAATTTCCGGCAACCTGTAACAAGTGGTCACGGTCTGTAAGTAATCTCAAATACTCTGATTTCCAATCCTCGAATGCTGTCTTGACTCCATGTAAATCTGCAGTATAGGATCCAATTCTTATGCCGTCCTGCCCTCTATCTCTCTGAGTTGTCTTGTATAGATCATCAATGATCTGGTGAGTGCTATCATGGTGAATTAGTGTTGCAATAATGGCGTCATCACTAACCTTCAACTGACTCTTTATGACACACTTCTCATCAGTGTTATCCCAAGATGTACTGCCAAACGGATCATCCATATCAGTGTGATGCAAAAGTGAAGTGCTGCTAAAGAAGTCACATGATTCCTCATTACCGGAATCACTGAAAGTCTCCAACTAGTTACCACAACCTATAGTCATGGATTTATCAAACTCCGCCACCAAATCACCAAAGTAGAGTTCTGGACATTCGCCACTATGTCCCGAGAGTGGGGTAGTCTCAAATGCAATTTATCTATCACTAGGCTGCCATTTATCTTCTCCTTGAGCAATATTGCAAACATGCCCCTATGACCAGCCCTCCTGGCATAAGAAACAAATCTGCCCTGCACTCACTAAGTCTTGGTCTATCACCGAAGATCCTGCAACCTGTAAGCCTAATGATGTTCGTTCATTTTCAGACAATGAACTCATGAATCTTTCAGCCTGAAGCTTAATTAAGTCAGCTGAGAGTTCATATGTCGTGGATGTGTTCCTTATTCCTCCTCTCCATAATGCCAACAATTTGTTTGCATATGTCATAGTCCTCATCTAAGATTGAGGATAAGATAGTCACTGTGCATGTCTTCACCCCATCTGGATGACGCTCCCTATAATTGTCTGGGAGACACTGAAATAATTGCTGAATCATTTCATCATAACCAAGATTCAGCATGTGACTAAAAACTCTGGTGCTCGCCATTAACTCCAAGATTTTCAATTGCTTCCCGAAGGTAGAACCTCTGTCATCTCTCAATCCATCTAAACTGTCAACCATCAGTTGTAACACCTGCCTCCAAATGTGCTCGTTGTAAGGAATAATAGGTGTTGTAATACGAATGATCTCACTGAGACATGAGGCGATTGCAAGCCTAACATCTCGAAGTGGATGACTCAAAAATCTGCGTTGCACTAAGGCAACCATTGTGGGATGCATGGCCCAATTAAAAAGCTTGCAATCAGCTTGATCTATCCTGGATAGATATGAATTTATTTCATTGTGTTTGGCCAGCATGCTGCTAGTAAATTTCTGCTCCTCTAATTGCTATCCCAGGCAACATAATTCATTCCCGATTTCCATTTCTTTTTGGACATCTCTGAGCTGGACACCATAGAATGTGCCATTGAACTCTTTTGAAAATATTGGGCTTTCCAAAGATTCTATGATTTAGCTTCTCCAAGTTCGTGCCAAAGACTGAGTTTCTTCTAAAACTAAGAAATGTTGTCCCTGAGATAATAATTCTGATTTGTGCTGGCTGTAAATGTGCAGTAAGGTCTACCAATTCTGAGTGTATGAGTTGTCGTTTTCAATATGCTGCTGCCCAGAGCTTGATATAATTGCGTGACCAGATTTCTTCACATATAACAAATTTAATTAAAGGAAGCACAAACAAGTTCTGAATTACTGAATTTAGTTCTAGAAACACTGGTACTGCGCTGATGTTCCTGGGCGAATGTTTACTGCTGTAGAATTTCGTCTTATTCTGGCTGAAGGTATTCTACAAGTTTATTGAATTGCTTATAGATATCTAGACTTGCAGGGATCTTCCTGTTCTCGTAACCTTATTAGAGTCTCAATACTAATTTGAAGGTAGAAGAGACAACATCCCGCAAGGACTGGCTGATTATAGTGATTTGAGGAATCTCGATGAAGCAAGGGTTTATATGTGTGTTTGCAGAGTGCAATTTTCAGCTTGTATCGTCTATACATCTAACTCTCAAACCGCAATTCTTATACTGTGTTCAGAAGTTACGACTTCAAAGGACAATCGAAAAGGCTCACGAAATGTCCAAGGGCACTAATGGTACCAAATACGAAGCTTTGATCAAACCTGTGGTCTTAATACTTCTCGGACCTGACTGAAAGGACTCAAATTTTAGTACGAGAATCCCACAAGACTCTGTAGCATGCCAGCGTGTTCTGTAATAATATAAACACCAAATTAACAAGTTTCACCGATATTGCAGATTTAATGATAATTCCTGAGCTCTCGTGGACGCCTGGCAATAGCAACTACCGATTCTTTTCATGCACCCAATTTCTGGTAACTTCGTATTCAATGCTAATATAGGAATCTGAGGACTTGTGTATTTCTTGCAGAACACGTTTGTACGACAATGCTAGTGCCAGCAAAAACGTTTTGTTCATTTCCTGTCTTATACGACAAATCTTCCCAAACTTTGGAAATTGCATACGCTCGATATTACATAAAACTTTGGCGATAAAATATGTCTACCATAAATCTCGGCAGTTGTCAAGTGAAGTCACGATAATATTATAAACTGAAAAATTGGAAATTTGCTGGATTGATTCACTGCTTCTTGCAGCACACACACTGAGAAAAGATAGAACACATATCAACCTGATACTTTTGTGGCTCAATGCAGTCGCATTTGACTCCAGTACCGTGTCCAAGGATCTGTAACGAGCAGCAACTGAAAAAAAACCAGTGGCGTGAGTTTGTGCAGGAATGGATGTGTCTCCGGTGTAGGTTGCACCAGCTCTAAGCGTAAGGGATGGGTCGCGTGAGTTGCGACCAGAGTTGTGCACCCGGTGAAGTCTCTGTCAACACGTCTCCAACCTGTGTTCTTATTGTTGTGTGTCGAAAATAAGGGGTTGTTTACAAAGAAGACACGCCTATATAAAAAAAAACTATTGTGTATACTAGGTGAGGACCCACGCATGAAATGGGCCGAGCTACCTGCCGTAAGGGAGCCTCACGGCCAATCTACCTCTTGCCATAATGAACCGGCTATCTCATGCCGTAATGGAAGCTACATACGCCTAGTAGAAATACGGTGTGACATTGAGGTGGAATGCTGCAATTCCAGTTTGCGGGCCACGCACATGAGGACAGAGATAGTGTGAACAACTGAATGGCAGTCCTTTTAGCAACCATTCGTTAGTGTTGCTGGTGTGCGCACTACTGAATACTCCTCAATAAAGGTTACCTTAACTGGAAGCCAATCACGTATTGCTATGAAACTTAGTATTTGCACTCGAACTGTAGATGGGACCGAAGCTGGAGACTTTTCTATGTGAGTGATTACTGGACTGCTTGAATATGCAAGTTCTTTAATAAGCAATGTCAGTCCCCGAAGAAAACCTCACAAAATTTATTCCTTGATTCACCACAGAAGATAAATTATTTCCGAACTGAAATATTCAAATTCTGCGAATTGATAACCCTGCAGGCTGGTAGGATACACGGCTTTGATACCATTGAAATGACCCTAACCGGCTATTTACTAATTTTTACAACTAAATCACATGCAGATTCGAAATCCAATAGAACATGCAAATAACCGTTGATCCAATAACAATAACCAGTAGATATATTCATATAACCATCAAATACATTCTCATGAAATAACTCAGAAATATGGTTTTGTATCATACATCAGCAATCCAATAACCAAGAATTACATTATCCAATCCGAAATACAGCAAGACTGGATGATAAGAACCTGTAATGCAATGGCGAACTCTGATGTGAATCCGCACCGGAGATGAATTGGGTTTCCGTCCAATCCACCAAGAAATACTGAAGGTTTTCGTCCTCAGATTTCTGATTTGATAGCTGAAGCTTCTCGAATTCTCAAGGAGAGATAAAAATCCATAAACTGAAGCATGCTGAAATGAGACTCTCAACCTCCTCTTATGGCTGCAGCTGTGACTCTTCAGTTTCCCCACTGAGACTCTTCATATTCCCAATTCGTCTCTTTATAATTTCACTTTAAGTCACTTTTTAAATAAAATGACCGTTGAGTTATAAAGTAAAAATAATAAATAAAGTGAGGAATCTTCCGGCATTAAAACGGAGGCCCAAACGAGCTCGGATGCTGATGTGTGATAGCTCGCCGAAAGCTCTTGATGAGGCGCTCCAAGTCCACTACTGAAAAGTTGAGAATTCTGAACCCTGCTGACTTACTAAAAATAGTAAGTACCTTGGAAACCTGGGGAAACTGCTCCGATTGGCCTGGAACTGAAACCACCTAGGCCAATTATCTCCTAGAGCACTACCACGCCACAGTTAGCCCTCTGGACCAAGGTAAAAAGGCTAAAGACACGGCACAATATAATGTACCCCAAAAAGGGGACATTACATCCATGATGCTTATCAACCATAAGTGATATCAAGTCCTTGATATCAGATATTTCCAATTAATTTGTGAATTTCCTAAATCCACTAGTCACCTTGACTCTTTTGAATATGAAATCCATGATATTCATGGTATCATCAAATCCATGATATATACCAACCAATCTTGTGGATAACTAAATCCACGCGTCATGAAGACTCAAGAAATGTCAAGTCCATGACATCATACCAACATCAAGTCCATGATGTTAAGAGCATTGGTCTAACGAATATCAAGTCCATGATATTCACCAAGTGCTTGGAGTAATGGCCCGTCGACATCAAGTCCATGATGTCCACCAATTACTCACATGTGGATCCCTTATCCACAAGATATCAAATCCATGATATTCTGGAGTCTTGGTCTAATGAATATCAAATCCATGATATTCACCAAGTACTCGGAGCAATGGCCTCCAAACATCAAATCCATGATGTCCACCATATGTTGAGAAGTGGATCCCTAATCCACCAGATATCAAATCCATGATATCCTTGAGCATTGGTCTAACGAAAATCAAATCCATGATATTCACCAATTGCTCGGATGTGAATCCCCGTTCCACGAGATATCAAATTAATGATATCCTCGAGCATTGGCCTAATGAATATCAAATCCATGATATTCACCAAATGCTCGGAGTAGGAATATCAAGTCCATGATATTCTCCAAGTATCCAATTCATAAGAAACAACTTAGCCATACACATAGATGTAATCAAATGAATCAAACACAACCAAATGTATCTCATACTCAAAACCTCATCTCATGAATCCACATAAGTATACAAGTAACCAATATGATCATAAGATTCAAGTTAAATGTAATGTTCACACATAGAACCATATGTAATATAGTCTCAGCTATAATCAGTAAATATAGACTCAGCTATGAAAGAAAGTATGATCCATTCATACACAATAATTAAAGTATGCTTCACAAGCTAAAGCATACAAATGACGTATGCCCCATACAATCATATTAAGTAGTCAATATCCAAATGCAGTTCTCTCATAGAACCAACATAATTTATCCAGCATCTATAGACAAGCATAAGAGTAATCACATAAGTCTTCACCACCTAAGGGTAACCAACATATAACTAGGTGCAATGTGATCACAGCAAGATGCAATAGTTTTATCTAAAACATATGTCCACAAAATATTCTCCCAGGCATACAACAACATTATCTCTAAGTTTCATAATGTATGTTCCAAAGAAATATGTCAATTGTACAATGTAACATATACAACATATGCCAATTAATCAAGAATGTATGCACCCATGCATCAAACACTTAATCTAACAATCAACTATGAATGTTCCCAGAACAGTGTTAGATATAACATATGTCAAAGTAAAGTATGTACCCACATAACAGAAATATATGTCAATGTAAATGTAAGGTATACTCCTCATACATGATATAAGCATAACAGATGCTAATGTAGTGTATGTTCCAAATGCCAACTTGAAGTATGCATCCATTCATGCATAATGTACATAATGAAATGTCAGTTACGCCAATCAGCTAAAACAAATAATTAGTTATGCTAATAAGACATTCCTAACCAGCTGATCCAATTAGCTTATATCAAAACTAACCAGTTATGATGATTAAGCCAATGAGGTATAATCCTACCCATATATGACCAATAAGACATAAGGAGTTCATACCACAATTAGGTGTAGGTGAGCCCATAATTGAACTCCCTCTTAAACCATATACCCACAATTTAGCTACCCAAGGGTATATATAACTCAAGGGATCTACTCCCTTTGGATGATCCTATCTTTATCCTCTAACAAGGTTAAAAGTTTCCTCAACTAGTAAAAGAAGGATAATGCCAATAAGATCTTGTGATCCTGAATCCATATATACATTGCCAATGTATGCTTCCATAATGTATGACAAGTATGTTGCCATTCATACATGAATAGGCCAATAAGATAGTATGATGTAGTTCTCTCAAGCATAACTCACACAACAACTAGTATAATGTATACCAAACAAATAGATAGCTATGTAAGTTACAACGGTTGCGTATAGAAACACTCCCTCTCAATATGCAATAGATACATACCAGATTAAATATGTCTCCATAATGTAAAATATGTTAAGGCAACATAAAGTGTGCTCTCACACATGAACATGAACAATTATCCAATTGTACCAAGAGTATCATGTTTCAACTATATGTCATCTATAGACTCAGCCATAACAGTGAAGAAGGGTATGCTTGCACAAGCCAAGTGTTCTGAATAAAAAGGAAGTATGTTTCCAAACATACATAAGATATGCTAGTGTAACATATGCAAGGTGATGTTAAACATATGCCAATGTAAGGTATGCTCTTAAGCAACATAAAGTAAGTTCCTATACCATACATAGCAGAATTGAACACAATGTACACAATATGAAGTTATGCTCTTCATACATAGAGTGTTAATGAACCAGCCAATAACATGCCATATGCCATTGAGCTAAGCCATGCCAATACATCTAAGATTAAACTCTTCTTAAGCTTAGGCTCCCTCTTAGGTTAGTTTGGACTAACTAGGGCAATTTGCAAATTCAACTTTAATGCAAAACTATGCTCTCCATAAAATCAAAATTATGTTTAGGCCAAACCCCCAGTTACCATTCTTCCTTAGTTTTGAAAGAGTTAGACTGAATTCCTAAATCTGAAATTGATCTTTTACTCAACCAATGCTCTAATACCATGTTAGTTTATTTCAGATTCTATCAAGGAATGTATCAATCTATAGATATCTAACAAAACTAAGCACAAGATGTAATAGAATAAACTCAAAGCAAAGAGAGAGTACCCGGATTATAGCCCTGATGTTCGTCCTTGGATTCTTTAGATCTGATCCTTCTAGATATGACCAAATTAGCCCACCTAGGGCTTCTCTCAACTTAGATTCAAGGTGATATTAACCAGCGCTATGTGTGTCTTACGATCTGAAATCGTGACTGTACCCAATCTACATTATATTTGTCATGAATCTGTACTTCATCCAATTCGCAAGCCTAAGGGCTGCATCAACCTTTGCTGATGTATATTCTATAGAATTCTGCCCTTAATATGCACTTGACTGGATACCGATCCTAGCATGCTGAGTCTCCTAGACATTTTCGCATGATGACAGAACTTCCTTATGATGGCAAGATTTCGCTCCAACAAAGGAGGATGAACTCAATCTTCTAATCCATGATGGATTTCTCTGCTCCTTAATGGATGACTTCGCTGCAGCCTTAAATCCAGAATTCGCTGCTGCCTTAATGCAGCCTTAACCGATTCTTGGAGGGAGAGAGCACATTATGTTTTTGGTATTTCTTCTCCAAGATTCGATCTTCATTATATATGCAAATGTGGTGCCTCTTTAAGAGGCCGACTTGGGCCCTTTATTTAAATGAAGCCACTCAACATATATAATTGATAAACAATAACTATTAAATATTTCCTTATATTTAATATTATTATATATGTATCGAATTATAATAATAAATATATACTCTATATATTTATTATCATTATCCAAGGTATAAGATATTTGCCGAAAGGCCATAATATCAACACACCATACCATGGGTTTGCTAAGAAAGTTTTTGTATCCCCTATCTTGGGATGAGACCTTTTGTGTGCACTTTAAGCCTTGTTAATTATTGGGATCAGCAAATTGCTGTGAATATGAACACCCATTTCATCGGTTGTCCGATCCTCTATTTTACTTTTTAGACCATGAAAATGTTGTTTAAGAACAACACTAAAGATTTCTCTCAAGATGCCTAGCTTAACAAGAAGAGTTGAGAGTGCAAATTTCATCTCAATAGGGTAGTCCCCAATATCAAACTCCAATAGTCTAGAAATTATACTCTTGGAACAGATCATGTAGTCCACCAAACTTTGACTATTATAAGTTTTGCATGTGATACCCCTTGACCTTGGCTAATTTCTCTTTCTATTGCAAATAACTATGCAAAACAAGCTGGAAAGCCCAAGTAATTCTGCCCCAAACTGAGTCACTCTGCCATTACTGTCTTGTGATGTTCTTTACCACTGTTGACTTGCACCTTCCTCTAACCTTAAAGGATTGTATCCCCCTCTTTCTTCACTTCTCTGCTGGAGAGACTAGTTATTAGTTGTTCTTGCATTAGAGTCACCCATTAACACTATGTCTCCAAGTGTGCTGAAACTAGAGATATATTTCTCTAGTGAGTCATATGGGTCTTCGTTGTCTAAATTTCTCTTCTTATAAAACTCCAAATTTTTTGGAGCAAAGTAGCAAGTGGCCAATCTGAAAGTTACCCCATTCTTTGTTTTTGATATTAAAGCAGCCAAAACAAGGGGGCTGACTCTTGAATACAAACACCAAACGTGGTCAGGCCACAGATTAGCATTACTGCACATAGACAACGAAAGAAGCAGACAACACATTAACCGCAAAAAGTCAGCAAATTGTCAACATCCCCTCCCTTAATATCAAAAACCCCTCCCAGAAGATGGAGGACAACAAAATAAGCATAGAACCACCCAACTCCTTATCAAAAGTCTTAATAAAGCAAAGCACGAAATAAACTATAGCAGTTAACTATATGAATCTAAAAGTCATACTTATTATCCTACAACCATAAGGACAGTTATAGAGCATGTAATCCATAAAGTAATTAAAAACATGATTTAAAAGCCACACAGGGTCATACCAGAAAAGATGATCCCTAAGGATCAACCAAAGTCTACTAATAGAAAAAACAAGGGACCTAACCCAAGTCAAGTTCTCCAAACCAGGGACACCAGCCTGCATCTCCACCTGCACTGAGAAGACAAACCACATCAATTCTTTTTATCCTTGTTCTCCTCTGGCTTCGACAACAGTAGCTGCATCCATTCATCCGCGAGGAACCTAAACAGTTCCTTAGAGGTTTTCTCCTCCCTGTCCTCTTTATTCTCCTTGTCCTATTGCAAAAGGCAAAGGGTGATCACGGACGAATGCATGACCTTCAGAGCATAGTAGGCCAATCTAGTGAAACATTTTTCCAACACGTCCAAGTCCTCCTTGATTTTCTGTATCTCCTTGACATTTGTGGCACAACCTCCGCAACCCCCATCGTCAACAATCTTGCCGGTGACAGAGACTTGTTTACCTTTATCCATAGTATGGGGCAGGGAGGTAGCAGTCACAGGAGAGGGATTCTTGTCTAGGGTGTGGGGCGAGGAGGTGGTCATGGGAGAGGTGTTCTTACTTCCCTCCTCTTGCTTGTTACCAGTGAGATCCAAAGTTTTAGTTTTGAAGCTAGCAAAGACATGGGTAGAGCTAGTGCTATTGTGGGTTGTGTCCTTTTTAGTGCCAAACTTGTCACCATCCTCAGACTCAAAACAAATCTTCGTCCTCCACAAATCTCTCTCTCACTGCCTTTTCTTTCATTATGGGTTCAGCCACAATTCTATTTGATCGGGGGGGGGGTTATTTGTTGTTTGTTGCTATATGTATTATTTATTGGGGTCTTCTTTTTCAACATTTAGAATTCCTTGCCACTTCTCATCTATTAGCACTATAACTCTGATGCAGGGGCATTCTAGGGTACTCAGTGAATCTGCATGGAGGTGTGTTGTTTGGCCGGTGTTACTTGGTTGCAGCCTTGACCGACGGTCTCGGTCATTGAAGGAAGTTCGGTCGCTGAAGGAACTCGGGAATCTCTGGTGCTCGGTGAAAGTGTTACTCGGCGATGCCTGCGGTGCTTGGTCGACACTAGTGCTCGGCGATGCCTGGCATGCTCTGTTATTTCACTATTGCTTGGTTGTTCCGGCTTACCGACTGGAGTTCTGTGTGATTTGTTGGGCCGACTTGGTGCATTTATTGTTGGTAGCTGTTGTTACAGGCCGACATGTTGAATTAAATGTTTGTAAGGCTATTTTGAAGCCGACTTGTATTGAATTTAATAATTGTTGTGGGGAGTTAATGGTTTCATCCAGTCGACTTGTGGCTGATGATTAGTATTTAAAGGGGTGTTTAGGTAGATGTTTAGGGGGGAGTAGCAGATGACTTGGAAGACTTAGCGAATCAGGTCTGAGGTTCTGAAAGCTGAAGTTGACGAAGTTGTGGAAAAGATCTTGTATGATCTTGCAGATCAGATTGTTATCTGATAGTTTGTAGTTGTAGAGGTAGTGGTTTGCACACTTGGAGACAACGAGATTTTTTGGAGGCTTGCGAGCTCAAGTTTAGATCTGCCTTAGGGTTTCCATCAGTTGCTGATTGTTTTTAGAGCTGAACTAGCTAAGATTGTATTGGATCTGTGTGGATCTTGAAGAACTTGTTTTTGTTTGTAATTGGCCGTAACCCGGAAGGCCTTACAACCGGGCATGTTAATGAAAATTGAGTTGAAACATCTTGTTGTGTTGAGTTTTCCGCTGTGTATTTCTGAAGCTGCAAGGTTGGATTGTCCTTAATTGGATCCTCCCTGCCTTAGTCTGCGTCAAACTCCCCCATGACCTTCCCCCGTTTCATTCCCTTTGTAGCCAATTTGAAATCTTGAACTTTTCTGCCGTCATGCTCATGTGTTTCTATAAGAATGATAATATCTTTTCCCTTTGCTATGGGCCCCAATCCAGGCCCTCTTCTACATGGATATCGTCAACAATTCCAACTTACAACATGTAAGTGTTCTTGTGGGGCCGCTATTCTCTATTTCTTGTTGCAAAAAGGATCACTGGTTTGGGATTTCCTATTCTTCAACCATACCCACTTTCCCTCATTTTTGGCTACTTTCACTTTCTCCCATTCTTTCCTTTGTTCTTCTTGCTGAGCATGGGTCAGATTTTCATCTAGGTAAATGTGGATGTCTCTAAGTAACCCTCTATTTTTTAGTATCGCATTCTTATCCTCTATGTTTTTCAAGATGACTCTTACATGCCTCTCTCTTCCTTCATCCATCTTTTTTCCAATCCTATTTTCTTGCTGGATATAATCTGTCCACTTCAACTTGTCTTTAAGGAAGTCCCTCGTTAGAATGTTGGTTCTCTCCTCACCAAAGTCCCTCAAACCTTTAATTATAATGTTTGCAGCCTTGCTTTGTTTTTCTTTATCTTCCTCTAATTTGTCTATTGACTTGTTTTTTCAATGATTTCTTTTTGCTCATTTGATTGTCCACTTACCACTTGTGACCATGATTTGGCCTCTATTATTCGATCTCTTAACTATTTTTTTTTTAATCTCCATGTCTGCTAAAGCTGATTGGATCACCTTTATTTGCATTATGTCTTCTTCTCCCCCCATTTTTGGCTTCTTATTTTCAGCTGTTTTTAATTGATCTAACTCTTGTTTTACAATGACCGATTCGTCTTGTCCTCTTTCCATGTTGTTGTGCAGATTTAAGATTTGTTCGTGGAGTATTTTATTCTCCTTTTCCAACTTGATGTTGATCTCTATAACTTCTTTTATCTCGTTGCATTCATGTGTCCCCTTTGTTTGTAGAACTTTGAGTCTGTTTTTCATTCTCATGAGCTCTTCCACATATAACTTTGATGACCATAATAGCAGTGTGGATGTAAGGCTATAAAGTTCCTAGGACACTGTTTCAATGACTCTCTTGGTTGCAGTGAGCCCTTCTATTTTGACCATATTTGCCTCAAGGTTCTCTACGTTTCCTATTAGCTTCCCCTTTCCTTTATATTTATACTCATTTGGATCAATTTGCTATCCTTTTTGAAATATCTTACTAGATATCTTTGTATAACTGTTGTTTGTCTTTGGTAAAATCATACTGAATATTTTCTTTTGATTTTTTCTCAATTTACGAGTTTGTCTCCACTTTAGAGTCCTTTTATCTTGTTTTGCATATATGAAGACCAACCTTTCTTCTGTGTTTATAGGGTTCAAGGTGTTTGCATGAGGGGGTTCTTGTTAAAATAGAGCCCCAATTTCCTATTAAATCACCAACTTGGACACTAGGGTAGGAAGTAATCTATCTACTTGACAGTTGAAGAGTGTGATTCCATGATGCCCTTAAAGTTTTAAACCCTCTTGGCATAGAAAATTTAACAGGTCTTCTAGTTGTATCAGAGATTGATTTTGTAATGTTCTTGTCATTAAATAAATAATAATATTTGTATTTTGGGTTCTGATCGATTTAGTTTATCTCGGGCCAATCTTTTATTTTGGTGTAGGCGCAGGTGTTGTCATGTCGGCTCTAATTGTGCACCCTTGGGAGTTGTCTGACGGGTATTTATGACCGGCATGTAGGATGCATTTCTCATGTTGAGTTTTGATATTTTATTTGTAATTGCGGATTCCTGTGGAATTCTGTTGGCTGCCATTTCAGAGGTGAAAGATCCTCCCTATTTGGTATTTGCAGTTTTGGTGGGATCCAACCCTCACCCTACTCTGCATGTTCTCTTGTTTTGATCTGAAGTACTATATAATAATAATATTATTATTCCTCTTTCAAGTACTTGTTCTAGAATTGTATTGAGCACTAAATTCAGTTACGGAGTAGATTGATTCAATACCCAGAAGGTGAGGATAAACAAGTCTGTGTATCAAAGGTTGGAGACACACTTATGAACACCGTACAACCTAGGCAACAACATCATACGACTTCCTCCCAACCGTACGGCCCAAAACAAGTTGAAGGCATTCCTTACATCGTACGGCTTGTGCATTGTAGTATGGCCTTCCCAACACCGTATGGACTAATCCATTACCGTACGGACTCCTAACCGTACGGCTTGCATAAGCTTGCGTGCAAATTGATTTTCACATCATGTGAGTATGTAGCAGTTTGGGCAGTTTATAAGGCCCCCTTAGGTACATTACAGTGGTATCAGAGCTGGTGATTCTGCCAACTTGTGGGTAGTGAATGCAAGTTTATACCAGGAAGAGAAGGAGGTATCATTCAATGGGTAGAATGGCGGACCCCCAAGATCCTGTCACCGAAGTCATGGCTCTGCTGTGGGAGCTCACTAGGAACCAAGCACAGATTAACGACACTCAGCGACTCATGGAAGAGACATTACGAAAATCGGCTGAAGGCAAAATCTTTGCAGAACAAAGTGACAATTGTGTCTCGGGAAAAGCAAACCCCAAACCGTACGCTCTCGACTATCGATGCCTACTTTCCCCCCACAGACGGAAGAACAACACATAGAGAAACCAACTTTCCAAGAAATGCAAGATCAACTTCAGGAGGATTGGAGGAACGCAAATATTGAGGGGGATATATCCTACAAAGATTATGTTGATCTAAGAATGAGGTATTCTGGCGACAACAAGTAGGGCTATTATAATGGCGATCTCATGTGAAAGACTGGCAAGGTCAATCTGTCGTCTTTTGATGGGTCTGGATCAACCACAGCTCGGGCATGGGTGCAGAAGGACACATTTCCAACTCAACCCTATGTCGGAGGATGAAGCCATCAAATTTGTTGCGCTGCATCTGGAAGGGATAGCCCACGAATGGTGGTTTCATGGCATGGTTACTCAGCCTTGATCAAATAACATCCTATGCCGAATTCACGGAGAGACTGATAGACCATTTTGACGGAAGAGATCCAGAACTAAATTTCAAAGAGTTGGCTCAGCTGAAGCAAACCGACACAGTCGACAGTTACATAGCAGAGTTTCAAAGACTGTCTATCCTGGTAACATATATTTCAGAAAGACGATTGGTGGTATTGTTTATGGATGGGTTGACAGAACCTTTGAAAAGCTAGGTGAAGAGATTCAACCCCATCACACTCACGGAGGGAATAAGAAGGCACACGACATGGCGACATCTTCTTCCTCTTCCACCAAAAATTACTCACAGTCCAAGCCACCTCTCGCTCAAAGGGAGAAAGACAGCAGACCCCCACCTAAGAAACCCCTGTTGGATGAGGCAACCCAACAGGAGCTCAGGAAGAAGCTCTGTTTCAACTGTAAGGAGCCATGGGAACCAGGACATCAATGCCTTGGCAAGGGGAAAATCCATTACATTGAGGTGTTGTCCGCCGACAAGGAGGAGCAAGCGCTTGAGCTAGAAAGGGATGAACAACAAGCCTCCAAGCATGAAAACATCAATCGTGCAGAAAGGATCACCACACTATTGAAGAGAGGAGGCACCATTACGGCTCTGGCAGGAACTCCGAGGTGTATTTTTTTCCAAGTCCGGGGTACCCTCTAGGGGCAAGGAGTTGTGGTCATGCTCGACAGCAGAGCCACACTCAACTTCATCAACTCATCCCTGGTTAGCCGACGGAGTTTGCGTACTGAGGCACACCAAGGATTTGACGTCAAAGTGGTAGGAGGAAACCTTTTGACATGTACCCATCTGGTTCCGCAACTGAGCATTACCATGGGAAACACAGTGATAGATGATTTCTTCGTAGTTGATCTGGATGACATGGAAGTCATTCTGGGTATTCAATGGATGGAAACATTAGACGAGTACACACAGAGTTTCAAACGAGTGGAGTTCTCATTTGAAGTGGACGACAAGAAGGTTGTGTTGAGAGGGATGTCAAATGGAGGGCCGAAGGAAATTTCAGCCCAACGGATGGAGGCAATCCTCAGACACTGACGTGGTCTGGTCCGCACATTGTTTCATCTCACTAGAACCTGTACAGGGACAAAGGACCTACTACCAGGATGAGGAACTTCAAGCAATCTTGGAAAAGCATCACCTGGTCTTCGCCGACATACCACCGGGCATTCCACCACATTGCGGGTTCGAACATAATATCGAAATGGAGGTTGGTGCCAAACCTGTCATCACCACATCATATCGCCACCCTAAGAAGCTTAAGAATGGGATTGAAAAGACAATACAAGAACTTCTTGACAAGGGTTGGATCAGGCCCAATTCAAGTCTTTTAGCGTCGTCAGTAGTGTTGGTTAAGAAGGACAAAACGCTACATATGAGTGTGGACTATCGCTCGCTGAACAAGAAGACCATCAAGAACAGGTATCCTATTCTCAGGATCGACGAGTTGCTGGATGAGTTACACAGCACAGTCTATTTTACCAAAAGAGACCTCCATTCGAGATATCACCAAATCCACATGAGACAACATGATGTGGAGAAAACAACTTTCCGTTGTCATTATGGGCATTATGAATTTTTGGTCATGCCATTCGGTTTGACCAACGCGCCAACTACATTCCAATCTTGCATGAATCACATTTTTAACAAACAACTGCGCAAGTTCCTGTTGGTGTTCGATGATATACTATTCTACAATAAGACATGGGAGGAGCACTTGAGGCATTTGGAAGAAGTGCTCGGGGTTATGGAGTCTAAGCTGTTGTTCGCCAAAAGATCCAAATGTGAATTCAGGATGACAAAGATTTTATATCTGGGGCACATAGCTAGTAGCCAAGGAGTTCAGGTACATCAAGAGAAGATTCAAGCGATCTTGGATTGGCCACCTCCGAAAACTCTCTCACAACTACGTGGATTCTTTGGATTGTGTAGTTACTACAGACGGTTCATGAAGGGATTTTCACAGCTCAGTGCGCCACTCACCAATCTAACGAAGAAGGGATCCTTCCATTGGAGTGAACAGGCACAACAAACATTCGAAAAGCTCAAGGAGGTTATGAGTTCTTGTCCGGTTCTTGCACTACCAAATTTCACTCGGCCCTTCGTCCTGGAGTACGACGCATCGAGAGAAGGCATCGGGGCTGTGTTGATGTAGGACTGCCACCTGATTGCATTTGAGAGTCTGAAGCTCTCGGGAGATGAAAGGTTGTACTCCATCTATGAAAAAGAAATGCTTGCCATCATACATGCCCTGACAAAATTCCGGCAGTACCTCGTGGGAGCCAAATTTGTAGTCTGTATGGATCACAACAGCCTGAGGCATTTCCTAGAACAGAAGGAGTTGAACGAACGACAACAGAAGTGGGTTAGTAAAATACAAGCTTTTGACCTTGACATTGAATACGTAAAGGGAAAAAATAATGTTGTGGTTGATGCATTATCAAGAAGGCCGACCATATGCTCCTTATCTCAGATTTCGGTAGATTGGAGGGCACATCTCTTGGTTGAATACTCCAAGAACACCTTCGCATGCCAACTATTGGACGGTGAAGTGCAAGGCGACAGGTACGAAGTGGTTGATGATATTATTTATTACAAGGGCAGAATTTATTTGGTACCTGAGTCCAAATTGAAGGAGAAAATTTAAGGGAGATGCACGATTCACCCTTGGCTAGTCATCAAGGGTACCTGAAGACCTACAGGCAGATTCGGGAAAGGTTTTCATGGAATGGTCTTAAGAATGATAGCCTACAGTATGTACGGGAATGTGCTACCTGTCAGCAGAATAAATTCGAACACACCTTACCAGCGGGTCTACTCCAACCTTTACCGATCCTTGAGCAGAAGTGGGATAGCATCTCAATGGATTTTATTTCTGGACTTCCCAAGGTGCAAGGAAGGGACTTTATTTTTGTAGTGATTGATAGATTGACCAAATATGCGCACTTCTTTGTTGTTTCCGCTGGGTATCAGGCCGCATAGGTAGCAGACCTGTTCTTCTGAGAAGTATTCCGCTTGCATGGTCTCCCTCGGAACATAGTAAGCGATAGAGATAGCCGCTTCCTCTGTACTTTTTGGAAGGAATTGCTTCGGCTTCCAAGGATGGAGTTGTCGCCAAGCACTAGTTATCATCCACAGACTGATGGACAGATCGAGATTGTAAACAAATGGCTGGAAGGATACCTTAGAAACTATGTTTTGGCACAGCAGAAAGCATGGGTCAAATGGCTGCATCTAGGAGAACACTGTTACAATACCACATACCACATGTCCATTGTGATGGCACCATTCAAAGCATTGTACAGTTATGAACCCCCTTCGTTCATGGACATGGCTTTGAGTGACAGTTGCGCACCGAAGGCCAAGGATCGGCTACAGGAGGGAATAGATATTTTGAGGTCCCTCAAGGAAAACCTTAAGTGAGCCCAAAATCAATAGAAGACGTATGTTGACAAGAATTGAATTGAGAGGAGTTTTGAAGTTGGGGACTTGGTGTACCTCTAGCTTCAACCATACATGCAGTCCTCTTTGAAGGTTTCTGGAAAGGAAAAGTTGAGGCCACGTTTCTACGGACCCTATTGTGTGATCAGAAGGGTGGGCGAGGTTGCATACGAATTGGAACTACCTGAGGGAAGCCGAATCCACAACATCTTTCACGTTTCTTGCCTGATGAAAGTTGTGGGTCAACATGTTACGGTCTCAACAAGTCTGCCACCTCTCGACGATGGAGGGAAGTTAGTATTAGAACCAGCCGAGATCGTCGACAATTGGGAGAAGTTGAGGACATGCACGGTCAAAGAATTTCTTGTACGCTGCAAGGATCTACCGCTTGAAGATGCCACCTGGGAAGGTGAGGAGATTTTGGAACACCCTAGTTTAAGATTGCTTGAGGACAAGCAATTTTCAGGACGGAACGACTGTAATGTTCCCGTCATTAAATAAATAATAATATTTGTATTTTGGGTTGCGATCGATTTAGTTTATCTCGGGCCCATCTTTTGTTTTGGCGTAGGCGTAGGTGTTGTCGTGTTGGCTCTATTTGTACACCCTTAGGAGTTGTCCGATGGGTAAGGGAGTTGTCCGATGGGTATTTATGACCGGCGTGTAGGATGTATTTCTCATGTTGAGTTTTGATATTTTATTGTAATTGCAGATTCCTGTGGAATTGTGCTGGCTGCCATTTCGGAGGTGAAAGATCCTCCCTATTTGGTATTTGTAGTTTCAGTGGGATTCAACGCTCACCCTACTTTGCCTGTTGTCTTGTTTTGATCTGAAGCACTATATAATAATAATAATTTTTGTTCCTCTTGCAAGTACTTGTTCTAGAATTGTATTGAGCACTAAATTCATTTACGGAGTAGATTGATTCAATGCCCAGAAGGTGAGGATAAACAGGTCTGTGCATATCAAAGGTTGGAGACACACTTATGAACACCGTACGGCCTCCTTCCTACTGTACGGCCCAAGCAAAAACAGCATACAGCTTCCTTCCAACCGTAAGGCCCAGACAACAATACTGTACGACTCAGGCAACATCACCGTACGATCCAGACAGTCACACTGTATGACCTTTCCCAACCGTACGGCCCAAAACAGGTTGAAGGCATTCCGTACACTCTAATATGTGCATTGCAGTACAACCTTCCCAACACCGTACGAACTAATCCATTATCGTATGGACTCCTAACCGTACGGCTTGCATAAGCCTAAGTGCAAATTGGTTTTCACATCATGTGAGTACGTAGCAGTTTGGGCAGTTCATAAGGCCTTAGGTACATTACAGATTTTCCATTTGTTGTTGTTCATTATACACTGCAAAGCTCCCAAATGTTTTGGGAGTATGTTTGTTTTTTAAATTTGTGACTCTTTTGCAGTGAAACCCTAACATTCTAGGTCTAGATTTCCGTTGTTCATTATACACTGCAAAGCTCCCAAATGTTTTGGGAGTATGTTTGTTTTTTAAATTTGTGACTCTTCTGCAGTGAAACCCTAACATTCTAGGTCTAGGTTTCCCTTCACACACTTTTGTTTAATTACCATGTGGTAATATGACGTGGGTTATGATGTCAGTTTGCCAGTTTTGTGGGTTTTCTAATCTTTGTCCTCTTTTGCAGAAAGGAGACAAAATAAACTTTAAAAACAAAGAGAAACAAGAAAAGGAGACATGGGGACCTATTGTAATGCAATTCAACCCACGCCTTTCCTTGGGATCTATATTGTGCCTGTCATTTTCCTGTGGGGCCCTTTGTGTTTTACTTGATCTTATCTACTGTCACTTTCCTCAACTGGTGTGATTCCCTTGTTTGGAGGAAATAATTGTTAATGTGATTGGGACATCGATAAAACCGATCCCCTGTCTCTGCAGTGACTGCACCACGATTCAGGATCCTACACGCCCACCCACACTAAGAAATTTCTCTCCACCCTACTGCACCAAGATGAAGGAAAAGACTAAGAAAATTCTCTCTACCAGACACCCAACTGTGCTAAAAAAATTCTCTCCACCCCTAGATGAATTGCTTAAAGCTTGAAATTTTTAATGCAGAAGTTAAAAGTGACAAGGCACAACATATTTTGTCTTTAGTGGCCCTCTTTGGATGTTGTGTGTTTGCAGTACATGTAGAAATCAATCACAGGGAAAGACAAGAAGGGGGAGGTGGAGTTCAAACAAGACAAAAAGGAGTGAAAGGAGAAAAACCGTAGCTTTCTAGAGGTGTATACTTGTGAAGACGTGGCTTTCATTAGTGGCTGTCACACACTAAAGGTAAAAAGAAGAGTAGATGTGTTGCTCTGAAGGAAAAAAGTAGGCCCCTTATTGGTGGCGTATGAATATGTAGAAGATTCAAATGCTTACGATGAATGCAAAGAAGTAAAAATAAGTTTGAAGATGGTTGTTCCTATTTCATGATCAATTTTTATTATGCAGTGCACCATTCAACATTAACTGGGCATGTTCATAGTGAATAGTCGGGCATTACTTTGATTGGTTGCTGTTGGTGAGTCTTTGTGAAGGAAGGAGTGAGGCCTGTTTGATGATCTTGGGCCTGTTTGCAATCAATACTCAGCTTGTGCTCTGAAGTTGTGAGATGTTGGGAAAGTGTTTCATATAGTTTTTATACAGGTGTTCATGCGCAGAAATGTACGTCAGCACATCGTAATTTCTGCAATTCGATAGCAGTCATGTCATGCTCCAGAATTTGTCAATGAATTGGAGTCTTTGTTAAGCATGTAAGTTGCAATATTTATTACATCTCAGTTCTGCAAACAAATGTCTTTGGTAGTAGAAAATAAAATATCATTTATCTTCCCATCTCTTCTGTGGTTTATTTCAAGTGCAATAAGTTATGGTCAGTGAAGCTTGAAAATCTTTAAACTGATATATATGCCAGCCAATCAAATCTTACCTCTGTCATACCTTCAAACTATATGTTGAATGTTCATGGTAAAGAATGAATAATATGGAGACATTTAGTGAGGAGGCAAGGCGTTTGTCATAATTCCTGTACAGTAACTCTTTGGAAAGTGGACAGGGGAAGCGAAAAAAATTTGGGCAAAAACCAGGGTAGTTCTTAGACAAGGTGGCTTTTCATTATTAATTATTAATTCTGTTAAAGAATAGATGACGGCACTATTGAATATTAGAAGGATTTTATAATTTAGATCTTGCATGGAAGACATTCAAATTCTTTCTTAATGTGTAGATTTCAAGCTCCATGGAAAAGGTTATTCATTCTTTTGCCAAATATTCATACCTGTTTTGTGAGAGATTTGTGGATATAAGGAGATGGAAGGAAGATTCAAATTAGTGCTTTCTTTTATTTTTAATAGTCCAAAAAGTGTGAAATAGCATAGACCTCATTTACTTTCCTGTGATTTTGTTCTACAACAATCCATTGTATTAGTTATTTTTGCAATTTTATTATCTTACTTCAATAACAAATTGCATTGCAGATTAGTTTTATGATATCTATCTGTTGTAATTCTCATGGTTAATTAGAGGATGCTTGTTTGAGAGGGAGAACTCTTTAGAATGTTACGGTCGAAAAGTTGACATAATTGTAAATTTCTATTTTACATAGTGGGATTATTTATTAACTTTACTAATTTTATTTTTATCAGATATTGGGCTTTGGCACTACCAACCTATGCTTTGGTGACAATCATTTTTATTGTGTCATTTTACATAAGCCTAAATTGCATGGCTACAGTTCCTGCAACTTCTTGGAGTTCTCTCTTTGGTAGGTTGGACTTTTTATTTGTTTTAGATCTCCTTTATTTGTTGGTTTTGCATTGATCTTAAATTCTTATATTGCATTTCCAGTATAAAGTACGTAATTATTATATCTTGAAATTCTCTAGTCTTCTAGTTCTTAGGATATCTAATATGACCATAGTGAACAATTATATTTTCCAGAAGTCGTAGGCATTTAACACTATCGAGAGCATTTTATTTGCTTTTAATTGAGGCTTAGAGGATTTACTGAATTTTCTTGAGTACTTGATTAACTCAGTTTTCAATTGCCTTTTCTAGACCTTGATTTTACCTAGTAGAAGGAAAATGAGATAGAACACATCATACCAAGTTTTTGGGATGGTGATGCCCTTGTTACAAGACTCAGATTTGGCAAAATGATCTTTGACTCGGACTTGGTGCCCAGACTCAGCAAATTGACAAACTTAAGAAATTCAGAGATTATTAGGGATTTAAAAATTGTTTCACGCACCCTGTAATAAATAAACCTTAAAGACACAATAACCTCATCAAATAGAAGCTACTTTGGTCACATACACAAGTATACATTGATCATGTAAGTATAAATGCAAATTTTAGTTGAAGGAAATCACACATTTAGATGTATAATTATTGTCAAATATATACAAAACTCATGGAATATGAGATTCATGGCATCAAAAGTTTCAAACAAATATCAAAGCAAAATCTAGAAGTCTATGGATCATAGAACCCTGCATCAATCAACCTTTCTGTGTGGGCATCTAAGATAGGTTTTGGATGTTGATAGAGCCATGATATTTTCCTGTTTCAATGAAACCCACATCAACATCTATGGTCTCTGCTCATGCTCTATCCTCCTCTACCATGGCTATTGCCTCTAACTCTCTATCAGCCTATTCAACCTAGTCAAGGTCCTCATCACTAAAGATAGGATGCTTAGCTTTGGTGGTTCAATCTAATTGTAGATCAACCTTCTCTAGTGTGATGGGTGATAAGTCAGTGCCCACAATTTGTCTAGGGTGAAGGCGTAGGTTGTAATGGACATATGCTAGATCATTCTACATTTGAACTAGTATTCTATTGTGCTTCTTGGAGTGTATGTTCTCAAACATACTCCAATTGCACTCACAACTTGAAGTACTACATGGTTGTTTCAATACTCAAACTGCAATCGCCTAAAAATTTTGTACCTAAGTACCGAATCTTTCCCACCATGCATTTGAGATGTGAAAAAGAAAAAAATTAAGAAAAAGAAAAAAATTAATCTCATTATTCAACTTTAAGTTTTGATATTTTATAATTATATAAAAAGAGGAAAAGCTTTGTTTTTTTAACTTAAATTATGCCCTTAATAAATTTTTGCTTGGCTGCAATGTCAACCGAGTGGCCTTGCATATATCTTGTGCAAACAGATCCCCTTTTGCAAGTCTAAATATCTCAATCTCGGTGACTTTGTGCTCCAACACCAAAATCAAGCATTATCTTCTCTATTATTGTCTAGAGCCCATTCAAAACCTCCTCATCTACCTTGAAATCAAGGTAAAATTGGAATTTTGGATTGAGAAAAAAAGCAGTTGCATGTAGGGGCTTTTGAATCTAGAGGTACCATCGTCTATCAATGATTTTTCAAATGGTGTGATTCTTATCCTCAACTCCTACATAAATGGATCTAATGGCCTCCTCGGCCCTATCCTTGCTTTCATAAATGTTGCCCATTGCAAGCTTCTCCCATTAGCAACTTGTAGGAGAACCACTAAAGGCTCTATATATTGTAATTATTGTGAAACATTAACATAAGTATGTGTGAACAAAAATAAGAAAATAAAATATAATGTAGAATTAGATTTACCCATACGATCTCGATGATTACTGCCTAGAAGCCTTGCTCATTGAAGATCCAATTTGCCGCATCAACCCCTGCATTGGTATTAGCATTTGATGAGAAAGTCCACACCTCATTAACTAACATGTGCCTTAAAGCTCCCTTTTCCTTAAGCAAGGATTGTAATGTGATGAAATTGGTTGTAGATTGGGTTATTCCATAACAAGCCAACTCCCTCCTTATGAATTGCCTCATTAGGTTGAGGGCCCATGTATGATTGTGTATAAATTTACAAACTATTTTTTGCTATCTCCACACATGGGTTGATCCGTGAAATCTTGTCAAGATACTCCAATATGAGGTCAAGGCAATGAGCAACACAAGGAATCCAAAAGAATGACAAGTGCCTATTTTTCATTAGTCTACCCGCAACAACATAATTTGTCGCATTATTTGTAACCATTTGCACCACATTCTTTTCACCCTCCTCCGCAAAGAGTCCCTCCAAAGCTTGACAAAGGAATTTAACATTTGTGGCGTTTCTTGAAGCATCAATAGATTTGATGAATACTATGCCACTTGAGAAACAAACTCAATGACTGAATAAAGGATAAATTAAAAATCTTAATCACTAAATCAATGTAGTTTATAATGTACTATCACTTGAGGAAGAAACAAGAAAATTTAGCAATGTTTTCTTTCTTCTATTCGTCCAACACTTTGTGAACAACCCTTTATTTGATGTGGATGTCGTCATGACCTATGACAATACACTATTTGAGCTTAGTGATGATCCCTTACAGGCATTGTACGATCATGATATTGATGACGTTTGGGATCCGATTTGTACACCTGATCATCAAGCAGATTACATAGGAGGCCAACCAAGCCTAGCTGAACAGTTTACTGAGGTGTACACGGTGAGGAGTGCTTATAGCTTTACATTCGATCCTCACGTTTAGGACATCTATCAGTCACACAGTTCTTTAGGGCATCCTTTTGATGACTGGTATGATGATTTGGTTAGCTCGAAGACTGGGAGCAAGTCCAATCTGTTGGTTGAGTTACTTCCATGTGAGTTATTCTCGGTTGAGTTTCTCCCACGAGGCGATCCTGTTATAGCATCATCAGTTGGGGTGTTGAGTGCAAATTTCTAGTTATTGATGTTATTGGCTTCTTCATAGGAGTATGAGGTTGATCGGGACATTACTCATGACCATCCTTGGGATCCGGGTGGATTGTGATGTTGCTTGTTTTCCTGATTGCTTGAGGACAAGCAATCTTGGGAAGGGAGGACTGTAATGTCCCCGTTTTTCAGACTTTGGGATTAGCTTGGTTTGGCGACCCTCGCAAGCTAATTAGGTGATCAGAGGGGGTTAGATTGCAGAGATAGTGTTGGGATTCCATTTTGGAGGTTCAGGTTACCAGGTCTGCTTTTCGTTCGGGTCAATTTGTTCAACTTACTATTTTTAGTAAGTGTTATTTTGGGTATGGCCAAGATTAGCAAGGTATCTGCACAGGGTGTCAGATGTTTTTGGATCGAGTTTCAGGGGATCTCCAATTTGAAAGACTTACTATTTATAGTAAGTCTATTTTTAGCAGTTGGCTATTTTTTGCAGGGCAGTTGAAGTTTAAGGCTCTGGTGTCAGAAACAGATTTGGTGCAGTCAGTGGGTTACAGTGGCCTTTTATTTTAAAGTTATCGTTATTAAATTAAATTATTTTAATTTAATAACTTGATGACTTTATAACTTAATGTTATAAAATGAAGTGATTAAAAAGCCTCTTAACTGAAAAAAAGTGAAATTGAAGCTTTTTCCAAAAAAGCTATATATTCAATTCGAAAAAGCATTTTCATTCACCCATTAATGATTTGATAAAAACTTGTGTTGAGAGAGAATTGTTTTTTTCTTGGATTGAGCTAGGGTTTGGTCTTCTTCAAGGAGAGAACGTTGAGCTTCTTCCTATTTGCAGAGATTGTGATATTTGGTCTTCAATTTGGAGAGAATATCAATTGTTTATTTGCAAAGATTTGCTGAAGATAATTTCATTGAGTTTTATGTGAAATCTGGAGCTAAAGAGAGGGTTTGAAATTCTTTAAGAATTTGGGTTTGGTCTTCATGTGTTGGAGAAAGCACCAAATTGTTATAGGACTTTGCAGAAGGTTGTTAGACTTGCATTGCGATTTTGGGAGTTTGTAATGAACCCGCTGCTGACATAGAAAGTACAGATTCAATATTAGCTAAACTTTACACAAGTCCTAATTTATAATTAAAAGGAAAGGAATTATATTCATTCGATTAATTATATTTGATATTGAATTGGTGCAAGTTTACCCCTCCTATCTCCTTGGACTTGACGAAGGATGATGGTTTTACTGTAATAGGACGCATGCACAGTCTCCAAGTGGATTCCCTCAAGGTTCTACCTATCTCGGGACTTCTCCAACATGTGACCGATTTACCCGCCTCTTCCTATACACACCCTCTATCCAACTCAAGCATTAAAGATGGAAGTAGATAGACTCAATCAATTACAGTAATCAAATATACAAAGGACTGTGATTCAGATTATGTATATAATTCTATTACTATGCAAATATAAGGTTCAGATTCTATCATGTTTTGTATCTTATCAGATTTGGTTGAGATATAAATATATATTCTAATTAGTAATTTATTATTCAGGTATTATCGTATGAGATGAGGAAACAGATTTGATTTCTTATCTGTATACAGGTCAATGCTCGGATGTTTATCGGTTTATAAGCATATTGGAAATGAACAGGTTAATGCTATGTTCAGTGCTATGCAGAAATCTACGAAATGCAAGGTCGGTATTACTTACCGCAGTGAACAGAAGTCCCTCGATAATTGATGACCTTTATCCCGCATCGATCAACGGATACATAGTTAAGAATTGATGTCTTTCTTTTGTT
Source organism: Chamaecyparis obtusa (assembly GCA_027943335.1). Lineage (NCBI taxonomy): Eukaryota > Viridiplantae > Streptophyta > Pinopsida > Cupressales > Cupressaceae > Chamaecyparis > Chamaecyparis obtusa. The sequence continues at coordinate 265,121 of BSBK01004908.1, read as the reverse complement.
CGTATACTACACTTTTCTTCTGGTATTGTGTTCTTCCTTTCAACCCATATTAATGTGTTTACTGGTCGTGAGTCACGACCCTCCTTTTCATATTTGCTGCCGCTTCATATTGCCAATTAAAAAAATGGCGACGCTATGTTTTGCGATGGAGGTAATAATCAAGGTCGATTATTATTAACTTTTGAATTCACGATGATGGTAATAATCAAAGTCAATTATCATTGACTTTCGAATCCTTATTATTGTCATCGACTATTATCAAGGCTATTGTTATGTTGGCCATATTGGTTATTATTAAATAATTTATTAATTATTAATATAGAATTGTATTGATATTATATTTGGTAATATTGCTTATTAATTTCAATAACATATTAACAGGATAATTATTAATTCAATATTTATTAATCAATAACAGATTAATAGGATTATTAATTATTAATTCAATATTTATTAATCAATAACATACTAACAAGTATTAATATATTTATACAATCAATTATGGTCTGTGACAGAGTTTGCTCTAATCTCAAAATCTGAGTATTCCAAGGTTGTCGTACACCCTAGTCTATAACTGTACAGAACTGAGGTTGAGCCGTACCAAATCTGGGCAGAATCGTACTTGGCTAGGAGCTGCGTTTCATCATGGCAAGGCCTGCGTTTCAATTTGAGGAGGCATGTTGATGTTTTTTGGAGCCCACATATTGCATTATTCAGCTGTGTAAGGGCATTCGGAGATTGAATTCTTCTTTGGTAAATGCGAATATCTATCCAGGGCTGCGTGTAGTTGGCATATTCCTGTACGCAGCTGCATTACATCTACATTCAGCCGAAATTCATCTACAACAACTGCATTATCAATGAAGGTGCAATAAATTATTAATATTGTTGAGATTTGAATTGTTGTTCACAATTGTTTAGATATCTGATTTGTTTTCAGAAATTTGATAGTTGGCACAATTATAATTATTTTATAATTGGTGAAAATGCAAAAAGTTTATATATTTTCAGAATTTTAAAGAATTGTTGCGAGAAATTTAGATTCATAATTATTTTTGAAAATACACAAAACAAATTGCATTTGAATATGACAAAAGTCAATTTGCCATAGAGAGCCAGTTGGGCTCATTACAGAATGTCCCTGTTTTTCAGACTATTGGGGTTAGTTTGGTTTGGGGACCCTCGCAAGCTAATCAGGCGATCAGAGGGGGTCAGTTGGCAGAGCCAGTGTTGGGATTCCGTTTTGGAGGTTCAGATTACCAAGTTTGCTCTTCGTTCAGGTCAATTTGGTCAACTTACTATTTTTAGTAAGTGGTATTTTGGGTATGGCTAGGATTAGCAAGGCATCTGTACGGAGTGTCAGATGTTTCAGGATCGAGTTTCAAGGAATCTCTAGTTTGAGTGACTTACTATTTATAGTAAGTCTATTTCTGGCAAGGTAGTTGAAGTTTGAGGCTTTGGTGTCAGAAACGAGTTTGATGCAATCAGTGGGTTACAGTGGCTTTTTATTTTAAAGTTATCGTTATTAAATTAAATTATTTTAATTTAATAACTTTATGACTTTATAACTTAATGTTATAAAATGAAGTTGTGATTAAAAAGCTTCTTAAGTGAAAAAAGTGAAGTTGAAGCTTTTTCCAAAAAAGCTATATATTCAATTTGAAAAAGCACTTTCATTCACCCATTGGTTTTGATAAACCTTTTGTTGTGAGAGAAATCGATTTTTCCTGGAGAGCTAGGGTTTGGACTTGGTCTTCATTCCTGGAGAGAATTCTACAGCTTTCACTCGTGCTTGGTCTTCAGCTTTTGGAGAGAGCATTGAATTACTACTGAAGATTCACCAATTGGATTAAAATACATTGTACGATTTGCAGATTTGTCTTGGTGATGAAATAAAGGCAAGGTTGTACGGTTTTTTTTGCTGCTATTGTATTGCTGTACTAGGCCGTACATGTTGTACGACATTGATTTTCTTTTTTGTTTGAGGCTCGGTTTTGGTCAAGGATACAAACCGATCTTGTTTGGTGCCTCATAAAGATGTTGCGTTTGGATTTATTGGGTTGCGTGATGTATTGGAAGGAGCTGCGTTTGGACTTTTAAGGCTGGTTGCATGACTTCTCTGGCAGCTGCATTGCATTCTCCAAGTGCTGCGTATGACTTCAAGGAAGTGGCGTCACTTGTTTTGGAATATTGTATTAGCAAGGTGCTTCCTATTAATTAATACTTGTAATGATTTGGATAATTTCTTAGCTGTAGATGAACTTGATGAGCAGTAGAATAATTTTAGTGTTGTATGTTGTTAAAGTAAATTCAAAGACTGAATTTTACAAAATTATAATTGGTGGAGTTCTATTTAATTTGCAATTTAATTTGAGTTTTAAGCTAGTTAAAGTAAGAGCCAGCCAAGCTCTTTACAAATTTGCCGCATCAACCCCTGCATTGGTATTAGCATTTGATGAGAAAGTCCACACCTCATTAACTAACATGTGCCTTAAAGCTCCCTTTTCCTGAAGCAAGAATTGTAATGTGATGAAATTGGTTGTAGATTGGGTTATTCCATAACAAGCCAACTCCCCCCTTATGAATTGCCTCATTAGGTTGAGGACCCATGTATGATTGTGTATAGATTTACAAACTATTTTTTGCTATCTCCACACATGGGTTGATCCATGAAATCTTGTCAAGATACTCCAATATGAGGTCAAGGCAATGAGCAACACAAGGAATCCACTGCCAAGACTCCCTCCAAAGCTTCACAAAGGAATTTAACATTTATGGTGTTTCTTGAAGCATCAATAGATTTGATGAATACTATGCCACTTGAGAAACAAACTCAATGACTGAATAAAGGATAACTTAAAAATCTTAATCACTAAATCAATGTAGTTTATAATGTACTATCACTTGAGGAAGAAACAAGAAAATTTAGCAATGTTTTCTTTCTTCTATTCGTCCAACCATTAGGCAAGATGGTGCATCCCTTCTTCATATCTTTTGTTCCTCCTCTATTGTGGCTTTCACATCAGCCACCTTTTGTGACAAAATGAGACCCTTTACGCCCTCATCATTAGGGGTTTTGAACGTCGCCCTGCAAATAGTAATGAGATCAACCATGTTTTGGGAATAGTGTATCGGGGTAAAATTGTTGAATCTGTAAAGTTGCAACAAGATTAATGGATCCAACCACAAAAGACCCAATCTAATTACACATTCTACACTTAATCAAGAGAGTTTGAAAGGCAATGATTTATTTTCGACGGACGAGATTCAATAAAGCTGATTTAGGGTGAGGAAAACAACATAAAAACTGATTGTTTTATTTGAGATGTGGATGAAATTGAAGACTTAATTGGCATTAAATAATTACATAATTATTTAATCAAGTGCATGAGAGAATAATAAATAAAATAAAGATTTTATTTATTTTAAGAAGACTTTGCTTTCTTTGGAAAAAGTAAATAATTAAAGAAATTTATTTAATTATAAAAGATTGAGATAAATAAATAAAATAAAGATTCTATTTATTTTTAGAAGACTTTGCTTTCTTTGAAAAAAATGAATAATTAAATAAATTAAAGATCTTATTTAATTACAGAAGACTTAGTTAACCAATTAAATAATTAAAATAATTATTTAATTATGAGGGAAATTAGAAGAATGCATTTAATTAAATAATAAAGATTATTTAATTAAAGTGGAGGAAATTGATTAATTGAATAATAAAATTATTTAGTTAATATTAGAAGAAAAATAGATAATTAAATAATTAAAATTATTTAACTATGAGAATGGGGAAAATGTTAATTTTTTGAATTCATGACACTAAATTAAATAATTAAAATCATTTAATTAATTAACAAGAAAGTAAAATTGTTGCTTGTAGACGTGGAACAGTTTTAGGTGTCTACAAAGAGAACTGAAACAAATTAATTAAATATAATAAGCATTATAAAATGGAGTGTATAAACTTGAATCAGACATGCCTCTAAATATGAAAATTCAAGAGACAAAGAAGCAAACTATATATTCTAAAACAAACAAAAAAAATGAATTACTTGGTTGCATCATGTTTATCTTTGTTCCAACCCATGCTTTCAAGTGATGATTGGGAACTGGGAGTGGCACATTGCAAAATATATGAATCTAACCTATATGCGTGAACTCCAGGCCCATCACTGACACTAGCACTACCAACAACCAAAGATGGATGAAATGGAGGAATGGAAGAAGACTCTCCAATTCCACCAATGGCTTCCATCTCCTCTCTTTGCCTCTTTTTTGTTCTTTTTGCTGCTCAAAGATTTCTAATTGGATTTGCACTTCATGCATATGTTAGTATTGACCGGTTACTGAGAGGGGAGGAGTTTACTCCACTTCTGAGTGGTGGATGTCCCGTATAATCCGATGTTATCTCAAACTGCTCCGCAAAATCCGGTGCGGATCTTAAGGTAGTTTAGACCGGTGTAACCTTATACTCGGCTCAACTTTGTATGCACACTGAGACCGGTACTGTACTTAGATCAGTCTACCGGTGTGTTCACTTTGCTTTATCTACTGGTGCATACACATTGTACCTTGTCTACCGGTGTCTTCTAAGTAATGTAAGTGACCAATGAGCCCTTACCGGTGCATAATGTTTGTGAATGTACACCAATGACAACTTAAATTGATAACAATCTTCCCCTTTGTCATTGGTGGCAAAAACTATACAAAAATATAGTCACTCACTTTCTTTGTAGAACACTTCCCCTGTCTGAGTTCTCCGGTCGCTGTTACATACTCTTCTTTTCTTTGACCTCTTTTCTGCTTTTCTCTGTTCTTGCCTCTACTGCTTTTCTCTGTTTCTTCCCCTTTTTGCCTCCATAGGACAATGGGTTATGCTTTTCTTCACATTTGAAGCTTGGTGAAGATATCCTTATAAATTGTTTTGGCAGAGTGAAGGAAAGGTGCCCACTAACTGGTTACATATTCTATGTTCTTTTGGGCTGCTTTCAGAGAAACAATGGTGTTCTCCATATCTTCCACAGTTTTGTAAGTTGGTTCATTGATCAGAGCTTTTGTAGAATTTGTTGTTTGATTCATGATGTCAAATGTTGGTGCCAAAAACATCTAAAAACCAACAATGTCTTGTATTCTTTTATTTTCCTCTTCTGCAATCTTCCTTTTAACAAGTGCCAGACTTGTCATTTCTCTATTGTAAGTTGTTGCAGTTTTGTTTTTAATATCAAACTGAGAGGACAGGGCTCTAACCTCCTCTGAGGCCTTTGCTGACTTCTCTGACAGGTCTTGCAAAAACACTTCGAAATTTGAAGTTCTACTCATCAAACTTCCTGCCTCTTGAAGTTGCTATTGTAGCATTCTCAGGTTGGTGGCCACATTCACCTTGATTTCTTCAACCTGTTTGTGGAGTGTTTCCACTCTTTTCTTCTCATAGTGGTCAATTGCCACTGTTTTTGGATTAGTGAGATCCTCACCGATTGCCTATGCCAGAACTTCTAGCTGATCGATGACCTGTTCATCTTCATCTATGTCAGCATTAGGGACGAAGTTGCACAGAATGTTATTTACAGTGGTCAGGACCATGTCTTGTTTCCTTTTGGTCAGCTCTTTTAGCTGCCTTGTTGACATCTTGCTGATGTCTACCACTGTATCGGTGACCTTACTCTTCTTAGCTTACTTCTCCTCGACAAATGGCAACTTTCTCTTAGATGAGGAGCTTGGTATGTCGGCTTGTTCCTGTTTCCTTGGCTCTTGCTCCGATTGAGCTTGCTCAGTGTGGACTAGAATTTCTTCCTCTAGTCCCTTATTTTCTTCGGCTTCTTGATGAGCTATATTTTCTTGTTGAATCTCTTCTACCGATAGAACTTGCTTTGTAGGTTGTTCTTCCTCGTTCTGAGCTTCATCTTCCGGTTGCTTATTGACTTCAGCATCCTGTCCGTGTTCTTCCAGGGGGACTTCTTGTTGCTGCTCCTCGGCTGTATGAAGTTCTCCTATGGGTATTTTGTTGTCAAGCCTTTGTTCAACATTTACATGTTCACCAGCTGTGAACTCTTCTCTGATCTTTTTCAATTCCGATGGTAGACTCTTCAGCAGATGTGAGTCCGACCAGTGGTGCTGGCATACGTTCAGTTTGATCCTGAGGACCTAGTTTTCCTAATGCCTTGAAGCCATATTTGTTCCAGTAGTCCAAAGTTGCTTTATAAACCCGAGTCTCATACCCGTTTAATATCTCGGCAACTCTATATGGTGTATCTAGCTTCATGGTTGCTTCTTCTATCAGAAGCTTTATTCTTTCCTCACTGAATCCAGATCTAACTTTTAACAGTGTTTCCCTAATGATTCTAGTGTTGGTACCTAAACCGGTTTTCCATTTTGATTGTAGCCTTTGGTTGAGTTCCGGTGGGAACTTGGACCTGTAGTGTCTTGGAGTCCTACGATAATCCATGAAAGTTTCTACTATGCCTACAATCAACTTTTGTTTATCATCTTCATTAAGTACACTGTACCACTTTGCAACATTGTCAACTTCTCCGAAGTCCATTACCTCATCAATTATGTTATCAACATGCATAGGTTTAGTGTTACCTTTACTCGGAGAGATGAGAACTGTTGGGTTTGATGGCTTGTTGCCCTTATCTTTGGTTATGTCCACTATTGCTGGTGCCTCTTCTCCAAGCACTCCTTTCCCTTTACCGGTGTCAGCTACCGTTTGAACCGTTGCTTTCTGATGGGCTTCTTCTACTTTCAGTTGGGTTTGAAGTAGTTGAGTCCACAACACTACGCCTTCATCATGTACTTTGTCAACTTGTCCAACAAGCATGAGACTGATCCTTCTTTTAGTTGAGAAGGTTTGCTGATGAAGTTCAGCTTGTTCTGTGGCTTCTTCTAGAGTGAGGTGGTTCTGTACTTCTAGAAGAGCTTGTATTCTCAGCTCCTTTTCACTGTTCATTGAAGCTTCTCATCTGGCTTCAAGAATTTGTAAGAGATCCTCCGGTAGAAATTTGATAAGTTCAATGGGATGCAGGTTGAACTTGTGAACACAGTACACAACTGCTTCTTCAATCTTTCTCCTGTCTTCTTCATTACCAAGAGAATATCTACTGTTTACCGAACTCATTTCCCTGGTTTCTTTCAACAGTGCCACATATTCATCAATAGTGAGCTTGGCCTTTCTTGTTGGATTCTCTTTTACCAATTTTCCAGTTTTCTTCCTAATCAGAGGAACTATTTCCTCGGTCTCTGTCTCTTCTTGATCAGTCTCTTGGTTACTTGATACTAGTTTTGCTTTCTTCCCTCGAGACTTGGGTTGTTCTACTGATGATTTATTCTTCAGTGTGGGGGTCCCTTTGGTGTAGACAATTTTGATTTCTGCCCGCTTTTTCAGATTTTTTCCAATCTCATCACATGTTCCGAACCGGTTTGCAGAGGGGTCCAATTTTGCTCTATTGAGGGCATCAACATAAGATTTGGCAGTCTTGGCAGAGATCTCATACCCTAGCTCGGGAGCATATACTTCTTTTGGTTCCACTGCTTGAATGATGCAATTATCGGTGGTAACTGTTGTGAGGTTTTCACACCATCGCCCCAAAACATTTGGGGACCCCCATTTTTTCGAATTGGACTTGGCCTTTTTTCGGATCTTTGCCCTTGACTTGACGATTTTATTGGACTTGGACGCCTGGTGTTGGTTTTTGAAACGATTGTTGGAATTGAAATGCTAGGCTTGATTTTCGAATTTGATTTTTGTTTTGGTCTTCTTTTCGGAGTCTTTGCCAAAATGGAGATTTGAGGTAAATTATGCTTATCACCCTATTGAATTCGAAAATCTAGATGCCTTTATTTGAATTTCGCTTTGGAAGTATAGAGATTTGGCTTGTCATTTAAATTTGCATTGAAAATGTTTAATTTTGGGCTAAAATTGTTATAATTTCGATCATCAAAGGGATAAATTTGGATAATTCATCAATTGGCATTGAAAATAAATTTGGAGATTAAAGGAATTAAACTTAAGCCTAAGTATTTCAATTTTTAATTAAAAAATTAAAAAAGCATAACCTTGGTTATTAAAATCGAAATTTAAGCATTAATTATATATCTCATTGGGCTTGAATTTAATTTATAAATAAAAAATATCATTTGCCATGGAAATTTTAAATAAAATCATTTAATTTTGATGATTTTCGAAATTTAATAGGGTGAATTAATTGTTTTTCTTGTGCATTTATTTCCTATACTTGAGTCGTCCCTTTTATTGGGAATTAAATTAATTTATTTGTTTCTTGGCAGCTTGTATGAGGGTTGGCCCTCATAATAGGGGTGTCCAAGCGGCTATTAAAGAGAGGCTGCCTCCCCTCTCTCCACACACATCAACAGCATCCGCGGCAGTGAAGAGGAAGGTGCGATCTGGAGCAGAGAAGACAGCGAATTCCAGCAGTCTAGGGCCTGCCATTGGAGACAGCGATATCCTTGGTGTGTGGCAGGCCCAAATTCGGTAGAGGGAAGGCTGCGATTTGAAGGGGACAGCAAGGGAGAGTTTGATAGGTGCTTTGGAGGCCATCCAAATTTGTAGAAGAGAGGTCTGAAATAAGTATAGCAGGCTTGTCTTAGGGCCAGCGGGCTTGATTGGAAGTGAAGGAGACTTGTGATCCGAATTTGCCCTTGGCAGGCCTGAATTTGGGAGATATCAAATTTGGTGTGAGTAAAGAAGAGTAGAATTTGGTGTAAGGATCAGAATTTTGGTGGCGATTTGAGGCTTCATTTGGCAGCGACTTTGTATGGGAAGGCAGGGATTTAATTCCAGATTCTTGGGGAGCCTCATTTCATGTGTTTGAACCCCAAAATACTAATTTTTGAGGGCAGAATATTAGCATATTTGATCAGATCCGAAAATCACAAGAGAATACAAAATTTTTTGAGATATAATCAGGCCTCTTCATGCTTTGATCATTTCCAGATTTGAAGTGTGTAGAAGATGGAGATCTAGTCCAGATTTGAAGCATCATTCTCAGATTTTACAAGGTGAAGGAGGCATGATCTAAGATCAATAAACATTTCCAGAATTTTCTTCATGCCCAGAATTTTGACTTGAAAGTAAAAGGTTCAGATTTTAGAAGATTTTGTTGTTTGGCAAGGCCTCTATATTTTGAAATTTCAATTGGCAAGGATGGAAAATTCAAGTTGTGGTGTTGAGATTCAGATTTTGATAAGATTGAAGGCATCAAGTTTTGTTTAACAAGGCAAATACATCATGGTAGAATTCAGTATTGCATAACCGGTGAGTGGCCTATCTTACCCTTTTCTTCTTAATTGTTTTCATTTATTTGGTATTAGTGTTAGGTGTTGAAGACTAGTTTCAAAAGTAGAGTTAGAAGTTTGGTTAGTGGGTTGATTACTCGATTGTCTTGATTAGCTTTTTTCTCCAAGTTCTTGCTTGCATTCCATCATTTCATCATCATTAGGAAGAAGTTTGGAGTGATAAGTGTAGTCCATCTTATAGGTAACGGCGGGGAGTGATAAGTGGTAGTCTCACCCCTAGGAAGAAGATTGGAGTGATAAGTGTAGTCCATCTTAAGGCAAAGGCGGGGAGTGATAAGTGTAGTCTTCATCATCATCATCATTAGGAAGAAGATTGGAGTGATAAGTGTAGCCCATCTCATAGGTAACGGCGGGGAGTGATAAGTGTAGTTTCCATCTCATTAAGAGGAAGTTTGGAGTGATAAGTGTAGTTTCACCATCATTGTAGAAAAAGTGGGAAGTGATAAGTGTTTAGGATGGCGGATGCCAATGCAAGCAAGCGACCCAAAAGAACTAATGCTAAAATAGGAGACAAGGAAGTCATGATAGCCAATTCCAACTTCCGCTCGAAACTAAGACACGTTGAAGACACCAACATTGGTACCTTTGATATGATTCAATTAAGAGAGAGGGTTGAGTGTTTGGTACGCTGTATCAAGTATTCAATTGCTATATGTTATGTAGTGGTACAAAACTAACATCAACATTATTTGGCGCTAGAAGGAGGGCTGAATAGGTGTTCATTCATGGACTATCAAAGAGCAACAATGAGCTTTCATGTTATATTTGAGATGTGAGATCTCCTAAAAAATTCAAAAAAATAAAAAAAGAAAGGTTTCTCAATGGACAGACAGGTGGACGTTCTTCCCATTTGGTTTGATTTGAACAAGAGGTTACCTCCATGGGCTTTGTCTCAACTTGCAGCATCAGGGAAGTGTAGGATACATGGCACTACAGATCACGAGGAAAGGAATTGTTTGGTGTTTCTCTTGAGAGTGGACTTGGCATTAAGAGGAAGATTTTCTTTTTCACAAATACACGAGCCTGCGATCCTAGTCAATTCAGAGGAAGATTTTCTTGATTTCAAAGAAGATATCAATAGGGAACCAAAAAACATATATGGAAGAAGTTCTTGGTGCAGTGTACATAGTCTCTCACATTCAGAATCTACTTGCCCATCTTGTCAAGACACCATTGACTTGGTCAAGTTTCAATTGGGTTGGTATGAGGAAATATCAGTGTGGGGTGGTAAAGATTTCTTTTAGCTTTTAAGTTGGACACCAAAAAATGAAGAGGGTGAGATGCATCAGGATGATATGGTTGATTCTAATGTCCAAGATAACCAAGTGGAGGAGCCTTCACACTTTACTCCTCAAGAGGAAGGTGTTAAGAAAGAAATTAAGGAAACAATTGAATTCATCCAAAGAAGAGGAAGCGTATTAGACAAAGATTCACACATTGAAGAGCTAGAAGAAGATCATAACAAATTTGAAGAGGTGATCCTTGGCGAACTTTCCCTCATACTACAAGGTCAAATTCTTGAGGATGAGTTGGAAGAAATCTCTAGCACCCTTCATGAGAGAAGTACTCAAGTGGACGAGTTGAACAAGGAATTGCAAGTTACTATAAATGAATCAAGATATGAGGAAAAGTTTGATAAAGCATTCCAGGATATCATTACCACCATATTCTTTGGGGGGATGCTTAAAGATCTTATGGAAGAAATACTAATGGATTCATTGCCCAAAGCCTTTCAAGCTGATCGAGTTGTTGCAAGTGGCATGATTCACCATCAACTTCGACCTCCAGAGATTTTACCACTTGAAATGGAAGTTGATGGGCAACTCACAAAGATGTATGATGGTTCTCCTATCAGCCTTGAGGGTGCTATGTTTGGTGAGAGTCTATGTAAAGAGTTGCAAGATGTTCCTAAAGAGAGTTCAAATGGAAATTATATGCTAAATGATGAAGCTCCTAGTGGTGAGAATATGCAAGGATTGTTAAGTGGTGATCAAGTTGCTCTCATGGAAAAGGAAAACAAAGAACAGTTTGGGTTGATGCTATAGTTGGCTATTGTATTTGAGCACCTTGGAGAGGTGTTTGATGGGGAGAATATCAAGGAATCCTTGATTTTTGAGGATACACATGAGGAGATTCATAGGGATGCATGGTTCATGTTTCACAAGGACAAGCCCCCAAAGATGATATTTCATGAGCTTGATTCCATGATTGATCCCGCCTTGACTACCAATGAGTTCAATGCTGATGTTAGTGGGGCGGTCCGTCACCAATTGCGACCTCCTGAAGCAGCAGATGATCAATTGAGGTTTGAACAAGAGTTACCACATGAAGAACACCAGGTTGTTTCTTTCCCTGCTCTTAAGGATGAAAGGTATGAAAGTTTTTTTGATTATGGAAATTTTGGAAAAACAACTTGTATTTGGATTGATCATGGACCCTATGAGTTCCCTCAATTGTTGATCTTGCATGATAATTTTCTTGAGTTTGAGTTTGAGGTGACAATTTTTTTCAGAGTACAAGGATGAGTTTGCGAGATTGAGAACTATCACCCAAGCCTTGTTGCTCTTGAACATCCTAAGAAACCATGTTAGATCCAGTGTATATATTAGATCGGTCAATGTTATCCCTTTAGAGTCTTGTACATAGTTAGGGTAGGTTTGTCTTGGACCATTTGGTGCAAGAGAGTAGTTTAGTTTCCTTCCAGTTGTTAGTTTAGTTTGCTTTCAGTTAGTAGTTTAGTTTGCTTTTTGTTGTTAGTTTAGTTTGCTTTCTGTTCTTAGAGTAGAGTTTGTCTTGGACCACTTGGTCCAAGGGTTAGATTAGGTTTCCTTTCAGTTGTTAAAGTAGTTTCCTTTCAGTCGGTTGAAGTAGATTTCTGTTCAGTTGGTTAGTTTAGGTGTTTTGAGGGAGCTCAGTGGTTATTTTTGCACCAAGTCACTTGACTTGGGATCTTTTTAGTTTCCCTTAGTTTGAGACCAGTTTTGGTTGTGGAGCTTTGCAAGTGCAAGGGGGTCCAAGTTATCACTCGTGGGCAAGGTGTGTTGATCTTACACTTTTGGTGTCAGAACCTAGAGTCCGTCTTGTTCATTTCTTGAATATATTTGACAAGGTTCGGAGATTTTTTTGGATGTGCTTAGTCGTTGATTTGTGGTAGGACTTGTACTAAATTCGGGTCAGACTCGATAAAGGTCCTTGCGTTACCTTTGACATGGTTACAACATTATACTCACACTTAATTGCTCCGAGTTCTTGGTGTTTCAAAGTGAAGTTGGACTTAGTGAAAATCATACACTGGCTTCAGCGCCACTGTGGTCTTCCAAACCCTCCACAGGCTTCATTGTCTGCAAGCCAAACAAAAGATTGAAAAGAGAAAAGAGAAATATTATGAGAAAAAAGAAAAAAATGAAAAAGTGCAAGAATGAAAAGCGATATCAAGGAGAAAATAAAGTGAAAATTGGCTTTAAAGGGCGTGCAATCATCTCTACCGGTGCTACTAAGTAGTCACTAAAGGTAGAACCGTGATTATGGTGCCACAGCGATAACTCCGTCGGGGCTATGGACGCCTGACTGGCAGCGGGGCTCTATCCAGGATGCTTTTGAAGTAGGGATATTATAATAGCTAAGTCTAATGGATCTAAGAAGTTATCAAGTTCTTGTCGAGCGGGGAACGAATCATTTGCACACACGTGAGTAACTTATGGTCAGAGTGCTTAGGTTCAACTTGAGAGTTTTTTCCCTTGTTGAGTGCTTGTTCTTAAGTGGATTTTTGGATAGGTCATCCTGCGATTTTTTGTTCTAAGTTATTTTGTTCTTGAAATGTTCATGAACATTTCTTTGGGTTGATGCTAGATGTTGTGAGGTTTTCACACCATCGCCCCAAAACATTTGGGGACCCCCATTTTTTCAAACTGGACTTGGCCTTTCTTCGGATCTTTGCCCTTGACTTGACGATTTTATTGGACTTGGACGCCTGGTGTTGGTTTTTGAAACGATTGTTGGAATTGAAATGCTAGGCTTGATTTTCGAATTTGATTTTTGTTTTGGTCTTCTTTTCGGAATCTTTGCCAAAATGGAGATTTGAGGTAAATTATGCTTATCACCCTATTGAATTCGAAAATCTAGATGCCTTTATTTGAATTTCGCTTTGAAAGTATAGAGATTTGGCTTGTCATTTAAATTTGCATTGAAAACGTTTAATTTTGGGCTAAAATTGTTATAATTTCGATCATCAAAGGGATAACTTTGGATAATTCATCAATTGGCATTGAAAATAAATTTGGAGATTAAAGGAATTAAACTTAAGCCTAAGTATTTCAATTTTTAATTAAAAAATTAAAAAAGCATAACCTTGGTTATTAAAATCGAAATTTAAGCATTAATTATATATCTCATTGGGCTTGAATTTAATTTATAAATAAAAAATATCATTTGCCATGGAAATTTTAAATAAAATCATTTAATTTTGATGATTTTCGAAATTTAATAGGGTGAATTAATTGTTTTTCTTGTGCATTTATTTCCTATACTTGAGTCGCCCCTTTTATTGGGAATTAAATTAATTTATTTGTTTCTTGGCAGCTTGTATGAGGGTCGGCCCTCATAATAGGGGTGTCCAAGCGGCTATTAAAGAGAGGCTGCCTCCCCTCTCTCCACACACATCAACAGCATCCGCGGCAGTGAAGAGGAAGGTGCGATCTGGAGCAGAGAAGACAGCGAATTCCAGCAGTCTAGGGCCTGCCATTGGAGACAGTGATATCCTTGGTGTGTGGCAGGCCCGAATTCAGTAGAGGGAAGGCTGCAATTTGAAGGGGACAGCAAGGGAGAGTTTGATAGGTGCTTTGGAGGCCATCCAAATTTGTAGAAGAGAGGTCTGAAATCAGTATAGCAGGCTTGTCTTAGGGCCAACGGGCCTGATTGGAAGTGAAGGAGACTTGTGATCCGAATTTGCCCTTGGCAGGCCTGAATTTGGGAGATATCAGATTTGGTGTGAGTAAAGAAGAGTAGAATTTGGTGTAAGGATCAGAATTTTGGTGGCGATTTGAGGCTTCATTTGGCAGCGACTTTGTATGGGAAGGCAGGGATTTAATTCCAGATTCTTGGGGAGCCTCATTTCATGTGTTTGAACCCCAAAATACTGATTTTTGAGGGCAGAATATTAGCATATTTGATCAGATCCGAAAATCACAAGAGAATACAAAATTTTTTGAGATATAATCAGGCCTCTTAATGCTTTGATCATTTCCAGATTTGAAGTGTGTAGAAGATGGAGATCTAGTCCAGATTTGAAGCATCATTCTCAGATTTTACAAGGTGAAGGAGGCATGATCTAAGATCAATAAACATTTCCAAAATTTTCTTCATGCCTAGAATTTTGACTTGAAAGTAAAAAGTTCAGATTTTAGAAGATTTTGTTGTTTGGCAAGGCATCTACATTTTGACATTTCAATTGGCAAGGATGGAAAATTCAAGTTGTGGTGTTGAGATTCAGATTTTGATAAGATTGAAGGCATCAAGTTTTGTTTAACAAGGCAAATACATCATGGTAGAATTCAGTATTTCATAACCGGTGAGTGGTCTATCTTACCATTTTCTTCTTAGTTGTTTTCATTTATTTGGTATTAGTGTTAGGTGTTGAAGACTAGTTTCAAAAGTAGAGTTAAAAATTTGGTTAGTGGGTTGATTACTCGATTGTCTTGATTAGCTTTTTTCCCCAAGTTCTTGCTTGCATTCCATCATTTCATCATCATTAGGAAGAAGTTTGGAGTGATAAGTGTAGTCCATCTCATAGGTAACGGCGGGGAGTGATAAGTGGTAGTCTCACCCCTAGGGAGAAGATTGGAGTGATAAGTGTAGTCCATCTTAAGGCAAAGGCGGGGAGTGATAAGTGTAGTCTTCATCATCATCATCATTAGGAAGAAGATTGGAGTGATAAGTGTAGCCCATCTCATAGGTAACGGCGGGGAGTGATAAGTGTAGTTTCCATCTCATTAAGAGGAAGTTTGGAGTGATAAGTGTAGTTTCACCATCATTGTAGAAAAGGCGGGGAGTGATAAGTGTTTAGGATGGCGGATGCCAATGCAAGCAAGCGACCCAAAGGAACTAATGCTAAAATAGGAGACAAGGAAGTCTTGATACCCAATTCCAACTTCCGCTCGAAACTGAGACACGTTGGAGACACCAACATTGGTACCCTTGATATGATTCAATTAAGAGAGAGAGTTGTCAAGTATTCAATTGTTATATGTTATGTAGTGGTACAAAACTAACATCAACAGTAACCAGAAAGCATATGTCGTTCTTGTACTGGTCAACAATGGTTGACGACACTCTTTCTCTTGCGTGCATTTTTAATTGAAATCCTTCGAAGTGTTCAGTCATCGCACTTCTTAACTTGTCTCCCAGTCGATTGGCCATCTCTGTTATTTGATGCATAACCGGTCTATTGGTTTTCCTGACAACTTTTTCGGCTCCAGGGAAAAAGTTATAGTAGTAGAAGTAGAGACATACCAATAGGGTCCCGTACTTCATTGATTTCTTCCTTACGACTCCAAGCTTCTTCATATTTTCAAATATTTGACTTTGAAGCGTTGCACAGATTTCGTATTGGGCATTGTCGTGCATTATGCGGTATGCGGCATGAATTGCACCACCCGGTATGCTATTTAAATTGCTTGACTGATAGATCTTGTAGCCAAGTACAACAGACGCAAACCGGACTCCATCATCCTCAATGTCGTTTACAGTCATAAGTCGACCATCAGGCTTAGACTTAGTTAATTTATTGACCACGACATTGGCGATGGTCCTTAGGGTTAGAGCTTGCCCTCGGTTGCTGTATCCAGTCACCCTATGCAAATCGTCTTTGGTGATAGGAATACACAGTCATACGCCTCTGTTGAGCTAGAAACTTGGTTCGTGAAGACGACTGAGAACAAGTCGAATTATGTCTTCATGGAAGATGGACGGATAGTACACTCCATGGACAAGTCCAGATGATCTGAGCTTGGCATACTTATCCAAAAGCTTTCCTTCTTCACACAGTGATACGTATTCTCCTTGAATGTACGTCTCACCCAATTCTTCTTGTTTAACGTGAATGAAGGCTGCAACGTCTTCGGTTCAGAGGACTCCTTTGGGTACAGATGAGAGCGCCCCTGCCATGTTGTTTTCTCTGTTCTGAATTGGCACGATATCATATGCAGGTCGATCCATTTGATTTCCCTTGATCAGCTCTATGTTAGCAGATGATGAAGCCATTCTTGCTAACCGGTAACTTGCAGAATGTAGCTTGGATCGGTTTTTCAAACAGTGATTCTCAGTGATCAAAGTGCGAGCATGAAACTTAACACAAGAATTCGTAAATAATACAATAAGCAAAGTGAAAACTTGTGACTAATCCTCCTTTTTATAGGGTTAGGTTATAATGGTAATTACCAAATAGTAACTATCCATTAAACGGCTACAATAATAAATGTCTTACCTAACTTTACTTTCCATTTTTCTCAACCTGTTGAGTATAACTTGTCTTATCGGTTGTCCTGTAGACTGAGTGAGTCTGACTCTCACCAGTCGTACTGGGAATGGTAGTGGATCTACCGGTTCCCTCTATGCCTTTATGGCTTAATTTGTTGAAGAGATATCACCATCGACAGATGATGATCCTTCCTCTGTCTTCTCCTCAACAGAGCTCTTTGATTCCTTTTTGGACCAAATCTGTTTGACTGTTTTCTAGTCTTCTCTTCCTTGTTGATCTTCTCTTCTGGCTTGACCGGTTCCTTCCTTTTATTAGAAGGCCTGTTCCTGCAATCTTTGGCTCGGTGTCCAACTTTGTTGCAGTGATAGCAGACTATCCCGGTCGCCTTCCATGGGTTTGCCCTTCTTGGGTTAGGTGACTTGTTCCAAGAGTCATTGTGACTGTTTGTTCCACAGTTTGTACAGTTGGTTGTACTTCGATTTTTGCTTCTCTCGGTGAATACAGGCTTAGGGGATCTAAATGCCATTGTCTTTGATTTGCACTCTTCAGTCTTGTGTCCAAACTTGTTGCATGCATAGCAGTAGCCTTTGAAGCTTCCCCTGCTTCTACTGGACATGGATACAGGGCTGGACCAACACTCATTGGTGTTGTGGCCATTTTTGCAACAGTTCTTATAGTAACTGTTGTTGGTTCTTACTGGTGCATTTCTACAGTCATTGGTTTTATGACTTGGTTTTCCACAATGCTTACAGGATGTGTTAAAGGTTTTCTTACCTTTTTGTGCTAGCGTCTTTCTCTTGCCCTTCTTGTTTCACTTAGCACCAGATAACTTACCATTCTCTTTGGTGACTTCACCAGTGAATCCAAGACCGGTCTAATCTTTATGCTTCCTTTGAGCTTTAAGTTGCTCATCAAACTTGACCGAACTTTCATTGTATCTTCTCAGAATTTTATTTGTTTCTTCAAGTTCGTTCATCTGTTCCCTCAGTTGATACAGTTCTAGGGACAGTCTATTGCATGCCTCAATCCTGTCATGCCAGCCTTTCTGCATGTGGGCATTTTCTTGGGTGACACTTTGCATGTTCTCTTGAAGTTGTAGAATGATGAGTTCATTTGCCCCTACAACTTCCACTGCCCGGTCCCTTGCTTTCTCAGAGGCAATAAAAGACTTGACTGCCGAGTTCCTTTTGTCTTCAACTTTTCTCTTTTTTCTCAATCAGTTCAGTCATCCTCAGGGCGTTGTCCTCCTGTTCTCTGTTAAGGTTGGAAATTTGATCGGTCAGGATTTGATTCTTTTCCATGAGTTCAGACACTACCTCCTCAACTTCATTAGATCCGCTCTACCCGGAGAGTTCATCAATGGTTTCATTGCTCTCATTCAACTGTAGAGCCAGCTCCTTTCTCTTTGCTAGTGATCTCCTCAGTCTACTCTCCAAAGAAGAAATGATGTCGTTGGCTTCCTCTAGCTGTTTCTGATACCGGCAACCTTCCATGATCTTTTTCTCAAGCTGTTAGGCTTTAAAAAAGAGAACCTGGTGCTCTGATACCAATTGTTAGTACCAACCGATTACTGAGAGGGGAGGGGTGAATCAGTAACAGCTTTCTTTTACTTATTAAAACTTGTTATGAACAATACTTTTCTAAAACAATCAATCATAAGCAAGCATAAAAGTAAGTATACAGATCAACACCCAATATATACGTGGAAACCCTTGGTTAGAAAGGAAAAACTACGGTGAGACAGAGCTCACAACTTCACTTCAGCAGAATGAAGGCGCCCTATTAGGAGATTACAAAGCACTGGTTAAGGTGCTACCCGGTAAAGGGATTTTACAAAAGATCTCTTAAGATCTGAACCCTATTAGGAGCCGCTTGGTTATAGGACTTTGAACACCACAAGGGATGTTACCCTGTTAGGGGATTTTTACAATGAACCGCTTAAGTCCACCCTAATAAAGGGATTTCAATTTGCTTTCACTACTGATAAAAGCAATGATCTGATATGACACTAAATGTTTGATTAGATCATACCTCTTTCCCGGTTTGCCTGGCTGTTGATCTCTACTACCTCTGTGTCTATAGCTCTTCTCTCAAAAGATGTCTCTCCTCTGCTCTATGTGATTCACCAGTAGTCAACAACACTTATCTTGCGTGCTATGACCTGTATTTATACAAGAGTTTACCACAATGAAACTCTTGACCCATAGAACCGCCAGGCTGTAAACTCACCAAAAATCATACAACTAGCAAAAAGCTATGCGTTACGATCTGGAGTTTACCTTGCAAAACATCCGTAGAAATAAAGCTAACTCCTATTAAGAAGCTAACTCCACTTCTGAGCAGTGGATGTCCCGTATAATCCAGTGTTATCTCAAACTGCTCCGCAAAATCCAGTGCAGATCTTAAGGCAGTTTAGACCGGTGTAACCTTATACCCGGTTCAACTTTGTATGCACACTGAGACCGGTACTGTGTACTTAGATTGGTCTACCGGTGTGTTCACTTTACTTTATTTACCGGTGCATACACACTGTACCTTGTCTACCGGTGTCTTCTAAGTAATGTGAGTGACCAATGAGCCCTTACCAATGCATGGTGTTTGTGAATGTACACTAATGACAACTTAAATTGCTAACAGCATAACCTCAATAGGCACTTTTGGGCATGGATTAGTATCTTGTCTTGGTATATGTGCAAGTTGGTATTTTAATCTATTAATGCCTCCCCCAAGCATAGTTGTTTTGCAATGAAAACAGAGTTACCTATCTTTTTTTTTCTCTAGGGGTAACAATAGCATGTTTCCACCAAGGGCCCCTCTAATTGGAGTTAGGGGCATTTTGATAAACACAATTTATAAATCCAAGGAATGCTGCAATAAAATATAAATAGAAAAAAATTAGCCTGTGTGGTTTAGAATTAAACTAATATAAAAAAACCTATAGTGTGCAACTATAAAACTAATTTTTTATTTTTACAAAAACACCTAGGGTTTGTTCAACAAAAAAATTAAACATACTTAGGGTTTATGCTTTGGTACATTAACGCAAAATAGAAAAAAGAAAAGAAGAAATGTAGAAGAGAAACAAATTGTTGTTAAAAAAAAAATCTTCAAAATACAAACTTACCTCCTTAATCTTTCTTGAAATCAATGGTGAGCTCTTTTGAATCTTTTGTAGACTCTTCTAGATGCACTAGAAGTAGCTAAAACCTGCCCAAAAGTGATTCAACCACATATTTTTTCTCAATCTCCTTGCTGGTTTCCCTTCAATGCAATCCAATTTTGGCTCAAAACTCTCTTTTTTCCTTCTCCTTTTTCTTGAAAATGAAATGAAGTTGCTTTTAGGGTGTAGGAGACAAATATAAAACACAAAAATGTGAGGGAATTGTTTTTTAAATGTTTCTGTTAGCTTTTGAGTTACCTAGCCATGACTGGGTTTGTCCATGAGACTCGCCTAGAATTGGCGAGTCTGGCAAGTACTTGGGTGTCGAGTCTCCCAGGCTCACCAAGGGTCACTCACCTCAATACTCACTAAATCTAGGGGAGTCCTAGCAATTCTTGTAATAGTGATTGATGTACAAAAATGTCTCTAAAACTCCTAAGACATAGGGGATAGCCTAGGGATATATAAGGAATGCCCATCCATAGTCAAGAATTCTCTTTGCATGCATCGATCAGATGGATGCTCAAACATTATCCTGAACTAATAGGTGATATCTTGACATTCGCTATAAAATATTTGAAAAATTTGCAAAATAAAAGGAAACAATGGATGACTTTTGTGAAATAGTTTGTTTTTGTTGAACAAATCTTAGTATGGATGTGTTTTAGGGTTTTATGCAATTTGTAGGTTTTTTGGTGTTCAATGTTTTAATGGTGAAAATATATTCAAAAGTAAGGTTTTGATGTTTTCTATAAAAAAATAGTTTTGTGGCCACAAGGAGTGTTTAGGTGCAGCTGCATATGCATAGGGTACTTGGGATGGTAGGGTTGTGGCTTCACTGCTTTTATTGCAAGACTTGTACTAGTACTACATTGGTAGGGAATCAAGACTTGGGGGCATACCTCGCAACTTAGATTACAACCCTTGTGTTTGTCACATATAAATCTCAGGTTTTGATTTATCTCCCAACACTTTAGTGGAGGTTGACCCATAGTCAAATTGGATTGGTGAGGTTGACAATGATATCTTTAGCGAAGAGGACTTCACATGGGTTGATTAGGTGGATCTAGAGGTAGAGGTAGTTGTCCTAGTAGAGGAGGATAGAGCATGAGTACACCTCTTGGATGATGTTGTCACAAACACAGATAAATATCATGGTCATATCATTATCAAGGACCCACCTTAGATTTCTGTGTAGGTCGTGTTGTACAACTTTGGATGTTGGAGTGAGTGATGTAGACAACTTATTGACAAAAAGCGTTGCCTGACGTACAAGGTTTAATATTTTGTTATATGTAGTAAACCTTTGTGTGATGCAATAAATAGGGAGAACTTAGATATATAATAAGTATAAACCAAATTATAATAAATTATATATATATATATATATATATATATATATATATATATATATATGTGTGCACCCATAAGGTCATGCTTTACTATCATCTTCATTATTCTTGCATATATTTGATTTATGTGATTTGACATTTTGATCTTCGACTTTTCCTTCTTTATATAGCCTCTTAATGTTCTTTCATAATGTCTTTCCATCATATTCTTTCATAATAACAATCAATTATGTTTTTCTCATGAAATTATCTTTTTTAATCATATTTTACTCTTTAATATCTTATTTAGACATATTAGAGGTGTTTTTTTATTAGTAATTGATAATAAAAGCTATTACATCTACATAAACCATACTACCGTCCACCCAAGAGAAAATGGGCATGCTGTTCATATGTAATCTACCACCTATCCACGATGCCTGTGTTATTAACATCTATGAAGCTAACAAAATTGTCTAGTAGCCCAAACATGGACACCACATACATTATCATTTGCCACAGAGGGCTTTAATAGACACGAAATTCTGATACATTTCAATAGAAATGAAAACAATAACTATCCTAGTCCACATCTAAGTCTTTACGAAGCACAAGGGACAAAAGTCAAACAAAGCCTCTTCCCGATTCCTCCCGGAGCCGTTGTTTCTTTGACCTTCGAATTTCTGCACTCAACAAGGATCCCTCAAGGATAAGGATGCCACCACTGGTCTTCCACTTGCTCCTCTTCTCCCATCCACGCACTCAATCCCTTTCCTTCTTCTCAATTTCCTTCTCCCGCAAAATATCTTTCAATAGTTCCTATCCATCTCGAGCCTCATCTATCCTTATCTCCTTTCTTGTTTTGCACTCCATACCAGAAAAGGCTGGTAAGTATGCCTCGACCCATCCACTAGACGCCAGTCTCCACTCTCCACCTGAAAGCCATACCTTGGCTCTACAACCACCAACATAGGAACCATACCACCCAGCCATTTCGGTTCAACTATGGCCCTCATAACCCATAAGGCTTCCTCCCTTGTTTCTAATTGAAGGGCCCACACTAATACAGCTAAAGACACATCCACATTCACTGTGTACCTATGATCGGTTAACATGAATTCCTCCCCCAACAATATATCTAATATCTGCATAAATTTGGGTTCCTTAAACAAAAAAATCCCCTTCAACCTCCTGCGAGAGATCTTACTACAAAATGGCCACTGCTGGTGCAAAGTTTTAAGGGTAAAGTTGGCCTCAATGTTCTATGCTTAGCCGAACTCACCCCTGTTAATGTTATTGTAGCTATGGTCGGATTCCTTCGGGCCGACATAGATAACATAAATGTCTTATGGGCCTATCAACCCTAGACATTTATATGAGCCAGTTCATAAATATAATTATATATTAATTATATGAGACATTTATACATTAATTATATATTTATATAATTAATGAGGCCAACTTGGAAGAGTGGCGACCCTTGGTGAAGGGGCACTACCAATAGATATAAAAGAAGATTGAATCTTCCTCTCTTGTTATCTAATATACACATAATCCTACAACAAATAAAATTAGAAGAAGAAAAGTGCTCAGGGGAGACAATCGGGTATTGTCTATGGTTGGAAGGGCAAATCATTGCCCATGGTTAATCGAGCATCAAAAACAATAACCCCACTCTCCTCTTCTTACTACTATGTGGAACCAACTACTTAGTGTTCAAAATACATTTGCATTTATCGTTGCTCAGCTTTTCTAGAGGCTTACAATCCCTAATCATTCTCGTTTATGTAATGTCCCCGTTTTTCAGGCTTTTGGGATTAGCTTGGTTTGGCAACCCTCGCAAGCTAATCAGGTGATTGGAGGGGGTTAGATGTCAGAGCCAGTGTTGGGATTCTATTCTGGGGATTCAGTTTATCAGGTCTGCTCTTCGTTTGGGTCAATTCGGTCAACTTACTATTTTTAGTAAATGGTATTTTGGGTATGGCCAGGATTAGCAGGGTGTCTGCATGGAGTGTCAGATGTTTCAGGATCGAGCTTCAAGGAATCTCCAGTTTGAGAGACTTACTATTTATAGTAAGTCTATTTTTGGCAGCTGGCTATTTTTGGCAATGGGTTATTTTCGGCAGGGCAGTTGGCATTTGGGCTCTGGTGTCGAAAATGAGTCTGTTTCAGTTGGTAGAATTCAGTGGCTTTGTTTTTAAAGTTATCGTTATTAAATTAAAGTATTTTAATTTAATAACGTAAGTACTTTATAACTTTATTGTTATAAAGTGAAATTATCATTTTATATAAAAAAAGTGAAATTGTGCTTTTTCCGAAAAAGCTATAAGTACAACTCCAAAAAGCATTTTCATTCACCCATTGTTGATTTGATAAATTGTTTATGTGAGAATTCTGCTTGGCTTGGAAAAGCTAGGGTTTCTGGAGCTTGGTCTTCATTTTTGGAAAGAGTTCTTCTGAGATTTGTCAAGTTTGGTCTTCTTCCAGGAGAGAGCTCGATCTGTTATTGAATTAAATCTAGTGCTGAGGTATACTGGATTCTGGTGAAGTTTTAGTTTTAATTCTACAGGTGGACAATCAAATTTGCTTTCAAAGAATTCGAATTGATAATTGTTGAGGCTCATTTTAATTGGGAAATCTGCTGTCACTATTTTGCTGATGCTACAATTAATAAATTGGTAGCCGAGAATTTTAAAGGGCCAGCACGTGACTGTTTTGGGGAGCCGTACATCATTGGCAGAGTTCTGCGTTTGGGTCCAGATTGTAACCACATCCATGTGAGGCTGTTTGGGGGTTTGCAGCAGAACCGTGTGAGATAGAGGAGACTGCAACGCTCCTATTTCTGCCCACGCATTTGGACAGAGGATTGTACAAGCTGCCAGGGGTCCGTATTCATATTGGCAGGTCACGTTTTGTTCTCCCTGCCCACGTGACTGCATTCTGGGCAGTCTTTCTTCATGCTGGGGTTTCGTATATGCTACAGGTCAGTCAAGCACGGCTTGAGCTGCCTTGGGACTGTATTAAGTTGGCATTTATTATGTACGGGCTGTGACATGGTTGTGAAGGTTATTGCTTATACAATACAATTCAGAATATTGCAGCAGTGCCAGGTGCTTAATTTCCTATTTTAATTATTTGATTATGCAATCTGTTTGTAATGAGAAATAAGAATCAATTAAATTATCAAGGAATATCAATTTGTCTTGGTTGGATTATATTGAATTTGTGGAAGTTGAATTTAATTGCAAATTAAAAGTATTTTTTGAACAAAGTGTTTGCAAAAATTATAAATTCAAATTAGTAGTTTAGAAGAGCTAGCCTGGGTGCTTCACAGTTTATCTCCAAATCTTGCCTTGATGTACTCACACATGCGACATTAATGCCACATCCGACCTCCATTGCCAACTCATTCCTCCAACCATCATTAATAAAGATGGGATGAGAAGCACCCTATCGTGGGAATTAAAGGGACAGTAGCCGAGGCTAAATGCCATGCTTTGGTTTAAATTTGAATTTGAAATAACTATACGTTGCAAACATAAGGCCTTAATGCCGTCTACCAAACCTCAAGATGAGAACTCTTTAACATTAAACCCCCTCCTCCCAGTCCAACCATGCCCCTTCCACTATTCTAAAGTCTTCCATAATTTCTTCCATCCCTAACTTTGCCAATCTGATTCCCATTTTCGACATCACACCTACTTCAGAATTGCCCTCCCTCTTCACATGAGTGACTCTATAGTTCTCAAACTCGTCCAACATCGCTCTAATTATCTTGATATACCTATTTAGGTACCAAACCTAGGAAGCTCCATTACACATTGCCATTACCGTTACCGGGAGTCTCCTTCCAAATGCAGCTTCCTTACCTTAAATTGCTTGGCCTTTTGGACCGCTAAAAGGGCCGCCTGGACCTCAGCCTCATTGGTAGTTCCCTCTACCAATATCTTGGCCCCTATTGCCAAGGTATTACTTGCCCAATCTCTAATTATATAGCTGGCTCCACTTTGCCCTAGGTTGCCCTTAGAGGCCCCATCAAAGTTTATTTTCAACCACCCTCTCCGGTTGAGAGCATTTCAAAGTGAATTTCGTGCCAGTTGAAGGATTATCCCCTCTCGGCTCTTGAACGAGCACATATAAGAGGTCTAGCAATGAACCAAATTTTATCTTTGGTGCATTATAACCATCTATATCTTGCCAGCATTTCTCCATACTAACAATGCCTTGTCCTCAAAACAACTTGGTGAAACCAATTGTATCCTTCATGATTGCCTTTTTCATTACGGTTCTTCATTTATGTGAGTGGAATACTATGTCTCTTGATTTTTGTGACATGTTTTCATTGTACTCTTCACCCTTATCCTTACGATGTTATATTATATGAATCCCCTTTTTTCTACCTATCGTACTTCCAAATTAGGGGGAGTGCCTTCAACTTTACCTTGATCTTCTCTATGAAATCTCAATTGATGTGGTCTTGTCTTTATAGGCATATTTTGTTTTACATTTAAGGATTTCCAGTTGACTTGGCCTTGCCATTATAAGAATCTTCTCATTTATCTTCATTTCTTCAATAGAATTGAATGGTAATGATATTTTACCTTTTAGGTATATTTTTAGTTCTGTTTCCCTCAGACCTTATTTGGTACTATCTTATCCTTTGATGTTTTATATATTTACTAATCAAGGACCTTTCTTCTTCCTCTCTTATGTTTATGGTTATGTAAGTTTGTTCTTCAAACTTTCCTATTTCTTTATATATGTTATGAATACTTTATAGCCATGGGCAATAGTGCAACTATCTCTTGTGGTTGTTCTCTTTTTTCCTCCTCTTCACATTCTTTTGCTTCTTTTGTATGTTGCTGCCCAATTCTTTTTCTAGTCTTTCCTCATGTGAAGTTTCATCCAAATATCAATCAACAATTTGGAACTTCCTCTTAGGTCTTCTTCTTAGTTTAGGTTCCTCTATTGCTTTCCTTTTTGACCATGCTTTTGTAGCTTTGAAATTCTACTAATCCTTCCTGTTTTTCATGCCTAATTTAGAAAACTAAAAATTCACCTCACAAAACTCAATTTTTTTTAGTTCTTGAAATTGGGCATGAGATTGTTCTCCTTATTTCCTTCTTATTTTGATATGTATTGGAGGGTGTGTCCCTTGATTGGATTCTCTTTGTCTCTAGCTTACCAAGTTTGTAGGTTGTGCATAAATCTTCTTCCATCTTCACCCACTCCCATGTATTTTTTGATCTTCTTGTTGTAAAATCCAAGAATGAGGAATTTTTCCTCTATTTTACTTCGATCTTCTTGTTTGTAAAATTCAAGAATGAGGAATACATTTTTACTTTGTCATTTTTTGATCTTCTTATTGTAAAATCCAATAATGAGGAATACATTTTTCCTTTGTCACTCTTTGATCTTCTTGTAAAATCCAAGAATGAGAATAGGTCGTTTCTTATGATAAATCTTACTAGCTTCCCTAATCAAGGGTGGGTCTCTTGATTGCTTTTTTGTTTCTGGCTCAAAAAGGCTTAAGGTTGTAAGAAATCCTTCAAATAACTTTTGCTAGTCCTTTGTCTTTCCTTGTTCTTGATTTAAATACCAAGGTCAAGAAGATAATCTTGAAGTCCTATAGAATAATTAGACCCATTTTTGTTGATTCACTATTCCAATTTTACTCGCAATGTGCTCTATGATAATATGGTTAGAAGCTTTTCCATAAGTAGGTATCCTATCATAATATTTATAGGCCTTGATACGTCTACATTTTATCAAACTCTTTACTTTGTGTCTTGTGAATTCTTGACTTATGTGTAGTCCGCCACATTGTTGCATCAAATATTAGTGTACAATTTAAAGCTTCCATAAAAAACTCATCATCTCTAGATGAATCCTCCATTTCCTCTAGATACACTTCAACATCATTGTGTCCATCAAAACATGCCATTTCTAAAAGTAAAGGATTACCTTAACAATTTATTTAACATCTCTTTCCTTAGGCTTTTTATGTAGTATCCTATTAATGGTTGTGGTACTAAATTTTGGCATTTTCCTCATCTTTCTCTCGCTCTCTCCCTCTCACTTTCTTTTTTCTTTACAAAGTATGTTATCAAGTCCTTTATTTTCTTCTCTTTGTAATGCTCCATAAGTGGCACTAGGGATGGCATGTGGTCAAAGAGGGTCATTTCCTTATCATGTCTCTTGGTGTAGGGGATTGCATCCTTTGGGAAGTTTTTTCTTATATAATCCTAATTGATTATAATACTATTATTACTTGTCCCTTTATTAAAACTCTCTCTTATATTTCTATTTCCAATTTCATATCATAAATATAAAAGGTGTTAGCATTCCATAGGGTTTCTCCATAGTTTCCTCACAATACATCAATTCCAAGTACCTTTTCTTTTCTCTAATATTTAGCTGCAGCCCCTTTGGCATGCTTTAATTTTTTTAACACCCCCTTGGTGCACTCAGCAGCACCCTCCTTGGTGCGCTCTAACTCAATCCTCAAAACACTTCTTGATCTTCTACGGATCCTCTGTACTACGGCCTCAATGATTTGACCTATTGGTGATATCCCGACATTTTTGCTAGGTACCTCATTCCTTCTCTCTTTTTCTTCCTCCATTTTATTCTCTATACCTCATTATCTCTACTACTTTATTCATCCTACACCCTTTATTCATTATATTCCCCAATCATTCTCCCTAATTTGTCTTAGCAATCATATCTTTTTAGGTCTCCCCTCTTGTCTATGACATCACTTTAGTACTGTGTATTGCCACACCTCATAATAAATATTTTCACTATGTATAAATTTTCTTCTCAAATTTTTAACATTTTTTTTTGGGTATGATCTCTCCTTATGGAACAACTAAGGCCTCACAACATAACCAAATGTTGGCAAAAAAACCTTGATTAGTGTCCAAAATTTAATATTCTATAAAATGTAGTAAACCTCTATGTGATGCAACAAAAAAGGAGAACTTGGATATATAACAAGTATTGACCAAATTATAATAAATTATGTACATTTTATATATACACCCATAAAGCAATGTGATATACTTAAATGGCTTATACACACCTTATAACTAATTCCTCATGCTTTACTCTCTCTTATCATCTTCTTTATCTGTTGGCATCACTAACCGGTAAGCTCTCTACCGGTCCGAGTGTTGTCATTGATTGGCAAAAGAGGATAGAGATTTGTTGTCTCTATAGAGGGAACTCTTCATTAAGAGAGGTTGTGAAACCGGTCACTACACTAAGCATCAGCAACCGAATAATGCACTCAGCAGGGAAGAGAGTATCCTAGTATCAACCAAGGACCGAACTTCAACCGGTATAGACAAGTACAAATAAAAGCATATCCAACTAATGTCTATAACATAACCGGGACAGTGCAACCGGTAATCCGCGCAAAAGGAAGCACACCTAGGACGTGTAACCGGTAAGCCAAGAAAGAGACAGTAGCAGACTCTTACCTGTTTATAGCATGAAGAACTCAACCGATATATTATAAGACTCCGATATGAACCAAGGAAGTCATAGTCAACTGTCTGTTCCAACCAACTCTTCCTGACCGGGATTTATTGCAGTAAATTCGAGTGATCTTGAGTTGTCTTGGTGATCGGTTTGAGGTGCAAGTAAAGGATTTAAAGCCGGAATCAATGGTTTCTTGAGGCGCGACTAAAGGATTTAAAGCCGGATTCAGTGGCTTTAAATCAAGGAGTTATCTCCTATGAAGGAAAGTTGCCTGACACGCAACTATTGCTTTCTTCATAAAGCTAGAGAATGTATCGGATGTTTGCTCAGCGCTCAGCGAACCAGTACTCTGCTAAGTAATGTAATCAAAGGATCTCAAGATTAGGTCGTGCATTTCAGGCGCAGTCAAAGCAACACAACTCTATATATTCTTATGACTGTTAAGAATAAAAGTTGCCTTCATTCTTTCGAAAAAAAAAGAGTGAGCCTATATGCTATAGAAGCAAGGGTTAGAAAAAATCGAGAAAGAAAGATAATAGGTTGTGCAAGGCAGCACAACAACAGTTGAGAATGCACGTGTGTCAACCGGTGATAATTCTCAGTAGAGCACAAATAGAGATCACATCTGGCTAAGCAGAGCCTTCTGTAAAGATCTTGATTCTATTGTTTTCTAGCAAACTACAATAGACAAATCCCAGTATTTGGGTGGACTCTAACAGGTCCCTTGTATCAAAATCCCTTAACTGGGTGACATCTTTCAAGGTGTTTGAAGTCCCTTAACCGGGCAGGTCTTAACAGACCTTACTGTAACAAATCCCTTAACCGAGTCGCACCTAGCAAGTGTGTTTTATCCCTTGACCAGGTAGGCTCTTAACAGGGCGTACTTAAAAAGAGTACAAATATTGTGAGGTCTCCTCACATCGTGGTTTTCACCCTAACCGGGTTTCCACATGATAAATCTGGTGTCACTTTGTGTTTGTTCACTTACTGTTTTATTTGTTTAGAACTGCTTGCTTTTGTGCTGTAAGTTTACTTCACTGGATTAAAGAAAAATGAAAGAATTTTTCAAGTGCTGATTCACCCCTCCCCTCTCAACACCGGTTGGGACTGTCAATTGGTATCAGATCCAAGCTTTGTTTTTCTTTGTTGCCTAACTGCACAGAGAGAAAGCTATGATGATGAGAAAGGAAGGACCAAAGTTTTTAAAAGAAAACTTCACCTTATGGTGCAGCAGCAGCAGAATGAAGCTGTATATAAAGACCAACGGTGACCAGTACTGGATTCATGTTACCAACGACTACAGTGAGCCCACTGACACCTTGACACCTGATGAAGAGAAAATCAAGACTGAGCACACGGCTGCTATGGACATGATAGTTAGCACCTTACGTGACCACGTGTATGCTGAAATTGACCATCTTAACTCCGCTTGCAAAATGTGGAAAAAGTTACAAACAGTCTATGGAGGAGATCCCAATGTTCAGAGAGCGAAGGTTGAAAGCCTCAAGGGAAAGTATGACGACATGAGGATGAATGATGGAGAAGATATCAAGCAATATAGCAACCGAATCAAGGAAGTAATCAACTCTATCAGAAGCGCTGGAGGCAAGCTGACTGAAGAAGTGGTGAGCAAAATACTAAGAACTCTCAGACCTCAGTATGCCATAAAGATCTCTGCCATTCAAGAGCTCAGATCCGTGAGCAATGATCAAGTCACTCTAGACTCCCTAATCGGTAATTTGACTGCTTTTCAATTAAGCAACTTTGATAATAGCCTATTTGTTCAGGAAGCAACATTTAAATCATCGGTCAATGCCTCTTCCACCAAAAAGGGAAGAGAAACCAGTAACTCCTCTACCGGTAAGATCGGCAACCTCATTGAGAATTTTCTCTCAGAGGAGACAGAGCAAGATGAGTTTGAAGCTTTGATTGCTAAGAGATTCCCCAGAAGGAAAGGGAAGTATAAAGGGAAACTCCCTTTAAAATGCTTCTCTTGCAACAAAATAGGACACATTGCTACCCGATGTCCAGATAATGAAAACATAGACAAAAGAGACCGATTCAAGAACAAAGCAAAGCAGGAATGCTATCTTGCGGAGGAAGGAGTCACAGACAATGAGTCTGAAGACTCGGAAGATCCAGAAATTGCATTTGTTGCAATAAAGGAGGAGAGCCCAGCTCTTAATGAAGTTGCACTCATATCTAGATCTCATTAGTATGACAATTGGATCATTGACAGTGGATGTACTCACCATATGACTGGTGACAAGAGCAAGTTCATCAACTTGGAGCTCAACGACAGCGGATCAGTCACATTTGGAAACAATGCCCCTTGTGCCATCAAGGGTAAGGGATCTATTGTTCTCTGCAACAATGTTGTCTGTGAAGACATGTACTGGGTCGAAGGACTCAGGTACAACCTAATGAATGTTGCACAGCTGAACAACAAAGGTTTCCAGTTGGAATTCGGTCAAGGCTCCTGCATAGTCAAAAATCAATCTGGATCTCATGTTGCAACCGGTAGACAGAGCAAAGGTAATTTGTTCTACCTAGACTCAACAAAAGGAGCCTGTTTAATTGCTTCTGTCAAAGGAGAATCAAGCAAGATTGCTCTTATTTCCCAAGAAGACAATAGCTGGCTATGGCACAAGAGACTCTGCCATATAAACTTTGACAGCATTGTCAAAGTGAGAAAGAAGAAATCGGTCAGAGGACTCCCAAAAATTGCAAAACCCATGGGTGGTATTTGTAAGGATTGTCAGTTAGGAAAACTGACAAGAGCAAGTTTCAGTAGCAAGTCCTTCTTTGCTGAAAATGTCCTAGATCTTGTACACACAGACCTGTGTGGACCAATGAGGACAAAGAGCTATCATGGAGACCAGTATTTCATGCTGTTTGTAGATGATTTCTCGAGAATGATGTGGACACTCTTTCTTCGTGAGAAATCGAAAGCCTTTCACATGTTCAAAGTTTACAAGGCTAGAGTGGAAAAGGAAACTGGTAGAAGCTTGAAATGTTTGAGGTCGGACAGAGGAGGTGAGTACACCTCTCAGGAGTTTACTCATTACTGTGAGGAACATGGCATACAGAGACAGTTCTCTGCACCAAGGACTCCTTAGCAGAATGGAGTAGCAGAAAGAAGAAACAGAACGCTGATCGATTGTGCCAGAACCCTGTTGATCCAAAAGAATCTTCCTTATCACTTCTGGAGAGAAGTTGTCAGCACTGCTGTCTATACAATCAATCGAGTTCAAGTCAAAAAGGGAACCGGTAAGACACCTTGCGAACTATGGTTTAAGCATACTCCTAGTGTAGGCTACTTCAGAATCTTTGGTAGTAAATGTTATATCAAAAGAGAAATGTTTTCTGGGAAGTTTGATCCCAAGAGCAATGAAGGAACATTTCTGGGTTATTCTACCAAAAGCAAAGCTTATCGGTGTCTGAACAAAAGAACAAGCAAGATAATTGAAAGCATCAATGTAAAAATTGATGAATCATCAAAAGCAAACAAGAGGACTGGATATGTCAATCATGAAAATCAGCTTATCGATGTCTGAACAAAAGAACAAGCAAGATAATTGAAAGCATCAATGTAAAAATTGATGAATCATCAGAACCAAACAAGAGGACCGGACATGTCAATCATGAAAATCTTAAACCTACTAATGGAGGAGATGTCTTTGAGTTCCATGAAGCAACAACAAAAGAAGAGAAGGCAATGCCCACTGATAGAAATCAAGAGCGAGAGGCTGTGCCCGAAGCTGACAGGACACCCCAGGATGGTGAACAAGTAGATGTTCAGAACCATGACGAAGATATTGCTCAACAAGATGAACCGGACCAGGAACAGAGGCCGGCTCTTCCAAGGTATGTCACATATCACTCTACTGACAATATAATTGGTGACAGACATGGGAACATCCTGACCAGGAAAAAGGCCAAAGAGAACGTCTGTCTTCCCTCATGTGTTGAGCCCAAAACCACTAGAGAAGCCCTTGAATATGAAAATTGGGTCAAGGCCATGGACGAACAAATTGAGCAAATAGAAAAGAATGACACATGGTAACTTGTGCCAAGACCTCATGACAAAAATGTCATTGGGACTAAATGGGTTTATAGAAACAAACTGAATGAGGATGGTAAAGTCATTAGAAATAAAGCAAGGCTGGTTTGCAAAGGCTATGCTCAGGAAGCTGGACTAGACTATGGAGAAACTTTTGCACTAGTAGCTAGACTGGAAGGGGTAAGAATTCTTCTTGCCTATGCAGATCACAAAGGCTTTAAAGTGTGCCAAATGGATGTGAAGTCTGCATTCCTCAATGGAATACTGGAGGAAGAAGTCTACATTGAACAACCGGAAGGGTTTACATCTGCTCAAAAAACTGATATAGTCTGCAAACTAAAAAAGGCTCTCTATGGGCTCAAGCAGGCCCCAAGGGCTTGGTATGAAAGGTTGCATTCATATCTTCTGACAATTGGATTCATTAGAATCGGTGACAATAGCAATATGTATCTTAAAACCGGAAAGGATGGAAACCTAATTGCTGAAATCTTTGTTGATGACATAATCTTTGGAGGAGATGACAAAATGAGCAAAGCATTTGCTGAAGAAATGAAGAAAGAATTTGAGATGTCTATGATAGAGCCCCATAAAACACTTTATTGAACTACAGGTCCATTAGCTAAAAGAAGGTATCTTCATCTCTCAGTCCAAGTACATAAAAGAAATTTTCAAGGCCTTTGGACTAGAAGAATCCAAACCGGTTGGAACTCCAATGATAACTAATCTTAAGTTATCAAAAGAGGATGATGCCAAAGAAGTAAATGAAACAATGTATCAGTCCATGATAGGAAAATTGCAGTATGTTGTTCACAGCAAACCGGACATTGCTCATGCAGTTGGCATAGTGGCAAGATTCTCTGCTAATCCCAAAGAAACACATCTAATTGCAGTGAAGAGAATCTTTAGATATCTAAAGGGAACCGAGGAATATGGCTTATGTTTTCCACACAAGGGTGGATTCCAAATAAAAGTCTACATAGATGCAGACTGGGCTAGCAACGTGGATGATAGAAAAAGCACAAGTGGTGGTGCATTCTTTCTAGGTGGAAGAATAGTATCGTGGACAAGTAAGAAGCAGAATTGCATTTCACAATCCACTGCTGAAGCTGAATATGTTGCTGCTGCAATAAACTGCACACAGGTGATCTAGATCAAACAACTGTTGGAAGGTATTCAGGAACAAGTACCTGAACCGATCGCAATTCACTGTGACAGTACTAGTGCCATAAACATATCCAAAAATCCTGTTATGCACTCCAAGACCAAGCACATTGCCATCAAGTATCACTACTTGAGAGAACTTGTACAGAACAAAGAAGTAAGATTGGAGTATGTATCCACCAAAGAACAGATTGCTGATATATTCACAAAGCCATTACCAAAGAGTACTTTTGAGTATCTCAGAGGTAGACTGGGGGTTGTACCCCTCTCAGATCATCAGTAATCATCAACAGGGAGCCATCAGTTCATTATGATTCAAACAAAAGGTTACATCTTATCTCTTATGAACTGATGAAAAGGACTGCTGCTCGCAGGGGGAGCAGAGTATGCAAATCTCTCGGATTAGCCTTTTTGGCATTCTATTGTCAAAAAAGGGGGAGAATATGATTACCTATCATATTTTTGCCATCAATGCCAAAGGGGGAGATTGTTGGCATCACTAACCGGTAAGCTCTCTACCGGTCCGAGTGTTGTCATTGATTGGCAAAAGAGGATAGAGATTTGTTGTCTCTATAGAGGGAACTCTTTATCAAGAGAGGTTGTGAAACCGGTCACTACATTAAGCATTAGCAATCGGATAATGCACTCAGCAGGGAAGAGAGTATCCTAGTATCAACTAGGGACCGACCTTCAACTGGTATAGACAAGTACAAATAAAAGCATATCCAACTACTGTCTATAACATAACCGGGACAGTGCAACCGGTAATCCGCCCAAAAGGAAGTACACCTAGGACGTGTAACCGGTAAGCCAAGAAAGAGACAGCAGCAGACTCTTACCTGTTTATAGCATGAAGAACTCAACCGATATATTATAAGACTCTGGTATGAACCAAGGAAGTCATAGTCAACTATCTGTTCCAACCAACTCTTCCTGACCGGGATTTATTGTAGTAAATCCAAGTGATCTTGAGTTGTCTTGGTGATCGGTTTGAGGTGCAGGTAAAGGATTTAAAGCCGGAATCAATGGTTTCTTGAGGCGCGACTGAAGGATTTAAAGCCGGATTCAGTGGCTTTAAATCAAGGAGTTATCTCCTATGAAGGAAAGTTGCCTAGCACACAACTATTGCTTTCTTCATAAAGCTAGAGAATGTATCGGATGTT
The DNA here is from genome assembly GCA_027943335.1 of Chamaecyparis obtusa. Classification (NCBI taxonomy): domain Eukaryota; kingdom Viridiplantae; phylum Streptophyta; class Pinopsida; order Cupressales; family Cupressaceae; genus Chamaecyparis; species Chamaecyparis obtusa. Next base: position 229,969 of record BSBK01004908.1, on the reverse strand, counting down.
TGCTCAGCACTCAGCGAACCAGTACTCTGCTGAGTAATGTAATCAAAGGATCTCAAGATTAGGTCGTGCATTTCAGGCACAGTCAAAGCAACACAACTCTATATATGCTTATGACTGTCAAGAATAAAAGTTGTCTTCATTCTGCCGGAAAAAAAAGAGTGAGCCTATATGCTACAGAAGCAAGGGTTAGAGAAGTAGCAAGGGTTAGAGAAAATCGACAAAGAAAGATAATAGGTTGTGCAAGGCAGCACAACAACAGTTGAGAATACACGTGTGTCAACCAGTGATAATTCTCAGTAGAGCACAAATAGAGATCACATCTGGCTAAGCAGAGCCTTCTGTAAAGATCTTGATTCTATTGTTTTTAGCAAACTATAATAGACAAATCCCAGTATTTGGGTGGACTCTAACAGGTCCCTTTATCAAAATCCCTTTACCGGGTGACATCTTTCAAGGTGTTTGAAGTCCCTTAACCGGGCAAGTCTTAACAGACCTTACTGTAACAAATCCCTTGATTGGGTCACACCTAGCAAGTGTGTTTTATCCCTTGACCGGGTAGGCTCTTAACAGGGCGTACTTCAGAAGAGTACAAATATTGTGAGGTCTCCTCACACTGTGGTTTTCACCCTAACCAGGTTTCCACATGATAAATCTGGTGTCACTTTGTGTTTGTTCACTTATTGTTTTATTTGCTTAGAACTGCTTGCTTTTGTGCTGTAAGTTTACTTCACTGGATTAAAGAAAAAGGAAAGAATTTTTCAAGTGCTGATTTACCCCTCCCGTCTCAGCACCGGTTGGGACTGTCATTATCGTCACATATATTTAATTCATTTGATTCCCCTTGATTCCATTCTTTTATCACTCACTTTTCCTTCATATAGTCTCTTAATGTCTTTTCATAATGCCTTTCCATCATATCCTTTTATAATTACACTTAATTATTTCATTCTCAAGAATGTACTTTTCCTTTTTATGATAATTTACACATTTATAGCTTTATTTAGGCACATTAGAGTTGTTTTAAGATTATTTATGTAATGCCCCACCAAGGAATTTTTTTTGAAACAATTACATTTAAACATGCATAACATACAAGAACATTGCATTCGACAATGAGTTAAACCAATTGGTCGCTTTGTGAGCAAGCAGTAGCAGGAGTCTCAAAACACTTCCAAGTGTTCCAAGACACCCAACAATGCAACTAATACGAAATTCAATGTTCCTCGAGTTTCCACAAGAGCTCAAACTAAATTCAATGAACTCCTTTCTACACAAGCTGGTCAAGGACTCACAGCTACACTAGGAGATGACTACATCCACCTTCCAAACAGTCTATCTAATTTTAGATTCATTTTAAAGTGTGCTAGATTTGCAGGTGCAGATGCCAATCCCCTTACACAGATGCCGAAAAGCCTAGACAACATTCTGCAATTGCAGATGCCGATTTGTAGGAATAACTTGCACGAAGACCAAAAGTCTCAAACCAGTGAGGCGAAGATGCTGCTACATAGATGTAGACACCTATAGGAAGCCTCAAACACCGATTTACAATTTTCGGCTGGACACTTATGCAAATTTTACAAGAAGCGTGGCCTACTGAACAAAAAACTTAAATACCCTATCCATCATCAGGGAGTACAAATTACTCTTCAACAATAGTTACATTATCCATTTTTATTACAATAAGATATAAGTACAACTAGAAGGAGAAGGAAGTGCAAGATAAACAAGGTGATGCAATATCCTCCAAATCCACATGCGAACTTGTTATGTCGGTCCCCAACGATGGCTTGTCATGCCACTCGACCATCAACTTTCCGAACAATGTGTCTAATTTTAGATTCATTTTAAAGCACCAACCAAAGTGTTCCTATGATAACCAACATGCAGTTGTTCGATAAACCGTAAACCATCATGAGAATACAATTGTTAACAACATAAATGCAAGTTCAAACCGCCTTGCAACCATAAACGTGTTAGCAACCAAGCATACAAACTGAATTGGGTGGAGATGTCGAAGATAGGCGAAGATGTTGATTCGTAGGCACAAATGTCGGCCCCATATGTAGACCCTGAAAATCCCAAATGATGTTCTACAGGTGTAGATGTTGATCTATAGTAATAAATTGTTCAGAGACCAAAAGTCTCAGACCAGTGAGGCGGAGACTCTGCTTCATAGACATAGATGCCGATAGGTAGCCTTGGACACCAATTTACAATTTTTGGCCTAACACTTAATAAAATTTTACAATAAGCTATGCCTATTGAACATAAGGCTAAAATACACTCTATCCCTCATCAGGGAGTACAAATTGCTCATCAACAATAGTTACATTATCCATTTTTGTTACAATAAGATACAAGTACAAGTAGAAGGAGAAGAAGGAAGTGCAAGATAAAGAAGGTGATGCAATATCCTTTGGATCCACACATGAACTTGTACACCAGTCCTCAATGGTGGCTTGTGACGCGACCTGACCATGTGGTACCCGTATGTCCACCCCACTGTTCTCACGGAGATAGTCATATGGTTCAAACAAGGTGAAATGCACACAAGGGAAGTAGGCTAACACATAAGTTATACAAGTACATACAGGGCAACATAAAACTATACCAATTGCAATCCGTACCAATGGACGGGAAACACACCCAAGCATATAATTCCAAGTCAATACTCGAAGCATCAAACATTTTATCCTACAAACGAGAATGGAAAACATGCAAGAACCGATGCTCCATCTGCGGACATACCACTCCGGGTAAGAAGCAAATGCCTACATGTGCGAGCATGCAAACACACCCAATGGGGTCTCTGCTCAATCTAAACAAGGCGATAGACTCTAGAGTATCGAGTAGGGAGTGTCATCATATGTGCTCATATGTACGCACCATATGGTACCGTTCATTCTCTCATACGGATGAGAATGACGATCATGCAAGTCCTATCGCTACATGGACAGGCATGTCCCCTGAACAAGTCCTGTTACTGCATAGCGAGCATGCCTTCCCAAGTCACCCATAGGCTCATGATAGCACTCATGGCGTGCTTGAAGAACCTTATTATCTTATTAGTGTTTGACCCTAAATTTTTATTAGATTATCACTTAATTAGACAACTCCCCAAATGCGATTGCCAAGCGTACCACTTACGGACCAGGTATGCAAGTAGGAGCCACTCTATAGACTTACTCTAGTACCTAACCCTAGGCTCAAGACAAACCAAGTATCCTGATATCAGAATGCAATAAGAACCTCAATACACAACATCTTCATTTCACAATAACACTTGCCGGCTATGTTCACAGCGCATTCGATTGGTCTCAACCAAGATTACGGATCCGAGAGTGGTCCCATGACAAAATCTCATATATAATATAATTGTTGCATATCACAATAATAACTTCAACTCATAAAAAATCTACTTTTCACAAGTGTCAAACTTGGCCAAAAACCAGTCATGGAGGCCATCGCCATTGATGGACCTCTAAAAACACTAAAAATTCAAACTTCGCAAAATGGAAAATCTGTGAAAACCCATTGGTTCCCACATACCAAGAACATAAAAATGCAATAAAATCCACAATATTCCTATCCATAAACAAATGGACAGCATAACAATATGAAAACCCTCATTTTCAGTTACAAATATGCAAAATGCCATAATCTCACTCAAATTCATTTCTACAAAATGGAAACATGATTGCAATCCCCCAATAAACCATTTGCAACTCACAAACAATAATTTAATTGAAGAACCAGAGAAAGATTCCTACCTCTAAACTTAAGGAAAAACTCCAAACTAAAGAAGTCTCCAATAACTCAACGGAAGGAAATGAAATCCGGGTAGCCAATAATTAACGAGAGAAATCCATAAAGCCCAACACCCACAAAATGCAACCCGATCAATCTCCCAATACAAGCCAAAATCAAATTCCAAGCATAGAGGGTTGGAAAGCCAATAGCAAATTAAAAATAACAAGTTGTTCAAAAGGAACTTCATTGTCAAATAAAAAAGCTCTATTTGAAAAATAAATTAAACAATAATAATATATTGCCCACTTAAGTCAAATTATAAAATAAAATCCCAAAATCTCCAATTTAAATAAATCGTTCCATTTTCATTAAATCAAATACTCATACGACATATTTGCTGGTAAATAATAAACTGCCACTAAAATTACTTTAAAATAAATTATCAAATTTAAATAACTCAACCACGACAATTTGCGGACAACTAACTATGCACATACACTTGTTACTGGTCTTTCACAATATGCAAGAAGGTAACCAGAGGGACAAATATATGTAGTATAGGATTATAGCCCTAATTAGGAATGATAATTAGGCTGGGCAGTATGAATGGCCAATATAACTCTCACCCGTAACCACTGTTGGGGATGTGGGCATGCTTAGACTTGTGAAGCCAATAGAAGTTGATGCCTGATACCTACTATCACTAAAATATTCCCACATCAAGTGTACCTGCTCATGTATATAAAATAGTCTAAGGACATATATAATTAATCAAATAACTGAAGCTATTGAAGGGGAATTTTAAAAGCGTAATCATTCTTATGTATTTGAATTTTATGTTATCATCCCTTTCACATTTAATCGTCATTTAAAACATAACAATAATAAGCTCTTCTAATTAAATGCATTAAATATCACTTTACTGCAATAGTGAGCATATAACAAATCCCTAAACCAAATCAATAACAAAACATGATCAGTATGATAATTGCTAATCAAATCATTGGCACATCATCCGTGTATCGACATGGAAATCACATCAACTCACTATAACCAAACTATCATCAACACACACACACATATCAAGACGTTATTATATAACATCATGTCACATCATCATAGAGTCATTTGAGTGAATGCCAGAAGATGAATTATATTTGCTTAGTTTGTAAGGAGCCTTGGCTGGCTCTTATAATGCAAACTGACTTCTAACTCCAATTTAATTGCAAATTTAAATAACTTCCTCCAAATTCAGATATTAAACTAAAACAATACAAATCTCTGCATAAACTCTATTTATTTCTTTGTTCCAAAATAAATAACACATTACAATTACAATTCATTCCTCAAATAGATGAGCACCTGATAATTCCACGTGCTTGCAGCTTATGATGCTTTCCAAACAATAGACACAGCTCCAAATGTCTTACAGCAGCCCATTGAAAGTACATGCAGCAGCAGAGAAGACTCACGTGCCAGATTAGGAACTTAAACGCAGGCCTTGGAGGTATTAAACTGCCCTTAATGCAGTCACGTGGCAGCTAGGAAGTAAAATGTGACTGTCTGAAACAATGCAGCCCTTGCACAATGCCAAAAACGGCTCCTTAGGTTTCACGTGAGCAGTTAAAGGAGAACCAAGACTGCCTAGATTCACGCCACCCTTTCAAGACACCTCACGGCACTTGTTGGATGAATACAGATTTGCCAAATGAATGAACACAGCAAATTCCCAATAATTTTTCAGAACTTCAGCATGAGACAAATTTGAAATCTTCAAGAGCAAATTGTTCTGCCTGTAGAATAAACTTCACACAAATCCAGTATACTTTAGCACTGGACTATGATCTCAGATACAGCTGCAAAATTCACCATCAATCTGTAATGGCTCAAATTGCTAGAAGAGGAATCAGTCCTCAAAACCCTAGCCATTTCTCATAGCCGAGACTTCATTAATTTTATCAAATCAACAATGAATGAATGAAAGTGCTTTTTCGAGTAGAATATATAGCTTTTTCGGAAAAAGCACAATTTCACTTTTTTCATTAAAAAGGCTTTTAAATGACCTCTTCACTTTATAACATTAAAGTTATAAAGTATTAAAGTTATTAAATTAAAATAATTTAATTTAATAACGATAACTTTAGAAACCAAAAGCTTCTGAATCTCGCTGACTGTACAAATTCATTTCCGACACCAGAGCCTCAAACGCCAACTGCCCTGCCGAAAATAACCCACTGCCAAAAATAGCCAACTGCTAAAAATAGACTTACTATAAATAGTAAGTCTCTCAAACTGGAGATTCTCTTAAACTTGATCCTGAGACATATGACACTCCGTGCAGACACCCTGCTAATCTTGGCCATACCCCAAATACCACCTATGAAAAATAGTAAGTTGACCAAAATAACCCGAACAAAGAGCAGACCTGATAATCTGAACCTCCAGAATGGAATCCCAACACTGGCTCCACCATCTGACCCCCTCTGATCGCCTGATTAGCTTGTGAGGGTCGCCAAACCAAGCTAATCCCGTAAGTCTAAAAATGGGGACATTACACATATATGATCATCATTGAAATCACAAGCATAAACTACTATCCACATCCATAGTGATATCACATGATCAAAAGAATATAACTATAATTGGGTGCATCACAAAAATGCCAATACAAAGGAATAATATGCAAATAGTCACAGGAATAAATCATATAAAGACTCTTAACTCGAATAAAAAATAAGCATTGACAGAATGCAAACACAAGAGGCATTACATTTTAAGTGGTATATATAATGTATATATGGGTCTAGAAATGACTCAAATTACCTTATAGCCCTCTTCATCTTGCCAATACTCCTCGATGGCATAAACCTGCACTGTTAGTTTTGATACTTGTTTTGATGATGAGTTTACTATACATCTGACAATATTTATATATAACTAAAAATGTTGTTTCCTTCAGCGAAAATATGCCTTTATATTCCTATGATTGATGTATTAAATAATTAAAGTTGCTTCTATGTTATTAGTATATTGTCTTTAATGTTTACTTATTGAAATGTGCATGATACAAGTTTTAAGCTCTTAAAATATCCCTATTTCATGGTTTTTTCAATTTGCCAAGTCTTGGCCATGTTTGAGCACTGAGTCCGAGTCTATGTCAAAAATCAGCTTGCCGAGTTTGAATTTTGTTGGAGTCTCTAACATTGTTATATAGGGGTTATGTGTGCAAGAGATATGGATAGCAAATGGTTTGCTTGAGGATATGTGGCTGCCTTTTTTCGTGGTGTAGTTGGTTGGATGAGGGTGGGTAGATTGAGGTTAGTCTTTTAAATGCACTTGGAAAGATGAAGTATATGTTTGCTACGCAAGCCTTTTAGGAAGTTTGGCTTCGAGGAGAATAGTCAGATATTGGGCTAGAAGCATGATTCAATGTCATGTTAGGGTGTCACTAGCATAGTAGAGAAGCTTACTTTTCATGAGCAATTGGAGCATATTAATGTTTAGTTTCAGATGTTGCATTTGCTTTGATTGATTCCAAACATAGAGAAGCCTAGATGATGCATGATGGTTATGGGATGTCTTCCCTTGCAATGAGCTTGTTTGTGGTTGGCCCTTCATAAGTTTTGCCCGATGTGCAATGTGTACAACAATTGGAAAATATTGGAAAGATGTACATCTTGCATTTTAAAATATTAAATATTTTGTAATTGGACTATATTTTAAAATATTAGATGCAAGAGCAGATAGATTTTAATATATTGATCTATATTTACAATGAGCAACACGCTCATATATACAATGCTAGAAATTTACAAAATAGCAAGTATCCAAAAAGGACTGCTATAAAATGGGAAGCTAACATTGAGCATTAAAGGAAACATTCAAAAAAACATCCTAATACCCTCCCATAATGCTCAATCTATCAACAACACCAATAGATTCCCTAAATTTTACAAATTTATCAGAACCGAGAGACTTGGTGAAGATATCTGCAGGCTGCTCCAATGTAGGGACATACAGCAACTAGATGGATTTGTCTTCAACCAGCTGACGAATGTAATGACAATGAGTTTCGACATGCTTGGTTCTTTCATGGAAGACCAGATTCTTCGCCAGTTTGAGCACGCCCTGATTATTACAGAATAGGGGAGTTGGTCCTATCTGAGGAACATGCATATCCGCAAGCATCCGCCGAAGCCAAACTGCCTCACAAGCGGCCTTAACTGCTCCCTGATACTCTGCTTCACTCGAAGACAGAGCCACCCCTTGCTGCTTCTTACTAGTCCATGTGACATCACCAGATCCCAAATTAAACACATATCCAGCGGTAGACCTACGATCATCAACAGAACTAGCCCAATCTAAATCTGTATAGCCACATAATGTAGGTTCAGGACTCCGAGTGTATAGAAGGCCATAATCAGAAGTACCGCTTACATAGCGCAAGACAAACTTTGTTGTTGTCCAATGATCAGCCTTGGGAGTTGTCATAAAGCGGGATATGTAGCTTACTACAAAACTAATGTCAGGTTTGGTGATAGTAAGATAAATGAGACCGCCCACTAGTTGTCTAAACAAAGATTCATCCACAATAGGTGAAGCGGACTGAGCTGACAATTTGAGCCCAGGTTCCATAGGAGTGGAGGCAGGTTTGCAATCCTGCATTCTGAACTTGTCCACAAGATTTTTGGCATACTTGGACTGAGAAAGAAAGATATTGTGCTTAGTCTGCCAAACCTCAATTCCGAGGCAATAGTGCAAGAGTCCCAAATCTGTCATATAAAAAGTCCGACACAAATCCTGTTTGATTTCAGCAATCAAATGTTTTGAACTGCCAGTAATGATCAGATCATCCACATATACAACTATAAACAATATATCATTACCTGCATGTTTGATATACAAATTTGAATCCGATGGACTCCGCTGAAAACCCTAATCGGTTAAGTATCAATCAATCTTCATGTACCAAGCCCGAGGGGCTTGTTTCAGACCATAGAGAGCTTTGACAAGTTTATAGACTTTGTGTTCCTGACCAGCAACCTTAAATCCAGGGGGTTGCATCATGTAGACCTCTTCCTATAAGTCACCATTCAGAAAGGCACTCTTAACATCCATCTGATGGACTTTCCAACCAAACTGAGCTGCTAAGGCAAGGACCAATCGTACGGTACTCATTTTGGCTGTAGGAGCAAAGGTCTCCTCATAGTCAGTGCCTTTTTTCTGTGAGAACCCACGAGCAACAAGACGAGCTTTATACTTGTCTAAGGTTCCATCAGCTTTGTATTTCACCTTGTATACTCATTTACAACTAATGGACTTCTTCCCTGAAGGAAGATCAAAAAGGGCCCAAGTGTGATTTTTTTGAAGACTTTGGAACTTTGCTTCCATAGCCTGTTCCCACTCAGGAATACCGTTAGCCTCAGAATAAGTCTGGGGCTCATAGACACTATGAATGTTAGCGATAAGAGCAAAATTAATTGTAGTCTGTTGTTTGCTCTTATTTCTAGAAGCTCTACCCTCAATGAGCTCATCATCCTTGAGATCACTAATAGTTTTAACCCACCTTTTAGGCCGGAGAGAGGAGGATCCAATGTCTGGAGGGGCTGGAAGAGGCTCAAGAGCAGCAACAGGAGCAGGAAGAGGATTATGTTCCAGGGCCTCAATAGGATCAGCAATAGGAGCCTCATGGCAGGTATCATCTATATCATAACCATCATCTGTATAATCCCTCCCATTAGATGAAGCAAGAGGAACACTGTGAAGTGGATCCTCAGAACACTACTCGGGAGAAGAAAGAAAAGGTCCTCGAGTTTCATCAAAAACAACATCACGACTGAAGATAAGACGATCAATGTCAACATCTATCAGTTTGTAGGCCTTATGATTGTCACTATATCCTGTCATCATGAGTCTCTGACTCTTGGAATCCAACTTCGAGCGCTAAGCGTCAGGAATCCAAACATAAGCAAGAGAGCCAAAAATCTTCAAGTGACTGATCTTGGGCTTACGACCAAACCAAACCTCTTCTAGAGTCTGTCCTTTAACAGCTTGAATAGGAGAACAATTGAGGAGGTAGACAGCAATAAACAATGCTTCTGCCCAATATTTATTAGGAACAGTTCTGTGTTGTAACATAGAACGAGCCATCTCAACAATCGTACGATTGCAACGCTCAACAACACTGTTTTGCTGAGGAGTATGAGGTGTAGTGAACTAGCGTTTGATGCCATGGGTAGCACAAAAGTCGGAGAAAGCAGTGGAACAAAATTCTCCACCGTTATCTATTCTAAGAGAAATGCTACTATGGCCAAACTCTTTTTCAACCAAAGATTTAAACTTCTGAAAGTTACTAAATACATCTGATTTTTGTCTAAGAAAGTAAACCCGCATCTTTCTACTAAAATCATCAACAATGAGCAGAAAGTATTTGCAACCAGTAATGGAAGAAGTATTCATAGGGCCACAAATCTCAGCATGAAGTAAATGAAGTACCTTAGATGCACGCCAAGAATCTCCATCATTGAACGGAGTCCGATGTTGTTTGCCAGCTTGACAAGCGCTGCACACTCCAAGATGTTGTGTCTGAATATCAGGTAGGCCAGAAACAAGTGCCTCCCGGGACAGCTGAGACATGTACTGGATGTTGAGATGTCCATATCGCTGATGCCACAAAGTGTTGATAGATGAAGTACGAGCTGCCATAGCGATCTCAGGAGAATAACCAGTGTCAGTAAGCCGATATAGGCCATGATCTTCTAGACCGGTAGCAATAGTAAGATGAGTCTCTCGATCAATAATGGAACATTTGTGAGTACTGAACACCACATCCAACTAAGGGGAATTCCTCATGATTTGACTCACAGAAAGCAGATTAAGTGCCATACTAGGAACATAGCACACATTGAGGAAGATGAGCTTCCTCCCACCAGACCGTATCTGAACATTTCCACGGCCAACAATTTTGTATTCCTCACCTCCGCCAAACACAACTGAGTCACTGTAAGAAGAGAAATCTATAAACCAATCACGTCGATGAGAAAAGTGACATGCAGCACCAGAATTGATATACCAAGCAGAAGACCTAGCTAGGTCTGAGGGGCTTTTAGCCATAAAAGCGTACAAAACAGACTCCTGCTCAGACTGTTCAGCAACATTCGCCTGCCGAGGTGACCCGCCTTGTTTCCTTTGTTCAGAAGCGATTCTTTGATGGCCATCTTTCTTCATATGGTCGTACTTGCAACAGTTGTGACACTGCACATTCTTTTGCTGAGGATTGCCTAGAGGTTGATGGAAGCCTCCCTGCAATGAGGACTGAGATGGTTGAAACTTAGCTGCAAAGGCTTGTTCTGAAGAAGACGAGGAAGCACGTCTCCCAAACTACTACTTCTAGCGATCCTGCTATAGGAGTTTGGTGCACAATTCTGGGAATTTAAGGTCAACATTAGTCGAAGTAATGTTTAGAGTTTCTATGAAGTGCTCATAAGATGATGGTAGACTTTTCAGAGTAATAACTACCATATCTTCTTCCTCCATCTTCCGATCGATAGCATCAAGCTAATTGCGAATGTCCTTAATCTTCGTGAGATGTTCCTATAAGGACATATGTTCATCCATCATAATGGAGAACAACTGGTTCTTCAGAAAGAACGCGCGACTCTTATCGGATGTCTCAAGCAACTCCTTCAAATATTTCCAGATGTCTGCAGCAGACTTGCCAGAGGGAATCTGAGGCAACTGATCATCTGTGACAGAGAGCTTGAGAAGTATAACAGCTTCTCGATTCCGATCATTGAACTTATCCTGATCTGCTTGGACGGAGGTCGGAATCTGTGCCTAGAACAAAGCGCATCCAGATGACGGTACTCGAAGATGGTCAACATTCGCTGCTTCCAGGTGTTATAATTGCTGCCATTAAACCATTGACTGTTTTCCAGCATCAGGTTGGTCAAAGATGCCATTAGGTACAAACTTCAAGGATGAAATTTAACAGGCACGGATTTCAAGGTATATTTGGTTGACCTAGAAAAATCTGACAAGTACCCAGAAAAGCTGACAGAAAACCTAGAAGAGATCTAAAGTTGGATTTCAAATCCGCTGGTTCAAAAATCAAGGCAAGGAAAATGAGGTACCCAGAAAAAATCGACAAAGACCCAGATAAGATCTCGAAAAACCCACCACAAATCTAAAATCAAAAAAAAATTCCGAGTTTAAAAATTAGGGTTTTCGAAGGAAACCCTAATCGGTGGCCATGCAAGAGCAAGAAAAACAAGATATTTGCAGGTTACAGCAATGGCAATGCAAAAGAAACAAAGATCCCTTCATCACGCGTGGGAAAAAGGGCAGGGAATCCCGTCGCCAAATATAGTCGCAGGGATCTGAAGATTTCTTCATCACGCTGGAAGAAAGCAGGCGCAAATCCCGTCGCCAACAGACGCAAAATCCCGTCGCCAACAGATACCAAATCCCATCACCAACAGATACCAAATCCCATTGTCAACAGACGCAAAATCGCGCGCAGATACCAGAAGGTCTTGCAGGGGTAAAACAAAAGAAAGCACTAGCAATCTTGACCCAAAAAAGTTCGCGAACAGAGGCAGATGGATGCGCGATTTCGATGCCAGGAAGTTTCTTGATGGCAAAAGAAACTTAAAAAAAAATTGCTACACAAATAATTTCAAGAATGAAATTATGCAAATTTTTATTCAAAAAAAATTTAACCCGCTTTGATACCATAAAATATTAGATGCATGAGCAGATAGATTTTAATATATTGATCTATATTTACAATGAGCAACACGCTCATATATACAACGCTAGAAATTTACAAAATAGCAAGTATCCAAAAAGGACTGCTATAAAATGGGAAGCTAACATTGAGCATTAAAGGAAACATTCAAAAAAACATTCTAATATTTTTCCTAGAGGAGGTTGTTTCTGACATTGGAAATGTATTTGATGTGGGTGGCACATTAAGTGGGTCATGGTTTACAAGAACATGATCAATTGGGCGCATTTGAGGAATGCGTTTAATGTTTTTGGTTAATTGTAAAATGCATTCAATATTGTAAAAGCATTTAATGCTTGGAACACATGTTGCAACTCCACTTGGTTTGAGGGAGCAAAGGGGCCACCATGGAGATGTGTGAGTATTTTTATTTGTGCATCGGGTACATTGATTATTTTTGCTTGGGGCATTAAATAATGGTGCAAAGGTGGCTATGAAGATTTTAGCGAATTTCCTCTTGCTTGTTGCTTTCTTGCCTATGAATAGGAGAAATAGGAAGCTTGTTATTGAGACAATTCTCACTTGTTGATCTTTCACTCAATCATTTTGTACTTGTCCATTACGAGTGGAGCTTGGAGGTTGGCTTGGCTTGCCGTTGAGGAGGTTTTGAGGAGCATGGAGAGGTTTGGTTCTCTTTTGTTATTTGATCAGTTGCATATGGATAGCAACAATGATTGTTCACTGCTGTAAAGGTTGCATCGTGCATGGTTTTTTCTTGGTTGAAACTGTAAGAGGTAAAGTTTGTGGGCTCCTTATTTGGAATGAGATGCTTCTTATTGTTATCATAAAAGAAGATCAAGCAATGACTTTTTTCACTTTTTCATGATCTTGGTAATGGGGGTTATGATCCAAGGTCTGGTAACTACCGCTATTGGTAAGGGGCTCAAGTATCTTGGAGCCATACTCACATTTTTTCAAGACCACTGTAGCATTCCCTTTCTCTGCCTTGACAATATCTTTATTTCTCACTAATTTTTTCGTTGTCTTTTGCTTTAGACAACAATTAAAAGAAGTAACTCTTCATTTTTTCTCAAATTCTGGAGTTCTATACTTGCTGATGCCATTTTTCAAAGTCAATATCATTTCAATTTTCTTGATTATTTTATTTACCAAAATCTTCTTTCTTCTGCAAGTACTTTTTATGAATTTATATTGCTTCTGCTAAAATCCACTAAAGATATCTGTTCTTCACCATATATTAAATTTCTTTGCCTTTCTGCATCTAGGATGAGTTTTCAGTTTCAAACATTTAGAATTCAGGAAAGTTTTTTTGTACACTTTACAGAACATTTTGGTGTTGGTGCCTGCTGCATATTCATTGCACCATGTTGCTGAATTGCTTTCTATCTTGAATTCTCCAGACAATGTGTTCTTGGTCTGCATGTTTTCATGGTGTGGAAAAATGCAGCAATTTTTAAATTTTGGATCCAGACTGATTTTTTTTGTTTCAAATAGAAATGAAACTTATTTGATATACTGAAATGGAATTTGACGAATAAGTTCATCCACAATCCAAATGCTTCTTGTAATTGCTTCATTCTTGTATGATTGTTTGTGATCTTGCACATCTTTGCAGTTTCATGGTTGACATGTGAATTTACAGATGAACACACAAGAGAAGCTTCAAAATTTATATCTGGACATGCATCGACAAATGAAGAAGATCCTATTGATCCCATTTCAGATATTCGAATAACAGAAATAAATGCTAGGATGTTTGGAATACAGAAATAAATAGTCAAAAGTGCGGTGCTATGATTCTTGTTCATAGAATGAAAATAACCAAATTGAACAGTTGCATTAACTATTACAGGCATTCCCACATGGTTAAGATTTGCAATTCTCTAGATTTTTTGTCTTTAAGATTAGCAAGCCGTTTATCTTAATTGTAGTAATAGACTAGAAAGTTGTTGGTAATATGCTGCTAAGTTAAATCCTTATTGGTGGCCGCAGTGTATTTTGAACATGAACCGAGATGTTACAGTCAGGTCAGAAAAGTAAACGAACTTGCACATTTTTGCTTCACCATTGTGAAAGCATTTATCCAGTAGTTTATTGGAGTTATTGGCCCCTTAGTTGTGACAAATGGTGGCCTATTGCTATTTTATTGAGTTTTTAAAGTTCTCCACTTTTTAAAAAAAAAATATTGGCCTCTAATTGTTTAAAACTATCACTAAATCTATATTAGAAATATACAATCAGAAGTAACATCTAAAGGACTACGGAATTTGGACAAACTTCAGTTGGAGATGAACTACTTTCACATATTATTATTCATTGCTTTCTTGCTATTGTTTCTTAAATAGTACTACAAATTAGCATGAATTGATCCCTAAGTGAATGCAATGTGATTATGATGATAATTGAACACTTTGATTGCCATTGTAAGGAAAGATATTAAAAGCCCATACCAAGCATTCCTTGGAAATTTATTGTTGGACGGACTTGAATTATGCCATCATCATCCAAGGCAACACAATATACAGTCACTGGCAAAGGAAACCTATCCACGAACAAAAGGAAAAGTGTGCAAATGAAAATAGCTTAAAACAAACCAAGTCCCTGTAGATCAAAACTTTTCTACAGCATTTTCAAGAAGCTCTGGTTTCAGTAAAAAGAAATTGAAAAGTATATTGAAATGAAATCTAGTCCATAGTGATGGTACCTCCTTATTGAATGCTAACGCGGGTCCTTTTAACAAACTAATTTGAAAGTCCTCTAAGGAAAGGTGATGAGCCTCTCAGATTAATTCAAAAAAAATTAAATTTATATTTACATGAAAGTTTGTTGTTAGAGTATAATGTTATTAGAGATCATATCTTTATAACATTTATGTTATTCTATTATAATGTGACATCTCCATCAAAATAATATTTATATAATTAAAATATAAATGAGTAACTAATAACTAAATAAATTTTATGAAAAGAATAATATGATATAATTATAATATTATAATATTATATAATAATATTAAAGTAAGGACATGAATCAAATGATAAAGAATTAAAAATAATGATAAAATATAAAAATTCAAATAATCGATATAATCATAATATAAATAAATGATATTATTATTTAAAATAATATTATTGTTATTTCAAACATAAATATAATATTTTATAAATATATTATATACATAATAATATTATAATATATAATAATAATCATTATATGAAATATAGAATAAAATAATAAATAAATAGATTGATTAATTAATTAACAAAAATATCAATATAAATCTATTATTAATAAAACAATATCTCACCTTCTTCTTAAAGGTGTGACTCTAGAAAAGGAGAGAGATATATTGTAATAAATCACAAGGGAAGAATCATTGGGAGATAATTTGCATTTTTATCAAAAGAAAAATAAAACATAAAATAAGGAGTAAGGTCCCAACAGAAGACATTACAAGTGGTATCAGAACATGTTCCTGCCAGCTTGAGGGAAGAAAAATGAAAAATATGTTGACAACTATGGACTAGGGAAGAAAAATATGACAACTATGGACTAGTATAAAAGGAATTGTTTTGTGGTAGCAGATGTTTACGACTTTTTCTTCTTATATGAATCGTTGATTACCATAATAGTCACTAGATTATTAGAGAAGAGGATAACCACAAATGAGTATAACGAGCCACATGGAGTGCCAACGAACAAGAATTTGGGAGACTGGAATAATTAATGGAAATAACCATTACCTACAGAGATATTTGGCCTACTACAATACAAAGACCGAGAAGTTTAAAGAATTACTGAAAGATATTTATGGGACCGTTTGAGAAAATCAAGTTTGGTAAATGACAAACACAAAGATGTTGGGATTTCTTATTTGGCGGAGGTAGTGTTCATTTTGCATTCATCCAGGGGATGATTTACAGATCGAGCATGCTTAGAATGGCCTTAAGACATTCTATATAGTTACGTACTAGAATTTTTATATCATCGGTAAACCGAATATTGAAGAAACTAATACAATCGTTATCACCTAAAGTGAATCCCTAGCCAGAATGAATGTGTATGGTTTACATATTCTCTCAGCATAATTTGGTTGTGTAATTGATAGTAGACTTAATTAAAGGAATATAGAGGTTCGATAGAAATTGGAGTGAAAATGTGTATGTATTGCTAAATAGAGAAACAATATACAAATCCGATGAATGAATACAAATACCAATTATATTGTATAAACATGTCAGCAATATGAGTTGAATCAAAGACGATTCTCAATAAGAGGTTAAGAAGCGATAGAGGGAATGATAATAAGGCCTATTGATTACAAGGAAGAATCGACCATAGATATGGAAGATAGGATCAGATAGAAGGGGATTTAGAAGAGAAGAACAATTTAAGACAATACACATTATGTTCGCACTCGGAGATGAGATAAGGTCATCGTCCTTAACAATAACACGTACAGAGGATCTCACCATTGTCGCACTGCAATCATTCAACCTGAGACATATGTTTTGATTGACAAGGAAGATAGAAGAGGCTTAATAAGACGTCTCTGTGGCGGCTCATAGATATCATTTCTAGACGGGCTGGCGGTTAAGTATTACTAAGTCAAACATTAAAGTATGGCTACAGGAAAATAGAGAGGAGATGGATTGAATAGGAATATTCTTATTGCAGAAGAGTCACTAATCTAGCATGAAAATTCACTCACTCTATTGACGAACAAGCATGTGAAGCATAATGAAACATTGTGATTGACTTTAAAGAACAACTATCTTCATAGTGACAACATCATCTTTGATAAAATATAGATAGATAGATAAATAAAATTTTACATACGTGTCTGTTGGAACAAGACTAATTACAAGGTCCTTAATTATGTATTGGTATCGATTAAGGAAGAAAAAGGACTTTTGATAACATTAAAGGATATTGATAGTGAGCTTAATAATAATGAATAGAGATGAAAAAGATGGACAATATAATATAATGATAAGAAGCTGAAAAGATATAATAGATAGATAATTGGTGAAACATAAAAAGGCAAGTTAAAAGGAATTCCAAACGAAACCAGAGATTCAAACACAAAATACAAAACAACAATTTTATATTGTTTCATCATAAATGCCTAATCCACTCTACAAGAAACGAAGGCACTATTATTCAAATTTGAAGAACTTAGCTGAGCGGGAAAAGTTGATATATGGAAAAGGAATAGTAGAGAAGGAAATAAAAAGAACAGTTAGAACATATAGAACAATCAAATATTGATTCAGCAATACCACGAAAAGGGAAATACTGAGTAGTACACTAGTCTACGGGAATAAAGTTATAAATAAATATATTCCTTAAATAGACATGCAATCTCAATAAGCACCAATTTATGTATTTATAAATATATAAATGCATATTAGGTATGTATAGAAACTTGAATCTCTTGCTAATCATAGTTAATACATATACACCCACAGATGTGCATGGTAAACTTATTATTAAACGTATTTGAGGAGATCAGAGATGTATTCAGGGAGAGGCTAGAGTAAATTCCAGCCAATAGGTTGATCCCAAAATAGGGTGGGGATTAGTGACCCCGAGCGCCTTGAGGGCATCGTCCCAAGAAAGGCTTAAGGGTGTGATCTGTAAACTTTGAGAGAGAGCCTATTGAGGATTGGTGTCCAAGCCATTTGATACATCCAAAGCATCCTTCTTTAACTAAAATAATAATAAGGTTAACATGATTGTAATGATCATGGATAGTTTGGACTAAACCCAATCATGGTTAACAACGAGGGTTTTACAACAGGCTCCCTCAACCTAGAAAAAACAAAAACCAACAACCCGAAGCTTCCAGCAAACAAAAAAAATAAATCCTTCCCGCTAAGGTCCAGCTGCCTGCGAAGAAAAGCCCAAGAAAAGTTATTTCTTCCCCATTTGGGAACGAAGGGACATATCAAAAGAGGGCAGATGTTTAGATTTTTTCTTTTTTCCTTTCACAAAAGTCCACCCAGCTTACGCTTTCTTAGACAAATCCCGCCAAGAAGTCAAATCAAGAACTGAAACACCCAAATGCTGAGAATCAAGAGATTGTCCCAGGATAGGGCCAAAAGATACCAAAGAAGTTGAATCAGTAGCAACCAATCCAGAGTGACCAACAAAGCTTTATCAGAAAGAGGAACATAAGCCTCACATCCAACAAAGCCTCGGACAATTGAATCCATACAAAGAGGTGTTCCAAGGATGGGATCAACACCCGGGGAAGAGCCAGCAATAGTCCCAAGAGGCACATTGGCCTCCGTAGTCTCCTGAGAAGAAGAAACAACTTGAGAAAAGCTTCTGATAGACAAGTCTTTCACAACAGAGTAATGTTGGGAGGAGGCCCCCTTCCACCAAGAAGAAGGTTTTTTAACCTTTTCCAATCCACACTGATCCGCTAAGTGACCAGTTTTAAAACAACGCCTGCATTTGAAGGGGAGTCCTTCATAATCCAAGGATTGGATCCAGGATCTTTTGGGATGCTTCAACATAATATTTTCTGGAAGACCCTTGGAAGAATCCAAATCAACCAGAATCCTTGCATAAGTAGAATGAAGAATATCTTCAGATTCCTCATCAACCATCAAAAAATCCCCAAGAGCCTCACCCACAGCCTCAAGAAGAGAATCTACCCAGAAATGTAGAGGAAGGTTGGGAAGCCTTACCCAAGTAGGAACCTTGGAGAAAGTCTCAGAAGAGGCATCAAAGTCAGGATGCCAAGGCTTCATCATGAGCATGAACCGAGCATCCCAACTAAAGAAATTATCACAAAGAATCAAATTCCTATCAGCAAGATTCTCAAACTTGGCTATGAAGAAACCCCTTACCAGAGGGAAAATGTGAACAGATTCAGAGATGATAGGTTCCCACTGGCGAGTGATCCAAGCATGCAGCTCAGAAAGACTTGGCCAGAAGCCCTTAAACCTACAGATTAAACCATGATCTGAGAAAACAGAGGACGCTCCTTCAATGTCTTTCACAACCTCATCATCCAGAGAGAGGATTAGAGGGTTAGAGACACGAAGAGGAGCAGCACCCCTATGTCCAGAGACCAAAGACTATCGGGAGGTGGTAGGCATGAGCTGAGAGGAACTCCCAGGAACAACAAAATGCTCCCCATCAATCACCGGAGGAACAGAGTTGGCATCCCCAGTCGTCGGCAAGGAACCCGACACCCTAATGCGACCAGAAGGAAGGAGGGGCGAGGCCAGAGCAAACGCGTGAGCAGGAGGCAAAGCATCCTCCACACACCCACCTGAAACCAAAGAAAGGCCGTTGGAGGGAAGCTGGTGACCAACAGTAGCAATGGCAACATGAATCTCTGCAACAAGAGACGCGTCGGGAGTAGGAGCATGAACCCTAGATGCAGCAACGGTGGGAGCCCTCAAAGCAGTAGCGTCGAAAGGCATTGCAATGTTACCAAGGAGGGGCTTGTATAAATTCCAACCAATGGATCTTTGTCCCAAGATAGGGTGGTGATTGGTGACCCTGAGCGTCTTGCGGGCATCGACCCAAGAAAGGCTTATGGGCTTGGATCTGTAAACTTTGAGGGAATCCATTGATAGTGGTGTCTAGGCAACTTGGATAACATCAACTCCTGCCATCTTGAGTTGAATTAGTAATAAGGTTGGATATGAGTATGAACAACTAATCCTATCAAGGAACATTAAAATTAGTATTAAGTTTGAAAAGAGAGAACAAAGGTGTATTCAAGGAGAGGCTAGTGTAAATCCATCCAATCGTTTATTCCCAAGATAGGGTGGGGATCAGTGACCCCAAGCGCCTTGCGGGCAAGTCCCAAGAAAGGCTTAAGGGCTTGGATCTGTAAGCTTTGAGGGAAACTGTGGAGTTTGGTGCCTAAGCAATCTATTTACATCCTAAGCGTTCTTCTCAACTAGAATAATAATAAGAGAAAAACAAAACAAGCATCTCGAATAAATCTCGCTAAGTAGGCCACCTTGTACCAAGGCCAAGGGGGCCAAAGTTCCACTCTTGGGATTAGTATGTGATTGGCTTGGAGTAATTTATCATGACTCGATTTTTTGAAACTTATATATACATGTATGTACTTATGATAACTTGGTGGTTGTAGGGCTCATAATCAAAAGCATAAGGAAGAAGTAAATTTTGTAAATCATTTTCCTAACCTCAGCTCATTGCAAATTATAGAATGTAAGGTTTAATTAAGAGTGCATGTATTATGTCTGCATTGGGTACATGCTTCGTTGCTACGTGTATTCATGTGTATACTTTGTGTCTTCATGCACTCATTTGTTCACTTAGTGTATGCTTTGTGTTTTCATACGTTGTGAATCCATTGTGTCTTCTTGCATCCAATTATATGCTTTGAAAAAGATAATGTATAAATGATCTTTGCTTGAGGACAAGCAAAATTTGAGAGGGGAGGATTGTGATATCCCCATCAAAATAATATTTATATAATTAAAATATAAATGAGTAACTAATAAAATAATAATAATAATAATATATAATATAAATAATGATATAATTATAATAGTATAATCATATTATAATATTATATAATAATATTAAAGTAAGAAAATTAATCAAATGATAAAGAATTAAAATTAATGATAAAATATAAAAATTAAAATAACCGATATAATCATAATAAAAATAAATGATATTATTATTTAAAATAATATTATTGTTATTTCAAATATAAATATAATATTTTATAAATAATATTATATACATAATGATATTATAATATATAATAGTAATCATAATACGAAATATAGAATAAAATAATAAATAAATAGATTGATTAATTAATTAACAAAAATATCAATATAAATATATTATTAATAAAACAATATCATACCTTCTTCCAAAAGGCGTGACTCTAGAAAAGGAGATATATATATTGTAATAAATCATAGAGCAAGAATCATTGGAAGATAATCTGCATTTTTACCAAAAGAAAAATAAAACATAAAATAAGTAGTAAGGTCCCAACTGGGGACATTACAAACAAGATTATATTACCTAATATGGTATAATTTATAAAAATTAGGGTGGAGGAAGGAGGCAATTTAGGAGTTTTGTTGTCTGGTCATTTGGGAAAACTTTTAGAATAGAAATGGTTGAAAGGTGAGGTGAAGTGGCAAGGAGAAAATGTAGAAATTTCATTAGAGGCATGGTGAGAGGAATGAAGGCACAATGAAAGGGCATCGGGGTTCCTGCAATTGCCTTGATAGACATGGATGCCAAGTGCAAGAGGTTGGGAAAGCCTGAAAAGCATGTACAACCTGAAAGAAAGAAACAACTTTAGATGGAATGCCATTATTGCAGCGTACAGAAGGCATGGGGTTCCTCATTAGGCATTGGCATGATTTCACCAAATGCAATGAATATATTTCCAACTTGTTCATTTTTCCCAACCAAGCTTACTCCTTGCCTTCACAAAAAGTGAGAGATTTCAATGAGGGTTTGGACATCTATACAAGTATAATAAAAATGGAGCTATTTTTTAAGACCATTTCGAAGGAAATCTTGTGATTTATGAGAAGTTTTGAGGGCAGCAATGACATGTCATGCAAATGCGGACTCAAGAAAAGAGAGTTGAATTTCAACACCTACATGTAGACACTTAAAAATGATCAATGCCTATGGCCTCCATTTTTTTAATATGCCTTCTATATTGCATGTTTGATCTTTATCATTCATTGATATTATGTCATTCTTTCATGTCATTAATTACTAATTTTTGTCTTGTAATTTTCATGATATCCTATCAATTTAACCATTTTGACCATGTCCAATTGTGATCTTGCCATTTTCCCCCTTTCTTGTTTAACCTTGTTGATCGATTAATTGATCTTGTCTTTAGGGGTAAATAACCAATTTTTTCCCCTTTATCCTATATCCTAAGCCATGATAAATAAATGTCATTTATTTATCCCCATTTCCCATGGTCTCACAATTAATGAATTGGCTAATTGGTCCTAAATTTGGGAATTTATAATTCCCTCATTTTCTAAATTCTTACTGAGTGGGAATTTCATAATTAAAATTTTGAATTATTTTCTTCCTCCTTTTTTACTTCCATCCACTAATTTAGTTTCCATTCCCCTTATTTCTCTTTCTATCTTTCCTCTTCCATTTTCCCTTAATTTCTCCCCTTGATTTGTACAAGCAATTTCTCATTTCCAAATTGCACATCAATCATGTCATAATTTGTCATAATCATGACAAATTTCATTATGCAAACCAATTTGTCATCAATCATTATATAAGTTTAAGATTATAATGAATTATTTTGATTATAATAATATTAATTAATAATTATTTAGTTTAATTTTTTAATAATTATAGACTATAAAACTAATTAATTAAACCTAGAGTTATAGTATGATTGATTAAAATATTTACAATGATAAGTTATCATTTAGCCTGTTAATGGGTAGAGTTGGGATAATCCAAATAGTCAAGAGGTTTTGAAGGAGAGATGAGACCCTCTGGATCAGGAATGGATAAAAGTGAATTTTGATGATGCATCGAAGGGGAATCTAGACACTTCAAGAGGAGGATTTGTGGTAAGAGACTGGAAAGGAATCTCTTAATGATATGAGCTAAATGTATTGTGATAGGGTGAACAATGAGGTAGAAGTGTAGGCTGCTCTCAATGTAGTAAAGTTGGCCAAAAGGCTAAATGTTGCCCAACTTCACCTAGAAGGGAACTCATTGATTATTGTCAACACAGTTATTAAAGGGGATATTAGAGTATGGTATTTGAATAAGTATATTAAAAGGATCAAATCCTTAATTGAAATCTTTGAAGACTTTAAAATTACTTGTGTTAGATATGAAGGGAATGAGATAGTGGACATAATGTCAAAAGTTGCCTCAACTCTAAATGACTAGTCGAGGGACAAGTTGGTAGAGGATTTTTGGGGTATTAATGGAGAGGAGTTGGATTCATAATCAATGGTGATGAACAATGTTACCATTTGATGAGGTAGAAATGTATCCCCAAGTTTGGTTGATGTTGGTACAACGAAGGGGGGAATTATGTGACCTAAAAGGCTTAAAGTGATTGCATAAGGATGGATCAACCAACTCTTTTCAAATTTACCTCCATTTTAAACTATTTTGCTAACCATTGGAGGGAAAGCATAAATGATCTTGCAATTAATCAAGGTGGCTATGATTATTTAGTAAGGGCTAGTTGGAGTTGTCATCATTTAATAGTGAAATTGATTTACATGATGGTTTCTACATCTGAGGTAGGCATGGTAGCTAAGTGGAGTACATTGGTACTCGTGAGAGAGAAGTTCCTAGATGAAATAATGGGCAAGCACATGAGACAATGATGGAAGGGTAATATATATGTAGATGGGAATCTAGTGGGCAAATTTAGCACAACTTGTTAATTTGAAGGTGTGAGTTAAAAAAGGAAATTAAAGGAGTGATGGAGGAAAACTTCACATTATGCACTGCTAAACAACAACAATGCTTCCTTGGGAGGTATCTAGGAAGAGAATGTAGAGCATTTTTTCTATTAATAACCACAATTCTAATATAATATTGAGTTGTTTCTTGGCAAGTAATTTTTTAATGTTGAACATAGATATAGGGAAAATATAGGCATTGCCTCCATTGTGCTTGCATGGGCACGAGAGCTTGGAACTAAAGAAGAGGTGGTCTTGGTAATGAAGGCATGTTTGAGACCAAAATGATTTGGATCTCTTATTCCAATGGTGGTGGGGGTTGAACCAGATAAGGGGTTTAGAGCCAATGAAACAAATTGGCAGGTGGCGGGTGAAAATGTGCAAGAATACCAACCATTATAGGTGTGGAGCACTACTTCCAACAAGGTGGAGAGTTGTGACGAAGCATTGGCCAAGTGAGATAAGTTAAAGGATCATGTACGGGCATAGGATATGGAGAGGAAGAACCAGGAAAGGGAAGCCAGGGAAGAGATATTGGTCAAGAAGAAAGGAAAATAGGTGGCTTTTGATCTCGAGGATTACTGGGTAAATGACCCAATGGGTAAAGAAAGAAAAATGTAAGATTATGGTTTTCACAATTTACTGGTGTTTATGTTTTGTTATAATGTTTTCATAGTATACATTGATCAAAATAATTGTGATATGCTTCACATAACTCACTTTTAGGCTTGATACATTGTCAAGAACTCAATTTAGACCTGATACACTACCCATAACTTAGATTCAGACTTGACACAACCTCCTCGTGACATGTACGACACACTTAGATCTACCACATATTTGTACGAAAACTCTACAACCCTTGCTTACCTTGTATGACCTAGTCTTAGGTGTTTTTAGACTATTATAAATGAATGTTGATGTGTATAGGTAGCAATGTCACTTACTATTTAATATTCACACCTGTACAACCCTCTACAACCTCTTCCTTAGCTAATGCATCTTACTCTTGGTTGTTTTAGATTTATATAGCATGTAATAATCTATCCAAATGATGCAAATGACTTCCACCTTAATAATTGTGCAATACAAAACCCTTAAACAAGTCCAATAATGAAGTTTGAACTCTCCTAGAAAATGTTTGATGACAAATGGAGTAATATTTTCTCAAATGCAAATTACCTTTCAATAAGCCCTTAGCAATCCTCTTGACTGTGTCTCTCAATAGCGAAGAGAATGTCATTCACGAGGGTTTTTGTCCTCACAAATCCTTTGAAGAAGAAATCTCCAATATTCTATCAATTTCATATATTTCAAGCCTCCTAAAATAGAGCTCTTCAATCTCCTTTATAACGCTCTCATAAGAGTTCATTCACTCACCTTATCAATGTAGGATAAACAAAATCACTCTTTTTCCTTTTCCTATTTTTTGGGGGATTTTTCTTTTTCCCCCTATTTTCTCACAAATTTTTTTTACCCTTATTTTATCACAATTATTTTATCCTTTTAATAATTTCTCATGTTATTTAAAATAATTCTCCATTCAACTTAAGTCCCCAAACATTTTATGTCTCTAATATGTTATTAAATAAAGGGGACCTTTTTTATTTAAATATTTCCCACATAATTATAGTCTAGCATTAATAAAGTTAAATATTTAAATTTAACTTTATAAACTAACTTAATTAATGCATAATAATCACATCAATGATAATATAATTCTTCTATCAATATTAGACATATACCATCGATGTTCCAACATCAGTGAAGGTTCTAGCCATGCCCAAATGGCTTAAGTATAAATAGTAAGTATGCCCAAAACTACCTCTAAACCCCTCAGAATGATCTGCAACTAAAATTACCTAGTCCAAATAGCCTCAAAGTCTCTTAAATGTCTTGGTTAGCCTACGGGTCCATGGAGAAATAGGCTAATGACAACGTCATGAAATAAGTGCTAGAAAGGGGACATTACAGTCCACCCTTCTCATTATTGATTGTCCTCAAGCAATTTCTTCTATGGACGTTGCAAGATCTGCATCTACATACCAAATTAATTATTATTTACACCTAAATACTAGGATCCCATACCAATCTCAGTGATATTTCTCTCACAGTCCATTGCACTTCTCTGATATAATTGTCATCAACCACACTGTCATGCTACAACACCCTAGGAAGCATTACATCCATCATGTGAATCCTTGGATACCAAGTCTGAGAATTATCATATGTCCAGTGAATGAAACAATAGTTATACTTGAATAGATCAACCAAAGGGAGTATCTTCATGCTGCTAAAGTCTCCATGCATCATAACCTCCCATAGGTGCACTCGGCGTGGATCCAAAACCAATCAATCCATCCAATAAAGTAACATAAAAAGCGACTCAATATTGTTGTTATAACTTTTAATAGCAACATAAATAATGTCAATGTTTTTAATTAAGGAAAACAGGTTTTGAAGGGTGCCTGAAACCCTTTACACAACAAAATATTTTCAATGAAGCCCAAACAAAAGATACAATAGACCGTAGGTGAAACAGGTGATCAACCAAAATAAGGTGACCAAGGTGGCCTAACATATAACACAATACACTTCTGCCACCTCATCAAGGGTTTTGCAACAGGCTCCCTCAACCTGGACCATGCAAAAAAACCCGCAGCTCAGAAACTTCCCACGGACAGCAAAAATAAATTCTTCCCACATAGGTCCAGTTGTCCATGAAGAAAAGCTCAAGAAGTGTTACTTCTTCCCCTTCTGGGAACGAAGGAAATATATTCATCATACCGTTTTATAGGAAATATATTCATCTCACATTCAATATCCCACAAGTAGACTTATCTCCACACACCCCCATGCAACTCAATAGTTTTTGTAGTCCCTGTGAAATCTATAAGTGCAATGGAAACCCAAGTCGAACAACCACTAACGATTGAAGTGTCTATGAAGATTAATTCACCAACCAATAAATAAACAGTTGCCATGTCATATGAAATTGGTAAAAATTTTGAAAATGAATTGTAGATGTCTTCATCTCCCATCAAAGATAGCTCTTGAGTGACTAGTTCACTACAAGTATCATAAAGAAAAATCAACATCTCTACTAATGAGTCAATCATCATCTAGTGAAATATCAGCACAAGGAAAAAAATAAATTATAATCGTTTATGAAGTGGCGAGAGTCATGGATTTGTTGAAGATGAAGCTTGTCTTGTTTTTCTTTTTCTAACTATACTTCATTCAACCTTTGGGACTGATTCATATCAATTGTTCCAAGGTACAAAATACTAGTCCTATGATTAGATGCATCATCAAAATTATCATTTCACATACTTGCACCTTGTGTACCACCAATGTTAGAATATATATAAATAATTTTTTCATGACTATAGGCTGCAATATCTTGGGGAAGAAGAAATATATTATTGTTGTCTATGATCTGAAAATTAGAATTGATTTCATTCTTTTTTCCATCTCCTTTGGAATCTACCATGGTATGGTGAACAAAATCAAACTCTTTGGGACTTGTATCCATAATATATTCCTCATGTTTATCGTCTGCAATTGAGTGCCAACATGGAAAGCCTCAATAGTACCATCATCCTCATATGGAAGAGTGGTTACCTCATGATGATGTAAAGAATTATGATTATTTTTGTAAATATCAAAATTATTTTTATACATTTATTTCATGTCTTCAACCCTTACAAACACCTTTTCATTGAAAAATTTATAGCCAACACCTACACTTTGAGTACCAACACTTGTAGATTCCTCTTCATTAGTTATCCCATCTATAAAGGTTGTAAACTCATGAGATTGTGAAGGTAAAAAAATATTGTCCTAGATTAAATTTATGGGCTTCTCCTCTATACTTTATTTGGGTTCATCAAACATCACCAAATCTTGACTTGTCACATGTCCTTTCCAAGTAATTAGAGGTAGTGGTGTCTCAAATAAATCTTCTTCAAAAGATGTCACAAGGATGCAAGGTATTCCCTTGTGAAGCTCTTCAATCCTTTCCTCAATACTTTGAATCTCCTTATTATGTGAAATACTAGAATCATGGCTCCCCATTTCCTTCCCAAGGAATTCATCAATCCCTTCTACTATATTTTTATCTCCATCTCCCTTGAACAAACTTCTTGTTCCTTGGTTGTATTTATAGTATAGATCCAATTTTTTAATTTATATAGAGAAAAATGAACCATACTTAGCTAGTAACATATATCATCAACCTTGTTTTCCTTATCTTCAAAAAATTTGATAGCAATATCCTTATCCACTGATACTTAGCTAGTAACATATATCATCAACCTTATTTTCCTTATCTTCGAAAAATTTGATAGAAATATCCATGTCCACTAATAGTTGCAATTAATCTAATTTAATCTTTTTGAATGCTTCTTTGATTGTGTGTAGTTGAGCACTAGTGACTCCACTTGCAACTCCTTTTTGTCTCTCCTCAATTTGAATTTTCCAAATAAGATCGTCAATGTATTTGTGTGACTCATCTACCTTCGTTAATACTTGCATAACCTTCTCTTCTATAACCAATAACCTATCCATCAAATCTTGTAGTGATAAAGGCCTTTGTTCAAATTCATCTAAGGTACATGAGCTATCACACATTACATTTTATGGTTCATTCTTAGATGTAGGTACATTATCACTCTCACAATTGGTTGTCTCTGTAGATGATGTCATGCACTCTTCTTGTGGCACCCCTTGGACAACATTGTGATCATAAGTGGATTCATCAAAAAAAAATCTCTTATCTTGATTTATCAATAATGACCTGCAAATCACCAATAAAGAGTTTTGAATACCCCTCACCTATAGTGATTGACTCTTCCTCCATAATATCAACCTTAGCTAATTAGAAATTATCATTATCCTTTTGACTTTCACCATGGATAGTAATAGGTGTATTCAAAGATATAGTTTTAGTTTTCTCCTCATGAGTCATGGTACTATTCTCATTTGTATCTTTGTCCTCAACACCACTTCTTTATGATAAATATTTTTCCTTATTAATTATAGAAATGTAATCAAGTGTACAAGCCTCCTGACATGTGAAACAAATATGATCTCTTATCATTTGGTTCGTGCTTTTTTTGGATATCTTGAAGCCTATAAATTCAATGAAGTTAGCTCCTCTTCAGTCAATATTTCCTTGAACTTCTTAATTTTCATCTCAATCAACCCTTTTGAGAACTCATAAGCCATAGGTAAGATGTTATGCTCCTTTCTCCAAATAGATAATGCATCTAATTGCAACTACCTATAAATATCATAATCTTTATCTACAATTAAAGAAAAAATATTTTGCATGGAAGCTGTTAGAGCTCTAAATTTTGGGCAAAATTTGGAGTCCTATATAGTGATAAAACCCTAAAAAATGGCCTCTTAAACTCCATGCCCAATAATTAATGATGGAGTACATGAAATGGGATTAAAAAATTACATTAATTTTCAATTCAAAGTTGAGAGATTAAGAAAGGAAGCTCTGTGATAGGAACAATCAAAATTCTGTGATCAAAGCCTTGAGAAAATGTTGGAATTTCGACCTGTTGCAAAGATGATGCCGACAGAGGCTGAAGATGGTTGAATTTTAAAAATCTAAAAAAGACCCAGTTTGGAAAATCAAATTTCCTATTTGTAGTAAAAATCTTAGTTTTCCACGAGGTGTTTTGGTTTTTCGACCAGACCCAAATCCGAAAGTTAGGTAGTTATTTTTAAGTTAGTTTATTATTTTTTTTCAAAATAATTTGTAATAAGGGTTGTGTCTTTTCACCCTAAAGTGGTGTGAAAGCCACTCAAACACATATATATATACATAATGTAAAATGTGGAGACAAGACAATACAAGAGAGATTTTCATAAAATAGAATTTCATAAACAACTACAACTATGAACTCTTATGTACCAGTTTTTCAACATCAATAAAAATAAGTGTCATTTTTTTTTATTTGTGGTTATAAGTTACATATTTTCAATTAGTCTTTCAGATATTCTATTTTATAGAGTGTTTCATTGTGTTAAATTCCCTGAGTATCATAATTCAAAATTAATTTATATAGTTTAAAAATCAATTGAAAGATCTGGGTATCTTCTCTTGTTTTTATCGGTCTCTTAATTTGAGTTAAATTCGATAGGATTAGCTATATAGATTGATTTGAATTATAAGTCAAGTGGAAGCCTATGAAGTGATGGTCTTGTCTTATTAAAGCAATTATTTTAAAACCGTCTCTAATCGTACGTAGGATTGAAAGTTTTATGACTCTATAGCCCAAGTATTTAGAAGGCACCGATTTAACTATTATTTGGAAATTGTCATTTGGTTCATACTTTGTGGTTTGTATATTATATAATCATTATTTCAAAAACATTACTTTTAAGTCTTTAGTTTAATCCACTTTAGTCAAGATTTATAGAGTAGAGATTATTAGGAGATTTGTGATTTCCTCAAAGGATCATTCACCACCTTTGGAGGAACTTTGTTTCGTGTATGTAGTTGAGCAACACGGAGAATTTGATAGTTCAAAAGAGAATTTAGGCCTACCAACCTTGGCTTGATTAAGCCAAAATTTCAAAGGTACTAGTGTGTATCTGTCAATTGGCCAAAAATAGTCCATCATTTTTGGGCACCAACAGAAGCCCTCACATTGTCTGTGTGATGTTTCCTGGTTTCAGTTTAAAAAAATTGAAACATTTGTAGAATCAATTTATCACATTTGAGATCCAAAATAATGATAAATGATCTGGTTCTTACCATAATTTCTAAAATATTATCCCTCTTACCAAAAGTAAGGGCTTTGACATCATTTAACCCATGTAGGCTCTCCATAATCAGCTATAGAACCTTCTTTAGTATGTCATTATTGTAGGGCACTACATGAGTTATTATTATTATGATCTCATTATGGCAAGAAGCAATCGCAAGTCTCACCTTTTCACAAGGATGTTAAAATAACTTGCATTGAATCAAATCAAGTATTGAGGGTTGCAAAGCCCAATTTAGAAGCCTCCAATCTTACCAATCTACTTTAGACAGATATGAATCTAATTCCTCTAGTTTAGAAAGATCACCATCGAGTATTTTCATGGACTCCAATTGTAATCTAATTACATAGAGACAATTTCTTATTTCCTTTTCTTTCTACCAGTCCCTTAGTTGTTCGCCATTAAATGTGTCATTAAATTCATTTGAGAAGAAATCACTTTTTTGATCTATCGTTGTCTTGATTTTTTTGATGGTAGGATACACCTTCTTTGATACCACTATAAAGGATTTTCATAGTTTGTTCCACTTTGTTTTAAGATGTATTAAATTTTATATGAAATATCACATCAACAAATAAGGATAAATTGATTTGTAGTTTACTAATCCAATAACAAGATTTCAACCAAATATAGAGTGATTCTAAATAAGCAATATCTATATTTTATTCAATATTCAATGTTTCAAATTACATTTGCAAGAATGCTAAATCCAAATACATCTTAATTATTGATTAATATTAAAAACAATGATGATACCATGAAAGCTGCCCAAAACTTATTTTTAGACCTAATATGCTACCCAAAACATAGTTTTAGACGTGATACACTACCTAAAACTCAATTTCAGACCTAATATGATGCCTAGAACTCGGTTTCAAACCTAATACAACATCCTCATGATATGTACAACAAACTTAGATATGTGATAGGTTTGTATGAAGCCCTACATCCCTTTGTTAGCTTGTACAACCTGGTCTCACGTGTTTGTAGACTGTTATAAATGAATGTTAATGTGTATATATAACAAATAATTAATCTTTAGACCTGTACAACCCTCCAAAGCCTCTTCCTCAACTAATGCAGCCTACTCCTGACTATTTCATATCTATACCCTATAGTTCAATCTATCCAAATGATGCAAATAACCTCTTCTTAATATTTGTGCAATACAAAACCCTTAAACAAATCTAATAATGAAGTTTGAATATTCTAGTCTCATGAAAGAGAGCTCTTCAATCTATTTTATAACGCTCTTAGAAGATCTCATTAACTCACATTATCAATGTGGGATAGACAAAATCACTTTTTTGCCTTTTTCCTATTTTTCAAGATTTTACGTTTCGCAATTGTTTTTTCCTTTTAATATTTCATGTTATTTAAAATAATCTCCCTTAAGTCCCCAAACATGTTATGTCTCCAATATGTTATTAAATAAAGAGGACCTTTTATTTAAATATTACCTGATTTTTACCCCTTAGATTCAATCAGGTAGAGCCTTTGCTTGCTAAGGAGAGGTACATTAAAAACTAGTCTCATTATGTTCTTTGTCAAAAGTGCAATTACATTCATTGCTTTATGTGTATAAATATTTCATTTTATGGAGGAAATAAAACTAATTCATACATCATTAAACTCTTTTCTCAAAATGTAAAGATTTATTCATCGAAGTATAAGATTGCTTCACACAAGCCGTGAAACTAGCTGAAAATAAATTCACCACTTCGAATTTAAAACAAGAATACATGTGTGAAGATTAGAAGTCATAAGAGAAGGGTAGGGTCAGTGATTGCGTGAATGACTAGCAGTTGTGTCGATTGTCCTGATCACTTGCGCTCTCGCTTTCTTGTTGCTTCTGCATTCCCACTTTCCAATGCCAAATTCTAAAAATGACAACATGCATCTATGCTTCAAACCCCAAACACAGATTTATTTCTAACTAGTTTGTTCCTTCTGCAACAATCTTGTTTGTCAATAACATGTGGATGTAATTGGGCTCCCACAAGAGTTTGAACTTAGCATGTCATTGCGAAATAAGATCTAGATGAGGTCAATTATCTATTTAAGAAAAATCTAAGGGACAGATACCTTCTTTGTGAAGCCTTTTATTTCAACAGGAGTATCATCATTAGAGGTTGATATTGGATCAGCAAGTATGATCAACATGGTCAAGATATGATCATGTTGTAAGTTGAAGAATGTCCAAAAGACCTTGTAAAAAATCTTCTGGAACTTCAACAGCTCAAGTATGGTATCTTGACCACTACAAGAGTATTTCAAAATAGCAAAAATCATGCTACGGGAAGATGTAATGGTGCCTCTAAAATTTTAAATATTGCTTCAAGAACAAGGTTTCACTTTTTGACTTGTTGATGGTTCTCTTCATAGTCTACATGTCTTAAGTACCTGTGCAAGCATAAGTGCAGGTGTAAGTTCAAAGCATGGATGCTTGCACAAGTATCAAAGACCTATAATGTATGGAAAGATGGATTTTATAAGGATTGGAGGGTACCAGTCACCCTTTTTGTGGTGTTGCAAAGACAAATAATGAAGCATTTACGTAGTAAAATCAAAATCAATGATGCATACACAGTGACTTACATGCTTATAGATGGAAAAAAGAATATTGTTAACCAATACACGAGCAAAGAATATATTTACAGATGTGTGTGCAGCATGATAATCATGTGTTTGTGCAAAAGTTAAAGATGCAATATCATACAGTTGCAATCATCAACACTGGAAGTGCAATTTATAGGCAAACTGCAAGAATATTCATAGCATCTAAATATATAGATTAAGATATGATGTCATCGCATGAAGCAGCTACAGAATAGTCATAGGATAATTGGGAACATAATAGAGTAGCACCAATGGCATCAAGCATTAATCAACTACAGAAAAAGATATTCAGTATGAGGGAGCAACAGAGGCCATTGATATGAAGATCCACATCACTGTTATAAACAACATGTCATCATTGTTGGGGAACTGTAGCAATGTCAATAATAGATCAAAAGAAAATCAGATTTGCAACTACATAGTCCACTCAAATAAATACTTGACAAGGTTATGGATTTGTGTTTCAGATGTATGTTCATTGACAAGTAATAAATCAGAAGAACTGACCTATGAAATAAAAGCCTCGTAATCAGTAAATGGAAGCCGCGACATTATTAATGAAGGACATTGAATCAAGGTTGACATTACCGTGAGTAAAGGACATATACAGAATACCGTATAGCAAAAATATTGATATCAACTGATGTAGGTACAATAATAAATGGTTTTAGTGTATCTTCTCATTGTGAGAAACCTCATCACATGTCTCAAGGAGCAAAGTATCAAAGGTAGAAGGAAAAAATACTGCTATGAATCAGAGGGAAATAAGGATGTTATTAAATGAATAATGATAGCTTTGTGACGACTATGGAAAATATGCCCAGATATACTAATGTTGAATACCTTGGTTAGTACTGGTGTTGTTACAGGGAATGCACCGATACAGGTCAAGAGTAACAAATGTACAACATCAATACAAAGAGTGTTGGTCATGAACATGCTTTAGTTTTGATATGATATACACAAAAGCAACAACAAGATGTATTTTTAAAGAATGGAAGGAGCATATTACAGTTGATTAGAAATAGGGATATCATGTTAGCATGATTAAAACTCAATAATGCAGTGCATTGTGCCTGTTTAGTTAGAAGATCCAAACACATGTACAGTGATAAAAATGTTGAAAATCACAAGTTTTCCTTTAAATTAAATACAAGATCACAACATTTGTCAACGATGTTCCAAAACAGTGCATATAATACTTCAAGAATACCATCACAGAGGACCAATGATCATGCGAACAATAGTGTATCCACTTGATATAAAGGCGGATTTCGCCATAAAAGATAGCAGCTATTTCAAACAATGGATTTTTGGGGAGTGAGCAGCAGTCTATTTGTTATGAACAGAAGATCTAATAAAGAAGGACAACAAGTTTATTGGAAAAAAAATAGCAGAAAATTCAAAGAAATGCCAAATCTTGCATAGAGGACAACAACAAATAAAGAAGAGCAGATTTTTTATGAGAGGGGATAGTGAGATTAGAAGAAGAGTAGCAAATGTAACATAGAGAGAAACATTTTTTCAGGTTACAACAGCATATCCTAGTCAAGAGGTTCCAAAGAATCATTAAAGAGAAATGGGTATGAAAGTAGGATTTCTTGGCCCTTTTGAATGCCTTTGAAGGTTAAGAATATTTTTTTATGGGAGCATAGCACTTTGAGTATGGATTTCTTTAAGATTTTATTCAAAGGGTATCTCAGCCGAAAACACAAAAAAATTGAAAGGTGTTTCCCTTCCCATGCTTTGTTTGCATTTTGAGTAGTCTCATCTTCATAGTTATAGGGAAAAATAGTGATTACATGGCTATTTGTTGTTACAGTGAAAGATATATGAAATGCAGTAAATAAAAAATAGTGATTTTCATTGTCAAAGCAGCAACATAGAGATATAAGACATGTAATGAAAGACATGACAGTGACAAGAAGAACCAAAAAGTAGTGAAATGGATTGCATGATTATAACAATACAAAATCAACATTGTAATGATAGTGGATTGTACAGAAGAGCCCACATTCCTATTCGAGAGTCACGACAGAGGGAAAAGATTAGAATGTAAGACCATCAGAACTCATCCTTTGTTGTGGTCTGCAATTCAAATCAAAGAAACCCCGATCAAATTCATTCAATTTCTTCTCAAAAAGTCTCCAACAATCACTATTGAGAAATCTCTAAAACTCACAGAACCTTCAAAATCCTCACATCAGCGGTTGCAAAGACTCGGAAATGCAAAAGGAGATGAAGTTTAGGTTTAGGGTTATTCTCATGCCCTAAAATCTTCGATAAGAGAGGCATTTGTGGCCACATCTTTTTTATTTCAAAATTTAAAGCTCTCAATCTAATACCCGTGGCCTAAGTGTTAATACTTAGGAGTTTTTTTGTTTCTTTTATATGTCTTGTATTATATTTAAAGAATAAGTTATATTAATAAATGATCATTACTAATCATTTATTAATATAAATGAAATAATATAAAATATATATAGAAATTGTTCCTTATTTTTCCTTTCACTTCATAATTGTAAAAATATCTACTAAGTGTTGTTTTACAAAACACTTATGTAGATATTAGTTTTAAAAGCAAGATAAGGCATGTGCTTTAAAGATTAAGTCAAGGGTAGTTAAAGAAGGAATCTTTTTACCTCTATGGTTTAAAGACAAGAGGAGGGAATATAGGCTGGATGGAGTCAATTTAGGAGAGGGTCGTGAGGGTTTTTATGAGATTTTTGAGTGTTTCATGGGTGGTTTTGATTAGGTGTTTAATCTTTTATGGGTTGGAATGCATTTTTCCACAATAAGGACATCTTTTAGTGGTTTTTAGTTCCTCTTTTTGAGCCTATTTATTTGCATCCGACCCCAGGAGGTTGAGGGTAGTTTGTACTTAATGAGTTTTCCAACTCATTTTTGGAAGTTCTTCATTGTATACAAAAGATTTTGGAGACTTTTTTCAGTACCAGAGTTTGTGTTCTTTGCAGTTGTAACTCACGATATCTTTAGAGATATTCTACAGTTGATAGAATAATAAAGAGATTTTGGAGACCTTTTTTGGAGTTCTCTTTTTGTATGCACATGTTTCAATTTGATGTTTGATGCTATGATTTCTATCAATCCTACATGTGATGTCTTGAGTCTACATATTAAGTGAAATAATTGTAGTTGGATAGGTTATAGTTTGTGAATTTTTTCTGGTTGAGAGTTTGATTAGTTGTGAAAAATACCTTTTTCCTATTAGTCCAAAGCTCAAATCTGATGTTATTCCTTACTATGAAACAATTATATTAAGCTACGTGTATACCAAATTTGTGTTTTTCCATACTCGGTATTGTTATCTGCTACTATTAAGTTTTGTTCTTCACTGAATATCATCATAATTTTGGTGTATCACCTTGTTAGTTTTAGTAACTAGTTTGTTTTTTATGCTAATTTTACCCTCTTAATATATCTCTACCCCTTTCCCTTCAAGTTTCAAAGTTAATTGAGTGCGTTCAGGTGATTATCCAAATAGGAGTCAGCCTAGAATTTGAAGGTTTCACTTCATTTTTTGGTAACTAACAATAACTATAGTCTAGCATTAATAAAGTTAAATATTTAAATTCAACTTTATAATCTAACTTTATTAATGCATAATAAATCACATCAATGATAATATAATTCTTCTATCAATATTAGACATTTACCATCGATATGCCAACATTACTAAAGGTTGTGACCATGCCCAAATAACTTACTATAAATAGTAAGTATTCCCAAAACTACCTCTAAACTCCTCAAAATGATCTACAACTGAAACCACCTAGGCCAAATGGCCTCAAAGTCCCTTAAATGTCATGTTATCTTATGAATCTATGGGGACATAGGCTAACAACAATGAAATGCAATAAGTGCTCAAAATGGGGCATTACACTATGCACATACATCAAATATGAACCTAAGATACCAACAAATGTACACGTAGAATCAAGCACCCACATATCAGTATCAGAATCCATTTGTGGGTCTCAACCTTGGTTGAAATTTGAACATTCCTTTGACACCTATTGGGATATTAGCACAGCATGTGCAAAACCTTCAACAAAAAATGTCTAATATGTAGACTAGTGGCACAAATAAAATGTACACCTTAGACGACTTGTGTCCTTGCCCTTTTGAAAAATCCTTGTACCTTCCACCCTTTCCTCCTAATTTTTAAATGCCTAAATTTAACAAGTATAAGGAGAAAGGAGACCCAAGAGACCATATTTGAGAGTTCTTTATAGCTTGTATAGAGGTTTCCCAAAATGACACTTACTTATTGTGCCTATTTCCACTAAGTCTTAGTGGTCCATCCATGGAATGGTTCTCACATTTTCCATTAAGGATAATATCATGGAATGAATTGGTAAAAAAATTCATCTCAAACTATTCTCATGACACTTTCAATGAAGTCACAATCATGGATTTATGTAAAACCAAATAAAGAAATGGGGGACCCTTTGCATTCTTCTTACAACATTGGAAGAACATGGCTAGAAAAGTACCATTTCATATTCCTAAGAAAGACAAGATCCTAATGTTTACAAAAAATTGCCAACTTGATATGATGTGCACTTTACACTCCCAACACATAAACACATTTTTTTAAGTCTGTGAGTAAGGATTGAAAGAAAAAAGAGGATTCATCGTTGAAGGACAACTCAAACTCAATAAAGAGGCCAATATGAACAACTAGTATAAATAATCTTATGACAAATCTAAATATTGGTCTAGAAACAAAAATGTCACCAATGATGGTGTTGTTGATGCCAAGGCTATTCACAGTGCACAACTTGTTATATGTCTACAAGGGGCACCACTCCCAATATGGTCAATACCAATAATAATTCCTCACAAAATGAGCATCAATTGGATAATGTGACAAATGAGAAACAAAATGGTCTAAGGAGACAATCTTGCGACGCACTTTCACACCTCTCGTTGAACCACTTGAGGTAGTTCTAAAAATATTGATCCAATCTAGTGCTATAACTTCACCAAAAGTGTGACACTATGATCATGGTCCTTTAAACTAGCATGGTATAATGACAATGGTCTTTGTGAATATCATTGCATGAAAGGACATAAAACTACCAACTATTTACAACTTAATAATATTGTCCAAGACCTAATCGAAAGAGGAGAGATAGAAGTTGAGAATAATCCTAGAATGAATAATAAAGATCACACAATTTTTAAGCATCTTCTCCATAATTACAACAAAGGTAGCCTCCAATTATAGACAAGATAATAAGGCTAACTATATCTATGGATCACATACAAATGTTGTCAAGCATATCTATCATGACAGTAATCATATTGTCTCTACCATTATTGTCCAAGGTAAAAATCCTAATTGTGCAATCACTACCAAGAGATCCAAGATTATAGTCTAGCAACTTCCCTCTAAGTCATAGATCCCATCAAAAATTCAATACAATGTATTGATCTAATTAAAGAATACTTCCACACAAATATCCATATTCAATTTGTTGTGTATATTGCCCAATCACAAAGTAGTTCTTGATAAATCCTTGCAAGAGTCATCCGTTCTGAATGACATAGATATTAATGAATTAGGCTATGGTGGGGCATCTCTCCACCACATACCATGTCACATTTATTGAGTATGATCTACCTATCCACAAGCCCTTTCATAATGACCCACTCTATCTTGAGTTCTATGTACATAAGCATAAATTCAAATAATTCTTAGTAGATAGTGAAGCGGGTCTCAATATATGTACCCTAAAATTGGTTGAAATATTGGGATTCTTTGAGAGTTGTGTACATCCCACTAAGATAATCACAATTTGAGTGTATGATGATGTAGATCACTCTTTAAAAGGCATCATCACTTTACCTATCAAAATTAGACCAGTCGCACGTGAGACCATATTTCAAGTACTTGATCTTGAGATCCACTATTTAATATGCTTCTTGGTATACCTTGGATACATGTCATTCAAGTTGTACTATCCACATACCACCAATCCTTGAAGTTCCCCTATAAAAAATCAAAAATTACAGTCCCAGCTAACAAAGATCCATTTTTATATTGCACCAACCTAAAGGGATCAACTACTAGCAACCAAGTAGCTTCCACATTTTCAACTACCAACTATTTTGACATGTCTACTTTGTCCAAATTTTCCACTTCATCCACTTCCCAGTCCTATCTCTAGATCAATGTCCAAGACAAATCTTGCAAACAATACACATATGTTGATTCCTTTTCCATGGGAAAATTTCCTACCTCATCATAAACACATGGAAAACCAAGAAGACTACTAAAGAAAAATTAAAAAATCACAAGTTTTTATGAACCACCCCCAATCTTTACCAAGTGGGGAGAGCTAAATGAAGAATCATTAGAATAAGATGTGTTAGATTGGCTTTTTAGAGATGAGGAGCCTCCTCTCATTACACTTCATGTACATGAGTACGGGAGAGGCTATACCATAATGTAGAAATAGGGATATAATGGACGTCGTTGTCTTGGAATGCAAAATCAAGGAGTAATAGAACCAATACTACCTAAGCCTAATTCAAAACATAGAGGTCTAGGGTATCGGTCATTAGAAGAAAGAATTGTAGATATTCAGTTACCTTACATAAAGGATTCTTGTATTTATAAAGATATCAAGACAAATGATGAAGACCATTATGAAAATAATTTAAATGAATACAATTGGGACACCCCTCACACCTCTATCACTTATAACCTAAACCATGTCTTTGGCAATTTTAATGCCGTATCCTTACAAAGGCAACCCATAGATAGATGTGCTTGGATAAAAACATTTTGGAACCCGTATTAAACATTCAAAGTCCCTCCGTCAAAATCCTATGAATATATCTCCTAATCCTATGTAAAAACCCTTATATCCATTTCCATGTATTTTACTGAAAGCAATGATAACATTTCTTTAGTATACCTTGTGCTTATCAACTAGGAACAACAAGATCCACCAAACTTAGATCTTATTGAGAATGACAAAGATATCATGGATTTCATGGGACTTTGAAGTAATATTCCATTTGGGGACTATAAGGAATGCCTTACCATTGATTGGGCTACATACATTGGGGAGTCGTGTCCAATTTCCTATCAAAAAAGGGAAAAAGCAAAGATCTCTTGGTGAAAACTATAAGGAACCTATTGAATGTAAAATAGTAAAAATAAAATATGTATCTTTTGGTGAAAACCTCTTTGAAGAACATGAGGATGTAATATTTTACATACTTCCCATTAGTCAAGAAATATCCCCATTTCTTGCAGAACATACACAATAAATTAATCTTGGAGATATAGACAATCAAAAAATCATAAACCTTGTAGCAACAATTTCTCCTAAAGTAAGAGAATAATAAATTTAGTTTTTCAAAGAGAGATAGATCAACTTTGCATGGTCTTATGTTAATATTCTAGGGATAGATTCAAAATTGGTCCTACACCATCTACCACTCAATCTGGGGGAAAAACCAGTCAAACAAAAACTCCAAAAAATGCATCCAAAGATTTCCTTGTTTGTCAAGGTTGAGATTAATAAATTGTTAGATGTGTGTTTCATTCGATCTATAAACAATGAAAAGTGGATAGAAAATTTGATACCATTCAAAAAGCTATATGGGAGCATTATAATTTGCACCAACTTTAGAGACCTCAAAAAGCATGCCAAAAAGAAGACTTTTCACTACCAAAAAATGATATAATAGTAGACTTGATAATAATTTATGAAATGATATCATTGATGGATGGATTCTTTGACTATAACTAGATCAAAATTTCCCCCAAAGACCAACATAAGACAAAATTCATCTATTCATGGGGAACATATTGTTGGAATGTCATGTCATTTGGTCAAAAGAGTGTAGGCGCCACCTATTAGAGACAAATGACTATGATTTTTCATGACTAATGCATGACATCATGGAAGACTATATGGATGATATATTGTCAAAATCAATTACCATAGATATTCACATAAACATTCTAGCAATAATATTTGACAAACTAGAAGCATACAAAGCCAGGCTAAATCCTAATAAATATGTCTCTGGAGTTACATAAGGAAAAAATTTAGGGTTCATTGTATCTCATCA
Source organism: Chamaecyparis obtusa (assembly GCA_027943335.1). Taxonomy (NCBI): domain Eukaryota; kingdom Viridiplantae; phylum Streptophyta; class Pinopsida; order Cupressales; family Cupressaceae; genus Chamaecyparis; species Chamaecyparis obtusa. The sequence continues at coordinate 188,497 of BSBK01004908.1, read as the reverse complement.
TGGAATACAGATGGATCTAGACAAAGGTAAAACCAATAATAGAGATGCCTCCTCCTAAGAATATTAGTCAACAAAGGAGCCTCCAAGGGATACTACAGTCAATAAGAAGGTTTATAAAAAGTGTCATCCCTTCTAGTATTTAATTCGTAAAGATGCCCCCTTTAAATGGGTAGAGCCATGTCAAGAAGCATTTTAATCACTCAAAGTTTATCTTCTCTCAGCTCACATTTTAATTCCACCAAGGGCAGGAAATTTGCTTCTCTACATATAAACAACAATGTCTGTAGGCATCCTTCTAGCAAAACATGACTTTGAAGGTAAGGAGAGGGTCATTTACTATACTACATTTGGGGCCAAATTTCGACAGAAGTTTTCGACGGGTAACTTTTTATTATGAATTTGGTGTTTTTTTTTTGTAATAGGCCCTAATGGTGTCGGTATTACGATGGGTGTTTAATTGACCATTAGAATTCTGACATATTCGGGGTATAGATAAAAAAAAGAAGTGAAATGGCCTCATCATTTTTATTTTGATTGGATAGAGAAGGAGCAGGAGAAAAGGAGTGAAAGTTGAGTGCGGGAGAAGGTATGTGATTTCTTCATCTTTCGAGCCTCTGGCATCATATTCGAATGCATTGCATTTTATTTGATCATGAATGCTCTCTGAAATGACCGCTTAATACTGGTGTCGTTCCAGGAAGATCAAGAAGATGGGGCAGGAGGACATTGTGGTAGAAGAAGTATTTAAAGAAGCAACAAGAAGCAATAGAAAAGTTTTCAGGAGTTTGGAACAACATTTCAGAATCCATGAATGGTATGGGTAAGGTGACCTTCATTCTTGGTCATGACTTCAATGAAACATTGGATATGGCTGATAAGAAGGATCACTTGTTGATAGTGTTCCTTGAGGGAAGGGGGATTGTGAAAGACTTGTTATCATTGTATTGTGTATTTCCAATATGTTTGGATGCAGGACAGACTAGGAGAATAAAGGATCACTCACTGATTGCATGATAACCCAGTTTTGAAGGGTCACTGGTTGAGGGGACAATCAAGGTTCAGATGATTGGGCCATTGGAGGACCCTATTTCTTTGTATTAATTGCTATTCAAATTGGATGCATGGATTGCTTGTGAATTATCGGCTGCTATGTATCCTGCAACTGCATCTGTAAATCTACATATACTTCTCTAGGGTTGTAAGCCACTTGGAGATCAAAATAGAGAAACTAAATCAAAATCGTTCTTTGTCCTATTTCCTTTTTAAAAAGTCTCAACTATCAATGATACAATACATTTGATGCCCTGAGCTATCAATGCAAATGACGCCAGCTAGAAGCTCACATGCTGTCCATTTGATAACCACAGTCAACATTTCAAAAAAATGGATATCCTTGAGCACAAGCACTAATAACATTAAATAATGGAGTTAAAGCACGGACTAGGGCATGACACCAGTAGAATGCAGTCAATTCAGTGACAGCAATATACAATGGCATCATTAAACGTGTCAGTAATATCAACAAACGTGAATCCAAACATTTGAAAACCAATGGCATGTTTACAACAAAGGTCTAATAGAACTCCCAACAATTCTTAAACATACTTTATTTGATATGATGAATTCTTAAACAATTAAGGTTGGAGTAGACATAGTTATCACACATTTTTTTGTGTGGTACAAGGAAGATTTGGCTAGGTCAAATCTTCCTTCGTGCTAGCAGTCTACAGAATTAGACCTTTATTAACAATTGATCATATCAGATAACTAGTATGTTTAAGAATTGTTGGGACTGGTCCTTTGGCATGTATTAAACAGAATAGAATTTTCAGCATATTATTATCATTCTATTTCTTTGTTGTAAACATGCCATTGGTTCAGTTTTCTAACTTCATTGTTGTATGAGTGGATTGTGCAGGAACAATTAACATTAAACAAGGAGCAAACTCCTCAACACATCTTGGAAACCATTGAATTCAATAATAAATGAAACCTAACACCAACACTATTCCTTCCATTCACTTCTACCAAGAATAAGCATTTAATCTATTCAACATTACATATAATCATTAGACAGTTACATTTTATGACTGTGTAGAGGAGAGTCACGACCAAAATGATCAAAACTACTTTCACCCTTGCACAAGCTATTCCAAACTTCAAGTAAAATGAGCAATATGCTATATCAAATCATTCATATTCATAGTAACCATTCAAAGGATCATTTTGTCAATGAACCCTCTGACTGTACCCCTGCGACAAAGAAAGGAAACCTCAAAATAGAGAAAGGAAACTTAGTAAAACCAGTCTATGCCATTGTTTATGAGGCTACAATCATGATAAGTGCCTCTCAAACCTCTCCAAACATGTAAGATTGTCTTTAAATACTTTATTTATCTCTTCTAAACATTAACCAAATCAAACCTACATTTGAATCCACACACAATAACCCCAAAATGAAGGGTTTTGTATCCTTTAATGAATCTCAATCACTGGTAACGCATGGACAGTCAAACCACTAGTCTCCAAAGCATTCAATAAGTGACAAGATTGTATTTAATACATACCAAAGGACCAGTTGTATAAAATTGTCAATCACATAGCATTTCACTATTGTATGAGTGGATTGTGCAGGAACAGTTAACATTAAACAAGGAGAAAACTCCTCAACACATCTTGGAAACCATTGAATTCAATAATAAATGAAACCTAATACCAACACTATTCCTTCCATTCAGTTTAATTATCATGTTATTATCATATCAGATAAAGTATGTTTAAGAATTGTTGGGACTGGTCCTTTTGCGTGTATTAAACATAATAGAATTTTCAGCATATTATTATCATTATATTTCTTTGTTCTAAATATGCCATTGGTTCAATTTTGTAGATTTTTTTTTTTGTGTTAAATGCATTTTTCGTGAGGAGGGATCTTCTTTTGAGGAGATTGATGAAGATTGTGCACCTCAAAAACCAATTCATAAGGTACCAATCATGTTTCCTATTCGCTTATATTTTTGGATTGGTAAATCTCCTTATAAGTTTCATGTCCTTTCTTTTGATTACTATGGATGAGATATATATCTTACATTTAACATTCAACTTCTTTACATTTTAGAACATGTAGTGTGTTTTTTGAGGATTTTACCAAATCAACTTTTAACATAAATTGAAAACACCAAACGGATATCTTGCCCTTTCAACTTGACAAAATATTTGCATTTGACCAATAACTGCAAGCAACTAAATGATAAATCCACATACTTGTATCTTTGTAAAATACCTGGAACATCAAAAAGATGGCTAAGTGGCTGCCACCATGATTTTTATCTACTGAATATGGGAAAAAAAAGCACAAAAAAGAATTGAATAGAAAACATGATTGGTCATTTCAGAGAGCATTCATGACCAAATAAAATGCAATTCCTTCTTTCACGCTCGATCAGCTTTCACTCGCTCGTTTTCTCCCACTCCTTTTCTCTACAATTGAAATAAAAATGATTTGGTCGTTTCAAAATAGTGAATCGATATCCTTGAGCACAAGCACCAATAACATCAACTATTTTGATATGTGGGTACCCTAATGTTGGCAAGAGTTCTTTTATTAATAAGATTACTCTGCAAGCTTGAAGAAGTGGTATATATTGGCAAATGAAGAGTGGAAAGATGATGATATTCCTGAGATCATGGATGGACACAATGTTGTAGACAGAATGGGAAGACATCTTTCTAGCCTGGCCCTGGATCCTTCGACAATTGGGGTAGGATCCAGACCCAGGCTAAAAAGATGTCTTCCTTTCTGTTGTGGAATATAGGCTCTGTTGCTGCAACAATAGACTGCGATGTAGATATCACAATAGCTGAGAAACATAAATGTAGGCATCATGGTCACAATTTTTTGGAGACACAACATAATTGAGTACTATTCCCAGACGATGCAAAGCAACCACTACTTTGCATCATCTAGGAAAACCACTCAATTATGTTGTGTCTCCAAAAACTTGTGACCATGATGCCTACATTTATGTTTCTCACCTGTTGTGTCCCAAGACCCCTTATGACCCTTTACGATCCCTAAGAATACATCTTAGAGGTCTTAAAATGTCATAAAGGGTCATATGAGGCTCCTAGGAGGGGCCAGTTGAGCTTCCACCTTCACGTGGTTGGCCCTGTTAAGTAGAGAATGTTAACCTATTCTCGAAACAAAGAGAAGCTCAATAATTTAAGGTCTCAATCCATAGAGATGCTGAAAAAATGATGGGAATCAATGATGGAGAGTTTTTAGATTCTGAGAAGACGTATATGGAGTGGAGGCCAGATTGAGTACCAATGCAGAGATGATGATTCAGTAACCTACATCTATAAAACTTTTACAATTATCCCTTCTTTGGCCTCCACTCATTCCTCTTCTCAAAAATGGTTATCTAGAAACTTTGGATACTGTTTCTCATCCATGCACAAAATGTGCTAGTGATCGTATAAAATTACTTTAGGCCTCCAGTATTGATGAGATGTACAAGTGTAAAATGTTTTTGCGAGACTGGGATCAATTTGTGCAGTGTACATAAATGCAAGGCGGTGATTATTCTCGATGATCAACAGGTATAAGTCTTCCAGGCCTTACCTAGTAGCTAGGACTAAAGATAATACAGCTCAAGAGACCATCATAGGTTGTCTCTTTCTTTGGTCTATATTATTGACATAATGTTTTACCTTTCATTAGCTCATCAAATTTGGGGATTTGAAAGAATTTAATAGAATATTTTCATGACAATGTATATTATTTAAGTTGACGTTGCACAAATTTATCTACTTCACGCACTTGTAGACTATGAGGATGACGATAAAGAAGCATCTCCTCCCATGGCCATGCTTCTTTATCATCATCCTCATAGTCTACAAGTGCGTGAAGTAGATAAATTTGTGCAACGTCAACTTAAATAATATGCGTTGTCATGAAAATATTCTATTAAATTCTTTCAAATCCCCGGATTTGATGAGCTAATCAAAGGTAAAACATTCTGTCAATAATATAGACCAAAGAAAGAGACAACCTATGATAGTCTCTTGAGCTGTATTATCTTTAATGTGCATATCCGTCGATTTTTTGACACTTTATAATTCATTCCGACAATAGTGCTATACATCTGACATCATTTCCCATCAGAATATAGGCCAACACGTCACCTATCTGATAGATAAAATGTCAGACAAAAATACATTACAACAATTATTGCGACAGTAATGCTATACGTCCGACAGGGCAACCTGTCGAAGATATACTGCCATACCATCGCTCTTCCAACAGTTAAAATGGCGCAGATATGCAATTTTTGACAGACTGTTTTAATAGTAATGCTATGTCACCGAAGGTTTTATCTCTCGGAAGTTGGTTGCAGATCTGTCGCTATTCCAACAATTCTAATGTCAGAAAGGATATCTTTTCGACAGTTAGTTCGGACAGTGATTGTATATTTCTGATAGGTCTTTGTGTCGGAATTCTGATAGATGGACCATAGGAAATGCCATAACAAAGTTGTTATCATGTGCAAGTTTCTGACATAATGTGGTGTCAGTAAACTGATGGTTATCTCTTTCGTCACAATTTCCAACGCAAAAATGGTGACTGACACGTGTCGAAATGCTGACAAATGAACGTTGCAAATCTAACAAATGGTCGTCAGAATTTGACCTCAAATGTACTAGTGCTACATATGTAGAACACTTGTGAGATATGAATTCAACTATTCTTCCATCGAATGAACATGCCTAGTAATGTTATTTGTATCTCCAAAACTTAGACATTATATGCTTAGTTATAAGACATTACTCATAGCCAAGAAAGACCCAATCAAATATCTCCTCAATAAAGCAACACTCACAGGGAGACTAGCTAAATGGGTTATGATCCTTAGTGAATTTGATAGAGTATGTTGAAAGAAGAGATATCAAAGGATAAGTAATAGAAGATCAATCGGTTGATGCTCCTCTCCATACAACTCATCCCATATTGTCAGACTTTCTAGCTGAGGCCATATTTCTAATCAATACACCTACATAATGGTGTTTATACTTTGATGGGTTCTACACACATAAGGGATCAAGTGTTGGAATGTTATTTATCATTCCTTAGGGTGACTCCATTCTTAGATCTTATAGGATCAAATTCATGTGTACTAATAACATGGTGGAATACAAATCTCTTCTCATAGGTATCAAGACAGTTATTCAATGGAAGATTTAAAACTTGCAACTCTATGGATATTCACAATTAATCATAAAGCAAGTTAATGATGACTACATGACTAAAGATGAAAATTTGATACTATACAATAAAATGGTGGATGGATTCAAGAAATACATTGACCACCTTGTCTTTTAGTAGATTCCTAGAATGTAGAACAAGGCAACAGATGCAATGACAATAATGGGATCTTTACTTGATATTCCTCACGATGTTATGCACTATGAGTTCTTAGTAGAGCAACTTATGGACCCCACCTTTGAGGTCCCCAAATTTAAGTTTGTATGTGAAATTTTTGGACCAGCTAGTTCCCCATGATACCATGATATTTATGCCTATTTACATGACTATTTTTTACTCACTAACTTGTCATGTAACCAACATAAAAATTTTATCAAACGATCTTCTCGATACCTTATCATTACTGACACCCTATACATGAAGAGCCTAGATAGAACCCTCCTCAAGTCTCTTAGTGTTGAAGAAGCACAAACAAACCTAAGTGATGTACACAAAGGTCTTTGTGCTTCTCATTCTAGTGGCCCTACTATGGAAAAGAAGCTCCTAAGGATTGGGTGTTATTGGCCTACCATGAAAAAAAATGCCTATAAGTTTGTACAGAAGTACAAAAAAAATCTAATACACAGAGATCTAATATGTGCACCAATTCAAGGATTGAAACCTATCACATCTCCATGGACATTTTCACAATGGGAACTCGAACTCATTGGAAAAATTTATCCCTCATCCTCCAATGGTCATAAGTTCATAATCATTTCCATTGAGTACTTCATGAAGTGGATAGAAGCTATCCACATGACCTATATTACTGGAAAAAAAATATCCAACTTCATTCTCAATTACACCATTTAATGGTATATAGTCCCTCTTTCCAGAGTCACAGATAATGGTACCCCATTCAAAAATAAAGATGTCACTGAACTCTGTGACAAGTTCCACATACAAAATTTCTTTGCATCACCATATTACCCACAAAGTAATGGTCAATTTGAGTCATCTAATAAAACCATATTGAAAATCTTTAAAAAGACTGTCAATAACGTTGACCATGACTGGAACCTCCAACTCAATCTCTCCTTATGGGCATACTGCACTAGTATCTGTACACCCACCAGAGCTACACTATATTCCCTATTCTATGGATAAGAAGCAATTTTTCAATAGAGGTTTACTTACCTTCCTTGCACATATCAATACAGAATATTATTTCAAATGAAGACTACTGAGTTTCTAGGCTAAAAGAGTTTGAACTCCTTGATGAGAAATGTCAAAATGTATTTAATCATTTACAAGCCTATCATAATCATCTCCACAGAAGATATAACAAGAAGGTTAGTGTCAAACTCTTTGTAATAGAAGACCTTGTATTAGTGGAAAATTAGAGAAACTTGGTCGATAGAGAGAAACAAGGAGATTTTGAACCAAATTGGCTTGGGCCTTATGTTGTTACATCAACATTTGGTTTAGGTGCTTATCATTTGTTTATGTCTGAGGGTGATCCACTTCTAGATCCTATCAATAGCTTGCATTTACACAAGCTCTACACATGACTCTCAGATAATCTTTTTCAAAGGAGTCCTAAAAAAATAAAAAATAAAATAAAAATAAAAAATTTGTCACTTACGTGAAAACCTAGTAAACATGCATCTCAAGTGACACCAAAAAATAGAAATGCAAGAGAAATCAATCATCCTACGATGAAAACCACTTCGGTGGCACTGTGGTCAAGTACCTTGGTAAAAAGTTGGCAATAGGCATCATGTGTAGAGATCTCTTCTCCATTGTATGTTGTCACTCTATCTAATCCAATTGCTTTTCCATTGTCATACATCCATCTATTGCATCCACTTCCATAATAATATTGGCATACCATCCAAGGCCTGGAATTCATTATTATTTTGTCAACCTATGCCTTTCATAATTTAGTCCATCACGTCCTTCACGAATCATTCCATCATGCCTTTCATAAGTGATTTTATCACATCATCCACAACTTAGTCCATTGTGCCAATGCCATGATAAATTGTCAAACTAGATTATCATCACTCTCAAACTTAGGTTCCTTTGGTGGAAGTAGAACTAGAGGTAATTTATTATTTCCATTTGGTTCAATCACTTCACCCACCATGGCTACTGGATGATGAAAAATAATGTTTTTTGTTTTTAACCTTCTCACATACCTTTGTTAGAGGAGATGAATTGGAGATGGATAGAAACATGGTCGGAGATGGGGAGATGGTGAGAGACATGGAAGTGAAGTCTCCAATTGAAAATTAATACTTGAGAAGTGTGGAAGGTGTCTAACATGTATCTCCAGTTCTGAGATGCATCTTAGGGGAGTGGAGACACATCTCCTTATTACAGAGCTAATAAATTTCCAATGGTAAAGGTGGAGTGGAATCAGTGAAGACAATCAAAATTATTACTTTTCAGCCAAAAGTCTTGCTAACACAAAAGAAAAGAATTTCTCATGCAAAGAAGTTTTAGGTAGAGTCAAATAAACCTTTAACCAAAAGTTAGACATTGATATTTGGACAATCATATGTAATGGAAATATTGAGTGAGTAGTGTTATTTTGATGAGAATGATTGGTGATTTTTTTATTTACTTATGTTGGGTTTCTTTGAATTTGCATAGTGAAAGTAAAAAATATAGTGTTGTAGGCATTACGGTGACTCAACGGTCCATTGCAATTTTCATATTGAGTGTCTATAACTAACTCAATAGATATATTGTACATAGTCACAATGGGTGGTGGATCATATATTCCATATACATAGTGATGAAATAACTAAGATAACTTTGGTTGGAAGATAACACTCTATGCAGTAAGAAGGAAAAGGGTTGTTAGGCCCCTTTCATAGAGTAGAGGGGATTAAAAAAGAGAGACATTTAAAAGAACCTTTGAAGCATGTGTTCAAGTGGTAGCAATATCCCTATTGAGAAATTATGCAAAGAAAACATGCAATTTATACAAAAATAAAAATTTATTTCTAATTCATCTTTCTTCAATAACGCACAAATTTATAGAAATCTCTTCATTGGAATTTAATTTTCAATCCTTCAATTATAATCTTTCAATTGTGTAATCTTTTCTTCTTGAGAAATGTCGCAATTTTTTTCTTGTTTTGCTCCTTTCGGAAGGTGTTCTTATTTTTATATTTGATCCTAGAGGTGCTTGTGTTGCAAATTTCAACATTGATCCATAATATCATCACAAAATGCATTCAAACCTATAACTTTATAGCATCTAGAAACACCCCAATGGAATTTATATAATAACAAATAGTCTCTACATTTATATAAATGAACGTATATTTTAATTAATTGTATAAAAAATGTAAAACCATCTATGTCACAAAACATACATGTAAATCTATATCCGTTATCATTTAGAAGACACACATTTTTTAAAATCACCATTAAAGTTTAACCAAAATAATGAAATACCAAAAATGAGCATAACAATAGATTTTGAATGAAAAAATTATAAAAATAAAAATTCTAATCAACATGAACCTAGAATATGTAAGTGCAACCAACAAGTGGGAGGAAAATATTGTTTAGGAACTCTAAGCTCCACCAAGTAGACCATCTCAACAACCACCACATGTATATGCATATAAAGGATATAGGTTGTTTCAAAAGCTTTAAGATCATCTAATGACCAACTCCACAACCTACATGCATTCAAAGATAGTAAAATAGTGCTTTCCAAATCTAGGGGCTAAAACAACACACATAAGCATGTCAAACCATAATCAATACAATCCAAGTTTCTCTATGTTATTATGGAGCTAAGAATTGATACCAAACATGATAAATACTCTATTTCAAACAACCACATGATGAAAACACATCCACGATGCAAAAAAGGTTGTTATGTACTGTCAAATAGGAGCTATCAGTCAAATGTTATTATATTATTAGTGTAACAATGTTACTTTATCATAAATTTTTAATCCTAAAAGTATATTTTTAGACATGGTATTAAACTTTCCTAAGATAATTATCATTTAATTACTTAAATTAGGAAGGATAATGTTGCACATTCATTGATTTCAACTTTTACCTTACCCTCATATATTTAGAAATTTGGAAAATTTATCCTTTTCTTTTTAGATTTTTCTTTATCCTTATCCTAATTGAGTTTGAAAACTAAAATGATATATGATATAAAACCTCCTTCCATATCTTGTGAACAGTGAACCAAGCATTTTGAGAGAAATCTCAATCTAGATACTTAGCTAATTTATGATATTCTTTTATTAGGATAGTTTAAATCTACTTCTATGCACTAATTTTTTGTAATATATTTGATTCTATATTTCAACATGTATTGCATGCAACCACTTGGAAAACTCCATAACATTCCATCCTTTCCATACTTTAAATGTGTATCTTATCCTAAAAATAAGATCAGCTACAAGGCTTCCACTCGTACAAGGATTAATAATTAGTTTATTCCTTCACAAAAGTTTCTTCAAGCTTGTAAGGCTAATAAATCAAAAAATAAGTACCTTGAACCTCAAATACATGAAACTATCATATCCATCAACATGTAGTTACATGCAAGCACATTTAATCACATGCAATTAACATGAAGCTACATACACCTCTAGAATCTCTTCATTTGTGTGGAAGGAAGTAATAGAAAGAACTGTAAATAAATGGACCCTGAGAAAACCAGTTTGAGGTTTTCTAGTTTGAATTAACCTAATGGTTAGTGTGTATGTTTTGATTACATAAAAACACGTTTTGAAAGGACCCAAAACCTTTTACATAAGGATAAAAGATAAAACATTTAAGCTCCAAGAGGGCAAGTGCAACAACACCAAAAAACACAACACAACTGAGTCCTTAAACATAAAGAACAACAAAAAGACAAAGGACAACAAAAAGGAAAGCAAGACAGCAAGACGCTGTCTAAACACATTTCATTAATTCTGCAGCCTGATCGACAAGAATCTGCATGTTTGCAGCAAACAACTTCAGATCTTCCATGTCGTTCTTGTTGTCATCCTCCATCTTCTTGAACTTGGATCTCATGCACCTGCTAGGCCCCTGATCCTCTTTAGTCTCTATGATCTCTTGGTTCCCTTTCCCATTATCAAACTTGTCAACCAGGATCTTCAGGTGCTCATTAGAAGCCTTGACGACAGCCTTGAGGTTAGTGTGTATGTTATTTGTGTTTGAGAGTAATATTTTTTATTTAGGGGAAGGTTAATACATCTCATTTAATGGTGTATAAGGTAAATGAAAGGTTCATATATCTCATTAAAATAATTAAGGTAAATGAGGATGTTTGAATAAGTTGAGTATCAAACCCATCAATATTAATAATTATTATTTTAACCTTTGTATTGTGAATTTTTCTAGTGTTAACATTTTCTAGATTTATAAATCATCAAATAATATAAAGTGAATGAAAAGAAATCTCTTGTTTGATAATTATCTAAAATGTTGTACATGTTTATCTTCTCATGAAATATAAAATTATGTATATAATTGTAAATAGATAGGATAATAAGTCATCATGGAATGATAAAATCTCATGTGAAATTTCATCACTTTTGATGTTAACAAAGATTGGAGTGTACATCTAAATGTATAAAAGGGTGATTTGTGTAGGTATTTTTGGAACTTTTATCAATGTAGGAAAATTTTACCTTATTCTAAATTAAGATGACAAGAAAAAGATTGAGAGCTAAAAATTTATGATATTGATATTGTACATGTCTTATAACTTATGTGCATTTAGATTAAATAATATTCTTGTTAAAATGTTTCTTGGAACTAAAATAAGATTTTTGGAAGGTATACATATTCAAAATAGTCTTATTATGCCAATCCCTGCTTTATTTAAAATGGTTTGAATATAAGTTGATATTAGTGGAGCATTATCACAAACCTTGTTTATTGTCCTAAAAAGTTAGCACCTAGACTTGGATGCTCAATTAGGCTCCATTTTGGCAATGTCAAGATTTCATGTCCATTATGCTTGATCTAGCTACCTATTTCCTCATGATTTGGCATCTACCCTACCTTCTCGTCTTCCCATTTAAATTTTGGTGCTCTTTCCTAGGAACATAATGCCCTAGACTTTAAGTTCTTGGAAAAAAATGCCCAAGGCATTTTGTTTCGTGAGGAATGGACCCAAATTTGAACTGGAGCATTGTTGCGGTATTTAAGTGGGAAATTATATATTGTGGTTGGCCTAGTTTAATTTTGAATCCCAAAATGTGTGATGAGGTATATAAACACCCTATCTCTCCTCATTTTGGTATTATCTATTACTATTTTCAAGAATTCATTCAATCAAGCAATCAAGTGAAGTGAAGACTTGAAGGCAAGCATCCAAGATCTAGTCTCTCTCCAAGCATTCCAAAGAAATTTGAAGGCAATATTCTCCATTGAAGAAAGCTTATCTCCCATGATGGCTAAGTAGAGGAGTTCTCAAGAAAGAAAAAAGATCCTTTGTCCAGTCTTATGCATTATTCCTCCATAGCTAGTGTTCAATCAAGCATAATTGTAATTGGGGTAATCCTATAATCTATATTACCTGTAATAACAATAAGATCTCAACCACTTGAAGATCGTTAATAGTAGTTAGTATCCCAATACCAAAAGAGGAAAGGAGACAAGAGAAAAGCATACACAAATCAAGATTTTGAAATCAAATAATTTAAAAGCATTTGCAAACCCATAATTCCTCATTTGTTTTTTTCCTTCTCAATGCAATGTTGGGCTCTCATAATTGAGCTCAAGATCATGTCGTCATAAGAATTTGAAGCGTGTGGTCCCTTGAATAAGAAAATTAGCTCTCTAGTTATAATAATTTTGGGGGTTTCAATTAGGATTCCTTGATTGATGGGTTCATTAATTGTGATTGAAGAGTTGAACTCAAATTGAGTGGGAGTTCAACTCAATTGATTGCTTTGTTTAACATTGTTGATTGATCTGTCAACAAAATAGATTAAGAGTTTATTGATTCAATTGTAGACTTAACTGATGAGGTGGAATGGAAGATTGGATAGATTTATTAGTTAAGAGAGAGAATTGTGGAGTTTGAAAGTTGATTGAATAGTTAGGAATTTTGATTGATTAGTGATGTGAAGGTTAGTATTAGTCATCATTGGAGGAATAAATATGATTAAATAAATGAAATAATTCATTTATTTATACATGTGGAGAGATATAAATAAATAATTACTTATTCATTTAATTTTAAAGGAACAATTAGTTTAATTAAATAAATATTATTTATTTAATCAAGAGTGGGGAATTGATTTAATTATTACATAAATACAATAATAAGAAGGAAATATTAAATAAATAGTATGATTATTTTATTAAATATAATGACATAGGGAATAAATAAATAATGTTAATTATTTAATTATTTTAAAGATGAAATCTTGATTGGATGATTAATAATTAAAGTAATTAATTAAAATTACTTAATTATGAAATTAAGGATAAATGATGATTTTGAACTTAGAATATAGTAGAAAGACACAAATTGATTAATTAATAAAGATTATTTTATAATTTAAGATGAATGTTAGTAAACTCGTTACATTAGAGCAATAGACCATTTTTAAGTGTTTATATTTTACCCCTCTTTGATACAATGCATTTTTAGGCATTGTTTCAAAGAATAATAAAAATTATGCTCCAATATGCCCCAACAAGAACAATGTGACGACAAGGTAAATGATGCCCCCTTGAGATTATTTATGCAAGAAAGGCATGAATGATCTCTTGAAAGAAGATTTTGATTAAATGATGGAAGAAAAGAATAATTAGTAAGAATTAAAAAATGTTGGTAAGTTATGATGACTATTTGATTGGATTGCTCATAAAGATTGTTAATAACAATCACATATGGTTTTAGGAAGGATCCACCATGTATAAAACTAGTGACAACATCTAGTTTCAGGGAAGACATACCTTGTATAAGATAAGAGAAAACATCTAGTTTCAGGAAAGATACATCCTATATAAGATAAATAATGACGTTTGGTTTCAAGGAAGACATACCCTGTATAAGACAAGTGACAACATATGGTTTCAGGAAAGATACTTCTTGTATAAGACAAATGATAATAAAATAATTGATTGATTGATTTGACTAATAGAATGTTAGAATTGACTGATTGAATGTTAGAAGAGGAGAGAAAATGAGAATGAATCCTAATTGAAACCTTTCAAATTCTATTAACCACGTTTGAATTCCAATTGAATTGAGCAGTTTATGTTTCATCATTGAGCCACTTTATTATAGCAAAAAATGGATACCATCCTACCAAGATATGAATGGTCTAGGTATGATTATCCTCTTGCATTAAAAAATGCACTCTAAATAGACAAGGAATGTGGGCCAATCCATCTAGGTCGAGCATTTAGACTGGAAGTATGTGCGGTGTATCACAACTGAAGTATCCATTGTAATTTTGTAGTTGGATATTGTATATGGATGTGAAGGCTCTTATAAAAAACACCCAAATTTTTCTTTTAAGAATTCATGACAAAAATTCCACAAACATGAGAGAAAATGAGAATGAATCTTGATTGAAACCTTTCAAATTCTATTAACCATGTTTGAGTTCCAACTGAATCGAGCAGTTTATTTTTCATCATTGAGCCACTTTATTATAGCAAAAAATGGATACCATCCTACCAAGATATGAATGATCTAGGTATGATTATCCTCTTGCATACATGCCCTTTTAATAGGTAAGGAATGTGGGTCAATCCATCTAGGTCGAGCATTTAGAGTTGAGGTATGTGTGTTATATCACAACCGAAGTATCCATTGCAATTTTGAAGTTGGATATTGTATATGTATGTGAAGGCTCTTATCACAAACACCTAGATTTCTCTTTTAAGACTTCATGACAAAAATTACACAAACAACAGATAAAGAAAATAAGTCATGAATCATCATGGCATCCCTAAATTGCTTGTGGACATCTCGAAGATGCATAACAACATGACTTTAAAAAATCAGGACATAATAAGACTAACTTGACTCAACAAGTTACAACCATACTGTATATGTGTTTTTGTAGTGGTTTGGACATTGGATTTTGACATTTTGTTGATGCTATCTGGTTCCAATATTTTGGTACCCTATATAAGACTGGCCTGTCTAGTTTTGAGTGTTCCTTCCCTTGTCTAATATGACATGATTTTCAACAAAAGACTTTGTCATGGGGTTTGGTTGATAGATAGGACAATTTGATTGGGGACTTTTTGACTAGTTTTAACTATTCAAACTTGGTTCCGCTAAAGATCAAACTTTTTGTATGAAGTTGTTCAATGCCTGTTGAAAATGCTAAAGAATTGGTTTATGTACAAAGGAGATTTATTGTAGAATTTTTCATAATTGTTTTATGTTTTTGGTTGTCTTGGACAATTTTTAGGACTTTTTGCAATGTTTTTGGTCCACCATAGGGTTCATATATTTGCAGTCGAGGTATGTGTGGCGTATCACATAAGTGAAGCCCCTTATCATAGACACCCTAAACATGGTCACCCTAGATGAATGTTTTATGTTTTTATGATTTTTTTTGAACTTTTCAAAGGTCTTTTGCAATGTTTTTATTATTTTCTTAGGATTTTTTTTGATGTTTTTGGTCTTTTTTTCAAAAATGTTTGTTGTGTTTTTGGTGTTTTTTAGGACTTGATGGATCATGACATTGGGGTGCCCCCAATCAAGATAGAATGGGTACTTTATTATGGAGTGGCCATGTTGGATTAACTTGGTGCGAAATGTGACGGGATGTGTTGAGACAAAGACAACTAACAAATATCAACCCATGACAATGATGACCACTAATTTTATTAGGGAGAACGAGGCGTAATAACATGTGTTATCAGGTTGAAGCAATGATAGATGGTGGAGTAATGATCCCTACACATGGCACTAGATTGTCCAGTTTTCACCATGGTACTTGTCTGAGGTGCCACCGAAGTGGTTTTCACCATAGGAAAAATTTATTTCTCTTGTATTTATATTTTTGTGTCACCAAAGATGTCTAATTTCCAAGTTTTCGCCAAGGTAAAAAAAATTATTTATTTTTTATATTTTTGTATTTTTGATATTTTTGAAACAGGTCTACTCTGAAACTCATGAATAGTACTTTCATAGATGCAATCAATTGATAGGATCTAATAGAGGTTGGCCCTATGATTTGGATATCTAATATGCTCCAAATCTATAGACTAATGTGATGATGTAGGGACCCAACCAGTTTGGTTCAAACTTTCCTGGTTTTTCTCTTTCCATTTGATTTTTCTAATTTTTAATTAGTACTTGTAATAATGCAATAGGGGATCAATAGAAACCTGCAATAACATATAAAATCTCAACCATAAAGAAATTGTTAGAGCAATTAGTATTCCCAATATTCAAGAAAGGATGTAAGACAAATAATAAGCATAATCAATCAAAGATATCATGGATGTTTCAAACAATTTTTGTATGTCATTGATGTCAAACCTTAACTGGTAAGAAAGTTGCTATCTAAGAAAGTACTATATCTATTGATTGATAAAAAGGATTATGGAAAGGGAGATAAAAAAAGAACCTAGGGAAAAGTTGAGTTATTTGATACTTCAATGAGTAGTTGATTATTTGGCACATTGATAAGATAATGTATTGTTTATCTAAGTAAGAAGAAATGCTGAAGAAGTAGGCTTAACTGAGAAAAAGTGAAGAAATCTAGTTTAAGCTGAGCGATGTTAGTGTCGACCGAGCACCAGTATATGTCAAGTAAATTTAGTGTTGACCAAACATTAGTTTATGTCGAGCGAAAGGAAATTACCGAGCAAGACAGTGTTAGTCGAGGAAGACGGTTTGTAGAGATGACCGAGTTACACAATGATGACCGAGGAGATGAACACAGTATTAAATGAGTGTCAGTAATTTACATTTGGAGAAAGAATTCAGATTCTCAGCCGACAGTTGAACTCTTGGGTTATGTAAATCGTGTTGACTTTATTAATTGATTGTATGGAGAATTTAATACACGGTAAATCATTTTATTATGGACTCAATGAGAAGTTTCAAGATGTATCTAGAAGGAAGGATGAAGAACTTAAATGTTGGAAGGATTTGATGAATTTGATCTAACATAAGATCTACGGAGGAGATTAAGCGGCAAAAGATAGATCTACCTAACTAAAGAGGTATATAGGAAAACCAAAGTGTGAGGTTACAGAGTATGTTGAAGTTGTGGATGTTATTGAATGATAAGTCTAAGCAGAAGGTTGAAGGTGAAGGAGTTGATTAAAGTTGTGATTTCTTGAAGAGAATTCTGAGTAGATCAAAGATGGAGATGGAAATGGAACTTAGTTAGTAAATCAGCATATATGTGTGAATTGGATCTGTTATTTGCAAAGTGAGTTGTATGTTTTTTAGGTCAAAAACTACTGCTACTTTCTAACCATTGTATTAGTCTAAATCCTTTAATCAAGGTTGACCTAATAGTCATTGTTTAAATCCTTTAATCAAGGTGGCATTCTAATGGAATGTACTTAAATCCTTTAACCAGGTCGATTTTGACAGAGTGTTTAAATCCTTTAATAGGGTCACACCTAGCAGGGTGTTTGTAAACCTTTAACAAGGTTGGCTTTTCACAAAGCTCACTTCAGAAGAGTGAAAATATCAATAACATGTTACAAAGTGGTTTTTCCCAAGTTGGGTTTCCACTATAAATCTTGGTGTTATACTTGTGTGAATGTTTTGATGTGAATGTTTCTATATTTTTCAAGTTAATTACTTTTGGATAGTGGACTGCATGTTAAATATTTCTGGTATATATACTTTAGAGACCGATTTGTGTTGGTGATTAGATCTGAGATTGTTGAAGTGTTTAAAAGTTCAATTGGTACATTTGGACTTGAGCACAACTGATTCACCCCCCCTCTCTGTTGTTCTAAATAATATTAACAATTGGTATTGGAGTTGTTGGTGCTTACAGAAAATTTTTAAAGGTACTTGAAGCTAATGATCAAGATGTATAAAAAGGAGGTACCGAAGTTGAACAAGGAGAACTTCCCTGCATGGAAGAGTCTGATGAAACTGCATCTAGATAGTATTGGTGATTCGACAAAATACTATGTTGAACATGACTATGTTATACTTGTTGCACCTTTCACTACCGAGGAGATGAAATAAAAATAGGAACACAATCAAGCAATGTTGGAGATTGCATCTGCCTTAAGCTATCCTGAATTTGAAGATATCAAGTATTTCGCTACTACAAAGAAAATGTGGGATACTCTTGCAACCATCTATGGTGGTGATACAAATGTACTAAGCGCAAAAGCTGAAAGCTTGAGAGGTAAGTTTGATGAAATGAAAATGCAAGAAGGTGAGAATATTACTCAGTATTGTGGTAAAATTAAGGAGATAGTGAATGCTATTAGAGGAGCTAATGGAATCATTGATGATGAGACTGTCATTGGTAAAGTATTGATAACTTTGCTTCCTATCTATGCTATCAAAATTTCAGCACTTCAAGAATCAAGATGTAACCAGATGGTAATGTTCTAACTCTAGAAAGTCTTGTTGGTAAGCTTACTACTTTTGAGATATCTAATTATGATAACTACATTGTTCCTAATGTTGAATTTGTATTCAAGTCACAAATGGTTTTGCATAAATCTAAGAGAGAAAAAGAAAAATGTGTGAAAAGTGAAAGTGATAGTGAAAGTGACAGTGACACTTCTGATGAGGAACTAAATGATCTTGAGGCACTCATGGCTAGAAGATTGAAAAGAGGAAAATGCAAATATAAAGGTAAATTTCCTATAATATGTTTTTCATGTAACAAAGTTGGCCATATTGTTGCAAGATGTCCTGACAGGAATGACAAGGATGAGGAAAGAGAAAGCAAGTACAAAGATAAGAGAGATAACAGATATCACTGAAGGTACAAAGATTACAAGGATAAAGGTAAGAAATCATGTTATATTGTTGAAGAGGAAATTGATAGTGACAATGATGATTTTGATATTGAAGTAGTTTATGTTGCTATGAAATATGATTATGATGAAGATGAGAAAACTACACTTATTTCTTATGTGATTAAAGGTGATAAATGAATTATTGATAGTGGTTCCTCACATCACATGACTAGTGATAAAAGTAAATTTGAAACCCTAGATCATTACAAAGGTAGAAGTGTTAAGTTTGGTAATGATGCACCATGTCCTATGAGGGGTAAAGGATCAATTAAGTTAACTGATAAGATCACATGTGAAAATGCCTATTGGGTTGAAGGTCTTAACTATAATTTGTTGAGTGTTGCACAACTTAATAGCACTGATTACCGAGTGGAGTTTCATCACAGGAAGGCTAAAATATTTGATGCTACTGGTGAACTAATTGGAAGTTGAGAACAGACTAGAGGTAATTTGTTCTATCTAGATCTATTTGAAGAGACATGTTTGTTTGCACAATTTGATGATGTATGGTTATGGCATAAGAGGCTATGTCATGTTAACTTTGACAATCTGATAAATATTAGTAAAAAGAAGAAAGTTAGAGGTTTACAAAGATTGATGAAACCCAATAATGTGATGTGTAAACAATGTTAGTTGGGTAAAATGACAAAGCCTAGTTTCAAGAGCAAGACATTTACTTCTGAGAATAATTTGGATTTGGTTCATACTAACCTTTTTGGACCTATGGGTGTACAAAGTTATTGTGGTTCTAAGTACTTTATTCTGTTTGTTGATGACTACACCAGGATGATGACTGTAATATTTTTGAAAGAAAAATCTGATGCATTTCAATTGTTTAAATGGTATTTGGAAAAGGTTGAAAAGAAATAGGTAGAAGCCTGAAATGTCTGAGATTTGACCGAGGTGGAGAGTTTATATCAAATGAGTTCAATCTGTTCTACAATGATAGAGGAATCAAGAGACAGATGTCTACACCTAGAACACCTCCACAGAATGGTATATTAGAAGAAGAAGTATACATTGAACAACCTGAAGGATTTATTGATCCAAACAAGAAAAATATGGTTTGAAAACTAAACAAGGTGTTGTATGGATTGAAGCAAGCCCCCAGATCATGGTATGAGAGGTTGCACAATTATTTGATAAAGATTGGATTTACAAGGACAAATGACAACAACAATCTATACATGAAAGCTAAAGAAGGTAAAGGGATTTTGTTAGATGAAATTTTTGTAGATGATATCATATTTGGAGGACAAGATGCCCTATGTCAAAAAATTTCAAATGAGATGTAAACTGAGTTTGAGATGTCTATGTTTGGTGAGATAAAATTCTTTGTTGGTTTATAAGTCTATCAGATGGAGAAAGGCATTTTTATCACACAATCTAAATGTGTCAAAGAGATACTGAAAACCTTTGGAATGGAGGATTCAAGACCAGTAAGTACTCCTATGGCTACTGGACATAAACTATCTAAAACTGATGATATTGTTGAAGTGAATCAAACCCTGTATAGAAAAGATTCAGAGGGAGTAACTTTGTGAATGGTCAAGCAAGGCTAAGTTGTTGTGAATCAGAATGAAGCTAAGGATATTATAAATATTTCTGATGCAATGACAAAGTTTTGGATTGGTTGGTAAATCATGTATTATTTATGTGGTGTTGCCATCAATGCCAAAGAGGGAGATTGTTGGAAACTGCGATTGAAATAATTATTGTATTATCATTGATGTCAAACCTTAACTGGTAAGATAGTTTCTATCTAAGAAAGTACTATATCTATTGATTGATGAAAAGGATTAGGGAAAGGGAGATAACAAGAGAACCTAGGGAAAGGTTGAGTTATTTGATACTTCAATGAGTACTTCATTATTTGGCACATTGACAAGATAATGTATTGTTTATCTAAGTAAGAAGAAAGACTGAAGAAGTAGGCTTAACCGAGAAAAAGTGAAGAAATCTAGTTTAAGCCGAGTGATGTTAGTGTCGATCGAGCCCCAGTATATGTCGAGTAAATTTAGTGTTGACCAAAGATCAGTTTATGTCAAGTGATGGGAAATTACTAAGCAAGACAGTGTTAGCCAAGGAAGACAGTTTGTAGAGATGATCTAGTTACATAGTGATGACTGAGGAGATGAACACAGTATTGACCGAGTGTCAGTAATTTACATTTGGAGAAAGAATTCAGATTCCCAGCCAACATAGTTAAATTCTTGGGTTATATAAATCATATTAACTTTATTAATTGATTGTATGGAGAATTTAATGCATGGTTAATCATTTTATTATGGATTCAATGAGAAGTTTCAAGATGTATCTAGAAGGAAGGATGAAGAACTTAAATGTTGGAAGGATTTGATGAATCTGACCTAACCTAAGATTTACGGAGGAGATTAAGTGGAAAAAGATGGATCTACCTAACTGAAGAGGTATATAGGAAAACCTAAATGTGAGGTTACAGAGTATGTTGAAGTTGTGGATGTTATTGACTAATAAGTCTAAGCAGAAGGCTGAAGGTGAAGGAGTTGATCATAGTTGTGATTGCTTGAAGTGAATTCTAAGCAGATCAGAGATGGAGATGGAAATGGAACTCAGTCAGTAAATCAGTATATATGTGCAAATTGGATATGTTTTTTGCAAAGTGAGTTGTATTTTTTTCAGATCAGAAACTACTACTTTCTAACCATTGTATTAGTCTAAATCCTTTAATCAAGGTTGACCTAACAGTCATTGTTTAAATCCTTTAATCAAGGTGGCATTCTAATGGAATGTACTTAAATCCTTTAACCAGGTCACTTTTGACAGAGTGTTTAAATCCTTTAACAGGGTCACACGTAGCAGTGTGGTTGTAAACCTTTAACAAGGTTGGCTTTTCACAAAGCTCACTTCAGAAGAGTGAAAATATCAGTAACATGTTACAAAGCGGTTTTTCCCAAGTTGGGTTTCCACTATAAATCTTGGTGTTATACTTGTGTGAATTTTTTGATGTGTGTTTCTATATTCTGCAAGTTAATTACTTTTGGACAGTGGACTGCATGTTATATGTTTCTGGTATATATACTTTAGAGACCAAGTTGTGTTGGTGATAAGATCTGAGATTTTTGAAGTGTTTAAAAGTTCAACTGGTACATTTGGACCTTAGAACAATTGATTCACACCCCCTCTCTGTTATTCTAAATAATATTAACAGTGGGATAGTTATGGGGGGGGGGGAGAATCTAGCTAGTAAGGTAGGCATATATGTCTTGGTACCAAGGGGAATTGGGACCAACAATTTTGTACACAACCTCAAACTTTAGAACTTCAAAAGGAGGGACCATGAGCTATTTGACCATGAAATCATGGTGTGTCACCTTTGACAAAATGTCCTGAAAAGATCCTACAGTGGTCATGGCATTTACTGCCTTGTTCTTGATCCTGGGGATTCGTTCAGATGATATCTATTTGAAGTGTATCTAGATATCTTCTTCCATGACTTTATATGGAATTAGTTTTCATCTTTAGTGTCATAGCTACCATTAACTTAGTTGAT
The DNA here is from genome assembly GCA_027943335.1 of Chamaecyparis obtusa. Classification (NCBI taxonomy): domain Eukaryota; kingdom Viridiplantae; phylum Streptophyta; class Pinopsida; order Cupressales; family Cupressaceae; genus Chamaecyparis; species Chamaecyparis obtusa. The sequence goes on along the minus strand of BSBK01004908.1, from coordinate 165,722 downwards.
AATCAATTGAGAATCCCTATATACCTATAATTGTTGGATCTTCCATTGAAAATTTATTTTGATCACAATGAGAAGTGCTTCATACTCAGCTTTGTTGTTGGTGCAATCAAAATTTAATTTGTAAGATCTAGGAATGGAATCTCCTTGTGGAGTGATGAAGACTATATTGGCACCTAACCTTTTCTACATGTGAGATTCATAAAAGTATGTTTTCCATTATTTTGGATCTTCTATAGAAAATATTCCTTCATCGGGAAATTCTATCAGCATTGGATAACTAGAAGGTAAGGGAGCATCCACCAATTGGTCGATGATTGCTTGACCTTTTATTGCTTTTTTCTCCACGTAGTCTATGTCAAACTCACTTAGTATCATGACCCATTTGTCTAGTTGCCATGTCAATTTTGATTTTCTTAATAAATATTTCAAAGGGTCTATTTTAGCAATTAGGATTGTCTTGTGGCTCAACATGTAGTGTATGAGTTTTTGTGAAGCAAAAACTACAGCCAAACATTCTCTTTCAATGGCAATGTAGTTTAGTTTGTAGGAAAAAAGTGTCTGACTAATGTAGTATATGCCCCTTTCCTTTTCTTTTGAGTCATTCTATGCCAGTAATGCCCCAGTGAATGTTCAATTGCTAAGATGTACAGTAGTAAGGGCTAATCTAGAATGGGTGCCACTAGGAATGGTACTGATAAAAGATAGTCTTTCAGTATTTGGAAGGATTTTTGGAAATCTTTTTTCCATTCAAATTCTATGTCTTTGTGCAATATGTATAGGAAGGGGTAGCACTTGTCTACTAGATATGAGATAAACCTTCTTATTGATTGTAATCTGCCATGTAAGCTTATTAAGTTCTTTAGAGTTGTTGGGGGAGGCATTGCAATTATCCTTGGACCTTTTCAAGGTCGATCTCTATTCGTTTGTGGGAGACAATAAATACTAATAAATTTCCTAATGTGACTCCAAAGACACACTTCTTTGGGTTTAACCAAACCTTGCATTGCTAAAGCCTATCAAATATTGGCTCTAATACTGATAAATGTGGATTTATCTCTAGAGACTTTTCCAATATGTTGTCAACATCATCTTTGTTGTTTAGCATAGAGTTTGATTAGTCACCAAGTGGGAGATTGTTGGTCTATGGCGATTGATTAGGCAAGTATTGTACACTTTTCATTTTTTCAGCTACTTTATCAGCTATTTTTTCTAGCTATTTTTTCGGTCGACATGTTGTAACCAATTCTAACCCTAAAGCAACAAAAATCTTGTATAAAATAGCTTAGGGTTAGGTATTTCATGATGTATGTTTTTTAGTAACTTCTTGCAGTAGCATTGAGCTGGAAGGGATTACGAATTATAATCAGGTTGTAATCACTGGATAATAAGAATATTGGACACGTTGTTGGTGGAAGTAGCCCTGGGATTGGGTGAACCACGATAAATCTTTGTGTCTTGTGTTCTCTTATGTGTGGTTTATTATTTTTTGATATTGGTTATATGTGCATGTAATTGTTATTTCTATCTTGTTAATCCTAACAAGTGGTATTAGAGAGAGGTTGTTTTTCAGTTATCCTCTGCAGGAAGGTCTTGCAGTTTAGTGGGAGTCTCACGGTCTAGTGGGAGGAATGGAAGATGAGGTTAAGCTAAAGTTTGAGAAGTTTAATGGGAAAAAATTTCAGTTATGGAAAATGAAAATGGAGGACTATCTCTATCAGAAGGATCTATGGTGGCCATTGGAAGGAAAATCCAAGAAACCGTCAACAATGACTAATGAAGACTGGGATATTCTTGATAGAAAGGAACTTGGAAGTATTCGATTATGCCTAGCACAATCAGTGGCTTTTAATATTATGAAAGCAAAGACAACTAAAGAGTTGATGGAAGCCCTAGAAAGGTTGTATGAAAAGCCCTTCACTTCAAACAAGGTATTTCTCATGAAGCATTTGTTTAATATGAAGAGGGCAGAAGGTGGATCTGTTACTAATCATTTGAATGAGTTTAATAGAGTTACCAATCAATTATTTTTTGTAAATGTTATTTTTTATAAAGAAATTAGGCCTCTCTTGATTTTGTGTTCTTTGCCTAAAATTTGGAATGGCTTGGTAATGGTTGTTAGTAACTCTGTTTCTAGTTCTAATACCCTAAAATTTGATGATCTTATTAGTATGATTTTGAGTGAGGAAACTCGTAGGAAAAGCTTAGGTGGATTTACATCCAGAAGTGTCTTGAAAGCACAAAGCAGAGGCAGAACGAATGAGATTGGAAACAATTCTAGAAATCATGGGAAATCAAGAAGAAAATCAAAGGGAAAGAGGTTTGAATCCAAAGGACAAAATGATTGTTGGTACTATGGAAAACCAGGTCATAAGAAGAAATATTGTTGGTCTCAAAAGAATAAAGAAGGAAACAAATAAGAAGGTAACAAGGAGTCAAATGTGGTAAGTAATAAATCCAAAGAGGATGTTTTGCTTCTTTCTATAAAAAGTGTTGATGATTCATGGGTTTTAGATTTAGGGGCTTCATTTCATGCTACACCCCATAGAGGTTATTTTCTTGATTATGTCCAAGGGGATTTTGGGCTAGTTTATTTGGGAGATAATGAACCCTATCAAATTTTTGGAAAGGGAAAAATTAAGATTAAGTTGTAGAATGGGAATCATTGGCTACTACAAGAGGTAATACATGTTCCAAGGCTAAGTAGGAATTTAATTTCAGTAGGGCAACTGGATGATGAGGGTTGCATGGTTACTTTTAATGATAGAAATTGGAAGATTTCAAAAGGTTCCTTAGTAGTAGCAAAAGGTGGGAAAGTAGGCACCTTATATCTTTGTACATGTCATATTGTTCCTTCTACTTTAATTGTTTCAAAGAAAAATGAATATTCATGAACAGTTACTGCATTTGAGCAAGAAGAACACCAAAAAGTTATTGTAGATTCTAACACAGCACTATGGCACAACCAACTTGGGCACATGAGTGAAAAAGGTATGAAATTAATTCATTCAAAGAAATTTTTACCAAGTCTTAAATGTGTCAATATGGATTTTTGTAAAAGTTGTGTGTATGGAAAATAGAAGAGAGTTAGTTTTGTGAAGAGTGGGAAGGAAAAGAAAATTAAGAAATTAGAGCTTGTTCATAAAGATGTATGGGGACCAGCTCAGGTATCTTCCCTTGGTGGCTCTCTATATTGTGTTACATTTATAGATGATGCAACATGAAAAGTATGGATTTATTTCCTTAGACAAAAATCTAATGTATTTCAAAATTTTAAGAAATGGAAATGCTTGGTTGAGAATGAGACTGGTAAAAGGATAAAATGTCTTAGATCTGATAATGATGGTGAGTATTGCAGCACATAATTTGAAGATTATTGTTCCTCTAATTGTAATCATAGGTAGAAAATTGTACCAAGGACTCCACAAGAAAATGGAGTGGTTGAATGCATGAACAGGACAATAATGGAGCGTGGAAGGAGTATGAGGTTGCATGCTAGTCTGCCCGTAAACATGTGGGAAAAGGTTGTAAACATTGTTGTTAATTTAAATTAATAGAGTTTTCTCTACACCTTTAGATTGTGGTATTCCAAAGGAAGCATGGACTGGTAAGAAGGTGAGTTATTCTTTTCTCAAATTCTTTGGTTGTGAAGCATTTGCACATATAGATTCTCAAAATAGAACCAAGCTGGAAGCTAAGTCAAAGAAATGTGTATTTGTTGCATATGGAATTGATGAATTTGGTTATAGGCTTTGGAATTTTGAAAATCATAAAATTGTAAGAAGCAAGGATGTCATATTCAATAAGAAAGTGTTGTACAAAGATCTATTGCAACAACATGAGAAGAAAGAAAATAATTATGTAGTACTGGATGATACTCCAAAAGATGATGTTCCAGTAGTTCCTTATGCTCCACAACAATAGAAACAACAAATACCACAAACACTAGTGAATGTTAGATGGTCAAAAAAGGTTAAGTAGATCTCCAGAAAGATTTTCTCCCTCTTTGTATTCTATTTTATTAACAGATGCTGGTGAACCAGAATGTTATGATGAAGTTGTGTAGGTGGATACAAAGCTTCATTGGGAGTTTGCAATGGTAGACGAAATGAAATCCTTGCTAAAAAATAAAACTTGGGATTTATGTAAGTTACCTACAAGTAAAAAGGGCTTTAAAGAATAAATGGGTTTACAGACTTAAAGAAGAAGATGGGGGCAAGAAAAGATTTAAAGCTGGAAATATATATGGAACAGCTGCAGGGATTTGAGGTCAAAGGTAAGGAACACTTAGTGTGCAGATTGAAGAAAAGTTTATATGGCTTGAAGCAAGCACCTCGGCAATGGTATCTTAAATTTGACAATTTTATGCATGAGCATGCATACACTAGGTGTCATTCACACCAATGTGTTTATTTTAAGAGGTTGGATGATGATAGCTACATAATTTTATGTTTATATGTTGATGATATGCTTGTAGTTGGGTCTAACATGGATCACATTAAGGGATTGAAACAACAGTTAGCATACTCCTTTTCTATGAAGGATTTGGGGGAAGCAAAACAAATCCTTGGTATGAAAATATGCAGAGATAGGAAGCACAGAAAATTGAGTCTATCTCAAGCTGCTTATATTGAGAAGGTGTTGCACTGTTTCTCTATGTAGAATGCCAAATTTGTCAGCACACCTTTTCCTATTCATTTGAAATTGACTAAGGAGATGTGTCCAAAGATACCAAAAGAGGAGACTAATATGTCCAAGGTACCTTATGCTTCAGTTGTAGTAAGTTTAATGTATGCGGTGGTATGTACTCAACCAGATATTGCACATGTAGTGGGAGTTTTTAGCAGGTATATGAGTCATCCTAGGATTGACCATTGGAATGTAGTCAAATGGATTCTCAGATATTTGAGAGGAACATCATGTAAATGTTTACATTTTAGGGGCTCTACTACTGATTTACAAGGCTTTGTTGACTCAGATTTGGCAGGGGATCTTGATACCCGACGGAGTACTACATGATATGTATTTATTGTTGGTGGGACAATAGTGAGTTGTATTTCTCAGTTACATAAGGTGAATGCTTTATCCACTACTAAGGTAGAGCATGTTGCGGCTACAGAGGCAGCCAAGGAGATGATATGGCTTCAATTCTTCATGGAGGAATTGAGACACCCACAGATGCACAATTATTTTTTTACAGATAGCCAAAGTTCCATTCATCTTGTGAAGAATTCTACTCTCCATTCAAAGACAAAACACATACAGTTGCAGTACCATTTCATTCAGTTAATTTTGGATGATGGATAGTTAAAGATGGAAAAGATACATATAGATAGTAATCCAGCATACATGTTTACAAAGGTAGTAACAAGGGATAATTTGATCTCATGTTCAGCTTCGGTTGGTCTTCTAGACTGATCATAATAAAGGAACAACTGATTCCAGGGTGGTTCGATACGATGGGAGCCTCATATGGTAGTGGTATTGCTACAAGATCAATCTCCAAGTGGGAGATTATTGTTTAGCGTGGAGTCTGATCAGTCACCAAGTGGGAGATTGTTGGTCTATGGTGATTGATTAGGCAAGTACTGTACACTTTTCATTTTTTGGCTATTTTCCAGCTACTTTTTCAGCTATTTTTTTGGTCGACATGTTGTAAACCATTCTAACCCTAAAGTGACAAAAAGCTTGTACAAAATGGCTTAGGATTAGGGATTTCATGATGTATGTTTTTTAGTAGCTTTTTGCAGCGGTATTGAGTTGTAAAGGATTGTGGATTGTAATCAGGTTGTAATCACTGGATAATAAGAATATTGGACTCATTGTTGGTGGACGTAGCCCAAATATTGGGTTAACCATGTTAAATATTTGTTTCTTGTGTTCTCTTATGTGTGGTTTATTATTTTCTGATACTAGTTATATTTTCATGTAACTGTTATTTATGTATTGTTAATCCTAACAATCTTCCATGGTAATATGCATCATATCATGGAAAATGGTTGTCAATGCTCTCTTATATGTAGCACCAACATTCTTTATCCCAAAGGACATAACACACCAAAAATAAGTGCCCCATGCACAAGTGAAAGTAGTTTTGTGTTGATCCTATGGTGCAATTTTGATTTGATTATACCCAGAGAAACCATCCATGAGTGATAGCATATTATATCCATAAGTAAGGTCAACTATTATGTTAATGTTTGGCAAGGGAAAATAATCCTTTGGACATGCCAAATTCAAGTCTCAAAAGTCAGTACAAATTCTTATAGCTCCACTTTCTTTGGATACTGGTACCAAATTGGAGATCTAGTCAGCATAGTCTATAGGTTTTATAAAGTCTGCATCAATTAACTTCCTTAATTCTACTTTGACCAATAATGCAATTTTGGGATGCATTTTGAGGAGTTTCTGCTTATATGTATTTTCCCCTGGTTTTAGAGGTAGATGGTGAAGTACTAACTCTAGATCTAACCCAGACATGTCAGAGTATGACCAGGAAAAGTTGATTTGTCTATCTTTGAAGAGCTAAATGAATTGTTCTCTTTCCTCTAGTGTTAATGACTCTGTCAAGTGTATCAATCTTTGTGTTTCTATGGTGCTAATATTTATTGTCCAAGTTTTCTCTACCCTAAGTGGTGAATGCTCCTTAGTAATGGGGATTATATCAATCTCTCCATCCTCAGATGCCTTAGATAGGTTTTCACCCTCGAATATATCTTTTCTTTATACCATTTTGCAGCTAGAGGGTGCCTTTCAAATTTCACCCAAGAGCCTTATATTTTCTTTTTCAATTTTATGACTAGAGGATTGATATAACTCTCCAAAGTATGGTGTTCTGTCTAATTCAATGTTGAAACCTAATTGTGGTTTCCCATAGGTATTCTTTTTCTTAGTCCAAAGAATTTAGCAATAGCTTCATCATTCTAAAAAATGTCTACGGTTGGTGGATTTTGGTGTTCCCAATCAATAAGGTCAAGGTAAACCAAGGCTATGCTATCCTTGGTTTGGAAAGAGGAAATGGGGAGTTTTGTGAGGGTGTTGATGTAGCTATCATGTGAATCTAAATCAGAGGAGGATGAGGGCTTTGATCGATCCTATGACTGTTCAATCCTTGCTCGATTGAATGTTGGTTTCTCTTAGAGGGATAGTCGAGAAATGGTTGTATCAAGATGTAGGGTATCTATTTTTTGTGGGGTATCCCACTTATAATCATTTGAGTCTATGTCTAGATGGGACTCTTCAAATGTCTCAACTTCATTGTAAACATAATCATTAATATCAGCGGATAATAAGATATTCGAAATGTCATTTATAGGTGGTCTATAACCCAAACCGTGATCCTTTGGTTTTTGGGTAGGAGAAATTGGCTCCACCATTCCTTGTTCATTTTTTCCTAGGTCAGAGTGCCTATTATACCCTTGCTTCTGAATAATGGTGTAACCCCTTCCATATTCATGTACTAGAATTTTGATCTCAGGGGGTTCTTCATTTGTATACAACCAAGAAGATAAGTTGTCCTCAATTATTTCTTCATGTATATCACCTCATTTTATGAAAACCATTGGGGGATAGACAATTTTTAGTTGTTGCTTCCTCTCCAGAGGTTGCCTTGATTTTTCAAATGACCTAGGTGAGATAGGTAACTTGCCGACACAAAAGAAGTCTGCATAAGTGTATTCTCCACATCCCTTTTCTTGTACCTAAATTTTTAGTTATGATGTGGGTTTCGCTATTGATTTTTCAAAACTTGTAGGATTTATGTTTTGAGAAGAGGAAATAGTTGATGCTTCTTAATTGTTGGGTACCTGATTAGAAATAGCTCCTCTAAGATTTGTGCAATATAGAAAGGGATGTCTATCACCAAGCATGGTGATTTCAATGCCATTGTATGGAAGCTTAAAGTACTAATGATAAGTAGATGGTACAAACAGCATGGAATGGATCCATGGTCTCCGTAAGATCATGTTATAACCTAGCTCTAGTTCTAATACTTAGAATGTAGTGTCTTGTGTTATTAGATCTAATCTGATTAGGAGACTTATGATGCCCTTGGAAGGATATTATTCATCATCATAGGCTCTTATTATGATTTTTTTGTAATATCTACACAACTCTTAGAGTAGCCCAGTGCTTGTACCAATTTTAGTGTATAGATATTCAGACTTGCTCCTCCATCTATCAGGCTCACTTGATTTTGAGGAGATGGACAAAGACTTCTAGATACAAAGGATCATTGTGGGATGGTTTGCTAGAATATATTTTTTAGTGAAGGCAATGTGATTTGGTGTGGATAGATATCCTACCATGGCTTGAAACTCATCAACTTCTAGGTATTTTGGGATTGAGGACTATTGTATCGCTATATATAAGACTACTTTGCGGTCAAGAAAAATGCAAAGCAGTTCATAGATGGATATTTATGCTAGAGTCTTCTTTAGATGGTCTAGTAAATTGTGCTAACCTAATGGAGAATTGGATGACTTATTCGATGTAGCAATTTTTGATGTAGCTCCTTATTCTATTATTTTTGAATAGCAGGTGATAACATCACAATTGGTATCTTGATCTTAGATGGTGATGGTGTTTATGGTCAAATTTGGGTCTGCTTTGGTATAGGTAAGGTTTTCTTGATTATTCATTCTTGAGGTAGAGGCCTTTCCTTTTCCATGATCCATCAATGGTTTTGAGAAGATCTTGTGGTCTTGATTGGTGGTGCCAGAATTTGCTACAATTTCTATCTCACCATGATTGATGAAATCTTGGACAAGGTGTTTTAGTTTCATACAACTAGTTATTTTAAGTCCCTTAGTTCTGTGATAATCATAATAAATATCATTATTCCACCATGCTAGTTTACTAGAACCTTCATATTGTCTTATCTTAGGTAGGGTGATTGAATGAGACTGAACCCATTTCTTTAAAATATATTTAGGAGGTTATGCAAGAGACATAAATTCTCACCGTGGAGGGGGGTTTCTTCTTGCATAAATTTGTTGAAAGCCTTGGTTAAATGTCTAGACTACCTTAGGATTGGCCCTGGGAGAAGTTGTGTTAACTTTATGGTTATTCTGTGATGTTTAAGTTTGTTGGACATTTGTTTGGGCTTGTATCTCTAGAACAGGTTGTGCCATTTTAGCATCAACAATAAAATCATTTGTCACATTCTTAATTTTGGACCAGTATTTATTTTTTTAATAGGGTTTTGGAGTATTGGTTTCTTTCTTGATGATTCCCTTCAAGGGTAGGGATCTCTCTACCTTTATCCCTTGTTTGGCTAGTTCTTCGAAGGACTTAATGCATTGGGAGTTTAGTTCACACATCATGTCTAGTTGACAATTTTCAATGAACATATGGATATTTTCTTTCATGGGTATGTGGAAAGATTCCTTGGAGGCAACATTCCTCCAATATTGTAGAAATGAGGTAAAGGTCTCAACACTTTTCTATTTTGTAGTGCAAAGATCTATTAATGTTATCTCCATGACAATGTCGTGTGAATAATGTGATATGAACTTTTTAGCTAGTTCATTCCATGATCATATGCTAGAACAGAGTCTAGAAAACCAATCCATGGATGACCCACCAAGACGTCATGGAAAAAGTATCATTGGGCAGGTGTTTTCATATGCAACTTCTATGTAGGCTATAAAAAAATCTCGTATGTGATCATGAGGATCACCCTTTTCCTTGTATTTGTCAAATTTAGGCATCTCAAAGTTGTGTAGAAAAGGTGGTTTGTGTGGAATCCTATCAAATGAATAAGGATTGAGGTCAGATAATGAGTAATACCATTTATGAGTGCATGTTTTTAGATTTATGACATGTTGTTGGAGGGTTAACAACTATTGAGTAAGAACTTAAGTAGGCATCGACACTACATTAGGATCAACAAATGGGATCCCACTACTATAGGATTGTACCTAATTTTAGGGGGGTATGTACCCCATATTTGTATCAATTGTAGGTATATGAGGTGGTGGAGCATATTGGGGTGGTGACATAGGATGGGAAGTTTTGAACCCATTTGCTCCCTGCTAATTTAAAAACCTAGACACAAATATTGAATAATGAGTGTTACCCAAAGCTTTTTGTGGAGGTACCCCTTGATTGATTTGGGGAAGTCTTGAATTGGAAGGGACACCTATTTGAAAAGAACTAGGAGGTTGTTCTTGAGATTCCCCCAATAGAAGTGATCCTTTATGGGGAGGGGCACCTAGTTGAAGATTTCCAGGGTTGTGATCTTGGAGAGCCATATTGGATGAACTTGATACTATTATTTGAGAAGCACCCACTAGATGGGTAAGAGTTAACATATAAGGTACTATTATGGTGATAGGTGCACTAGGTGTGGGCATAAATTGGGTGAATAGTGGATTGTGGTACTGGATCCCTAAGGTAGTAGAAGATGTGGTGACTTGGGTTACATTCTAAGTGGTTCGTCTAGATGGTAGGACATAAGTGATCTGAAGGGGTTTCATAGAGGGATTTGTTGAACCTCAACTCTTGTTTTCTTTTGTTGTGGTAATGTCTCACGATTATTGAAATCTAGTGTTAAAGTTCTCAAGGTAAAATCAAAGTTTCTAGTAGAAACATCATTGGGATATTTGTTTTGGTCCATTGCATCCTTCCCTTTCATGGATTGTGTGAATGATATGTGCAAAATCTAAGACAAATAGGAAAACTAAGGTTTCTAATTTTTTTGGATTTTATGATTTCAAGATACAAGAGGCAATAAGAAACTAATTCTTTTGGATTTTTTGATTTTGGAATGCTAATGCAAACTAGGAATGAACAACTAGAATGATTCCTAAGGTGTGGGTACTATACTTTGAGAGAAATTCTAAAAACTTCAAAGGTAAAACCCTCTAAGGAAATACCCTAATGATTTTGTGGACTATCTTGACTGTTAGTATAATAAGGTATGGAGAGGGGGGGGGGGGGGTGAATCAGTGCAATTATAAATCTAATAATTTTAACAATTAACTTCCATAATAACCAACATACAAATGCTAATGTAAAAATGAGGCATAACAAGTAAAACATTCATACATTTTCAACACTTGACACAAGATTTTTCCCATAGAAATCCTTGTTAGAGTGAGAAAACCGTGTGTGGGAATGATACCCACAAATTTCACTAGTGCACCAAAGAAAATCTATCATGTTGCGGCCGATTATAACAACCCTATTAAGGGCATACCTGATTAAGAGTATTTGTAGCCCAATTAAGAGCTATAAAGACTTGTTAGAGTCTACTTTGTTAGGAGATTTCAAACTCTAATTCAAGATCTACCTAGTTAGATTATTTACACTTCAAATCCTATCAAGATATTTCTCACATTGTTAAGAGTGACCCTGTTAAATGATTTAGTTTGCTAATCTATTAGAATCAAGAAGTAAGAATGACCTGAAATTCGCACTCAATGCATGACATATCCAATGTATTCCTAATCAATTATGCTTCTTAGAGAACTTTACTTCTTTTCTACTATCTTCAATAATCTTTGTCTATCACCACATACCATCGCATTATCATCCACTTATACATTAGCAATTTTCATAACCATTTATATACTTGTTCTAGGTAAGTGCTAGAACCCTAAAATGTTTTACAAGTCGACCCTCATATCCAACTTAAACATATGATTAAATGTGCCAAAGTCAAAATTCAACATCCTTGATGTCAGTTCAAAACATTAAATCTCAAAAACATGTCGACCAACCACTTACATTTGACTGCAACACCGATCTAACCAACTATATCCACTGGTTCACTATTTTATTTCTAGTTTCACTTTAATCCTTAATAACTCACTCAAATATTCAAACTAACTAATAAGATCATATATATATAGCTCAATATACCTATGTATCTCATGCATTTATGATCACACACCTTAAATCAATCTCTAACTCTAGATCCAGTTGATTTTTAATTTCTTACTATCTTCTTACCAATTCACTGAGAACGTAGTTACTTCTCCATATGATCCTTCAACACCATCAGTAAATATGATCTCTTCACATAAACATATCACATTTCTAGCAATGAAAATATTACAACACACTCGTGTGGCTAAAACACATATTACGTTCATCAAAATGCCAACATTGACTCCAACAAGGTAGGAAAAAAGTGACAAGTTTTGGCAATAATGTAGATCTAAGACAAATGTTAACTAGAATGATAAGTGCCTAAGACAAGGAAAATAGATTTGATCAAGTCAAGATAATATGTAAGACCACTATAGGAATGTCCTAAGAAAATGCACCCTCTAATTTGGAAAATGACTCTAGGAAATGCAATACTTGACCCTAAGCTATGTGTGTACTATAATTTGTACCTTCATAGGGTTAGTATCGCAAATAATTGAATAAAATAACTAAATTACCACAAAGGAAGGGCTATTTTAACAAATAAAGAGCAATTAAGCACTCTGGATCTCTAGCTAGGGATGTTAATGGTGAAGCTCTCAGCAAGCCTCCATTAATGACAGTCCTAGAATGAGAATAAATGATAAAGCAAGCTAAATTGTTCAATTCCAAATTGAAATACTAATTAACTTCTATATTTTCCTTTCTAGCTCAAAATCTCAAGAGGTTAGATGCAATTCTCAGATTTGTGGATGATTTATGAGTGAATTATCCCTTGCTTTTATAGGATTTGGCAGGGGTAGGGGGTGTAGTTAGATTTGATCAAGGTTGAGTTGGGGTTAAGTCCTTGGTTCCACCCTTTGGAGACAATTTAAATGGATTGTCCTCAAAGCTTGGGACAAGAAGACAAGATGCTATTTTCAATTGAGTGATTGAGATTCATGTTAGCTTGATCCATGTGAGCTCTTTCCTTAAATCCTATTGGTTGAGGCTTTTTCCTCCCATGTGATGTTGAGAGAAAATAGGACTTAATTAATTGAATTTAATTAATTTGTTTAGCCATGTGTACCCCTTGAGTGGGTTGATTTGATTTTAAATTGAACTATACAATTAATTTGATTAATTGCACATTGATTTAATTTATCATGATTTGATCGATTTAACTTGAATTTATGACTTTGATTTTTAATTAAATTAAATTAAAGCTTGATTTGAATTTTGATTGGCTAAATGCTTGTTTCGATTCAATCGCCTTGATTTTGCCTTAGTTTTTCCTTGATTAATCACATGAATGATCTTGTCCACTTTTTCGGTGATTACAAATGCCCCTCTTTGAGTCGACATGTGAAGCATGTCGATTCAAAGAATGTTCTGATCCAACTTGATAAAAGATCCTAGTTTCATCGATGGTCGATCTCAATGTTCGATATGAGATGAAGATTCTGATGATAGGATTAATGCAGTTCGAATTGATTTGATATCTTTGATGGTCGATTTGATGATAGATTTCCTGATATGGTACTTGATTTGATTTGATTTGATGTTTGATGCCCCTTTCGATTGATAAGCGAAAAATTTCCTGATAAAAGATTACGTTCTAATTTGATGGTCGTGCCCCTGATTTGATGATGTTGTTTATGTTATTGATTATCCGAGTGTATGCCCCCTCGGAAATGAAATGAAATTTGATAGATGTTTTGAAAAAGTTAACGATTTAGGTCAAGTTGCGTTGATTAGGTCAATTTATAATGAATTTTGATTTCATTTCCAATAATGTTTTTGTGTCTGTGTGATGACAAATACCCTTGATTTGGCCGATTTGGTGCAAAATTTGGGTTCACGGGCATTTTCTAGTCAAAGATACCCTTTCTAGGTCAAAAGGGCCTATATAAAGGGGTAAAAAGTCATTTTCACTATTCATTTTTACTTTTTACTCTAACTCCTCTGAGCTTTCCACCATGGTGATTCTGATTCGTGAGCACAAGTTCAAGCACAGGTGACGGTTTCAGTGGCCACTAACCTACGGACCTCCGGTGAGTGCTTGATCCTCTCAGATTTGAAATTTATGCATTTGTTTTCAAAAAAAATAATTTTTTTTACAGAAAAACCTTCTTTTTTTACAATTTGCTTCTGAAATAGCATGTTTGAGAACTTCTTTAGCGCGTTTACTCATTTTTTAGCACTTACGTGCATTAAAATAGCGTGTCCGCGAAGCGAAATTGCGCTTTTACATGCCTGTTCTAGGGCACAAAATGCATTTGATTTTTACTTTATCAATTTTGAAAGTCTTTGCACTTTGGACCTTTTAATTGGCGCATTCAAATTTTATAATAACGCTTTTGATTTGTTTTAGCGCGTATGTTTCAAACAATGTGTTTGATAAATTGGATGTCACTTTTAATCTTTTAAATAACGCTTTTGCATTTTAGCACATTTAAGCAATTAAACAACACTTTTGCCCTGGTAGGAAAAATTTTAAATGCCTTAGTCAATTTTCTGAATTGCTCAGTATCGTCAATCAATTGATTGGCATAGGTGATAAACCTGATTTGGTAGCGAGTTGTAAGATGTCAGTTTGAGTTAGTCATATTCTAAATGTTTGATCGTCAATCTAGATTTAGATGATGGGTGATGATGAATTTTTTGTCCTCTCTAAATAGAATCAGGAAAATTGATTGTGGTTTGATATTTGTAAATGTTTGATTGACTTAGGATAATTCAAATGATAACTGATTTAAAATCTGATGTAATTAAACTTTCTATTTGTAGGTAGAGCTTAAGTCACTGGGTGTTCGTGGCTCATACCTGTTGCCTTTTAGTATGATCGATGATCTGAGCGGTCAGGATCAAAGAGAGATCAACCGATGTGGATTGTCTTTCCTTCTGGTTCTACCTTGATTCTGAGTGAATTGGGGATTGATTACTGCTATGGCTGAGAGGTGGCACTCAGACCATAATACATTCCATTTTCCTATGGGTGAGATGACCATCATCCCTGAGGATGTGTACCAGCTCTTGCATATTCCAACTCAAGGAGAGTTGGTATTTTACGATCAAGTCTATGATGGTGCAGCATGTCAACGGGTCTTTTAGCATCCTACTATGCGTGATGATCACATTCAGTGGTCTCAGTTTCACTCTTTTCCAATTTTTATAGCGGTTCTGGGCACATTGATCGGAGGGTTCCTCCTACCAAATAGACGGGGTCATGGATTTGCGATCAGATGGGGTCCTAATCTGGAGGACTTGTTGGCTCATGCTCGATGGTTTGAT
The DNA here is from genome assembly GCA_027943335.1 of Chamaecyparis obtusa. Taxonomy (NCBI): domain Eukaryota; kingdom Viridiplantae; phylum Streptophyta; class Pinopsida; order Cupressales; family Cupressaceae; genus Chamaecyparis; species Chamaecyparis obtusa. Next base: position 150,578 of record BSBK01004908.1, on the reverse strand, counting down.
TAGGGATCGTGCATTCTAGCACAACTCTATCATGAGTTGCATACTATTGTGTATAGACATTTTCTTGGCCAAACAATAGTATCAGAAACCTAGAGCAATGGACTGCCTATTTCAGGATTGGACACCCCAAATCATTCCTAAATACATTATTTAGTCTCATTTAATTATCGAATAGGGATGTAAACTTGGAATGGTATTTGCAAAGTATATGCTTCAAACCTCCTCTTTCTAAGTCTATCTAAGGAATTCAAATGCTTATGCTTCAGGAGAACTATACTAAAACTGGTAAGCAAATGTATTCTAATCAAAGTAGGAAATCACAGTTAGGAACTACTCCAACTGACTGTGCTGCAGGAACAGGCTACTAATTTTGATATCAGTAGCTGCAGGAACAATAGAGTTCTAATACATATAAATGAATAGGAAAATGAACTCTCCACTAGCAAAACAATTCACTCATCAAGTGGGCCCCCTTGAATGAGTGAATGAGAAGTACAATCAAGATGAAAGATGCAAACTTGAACTGAACATTCTATTCATCCATAAAATGATTACACTTGATTGAAACAGTATGCAAAAGTTCTATTAAAAACCAGTTTGTTCGACTAACTCCAAAAGAGTCACAACAGTCGATTATTTAAAAGGAAGCTACAACTATCTCCTAAATCTATGATCACTTCATAAATGAGGATCAGTTACAACTCATAAAGTTTCACAATAGAAACATTATTGACCATGAATAATCCTAGAATATACCGCACACTAAATCTACGCGTTGCATGCAATAGAAAGTATTGACTTGCTTGAGAAGATTCTGCAATCTATGGTTGGCTTTGATGACTCCCACACCACTATGTTGGTCCTTGAATATCCACGGTCAACTCCTACAAAACAATCAATGCGCACATATCCAACCATATACATATATATCCACATCATCAATATTAGGAAAAGGTGTAAGTCTTAATTATCACTCTTGCAAATCCTATGGCTACAGGAGGTAACTACCCAAAACATAGCTTAGGCAAGGAAACATCCATTAACATGTATAGCTATTATATTCACCATTCCTGTCCATGAATTTAAGTAGATATTATGTCTTTAGAAGTATCCACATTTCCATCTTATGTTCACACACACATATATAACATATACATAGAAACCATAAGTTCATATGCTTAAAACCATAAATGCATGTCTATGTGCAATCAACTTGTTCTAGAAAGAGGATAAAAAGTAGTGAGAAAGATGGCTATTTTAGAAGCCCATCATTCCCCCCAATTGAACTATTATTGGTCCCAGCAATCATGAAGTTCTAAATCTTGGCACGGACCCTCAAATCACTAGTTGTTCTCTGCCCAGACTCATCATGAACATAATCAAAGTATCCATAAGTCTCTTTGAGTCTTTCCCAATGCTGGACTTCAGAGGCCATGTCATAATCTATTGCACTATCATTCATTGCCAACAATGGCTGTAGGAAGAGTGGAGGTTGAAACCTTAATGGAAACCAACAATTAAGGAGTGTCCTTCCCAACATAATGTACCATGGAACTCTTCTTGTGGCAAGGGTTAGATTTTGTGGTGAGTGAGGTTCCATTTTCTTTAGATCATGTGACATCCTTATCCACCTCTACCTGGAGGCACTAATTATTTTGACAACATCTCGTGAGGAATGTTGGTCCCAGTCTACAAAAGCTTGTTCTCACATTGGATAGATCTTATTGGCTCCACTAGTGTTTGTTGTGATAGAAAGCCAGACAAAATATTTCTGCATGGAGTGTTGAACTTCAGGCCTCATCATCAAAGGAGCTAACATTTCTTTGTCTCTATATGGTGCAGCCTGGTGTTCTCTACTCAACTCATTCTGCATCCATGACATAACTGCTCTTAACTGTACATCCCCTACATAGAGGAGTGAATTCTACTCCGTGTCATCAGGAACTGCTAGGTTATGCAAGTACAATTCACACAATAGGTTTTTCATAGTCATTGGGGTAGACTAAAAGGCATAGTAAAATTCATGGGGAGTTGATATAGAAGGATTGAGGCCTTCTACAATCCTTGTTAATTTGAAATTAACAAGTTGCTCTTTAAGGAATATTGCATACATCGATGATGGTGATCTGCATTCCATGAGCTCTGGAATTAACCCTGTAATCTGATCAATCCTCTGTTTCAATAGCTCAATCTCATCTAATTTCTGCTCCAACTGATAATTCTTCTCACTAATGACTCATTTCAATTTTTCCTTTTCTAAATTCCATTGTGTCTTTCCCATAACAACTGCTGGTATAAATTTATCCCTACAGCAAGGGGTGTAGACAAATCTGGTGGGGGTAAAGGTCCCTAATTGAGTATGTCCACCCATCTAGATGGAAAGTGAGGAGTTTTAATTGTTTTCTTTGGTGCAGAGGACTTCCCCTTCCACAAAACAATTGTCTTTATTACATTGGTTTCCAACGTAACATCAGCTGCCACCTTAGCCAGCATTTCTAACTTATCCTGACTGCTCTGCTGGGGTACTTCTTCAATAATTTCAGTTCCAAAGTTAAGAATTTCTTCTGAATTCATACTAATGTCTGGCTCGGTAGAATTATCTTCAAATTCCTCTATGTTCTCAGAGTCCTTGTCACTATCAATCAGTATGTAGTTAACTCCAACTCCAGGATTAACCTCTATTTCTGGACTCTGCTCTCTTAATATAGTGTCACTGGCTGTAGGTTGATGAAATAATTCCTCAGAAGAGGAATTTTCCAAAGACTCATTTTCTACAGATTCAGAGGACTTAATGTTAATAATAGGAACAGAAGCTTCAGCATCTTTCTCAGAAAGCCTTCTACTTCTCCTCATATGGGGTATGGATGAGCTTGGAGGACTCTTTTGTTTCTTTCTCTTAGTGACTACCTCCTCTGCCACTGCTTTAGGAGGGTTCTCATAATTCTCTTCCCTAGGGGAATGTAGGGTTTCTTCCACATTATCAGTATTATCACTAGGCTGAGGTTCTAATATTTCCTCTTTTGGCTCTATTGTTTTACCCTTATCCTTCCTAGATGTAGACCTAGTCCTTATGGATGGCGAAGATTCAGGAATATTGGGAGCTTTCATACTTTTGTTTTTCTTCCTATGAGAAGTAGAGGCTCCAGCACTAAAAATTCTTTTTCTAGGTGACCTAGAAAGAGAAGGGGAGGCTTCAGGATCATTCTCAATTCTTTGAACAATTTTACGAACCCCAAAAGATGTTTTCTCTCTCCAACCAACACCATGACCCCTAGGGTTGACTACACTAGGTTCAACCTCATTCATTTGTAAAAATTCCTCCCATGTCCCAACCTTTTGTCTATTCAACTCCCTTTCTACAATTAATTTTATTAAGCAATGATGTGAAATAGACTGGTTGCTTCCTACTAGACTAATAAAGCTTGTTTTTTCACAATGTTAAATAGGAAGCTGGGAAGATTTACCAATCTGTTGTCGTGTCGAAGATGACTGTGAATTTTGAAATGCAAAGCATGCAAGTACTTGTAGCGTCCCTCACAGGTGAAGTACTGAATAACAAATGTGGCTGGATGGATTAACTCCAAAGGAAAAGATAATCACCAAGTTCCTTGCTTCCTGTCGACATCTAACTGAGGATCACCGTGCAAAGTGAACTGTGCTCTCGCTGAACGCAAGTCAAAATATTTCACCCATTGTTCACCTTCTTGAGATAAACTAGTCACTTCAGCTACTACATCTTCTGTGAACTCAATCTTCAAGCCTTTGACTTCTGCAAACCCATCCTTCAAGGTAGACAAAAATTGTAGAGCAACTTCCTCATTAAACCCTTTAAGGCTTAAACAATAATCCAGCCATCCTCTCCTTCTAAACATTTCACAAGTGGACGCATCATTTAACAAAACCCTGTGGTCCACTAGTTCATGCCTTTGAAGGTCACCTCCCATTACTACTCTCAAACAAATTTTGAATTTGCAGAACTACAATTCTTGTAGAGTTCGACAATGGAAAGTCACAGACCTCAATGCATTACAGAACAAAATGTTGCAGAAGAAAAGACAACGTACAAACTGCAACTTGATTAATAAAATTAAAGATTTTTGCATGAAATCTAATGATATGATTTTTGCATAACATCTCATAAAAGCTCGCGTGTGCCAAGGATGCCACCCTGAACACATCGCAGCATATCATTAGAAATCAAGATCAGTTTTTAATATATTTAATTCACTTTAAATGTGATGATGCAATCACAAAAGGACAGATCATCAAGTCATGTCGCAGACATAATTCAAAGACACGATCTTTAATTTTACAAGCTAATTTGAAATTTCAAAAATAGAATAATTCCCCCCCAACTAAGTAATGGCATGGGTCCCACCAAGCCAAGTTAAGCAAGAGTGAAAAATTAAAATGACACAAAATCCTAAAAATTATTGAATAAAAATAATATATGTATGAGTATATGTGGCACGAACCTGGAAGCGTTGTAGGAAGAGTTGTTAAAAAAACTGCACCTGCATATGAAGTGATGGGATGGGGTGGATGGGTGGAAAAAGAGAGAAGGTGAGATGAAAAAATATTATGGAGAAAGTATTCCATGAAATGTGAAATATTTATTATGGTGGTCTTGAATGGAATCAAGAATTGGTAGAATCCTGGGTGAAAGACCTAGATTCTTCAGCTACAGGATCACTTGCTTTAGTTGTGCTCTGGAACTGCTTCAGGAACTCATCATGGCTAATAGGTTTGTGGTAAAGTTTCAGACGATGCCCATTGACAAGTAACTTAAATTGAGCAGGATCAATGGTTGAAAGTTATACTGCTCCATTGTCAAATACTGATATGATCTCATAAGGCCCAAGCCATCTGGTATGAAATTTCCCGAGTGTGTGTTGGTATCTAGAATCATATAACAGTGCCCAATCTCCAATAGAAAATTTATTATCACGAATGAACTTATCATGCCATTTTTTTCTTTACTGTTGTATCAACTCTGTATTGTGGAGATCAGACTTCCTATATTCATCCAATCCATTTAATTGCAGTAACCTGTCTTGTTGTGCTTTGGTAATATCTATATCCAGATCTAAAGCGGTGTGAAGTGTTTTATGTTGGAACTCAATCGGCATAGAGGCAGATTTTCCATATACCAACTCAAAAGGAGTAAACCCTATGGTGGTTTTCCATGTGGTGCAGTAAGCCCATATGGCTTCAAGAAGGTGGGTAGCCCAATCCTTTTTATGCATAGCTACTGTTTTACTAAGAATGGATTCGATCTCCCGGTTTGTTATTTCCACCTAGCCATTGGCCTGAGGATGGTAGGGTGAAGATTTTCAATGATGCACCATGTACTCCTGCATCAAATCTATGATAAGGTTAGAGGTGAATTGTGCCTCTACATCTGTGAAAATTTCCCTTGGTACTCCAAATCTGGTCAATATGCATTCATAAAGAAACTCAACAACTTTGTGATTTTTGGCATGTCTCATAGCTTTGGCTTCAACCCATTTTGTTGCATAATCAATACATACTAAGATGTAAGACTTCCCATGAGAAGAGGGCTCAATAGGTCCAATGATGTCAATTCCCCACTTGTCAAAGGGTGTGACAACTACCTACGGCTATAGGGGCATTTCATCAGTCTTTGTAGGACGTCCCATATGTTGGCACCTATCACAGTGTCAAGTATGTTTTGTTGCATCCTTATGCAAAGTAGGCCAGTAATACCCAGTTGTCAAGATTTTGTAGGTTGTCCTCTTTGCAGAAAAATGTCCTCCGCATGGCTCATCATGGCATGCCCAAAGGATGTCATAAGTTTCATCCTCTCGAACGCATCACCTTGTGACCTAGTTTGGTCCTGTATAAAACATGAAGCCTGAAATCCAAGAGAAGTTAAAACTCTTTTCAACTAACAGATGACATTGTTTAGGAGAAAAGTGAGGTGGTGTTCTCCCTATAGCAAGGTAGTTGGCTAAGTCTGCATACCATGGATTAAAAGAATCAATAGAAAAAAAAGTGCTCATCAGGGAAACTATCATCAATTGCTGCAGGATCATCTGGCACTTGCAGTCGTGACAAGAAATCGGCCACTACATTAGCCTTTCATGGTTTGTCAATGATCTTTACATCAAATTCTTGCATGAGGAGTAACCAGTGTGCTAGTCTACCACTAATGGCAGGTTTATTCATTAAGTACTTGATAGCTAAATGATCAGTATAAAAAAATACTTCATAGCTTGTGATGTAGTGCCTAAATTTATTTAGTGCATAAACAACTACTAACAACTCTTTTTCAGTAACAATATAATTTAATTATGCTCCTTGCAAATTTTTAATAATATAGTAAATTGCATGTTCAATAATACCTTCCTTTTGTCCCAGAACTGCTCCAATAGCATAGTCAAATGCATCTGTGTGGATTTGGAATGGAAGCTTCCAATCAAGTCCTTTGAGAATAGGTGTTGTTGTTAGAACATCTTTCAACTTCTGGAATGATGCTTCACATTCCTCTGTCCATGCAAATTCAGCTTCTTTCTTCAACAAATTATATAATGGTGTTGCAAGTTGGCTAAAGTCTTTTATGAACCTTCTGTAGTAACCAGCATGGCCAAGGAAACTTCTGACATCCTTGTGCTTAACTGGTGTGGGGAGTGTGTTTATAACTACAATTTTTGCAGGGTCAACCTAAATTCCAAATGATGAAAGGTAGTGTCCTAGGACTACTCCTTCCTCCATCATCATGTAGCACTTCTCACCGTTAAGAGAGAGATTTTAATCTTGACATCTCTTAAGAACCTTTTCCAAGTTTTCTTGTGCTTCTTCAAATGTGGTTCCATGAGTTGTAAAGTCATCCATATAGATTTCAACACAATCAGCAGCAATGTCAGAGAAAATACCCAACACTGCTCTCTGGAAAGTAGAAGGGGCATTACATAATCCAAATGGAAAGACTGAATAAGAAAAGGTTCCCCAAGGGTAGGTAAACGTTGTCTTGTCCTAGTCTTCTGGTGATATTTGTATCTGATTATACCCACTGGAACCATCTAGAAATGAAAAGTACTTTTTACCCGCAAGATTATGAAGTACTTGGTCAATGAAAGGTAGTGGAAAGTGATCCTTCTTAGTGGCTTTGTTAAGTTCTCTGTAGTCAACACAAACTCTCCACTTTCCTCCTTTCTTTGGAACAATTACAAGATGAGAAACCCACTAACCGTCAGAAATAGGATAAATGAAACCTGCACTAAGAAGCTTCTGCAACTCGGTCTTAACTATATCTCTTAAAGCAGGGTTAATTCTTCTTTGAGCTTGCCTCACTGGCTTGTATTCTGGGCTTATATATATTTTGTGAGTACAAAGTTTGGGATCTAGCCCATTCATGTCAATGTAATCCCATGCAAAGGCTTGCTGACTATCCTATAAAAGCTTGAGAAGACTAGACATCTGAGATTCAGTGAGGTTTTTATTAACATTCAGCTCCTTTCCTGAAACAATTTCAACTCTCTTAACTATTTCTAGCATCTAAATTTCTGCTATGGATGGAGACTTTATATCATGAGGTAGCAAGGTGTGAAGATAATCAGGTGCTGCAGGAAGCTGAGATGTGGTTTGCTTGGGCAGTATTGTTTGAAGGGAACCATTTGGATCATCACAAGATGACTCCTCAGAACCATATTGATTGGTAAGGATTGCTTCTAGTATATCATCTTCTTCTTGTGATACCATGAATGGGTTTTTGTCAATGACCATGAGTTTTTTCATAGAGTTTACTTTAAGGGTAGCATCTCCTAAGTCTGGCCAGACAATTTGATCAAGTTCACTTTGGGGTTTTGCTGGAGAATACAGAGTTAACTTCTTGGTATTTATTCCATCTGATATGGTCATCTTCCCTGAACGGCATGCAATGCAAGCATCAGCTATGGCTAACCAAGGCCATCCTAGGATTAATCGATATCCTCCTAGGGTGGCTTTAGGTGACAAGACTATAAAATTGGAAGGGTAATCTAAGGAATCCAAAGTAACAACAATATCCTCAACCATACCATCGGGATTGACTGTGGAATTATCAGCTAACTGTAATATTGTTGGTATGTCCCACAAACCAATGATACTAAGTTTCAGTAGAACTTCCCTAGTCATAACATTAATTGATGCTCCCAAGTCAATGAGAACATTCTGAATTTTGGTACCATTAATGTAGATGGTTACCACTGGACTTCTTGGATCTGAATACTTAGGCATGACAACTTTTCTTAGCATGAGATCAGAGAGCTGGCCTAAGACATGGACATTATCAGGGTCTTTCTTTTTCCTTCCAGGTTGTTTGATACATGCTTCTTTAATTACTTTGGTATAGACTAGAATTTCTTTAAGGGCATCCAACAAGGGAATTTGTACTATCATTTGCTTGAGCTGATCAATCAAATTAGTGGCTACAAGATTTTCTTTTGGAGGAACGACCTAAGACAATATTTGTGGATAAGGAGGATTTTTAAGCACTGGTGCAGTTTGAGCAACATGCGGAACATCAACAAGCTGGTTCATGGGTATATCTTTAGTATCAACAACTTCAGTGATTATTGGCTCCTTGGGTGCAGGTAGTCTAGTTCCTGATCTAAGATGGATATCATTTACGTGCAAGGAATAAGCTTGTTTCTTATTATTAGGATTTGGAGTTGGCTGAGCAGGAAGTTGAGTTGGCTTTTGAGGGTTGCTATTTGCTACAGGAGGCGGTGACATAATAGCTTGCTGCTGAGGTGGGGGCATTATTGCTTGTTGTTGATTAGGCTGATTGGGTCCCCACTGAGGTTGTGGTTTCCAGCTACCATGAGGTGGCCATTGGCTATTCATTCGTGGCTACTGATAGGAGTTATACTACTATTGGTATGGGTTAAATGGTGGTTGCTATGGATAGGCCTGGTTATAGTATGGTTGTTGATTGGACCAGTTGTGATTCCAATTTTGACCCTGAGGAGCAGAATTTTGGGGGTTTTGGTTTGGCCAATAACTATTATTATTATAACCAAAATTATTCAGTGGGTCCAGAGGCATACCTTGTCTCTGAGCCCATGGACGCCTTTGAGAAATGTAGAAAACTTCTCCATTCTCCTCATCTATGGCTTTGAACTCGGTGGGCATTGGGTTAATGTCCATAGATGCAACCGTCTTACATTTGCAGTTTCTCTTCTTCTCTCTGCTATGAGAATAGAACTCAGCAAGCACATCATCTTACTCTTCCTTCTTCCTCCTCTCTTGCATACTATCTAGCTGAGTGGCAACATCATTAATGATGTCTTTCTTAAAGTCAGATAGCAAATTAGATAGCTCCACTTTGGATACTCCTAAACCACCATTGGACTTATATGGTAGGTCTCTAAGTCCCCTACCCTTCTTCAAAGTGGCACTTGAATAATTTTGACATATATTCTTTATGTCAACCCAACCTTTTTGTGTGATATATCCTCCTGCCATTAGGTCTAAAGCCTTAATACTTCCATCATTCAATATTAGGAAAAGGTGTAAGTCTTAATTATCACTCTTGCAAATCCTATGGCTACAAGAGGTAACTACCCAAAACATAGCTTAGGTGAGGAAACATCCATTAACATGTATAGCTATTATATTCACCATTCCTATCCATGAATTTAAGCAGATATTATGTCTTTAGAAGTATCCACATTTCCATCTTATGTTCACACACACATATATAACATATACACAGAAACCATAAGTTCATATGCTTAAAACCATAAATTCATGTCTATGTGCAATCAACTTGCTCTAGAAAGAGGATAAAAAGAAGTGAGAAAGATGGCTATTTTAGAAGCCCATCAACGTTCTTCCACTCTCTCTGCGAGAGGTATATTACTTCAGCTTTGGACATGGGAGCATGTCCTAATGACATGAGCTACTGCAGCATGACACTGAGATCTAGGTTGGTCATTCACCTAGATGAATGAGGGGATGGTAGTGCAGACCCATATGGGGAAGCTAGATTACTGGCATCGCGTGATCGATAATATGGATCAGGTTGTCTAGCGGCCCTATCTAAGTTGTGAGCCATGGCTAGAGGATGATTCAGAGCTTCCATACATTTTTTCTCCTCGTTGGATGATTGGTCATACCCTTTATATTATAGAGAGATTTTTCTTTTGAAGGGTACTACAACAATATGGCAAGACGGTGGGTATGCCCCAGGGCATTGTGATGTATGCTCGGGTTCAGACCGAGAGATCACTATGGGGTCCTATTGTGGATTTTAGGACAACTCATCAGGAGATACGGGATCTTGGTTATTTGACATGGGCCATGAGAGAGGATGTCATTGATGCAGGGATGATAGATGATTATGCAGATTGGTTCAGTCGGAACCTATTTCCATGGTTCACAAATCTAGCTGAGCGGGTACCTGGTATCGATGAGGAGTCTGATGGTGGTGGAGATGATGGTGGAGATGATGGGGATGATGGGGATGATGGTAGGGGTGGGGGTAGGATTCAAGGATGACATGGACAATGGGGTTGTCAAGCAGCCAGAGCAGGGAGAGTTATGATGCCAGTTATTATTGGTGCTCCCATTCCTCCTAGGGGTGGTGGTCAGGTGAGGGTTCATGGTGTGGATAGGGCATTACACTAGGTTTCCAGGGATCCAGCAGGTAGATAGGATCACTGCAGGGCTAGGTGTTAGAGGCAGATGGATGCCCAGGCAGCATAGGCATTATTAGATCAGGCACAGGGCCAGCCGGCACAGGCTCCTCCAATACAGGCACATGTTTCTACTTCTACTTTTATTTTTTCTTCGATGCAATCTTCTTCTTCTCATCCATCTTCTTATTCTTTTGTTCCATTGCTATCTGTTCCATCTTCTTCCATGCCTTCTTCTTCTTCCATGCCTCCACCACAGACTTCTGCTACACAGGCTCCTAGCATAACTACACTAGAGGTTCGATCTTTACAATCAGAGATGTCTGAGGTTAGGTAGGAGGTTAGGCAGTTGAGTTCTATGATGCAAGCCTTTATGGTAGTGATGAGTCAACATGGGTTGCAGCTGAGCTCGAGTTGTCCTCTTGATAGTGCTCCTGGTCCTGATGGTGCTGGCAGTCCAACTAGTTGATCTATGATTCAAGATGATTCATGTTATTCTTCCATTGATGCATATGATCTCATTCTTTTGGTATATCAAGACATTGAGCTCTGTTGTATCTTTTGATTTAGTCAATGTTGTTTATGTTGATACTCTGATACTTTGATAGACTTTGATTATCTTGATGTTGCATTATATGATCGTACCATGGACTTTGATATTCATTTGATTTTATGATGATGATATCTCATACTTTGATGCTCATTTTTTATAGTTTTACTATATATGATGTCATGATATGTTGGATCTCCTTTTCAGCTGTTTTGGTATGATATTCAGATCTATATGATATGTCTCCTATATGCTTTGTTTTATGCTTTTCAGAATGCAGTTTTATGATGGATGCACATGTTTTATTGATGCTTAAATGGTTGTCTTATGTATGACATATAATAGATGAATGGACGCAATATGACTTTAATGATGTGATTTAATGATTAATGATATTATGGATGCAATTGATATATAGATGTGTTAGATGGATAATGGAATGGTTAATGTGATGTAAAGATTTAATGGATAATGGATGCATTTATTTTGATATATGAATGCAATCGATTTTATGGCATGCAAATGTGATGAACCTATATTGATGTAATGTATAATGATCATGGGCAATTAATGATTAATGATTCTAAATGTTATATGTGATATAGATGAATGATATTGCAATGCAATGATATCTAATGAACTTAAATGAATAATGTCATGTTTTTTAATATACTAAATGATATGCACTTAATGGATTGATATGGATGTAATGAACATTTAACTAATGCAATGCACGTAATGGATTGATATGAATGATATAAAGAACACACCCTAAAAGAGATGAACGTTAAAAAAAATGCAATCTAATGCAATGAACTTAATGAAAATGATTTAATGGGTGAATTCTATGTAAGATATGAATGACGAATGCAACTTAATGCAATTAATGTTATGAAGATGATTTAAACTATATGGAATGAACTTAGAATTAAAATGAATGAAACTTAATGCAAGCTAATATGAATCTAAAAAATGCTTATGACCTATTGGAATACACCTTTGTTTTTTATTTCTTTTGATTTCCAACACACTCGATCACATATAGTTTTTAATGTTCATTTGATTTTTTATTTGACCACACCCCCTTTCTCTTTTCCTCTTGCAATTTAAATTTTTAGGCTAAGAAAGTCAAAATACATTTAGTGCATTTAATCTAGGATGTATGCAACTAACTGTCATCATTCAAAAATTTGGAGCTTATATTCATCATTGAGCAATTTTTGGAATCTCCATTTAGTGCAACCATCACTAGTTCAACCATGATGATATGAATACTTTTTGCATCTCTTTTATTTCTTTCCCATCTCTTTTTTGGTATGACTATCACTGATTGAAGCCAATTATGAGAGTGCGAATACTGATTTTGTCAGATTCTATGTTGCAAGTGGATTTTGGTATTATGATATTGAACATCAAAATATCCAAGGTATCCTTTTGCATAAACAAACAAAAAATTAGTTTTATCCCATGTACAAGTCCTCAATGATTCTTTGATGATCACATCCTTAGACAAATAATACATGCTTTAAAAATTTGATCTTAAGACAGTCATTCATAAATCAACTAAAATATCACGCTTTCATCATAGCTTGTCTAGTTTAAAAACTTTCATCGATTCGCTAGAAAGATATGATTTCATCAATCAAGTCAACACTTTAGAAAAAAAATTGCAATGTTTTTCAAACCCATATTTCAAGTGTAGTTCCATCCATTTCATACTTTTAATCCTAATAAAGATAGGTTCATGTAAGATCTCAGATCAAATTTGTGTTTGGTTCAAATTGGATTGGGATGAAGATTTGATTAAGTGTTTCACTTGCATTTTTGATGAATTGATTTGATGACTGATTGAAGTTTGCTTTTGATGAATCCTTCCTCCTTTAGAGTAGATTTCCCCCAGTTTGATATGATTTCAAAGTTGGACTTACGACAATTTGTAGATTAGGTGACCAAAATCTTTAGGTACTTGCAAATGCAATTGTGGGGTTTTATTATGCAATATATACAAATGTTGGCGAATACAATATTTACAAGGATGACTGCTAGGTATGTGACTGATTGCTAGGTATGTGACTGACTTGGACTTTCAATGGCACCTGTTTACTAGGTTTTCACCGATTGAATGGATCTTGCTTTCTTTTTCTATTTTTAAATCTTTTTCCTTTTTTTTCTACCAAGGTGCCTATTTGCTAGGTTTTCACCAAGGTACTTTTTCTCTTTTTTTATTTTTTGTATTTTCTCTTTTTTCAATTTTTTTCTTTTTCATATCATCAAGGCACCTATTTGCTAGGTTTTCACCAAGACAACATCTTTTTGAGGATCATGTATGAATGTTTTTGGCTTTCTTCATGCTCAAATTTCCACTATTTTTTATCTTTTCTGCATTTCTGATTTGTTTTCTCTTTTCTATTTTTCAAATGTTTTTGGTATTTTTAAGATCTCTTTTGACTATGTACAATAAATAGGATGTTTTCCATCTAATTTTATGATACTCTTTTTCTTTATCCACATTCATTTGCTTCATGTGTAGAACCTTTTGAGATGAATGTTATTAATAGGTTCTTGTAACTCCTCTCCATCACAATCAGCTAACTTATAGGTACCAGTCCCAAAAGACAAAGTGATCACAAAAGGTCCTAACCAATTTGCTTCCCATTTTCCTTTCTTTTCTCTTTCTGCTTGATTCTTGGGATTCTCTTGCAAAACTAAGTCACCTATTTGGAATGTTCTTGACTTGATGTACTTGTTATAAGTCCTTGACATTCACTTTTGATATACTTTCAAGTGATCAAATGTGTGTTGCTATTTCTCATCTAGCAGTTCACGTTCATGCAACCTAGAAACTCTATAATATTCCTCACTTATCAAACCATATAGAGATACTCTTAAGGATGGAAGTTCTACCTCCAAAGGTAAAACTACTTCTGTTCCAAAGACCAAGGAAAATGGCATAGCTCTTGTTGGCATTAGTTAATTGTCCTATAAGCCCATAAGGTCGGGTTTATTTTTATATGCCAATCTCTACCTGAATTGTCCACCATTCTCTTCATTATCTTGAAGATGTTTTTATTCGTTGCTTCGGCTTGTCCATTACCTTGGGGGTAATATATTGATGATGAGTGATGGATCATTTGGAACTTTGTGCATAACTCCTTTAGGTCCTTATTTTTTAAGTTCTTTGCATCATCTGTTATGATGGCATAAGGTATGTCATATCTACATATTATGTGGTTTAGGATAAACAATGATATCTACTTTCCTATTGCAATTGATAAGGGTAAAACTTCCACCCATTTGGTAAAATACTTTGTTACCGTGATAATGAATTTATGACCATTTGAAGATGGTGGATAAATCATTCCTATTAAATCTAGACCCCATTGATAAAATGGCCAAGGTGTCATCATAGGATGAAGCTCTTGTGTAGGTACATGTATCAATTTTCCATGATATTGACACTTTCTACAAGTTTTAGCAAAGTGACAAGCATCTTTCTCCATCATAGGCCAAAAATATCCTATCCTAAGAAATTTCTTAGCTAGGGTTAAACCATTCGAATGTGACCCATAGATCCCCTCGTGAATTTATCATAAGGCTATATCTAATTCCTCTTTCTCTAGACATCTAAGAAGAATTCCATCTAGACTCTTATGATAAAATGTGTCGTATATTAGGGTATAACGAGTGGCTTGTCAGATAAAGCTTTTCTTTTGGTTCCTGGTTTGGTCAATGGGTAGAATTTGGTCTTTTAGGTAAGTGTAAATGTCTCCATACCAAGGTGATTCATGTGTTGTTAGCAAACAAATGGTATGAGGATGGGTAGGGTCAAATGCAAGTTGCTCAACTTCTTCTACCAGGAATTCATATCTGGCACTTTGATCTAGTATTTGGAGAAGTGATGCAAAAGTAGCCATTGCATCTGCTGCTTTATTCTTCTCTCTTGGTACTTGCTCAAATGTGATAAGAGTGAAGTATTTCTTGAGATTTTCAACCATATTTTTTTAAGGTATCATCTTGTCATCTTTCATTTGATATTCATCATTAATTTGATTGATAACTAATTGTGAATCTCCATAGACTTGTAGTTCTATCACTTTCCACTCTAATGCTAGCTTGATTCCAATGACCAATGCTTCATACTCAACTATGTTATTTGTGCATGGAAATAGGAATTTGTATGATTTAGGAATAGTAGACCCTTGAGGATTAATCAAAAGTGTGCCTCCTCCTGATCCATGTTGTGTGTAGGAACCATCAAAATATAGTTGCCATGTTTTTGCTTCCACATTCACAATTTTAGAATCTGGAAATTCCACTTGTTTTGGGTGGTCATCTTGTAATGGTGATTCTGCTAACTGATCAGCTATGACTTGGCCCTTGATAGATTTTTGATCCACATATTCTATGTCAAATTCACTTAGCACCATGACCCATTTGGCTAGTCTTCCATTCAATGATGTTTTGCTAAGAAGATATTTCAATGGATCTATCTTTGCAATGAGTTTAACCTTGTGGGATAACATATAGTGGCATAATTTTTGGGAAGTAAAAACTATGGCCAAACATGCTCTTTCGATGAAGGTGTAGTTTAACTCATATTTTACCAAAGTTCTACTTATGTAGTAGATAGCCTTCTCTTTTCCTGATTCATCTTCTTGTGCCAAGAGTGGCCCTAATGAATGCTCAGTTACTGAAATGTCTAAAATCAAAGGCTTGCCTCTTATAGGTGGCATCATTTTTGGAGGGTTCATTAGATATTTCTTCAACATGTTGAAGGATTCTTCACATTTTTCATCCCATTTGAAAACTATGTACTTATGTAGGAGTTGGGTAAAGTTATGGCACTTTTTTGCCAATTGAGAGATGAACCTTTGTATGGATTGAATCCTACCTTGAAGAGATCTCATCTGACTTATGTTTCTAGGTGCTTCCATTTCCATGATGGCCTTAACTTTAGCTGGGTCTACCTCTATGCCTTTTGCTGACACAATGTACCCTAGTAGCTTTCCTGATTGGACGCCAAATGCACACTTTTTTGGATTTAGCCTTACTTTAAATTGTTCAAATCTTTCAAAAAAATTCTCTAGGATTGGTAGATGTTCTTCTCTTGAATGATATTTAGCTAGTATGTCATCTACATAGTCCTCCATGAACTTATGCATCATATCATGGAATATTTTTTTCATGGCTCTTTGATATGTCACTCCTGCATTCTTTAGACCAAAGGGCATAACATTCCCATAGAATGTCCCCCATGCGCATGTAAATGTTGGTTTATCTTGATCCTCAGGTGCTATCTTTATTTTATTATAGCCACTAAAACCATCCATAAGAGAGAACACGGAATGTCCTGTTGTTAGATCCACTATGGTGTCTATGCTTAGCAATGGAAAGTCATCCTTGGGGCATGCAAGATTTAGATCCCTAAAATCTGTGCAAATTTTGATGGACTTGTCTGCTTTTAAAATTGGCACTATGTTTGAAATCCATTGGGCATAATCAATGGCTCTTATAAACCCAACTTTTAGCAATTTTTCTAACTCCACTTTCACAAGCAAAGCTATGTGCGGATGCATCTTTCTCAATTTTTGCTTGACTAGTCTTTCTCCTTCTTTTATGTTCAAGTGATGCATGATTAAATTTGGATCTAACCTTGGCATATCATTATAAGACCATGCAAAATTGATTTTATTTTCCTTGAAAATTTGTATGAATTCTTTTCCTTCCTCACTAGATAAAGATGTTGTTAAGTGTATGATCCTTAGTTCTAATTCTAATCCAATGTTCACCTTTTCTGTTGGTTCGATCAAGATAGGGGATCTTTCCTCATAATGGTCAGGTAAAATATCCAAACTCCCTTCCTTAGGCACCTCAATTGGGTTTTCACCTTTGGAATCATTCTTTATTTCTTTCTCTTTTTGATCTAATGCTGCCACAATGTGGTTTTCAACATTAGATTCTTTCCATTTTTATTTTTATTTTTATTTTTATTTTTTTCATTTTTTATTGAATTAGGAGTTTGGACACCTTCCCTTGCCTCTTCTTCCTGATATTCCATGGTAGAAGAAGGTTCAACTGCATTTAAGTATTGGGACACCAAGTTTTCATTTAAAAAGGTTGGGAGTATGGTAGGTTCGATGGAATCCCATTCAATTAATTCTGGGTAAATGAGCGTCAAAGGATCAATGTTTTGGTTTAAGCCAATAGGGTTTAAGGATAAAAATTCATTGAAAGGTTTGAACATTGTATCACTTAAGTCTATGACATGTGCCTCTTCGAGATGATCTAGAGAACTAGGGTCAAAATCCTCCTCACTAGAATCCACTAAGGTTTCTATTGGGTAAAAATCTCATGGGTTAAACCTAGTATTAGATTCTTCCATAGAAGGTCTCCATGATGGTATGTAGGGGTCTCCTACCCATTGATTTATTTCAATTTCTTGACTTGGTACATTATCTAGGACCACTTGGCTTGAGCTTGAAGCTTGATTATGACTTGATTCTGCAATTGATTCCTTCTCTTTGCTAGGGGTGTAAGTATGAATGACATCAATACCTTTATCTTGACATGATTCATTGGAAAAAGTATCCCATTCCCACTCATTTGAATCTTCATCAGTATGTGATTCTAATTGTAATATTTGATCATAGACTTTAGGATAGTTCTTTTGAGTATATTTGTGTTCTAGGTAGCCTAATCATGTCTTCTCTTTTTTGTCTCTCCATGTCATTTCAATGGGTTCAAGGAGTCCTTCATTTCTTCTCCCTAAAGGTCCTTGTCCTTTATATCCCATTTTTTGCATAATTTGAAATTTCTTCCCATATTGATGTGTGGGAATGCTTATATTTTGTATGTGTTTCGCATGGGTGCTTGATTCTTCATCTTTGTATAACCAATTTAGGATTTCATTGTCCTCTTCCTCCATGAATGATGATGCATTAGCCTCACAAAGTGATCATTGTATTTATGAGTAAAATTAGAGGGCTTTCCGTATGACCTTGGAGATAAGGGTAGGTCTATCATGGATAAGGAGTATTCACCTACTCCCTTTTGTTTGATTTTAAATTGTTTCTCAAAGTTCTTCATCATTTAGTCCATCTTTTGGTAATGAGCCTTCTTAGTGTAGATTTTAATGGATCTATCTTGGTCTTCTTTCTTTGTCTCAAGAGTAATCTCCTCACTAACCTTTTCTTTCCCTTTTGACAATGTAGCTAGGTTAGTGGGACTTTGAATTTTTTCAACAACAATTCCTTCTTTTTCTTCTTTTCCTTTTTCCTTCAAAGATGGGAGATCTTTAGAGCTTTGACCTTTCTCTATTCTTAGTGGTATGGACCCTTCTGCATTATGCAAGACTGGAGAGTCATTGATAGGCTTTAAGTTATTACAATATTGGAAGGGGTTTGAGTCCTTGCTTACCATGATTTCCTGCCCTAGATACGGGAATTTAAGACATTGGTGATAGGTAGAAGGCACAACTTTCATTTCATGAATCCAAGGTCTCCCTAGTAAGATATTATAGGTCAAATTTAGGTTTAGGACTTGACAAATGGTTTCTTTTTGCATTGGGCCAACTCTAATAGGAAATATTATGACACCCTTAGAAGCTCTTTCTTCATCATCGTAGGCTTTGATAGTTATCTTTTTCTTTGGGTCAATAGCCTCCTCAGAAAATCCTAAGGCTTTCACCAAGTTTAGGGTAAAAATATTTAGGTCTGCCCCTCCATCAATAAGGACTCTTTTTACCCTATGCTTATGAATTAGAACCTCTATGTGCAAAGGCAGATTTTGGGGATGATTCAATGACATGTCATCTTGCTCTGAAAAAGATAGGCAATGAGGTGCAATAAGATGCCCCACCATATTTTGAAATTTATCTCCCTCCAAATTTAGAGGTACATTTGTCTCCACCAAGGCCTTTTCCAAAATTTCCTTGTGAGTTGGTGAGAGTTTAAGCAATTCCAAAATATAGATTTGAGTGGGGGTTCGTTGTAATTGATCTACCAAATTATATTGTTTTGATGATGAAAATGGAGCTTGATTTGGTAGAAAAATTCTTGGAGCATTAATAGGTAGAGTAATATTTGAAGCTTTCCCCCTAGTCACAACATTAGATGTTGCTTCCCTTGGCTTTTCTTTTACCACAATAACATTTATGGTGCTTTCATCACCACTTAAAGCATTAATTGTGTTATCATAGGTATGAGAAAAGTTGACTTTCTCATTACCCCTTTTATTATTTTGGTTAGCATTCGATGACTCACCCTTCTCATGGTTTAGAAAGGGGTTTTTGAAGGCCATATGATCTTCATTTTTTGGGGGCCCTTCAACTTTGATTGTCCCATGATCAATTAAGTCTTGCACCAAATGTTTTAAATTCATGTATTCATTGGTCTTATGACCCTTATTTCGATGATACTGACAATGGTGAGAATCATTCCACCAATTCAGTTTAATTTGGGGTTCATAGGGCCTTAACTCAGGTAGAGTAATGATATTTTTGGCCACCAAAGTCCTTAATGCATTCTCCAATGGTTCACCTAAGAAGGTGAATTTTCTCTTTTGATAAGTAGAAAGGAAGGGTTTAGGCTTGTTGCCATTAGCATTATTGAAGGGATTATTATTAAAATTGTTGTTGGAATTTTCATTATTAAAAGGGGCTTTATTCATTTGATTTACATTGTATGTTGAATTCTCTCCACTTGATAAGTTAAATGGGGTAGCCTTCAAGGTGTGGGCTTCCACAACCCTATCATTCACAAGATTTTTGTTATTATTTTTTGACCATATCTTAGGTTTATCATTGTGATTATTGTCTCCTTTATTGTTGGTATAATTAGATATATAATGATTATTACTAGTATTGGTGTAGGTTTTGTTGTCTTTGAACAATTTTATTTCACCCCTTTGACCAATACATCTTCAATATTAATCCCATTCTCAATAAGTTTTTCGAATGTAGGGGGACATTGAAGTTGGAGTCTATAGTTCATCTCCATATTTAAATTATTCATAAATATCTCCATCTTCTCCTTTTCAAGTATAGTTCATGGGTACCTTGCAAAAATGTTCCTCCACCTTTGAAGGAACCCTAAGAAATATTTACCATCTTTTTGTTTTCTATCACATAGTTTTAGCATGGTAATCTCATGTTCAATATTGTAGGAGTAATGAGTTACAAATTTAGAGGCTAATTCCTCAAAAGTCTTGATCCCTTGCGAAAGTTTAGAGAACCATTCCATGGCTTGCCCTCCCAAAATTCTTGGAAAAAGTCTCATTAAATACGTGGGGTCGTGCATAAATTCAATACTGAGAGTGCAAAACTCTCTAAGGTGATCCTGTGGGTCTAATTTACCCATGTATTTATCATATTTGGGAAAATTGTATTGATAGGAAAAGGTGCCATGACTAAACTTTTATCGAATGGGAATGGACACAAAGCTTCAACAGAGTAAGGTTTAGGCTCAGTGGCCTTTTTCATTAAGTCTATTTGAGTTTGGAACATTTTTAGTTATTGAGTCATAGCATACATCAGGTTTTCCTCTTCTTTTCTTTTCTTGAGTTGATCCACATCATAGTCATGTGGGAGCTTTACCCCTACTTGGGCTAGATTTAGGAAAAATTTCTCCCTATCTCTATCTATGATTTTTTCCATGACTTCAAGAAAATCGGTATCTTGAGCTGCTCTATTAGCTCTTTCTTCAGTGGTTTCTTTTAGGCTCTTGGTTTTCATTATTGATTTTTTCATTGTTTCCTCCTTGGTTGTAATCATGAAATGCGGAGTTTCGATCCATTGATTCAAGTCTTTTTTTTCAAATAGATTTGGGAGACTATCCCCTTGGTTGTGATCGTTGAAAAGAATTTGATGTTCAAATTCAAGGACCTCATTTGCAATGCAAGTTCCATATTCTCTTAAAGATAACTTGAGTTTGTGAGAACATTGAGAAACTGACATTCAACAAAGTTTGATTTCGATTTGATCCTCAACTTGGTAATTATTGATTTTTATTGAAGAGATTAAAAATATAAGATGAGCTTTGTAATGGATATCTCTTTCACTTGTTTTATGTATTTTTTAAACACAACAATCACAAGTACACTTGTTCTTTTTAACCCTCTACACAAAAAGTGTTTGAATTTTTAGGACATTATCACGGGTTTTTGCACAAAAAGACACTTCAAGCAATCTACCTAGCTCAAGACTTGGTTCATAAACATGGCTCTATAAGGTAGTCTTTGCTAAGTTAACAAGGTTTTAATCAATATTCCATTCAAAATGGATATTAAACTTTCATCCTTCAAGTATATTAAGAGGCTTCCCACCACCGATATGTCGGAGTTTTGCACAATCCCGAAGGACTACTCAAGGAAGTTCAAAAATTTGACACCCTTTTGTCACACACCCCATTAAGGATGCATGCATTTCATTTTATAGTGGGTTGGATGATCGCAGCAAAGGTGATTGTATCCCACTTTGGGTTGTCCCTCTCACCAGCCTCGTTAAGGCAAATCTTGGGGGGCGAGCCCAACTATTGATCTAGCATGTTCATTTGAAAGCAATAAAGTGGAATAAAGAGATAGGTTATGGGAGTTTGATTCACCAAAAAGGTGAAGAGCATATTCCTATCTACTTCTCAATTCCCACACTTTTAACAAGGTTCATTTACCAAACTCACTAACTAGTGAGAATCGAGTATTTCTACTCTTTTCTACAAACAAGGGCTTGTTTAAATTTAGTGCTTGATTTACCTAGCCTTTCTTTTAATCAAGGAGTTCAAAACTTTTGGCATTTTGATTCACAAAAAGTGAAGTGCATAGGCCTAATGTCTAATTCCTTAAACAATAATAGGTTGTTTTTAATTACTAGATTTTGAAAACAACAAAGCCACAATTTAAGTAAGAAAAATGACTAAGTTTAGGCTTACCTTCAAACGAATCTAGCAAAGGCTAGGGGCATTTTTGATTGATTTTTCATTTTTAATGCTCACCTAGTGGCGATCATTCCTTTCTAATGTGATTTTCCTCCAACAAGTCAGTCAACACAACCAACAAAAATGAAGAAAACAAGATAAAATTGAATCTAAGGCCTTATTTGTCAAATTTAAGAAAAACTTGATTAAGGTGAATAAATCCAATTCAATGAAACAAATTTTTCCTTATATGCTTCTACAACTTTTAGATAATGTTCATGTACCTTGCTTTCTTGCTAAGAATCCTCAAGAACTAGCTTAATGTGAGCAATGTTCTCCTCTTTGATCTTCTTTGTTAAAGCTTTGCCTTCTTGATTGAATCTGCTCTCTAGTTTTTTTTCTCTTTTATGATTTGTCATCCTACAGACAGAGAAAACATTTTCCAATAGTCAGATTCTATTTATTTTCAATTTAAGCAAAAGCGCTACTGAATATATTGAAAGTGCTATTTAAATGCTCAAACGCGCTATGGATCGAATTAAAAGTGCTAAAGAAAGTAGTTAAAAGTGCAAAAACAGAGAGAAGAAGCATTGAAATCCTATGTAAAGGTGTCAAAAGCACCGCAAATGCACTGGATAATGGATCAAATGCACTAGCTAGTCAAGGCAAAAGCACTGAGAGAATGAAGACAGAAAATATAAGGAATCAAACATGCTAAAACCCTGTGTAAAGGTGCAACAATTTATCGTCAAGGCATTGTTTCAAGTATCAAATGCGCTGGAGAACCTGTCAAAAGCATTGCAGACATGATCATATGTGCTATTTCACCTGTCAAACAAAGAGTTAAACATGCAAAAAAAATTGAAAATATGAAATTTTCCAGATTTTTAGAAAAGTGAAGCCTAATGCCCCACGGTGGGCGCCATTTTGTGTACTAGAATTTGTACCTTCATAAGGTTAGTATTGCAAATAATTCAATAAAATAACTAAATTACCACAAAGGAAAATCTATTTTAACAAATAAAGTGCAATTAAGCACTCTATAGATCTCTAGCTAGGGATGTTAATGGTGAAGCTCTCAACAAGCCTCCATTAATGACAGTCCTAGACTGAGAATAAATAATAAAGCAAGCTAAATTGTTCAATTCCAAATTAAAATACTAATTAACTTCTATATTTTCCTTTCTAGCTCAAAATCTCAAGAGGTTAGATGCAATTCTCATATTTGTGGATGATTTATGAGTGAATTATCCCTTGCTTTTATAGGATTTGGCAAGGGTAGGGGGTGTAGTTGGATTTGATCAAGGTTGAGTTGGGGTTAAGTCCTTGGTTCCACCCTTTGGAGACAATTTAAATGGATTGTCCTCAAAGGTTGGGACAAGAAGACAAGATGCTATTTTCAATTGAGTGATTGAGATTCATGTTGGCTTGATCCATGTGAGCTCTTTCCTTAAATCCTATTGGTTGAGGCTTTTTCCTCCCATGTGGTGTTGAGAGAAAATAGGACTTAATTAATTGAATTTAATTAATTTGTTTAGCCATGTGTACCCCTTGAGTGGGTTGATTTCATTTTAAATTGAACTATACAATTAATTTGATTAATTGCACATTGATTTAATTTATCATGATTTGATCGATTTAACTTGAATTTATGGCTTTAATTTTTAATTAAATTGAATTAAAGCTTGATTTGAATTTTGATTGGCCAAATGCTTGTTTTGATTTAGTTGCCTTGATTTTGCCTTAGTTTTTCCTTGATTAATCACATGAATGATCATGTCCACTTTTCCGTGATTACACTATGCAAGCTATGTTTTTTGGATTTTTTGGATTTTGGACTAATATGATGACTATGCAAAAAAGAAAGATTATAAGGATGTCACTAAATGCGAGATATGGACTAATATGCAAGGGTATGTCATTCGTTAGATCTCAAGATAAAGGACCAGTAGTATGTCGTAGGATCCATTTTGACTCTCTTTTTCTCTAAGTAGGCCAATGTTGTAGGACAAGTTTTTCTTTAGTTTCCTTAGATGTAGGATAATGTTGTAGGACAAGTGTTGATTCAGTTTACTCGGTTTTAGGACAATATTGTGGGATAAGTTTTGATTCATTTTCTTAGTTTTAGGGAAATTATCTATTTAGTTTTCTCAGCTATACAACAATGTCATAGGACAGTTTTTGGAGATATGTACAAATTTAACAATCACACACTCAGTATATAGCTACAAGATCGACTCAATGAAAGAAGCGATCAGTGTATGTTTAATAACTTTTTCAGGCTACAATTTTTCACAAGGTTTGTCACAAAAAAAAAATAGAGACAACTAGTCTAATCGAAGATCAAATTGGCTTCAATTGTAATATTATAGGCCCATTTCTTGGATGCCCGTTATCTCACACAACCATTTTTGCACTAGCAAACTTAATTAAAAGTCCTCATTGTAGATGCTTGTGTTTTTGCCTTTTCCCAGGTATTGTCATCATGTTAATGAAGGTCTCTTTTGCAACACAATACCCTAAGACACATATGATGGGAATATTGGAGGAGATTCTTCCCTCCCCTTACACTATAATAATGCAATGATTCAAAGGTGGATCAGGTGGCCTCTAATTTAAAAATTCTTAGTCAGATCTATGGATTCTCCCCCAATTAGTTTGGATGCTTAGGGATATTCACACGATCTAGACAACCAACAACACACCTCGCCCAAGCTTGCAAAGATAAGACCATATTTTACTTTGAGTCTTGTTTCTATACCAACCATAGGGATTTGCCAATTTGAGGTCGTCCTCTATTAGGTTAAGAACACCCTCCAGAAAGGCCTCTCTTAAAAAAGAAAAATATGTCTTTTAATCTAATAGAATGTCCAAGTGCACCAAGAACACAAGACACTAGGTTAAATGAATTAACCACCAAAAACTCAAATGTTAGCTAATCTAAATCATCCATACAAGCACGTATGTTCATTTTTAAGC
The DNA here is from genome assembly GCA_027943335.1 of Chamaecyparis obtusa. NCBI lineage: Eukaryota > Viridiplantae > Streptophyta > Pinopsida > Cupressales > Cupressaceae > Chamaecyparis > Chamaecyparis obtusa. The sequence goes on along the minus strand of BSBK01004908.1, from coordinate 125,502 downwards.
ACCAAATGAGATGAGGTTTTCCTTGTTCAATTTTAGATGCACCAATCTCGAATGTATTTTTTCATGTTTAATTATTAACCATATGTTAATTTTAAGCACCAAAATGAAGTGTAGATTATGATGTTTGAGCATGCATTATTTGTTTTAAGGCACCAAAGAAAAGAAAAATTGATTTTAGATTTTATAATATTTAAACCCTACTTCCAAGCCACAAGCTACAAATAAAAAGTTAGTGCCAAAATCCTAGCGACTAATTCCAATAAGCCCAAAGAGCACCAATATCAACATGAATATTACTGTATTTATCATCTACCTTAGTTACCTTGTCTAGATATGTGTTAAAGCATTTGTCATGTCTAAATTCTACTTCCAATAGATCAAGTGAAAATTTTCAAATTGGTTCTCTATTTTGTTTTTTCTATCTTTCTCTCAAGTATGATTATCAATTGGCTCTTGAATCTTGACTTTTTTATGTTTTGGTGGCCCAATGTATTTTTTCATTACATCAAGTGTGTCTCTCTGATACAATAAGTGCATGAAAAATACAATAGAGATGTATCATCTTAAAATAGAAGCACTTCCATCTTAGTAGGTTTAGCACCCTCATTTAGTGCATTTTCATGATAGATTTGCATTTAGGATGCATCTGCACTCAATTCTTCTTTTCTAGGTGAAATTAGGGTTACGATCTCGAGGATTCTCCTTGATTTCCTTCTTCGTGGCTCTATTTTCTAGGTAGGACCTATGTACTGGTCCTCCTAGCCTTCATCACATCTCTTCTATGCCTTTGTGCCCTTTTCTAGCATTCTGTTATGTTTTCCCATCATTTTAAGTCTCTGGTTAACCCATAAACTTCTCAAAACTTTATGTTGACTGGCATGAAACCTTAGGTTAGGGTCAAGGTCAACCTTGAGCTTTGTTAGGTTTTGGTTCCTGCTTTCAAATTTGGATCATAACGAGGCCCAAAATTAAAAATAGGCCTCCGGATCCAAATGCGGAAGGGTTTTTATTTAAAATTTATTTATTTCTTTTCCCTCCTTAGTTAGCTATTGTGATTGGACCATAATTTAAGGTGAAATTTTAATTAGGGGCTCTTACATTTCCTGAGGAGCCTTACCTTGAAATCTCTATATAAGCACTCTCTTTTGCCTTCATTTCAATAAGTTAGGAGAAGCTACAAATGAGGAGCTACAAGTGATGATGAGGAGATGATGATGCAAGATTGCAAGAGGATGCTATAGGAGAAAAAGATATTGATGATGCCTTGATGCAAGCAAGCATTTTTATGGATATTCATTTGGGGCAAGAAAGATTCCTTCTTCCTTGATCTACCATTTTCAACATTCAAGCATTCAAAAAATACAATCATGGGGTAGCAACTACGGATTGTGAGTTTGGCAGGAGTACTTTAGCCTTTGGGGCTTGGTATACTTTCTTTATCATATTCAAATCTATGCATTTCTCTTTCATTTTAATTCATGCTAGGGTTTCAATCTAGAGGATCAGAGCTTGGAATTGTACATTCAAAGCTCTTCCTACGAGAAACACACACACATATTCTATTACATCCGACTATTTGTGGAGGTGGAAATCACCAAAAAGGGGGTTTGACCAAGGCAAAACCCTATATAGCGACCCCAAAACACCATTTTCAGATATCTATAGTCATTGTTTCGGGAGTTGCAGAGCAGATCTAGATACGCTTTTCGACAAACTTCTAGGATCCACGAACAGAATTTTCGTCGAAGCAATGTAGGTCAAGGTCGACATAAAGGGGTCAAGGTCGACCTGGCTCAAAAAAAGAAAATATTTATGGGTTTTCTCCGTCTTTGTGTTTTTGTTCCAGATCCGGTTACAGAATTCTTGAAAACTCAGTACAGACACCAGAAAATAGGTATTTCTAGATCTACTATGTTATGAGGTATGTATTTTATTTTATCTAATTTCATTATTCTTTGCAAGAATTTCCAGAATTATATTCCTTATCATTAGATTTATATGTTTGTGTTAAATATTGATTTAGGGTCTCTTTTATGTGCAAACCCCCATTGTTATAAACCCTATCCACATATTTTTACACCTTACATTTTGGTGAGCCTGTTTTATGACAACTCTTTCTTTTTGGTGTTAGATTTGCATTTTATGTTAGATCTTACATGCATATAAAAGTAAATTTATTTTATGCTCTTGCATTTATATTTCAAAAATAAATAAATAAATCATAATTTTTTTTAAAAAATGCAAAAACATTTACATTTTTCATGCTTGTAGTGCTACTTTGTGTTCAACATGTATGATATTTTTTTTGAATACTTTGATGAGGCTTTTATTGCAAAAGAGGATAGATCCCCTAATGAGGTACATGGAAGTGAGGATGAAAATTGTTTGAATGAGATCTCCATTGATCCTATTCCTATTATATCCTCCTCCACAACCTCTTCAATTGACCTTTACCATAGGGTGTGTACATGGTTACCTTCATGTTCCACTATTTGCAACATTGATACACCTAGAATGTTATATCCTAAACCTTTGTTGATGGTAAAAGGATGTCCTCGAATAACAATTAAGGGTAAACCTAGAGATCCTTTGGATTTATTTGATAACACAGATTCCGTTTCACATGCTTATCGCACACAAAATAACCATCAGCCTACTATTCTAATTTCTTTACCTCCTTTCAAACCTATGCTTCCTCAAGTTCCTAGGTTGCCATCTTCCTTTAAGGAGTATGACTTAGTAGAACAATTGTGTGCTACTCCTACTAAGATATCTTTATGGGAATTGCTTCAAACTTCCCCGACATATCATGAGGCATTGCAAAAGGCTTTATCTACCCTTCCTGCTTTGCCTCCTAACCAAGAGAACAGTAATTCCTTTTTGGAGTGCATGCATACTATGCATTATGTACCTCCTATTGTGTTTATCGATGATGATTTATACCTTATGTTGAGGTGAAGAATCAATATGATGCTCTTATGGTTGTTGTTTCTATTAATCAAAGTATCATTCATAAAACATTAATTGACAATGGATCTGGGCTTACTGTTTGTAGCATGGATATGCTTAAGGCAATTAAGGCTGATCTTACAACTATTCAACCTGATAATGTCCTTATTCATGGATTTGATAATATTGCAAAGAGAACTTTGGGCATTATTATGTTACATGTTAAAGTTGGTCTGATTATTCTCAATACACCTATCCATGTTATGCCTGGACCTCTCAATTATAATCTTCTTTTAGGAAGACCTTGGTTACATACTATGCATGCAATTCCTTCTACTCTTCATCGCATTGTTAGGTTCATTTATAACAATTTGATGTATACGTTACATGTGAATGATGCACTAAATCCTTGCTTAAATGCGGAATATGCTAAATTTTTCGAACCTCTCCAACCAAGTAAAGAGCCTGAAGGGCCCCCTGAGATTAAACAAATTGAAGCTCCATCTTCTTCTTTGACTGAGGATAATTGGGGAACATTGGACTTTAATCCTTCTTTTATTGGAGAATATAAATTTTCTGATTTGGAATTCATGAAACAACAAAGTGGATTTGAAAAACAAGTTTTTACTCCTTCCCCACTTTCTTTGGAATTAAAAAGTAACTTTGTTGCTGTCTCGATTGAAGAAACAATTGAAATAATAAAACATGATTGTTATGATATTGTGACATATGCCGCTCCTTGGATTCCATCTGATATGGCCGATAGATATGGTTTTGGTTATCATCTGCTCAAGAAATCAAGATTTAATGTGAAAGGATGTGGTAAATACGAACAAGGTATACAAGTACCTTTGGACAATGAAATTTATGATTATACATATGGATTGGGGTTCAATCCTTACAAATAACCATCGGCTTTTCCTCTCAATGTTAATCATATATGTGGTGGACATTTGAAGTTGGTTAACCCGCTCCTCCTTAACATGAATCAAAAACCTATCTTGGATATTTTTCCTGAAGATGAAGCCTTAGCGGATTTTTTAGGAGTTTATGAGGATTTACCTATGTTTCATCATAAACAACGGAAGCCTTATTGTCTAAATATAGAAGCTTATTTTGGAGAACATGATGAAAAAAATATTTCTCCTTTACTAATGGATTCTCTGATACAAAGTAATTTGCTAATAACTGAGACTGTTGAGGTTCAAATGGATGAAAATGACTCTGAGAGGATGATAAAAATTGGGATATGTTTGAATCAAGATGAACATGATCAGTTGGTTTCCCTTTTACTTGAATTTAAGGATATTTTTTCTTGGACATATTCGGATATGTCAGGTATAGATTCTAAGATTGTTACTCACAATATTGTTCTCAAACCAAATGTTAAACTAGTGAAGCAGAAAATCCGAAAGATGAATCCAGGAATTGCCTTATTAGTTAAGGCTAAAATTGAAAGATTATTGGATGATGGATTCATCCGCTCTATCGATTACTCAGATTGGATTTCAAATATTATGCATGTTTCAAAAGGAGAAAATAAGATAAGAATGTGTACTAACTTTATAGATTTAAATAAAGCATCTTTAAAAGATGATTTCTCATTACCTAATATTGATATGATTGTGGATTCAACAGCGAGTCATGCTTTATTATCTTTTATGGATGGATTTTTAGGCTATAATCAAATTTTTATTCCTCTTGGAGGCATAGAGGTAGACACTGAAAAGATTGAAGCTATTGTTAATATGCCTCCTCCTAAGAACATTTCTCAGTTATGAAGTTTACAAGGAAAAATCTAGGCTATTTGTCACTTTGTTTCCAACTTAGTTGATAGAACTATTCCTTTTACTTCCTTGCTTAGAAAGGACACCACTTTCTCTTGGAATGAAGAATGTAAACAATCCTTTGAGAAATTTAAGGAGTATCTTGCCAATCCTCCTATTTTGCAACCAGCTCAATTTCATAAACCCTTTTATCTGTATACTTTAGCAACTCTGAATGCGATGAGTGCGATGTTGTCTTAGCATGATAGTGAAGGTAAGGAAAGACCAGTGTACTACATTAGTCAAACTTTACTCGATTAAGAAAAAAGATATATAGATTTGGAAAGACAATGCTTAGCTATAGTTTATGCTTGTCATAAACTCAAGCATTTTTTATTAAATGTTTAAGTTGATGTGATTGTTAAATTTGATCCTTTGAAACATCTTTTCTCAAAAATTGATCTCTCTGGCCGTCTTGCAAAGTGGGTGATATTACTTATGGAATTTTATCTTAATTTCATTTCTCAAAATTCAATTAAAGTACAAGCTTTAATAGATTATTTGGCTGAAGCTCCTTGTCCTCATTCCAATACATGCTTTACTTCAATAGAATACCCCGATGAAAATATTCTATCTATTAAATAGGATGATGTTTGGGAGTTATACTTTGGTGGATCTAGATGTAAGACAGGTTCTAGTATTGGCATTATCTTGATCCCTCCTATGAAAAATTTGATCCCTCTATCATATAAATTGACTTTTCCTTGTACTAACAATATTGCGGAGTATGAAGCTCTTATAGCTGGCTTACTAGCAACTTCATCCCTTAACATTAAAAAATTGGAAATTTATAGAGATTCGCAATTGATTGTGTAATAGATTAAAGGAGGTTATCAGACTAAGAATGATAAAATGACACAATATAGAGATTTGGCTCTTGATGTTCTTTCACAATTCTCTTCTTATATGATTCAAACTTTACCTAGAAAAGATAATCGACATGCGAATGCCATGGCAAGTGCAGCTTCTTTGGTTTTTCTTGAGAATAATGCTAAAAAATTTCAATTTACTATACATACTCTTAAAAACCCTACAATTTTGAGTAAGGTTACCTCTGATTGTTTCAATTTGCATTTGGATGAATGGTATTCTCATATCTTTTATTTTTTGAAAGATGGTACTTTTCCTGAATCAACAAGAAGGAACATGCATAATCATATTAGGAAGCTTGCAGCGCATTATATCATTTTAGGAGATACGCTTTACAAGTTCTCTTATGATGGTTTGCTATTAAGAAGTCTTGGTAGAATCAAAATTTCAATAGCTTTGGCAGAAGCTCATTCTGGTTCTTGTGGGGGACATTTTGGTGGAAAATCTTTAGTCAACAAACTTCTTTGAATGGGATATTATTGGCAAACAATAGAACAAGATTCTTTCATGTTTATTACAAAATGTCCTTAATGTCAGAAACATAGTAATTTGATTCATGCTCCTGCTTGTGAGCTTCGTAATTAGGTTGCTCCATGGCCTTTTAGTATTTGGGGTTTTGATCTTTTTGGAAAAATCTCACCAACTTCTTCTCAAGGACATACGTACATCTTGACAGCTACAGATTACTTTATGAAGTGGGTGGAAGTTGTCCCTCTCTATTGAACTACTACAGATGTTATTTTTGATTTCATCCTTAACAATATGATAACACGATTTGGTATTCCTTTGACGATAGTTTCAGATAATAGTACCTCTTTTAAGAATGTAAGATATAAAAATATATGAAGGTATATTTTTATATCTATGTGGGTATGGAGTGGAGTAATATGTGTGGGAGTGTGATGGAAAATGTTGTGGACATACAAAACTTAATAAATATAAACACGTATCTTGAAAGGTATAAGATTTAGAAATCACTATTTTCTGGTGTCTGTACTCAGTTTCGAGAAATTCTGCAACCAAATTTGGCCTGGAAACATAGAGATAGAAAAAACCCAGAAACCTTCTACTTTTCTGGAAAAGGTTGACCTTGACCTAGGTAGAAAAGTTGACCTTGACCCCTTTATGTCGACCTTGACCTATGCTGCTCTGATGAAAATTATGTTCACAGATCTTGAAAGTTTGCCAAAAAGGGTGTCTAGATTTGCACTATAATTCATTGTTTCGTACCTATTCCTACAAGAAAAATGGTTTTGCTTTTTGGATGAGGGTTTTGCCTTGGTCAAAACTAGGTTTGGGATCAACCTTAAAAATGGAATTGAAATAGAGAATGCTAGCAAGTAGTAGAAGTAGATCTAATAATGAAGCTATGATATTCAATAGATATGAAATTATATTTAAAATGTAAACAAGTATGTTAATATGAAAGCTTGGACTCAACACTAACAAATGTAAATCAAAACATCCATGATTGTATGCTTGGAATCCACCTTGAAAGGAGAATGAAAAGATCTTGAAGATGAACAAAGGATCTTGAAGGAAGATCACACCACCATGATGGATAGATCTAGGGTTTGAATAATGAATCTTGAATGCTTGAACCAAATCCCTCCAAAGGCTTGAATGCTTGAATCCTTGATCTTCAATGGAGAACTTTAATACTTGAATGTAGAAGATTACTTTATAATGTTTCCTTGATTGAAAATGCTCGCTTGATTGAAAAATGGAGTGCTTACTTGAGATGGAGATGGATCAAAATGAGAGAGGAAGGCTTCCTTTTATACTAGTCTAGGGCACAAAATTCTAGAGAGGCCTACATAGGAGAATTAAATTCCCATTTAAACCTTTACCCTTAGAAATGGACCTAAATTAAATATAATTTAAGAGTTTACCATTCTGAAGCACAAAATAGCTGACCCAGAAGCGGGAAATAAATCTTTCTGAAACCCGACATCTGGAAACTTTGGGATTTTGAATTTTGGACCTTGGGTCAAGGTCATCCTATCAAGGTCGACCTGTCAAGGTCAAGGTCGACCTTGACCCTGAGGTCAAGAATCTTAGAGTTAAAATTCAAGATGCCATAATTATGCTGAAAAGAAGTGGAAAATGGGACAGAACAAGGGAAAAAGCCAGAAACAAGTCAGATACCTATTCAAGGCATTTGACATGACCACAAACCACTTACTCAAAGGGATAAACTAGTCCCAAATGGAAGTGCTTCCATTTTTTGATGCTACATTTAGCCCCCACTTTAGCAAGGGTATGGACTCGATGCAAACTCTTGGTAAAGGAGAAGAAAGATCCTAATAGATTTGCAACGAGATAGAATATCACTTAGTTGAGGACATTGGCCCCCAAGCCAAGGATTCTAACTCCACATACATGCACAAGGGTGTGATAATAAAGAGAAAATAAATACAAAGCTAAAAGACACAAAGAGAGAGGGGTTAGTACAAAAACAAACCCAAATCAACTAGAAAAGGAAACCTTGCTAAGAAATGCTTACTATACTAATATCATATTTGGAAAGCTATCATAAAAGCATAAATGATTGCATAAGAAATACAAGAGAAACACTATAAATAACATAGCTTTATGATCTAATCCTACTAGCATGAAAGCAAAAAGAGAGAAAATAGAGAGTGATTACCATGCCCAGTAAGATGCCCGCCTTACCGTGAATCACTAAGGAGGGAGAGCCCAACAGGTAGAAAAACTTGATAGTTCACCCAAAAATTGTGCTTTGTAGTTTTAATGCATCTTCTGACGGCTTTTGAAATACCCATAGATCCACATTCTTGTATCACTATAGAATATAAAATGTGTGTCTCTTCAGGATTTAGCAACTTATGTGCGTTACCTTTAGAGAATTTAGCATATTTGAAATTGAAAAATGCACATCCCTTTAGGATTTAGCAACTAATGTGCATTATTTTTTGAGTATTTAGCATATTTGAAATTGAAAATGCATGTCTCTTTAGGATTTAGCAACTCGTATGCATTACCTTCCGAAGATTTATCATATTTGAAATTGAAAATGCATGTCTCTTCAGGATTTAGCAACTTGTGTGCGTTACCTTCTGAGGATTTAACATATTTGAAAATAAAAAATATAGCATAAGGGAGACCCTATATATGCCCCCCTCCTTATCATGGCTACCTACTAGACAAGATAAGGAAGAGAAAGAGGATACCTACTTGAAAAAGTAAGGAGATATCTTGTTAACAACAATCTACACTATATTCTTAGCGAAGGGTATTGCCCCTTACATCCAAGAGCATAGATAATCATGAAAAAGTATATGTCACTTATGGAAAAAGGTTCCTCAAAGAGAAATATTTCTTATCAATAAGACCCCCATCGTAGAGGAGTGCTTTAGATAAAATATCATCTTTCAAAGAGAAATAAAGAGGGACCAAAGATTCAATCATCAAGCCCCATGTAATCAAGAGGGAGAGGAATCTTGGAACAAAGGAATCAAATTCTAACCCTACATCAAGGGCAATAGTTTATAAAGAACATAATTTGCAAAATAAAGAAGAGGTGATGACCTAGGACAACAACCTCTCACATAAAAGGATATCTATAGTCAAAACATCAGTTAGTATAATGAAATAATATTGTAGAATAAACAAATGCCACTAAGCTAGGGACAGCAGATCCCTAGACAAAGATAAAGAAGGAAGAACCTTGCCCCCCACAGATGAAAGCAAGGGATACCTTTGCAAAACAAATTTCTTTAGAAAATATATCTTGAATAATAAAAGAGAACTATGGATGATTATGAACATAATACAAAATTATAGGGATAAAATACATAAAGGATAACCAATTAAACTCAAAACAAAATACATGCTAAGAGCCTAATGGATCATAGAGAACTAGAAGAAATACCTCTTGCCCCCCAGTAAAAAGACAAGAGGAGAAAAGATCTACATCATGGAAGATTCAAGGGGATACCCCTTATCAAAATTATGAAGGAATTGTAAAACTGCACGAGAGTAGGATATAATTCCTAAAGTAGCTCTTTCCCGAACATACAACTTGAAATGCACACAATCGGCAAGTAAATGTGTATTACTATAGTGAAAAGGACATTTGTACTTAGAGAGATCATCTTTTGGAATATGCTTAAAGATTTATTTCTTGGAATTCATTAACTGAACATACACCTTCTTAGCCACATCTTGAGGAGTATCAGGATAATCTAAGGTAGGTGTTGGAAGAAGAACATGAAGAGGTGGGCGACGATCAAAATCAACCACTTTAAATTGAGATAGCGGAAAGCCAAGTCCATGCATATCTTGTTTAGGGGATATGTGAACTATATACTTAATACCATTTTCATTAACACCAAGCCCTAAACCCTTATAACCATGTTTAGCCATCATATTGTATCCTATAGTGTACATATCTTTTAAAGCTTCTGCAAGAGGTGATTGTTTATTGTGATCATGAGAAAACATTGTATACAGTGGAATAATAGGTTTATAAGAAGTTTCTTTTCTCTTCCCTTTAATATCATCATGGATCGGATAAGAAGGGGAAGGTAAATCCAATAATTCTTGCACATCTACATCATGAACCATAGTTTGGACCTCATCATAAGTGTGGGAAGAACTAGGAATAGCAGATGGAGAATTAGGCATGTAAGGAATGTTAGGAATCAGATTAGGAAGGATAGGATTAGGATTAGGAAGATTAGGAGATGGTGTATCATCTACCAAATTCTTCACATAATCCAAAAGAGCAATAAGTCAGCCACATAAATCTTTAATGAAAGTTTTGAAAGTAGGAAGACTAGTATTAGTTAATCTCACAATAGCATAGGCAAGTGAAACATGAAGAGTGAAAAACATAATGAAATGGATGATACTCTCATAAACATCATAAGTACGATAAAGAGATGCTAAGAGGAGAATAATAAGAAAAATAGCCACACACCAAAGCATCTTAAAAATCTTCATAGTAAATTAAATGCAAGAAATATTTTTGTATTTTGTAGAGTATATATATTTTTTTGTTTTTTTTTTAATTTTAAAATGCAAGAGCATAAAAGAAAGCCAATCTTAAGGAAAGGAAGCAAAGTATCCAACACCAAAAAGAAAGAGTTGTCTATCGCGGGTTCACCAAAATGTAAGATATAAAAATATATGAAGATATATTTCTATATCTATGTGTGTATGGAGTGGAGTAATATGTGTGGGGGTGTGATGGAAAATGTTTTGGACATACAAAACTTAATAAAACATAAACACTTATCTTGAAAGGTAGCAGATTCAAAAATCACTATTTTCTGGTGTCTGTACTCAATTTTAGGAAATTATGCAACGGGATCTGGCCTGGAAGCATAGAGACAGAGAAAACCCAAAAACCTTCTACATTTCTGGAAAAGGTTGACCTTGACCTAGGTAGAAAATTCAGCCTTGACCCCTTTATGTCGACCTTGACCTACGCTGATCTAATGGAAATTCTATTCACGGATCCCAAAAGTTTGCCAAAAAGGGTGTCCAGATCTGCACTATAATTTGTTGTTCCATGCCTGTTCCTCCAAGAAAAATGGTTTTTTTTTTTGGATGAGGGGTTTGCCTTGGTCAAATCCTGATTTGGAATCAACCTTAAAAATGGAATTGAAATAGAGAATGCTAGCAAGTAGTAGAAGTAGATCTAATAATGAAGCTATGGTATTCAATAGATATGCAATTGTATTTGAAATGTAAACAAGTATGTTAATGTGAAAGCTTGGACTCAACACTAACAAATGTAAATCAAAACCTCCATGATTGTATGCTTGGAATCCACCTTGAAGGGAGAATGAAAAGATCTTGAACATGAAAAAAGGATCTTGAAGGAAGATCACACCACCATGATGGATAGATCTAGGGTTTGAATAATGAATCTTGAATGCTTGAACCAAATCCCTCCAAAGGCTTGAATGCTTGAATCATTGATCTTCAATGGAGAACTTGAATACTTGAATGTAGAATATTTCTTCATAACACTTCCTTGATTGAAAATGCTCTCTTGATTGAAAGATGGAGTGCTTACTTGAGATGGAGATGGATTGAAATGAGAGCGGAAGGCTTCCTTTTATACTAATCTAGGGCACAAAATTCAAGAGAGGCCTAAATAGGATAATTAAATTTACATTTAAATCTTTACCCCTAGAAATGGACCTAAATTAAATATAATTTAAGAGTTTACCGTTCTGAAGCCCGAAACAGCTAACCCAGAAGAGGGAAATAAATATTTCTGAAATGCGACATCCGAAAACTTTGGGATTTTGAAATTTGGACCTAGGTCAAGGTCGAGGTCAACCTTGACCTAAAAGGTCGACCTTGACCCTGAGGTCAAGAATCTTAGAGTTACAATTCAGGAAGCCAAAATTATGCAGAAAAGAAGTGAAAAATGGGACAGAATAGGGGAAAAAGCCAGCAACAAGTCAGAGACCTATTCAAGGCATTTGAAATGACCCCAAACCACTTAGTCGAAGGGCTACACTAGTCCCAAATGGAAGTGCTTCCATTTTCTGATGCTAAAAAGAATAAAGAAGTCACAAAATTCTTGGAGAAATATCAAATTCAACATAGATTTTCAACTCCTTATTATCCTCAATCTAATGGTCAAGTTAAAGCATCAAATAAAGTCATTGAACAAATTCTGAGGAAAACAGTTAATAAGCATGAGAAATATTGGCATACCCAACTTACCTATGCTTTATGGGCTTATAGGACTAGTTTTCGTACTGCCATAGGTACTCCTTATAATCTTGTCTATGGTACTGATGCTATTATGCCTTTGGAATTGGAAATACCTTCTTTACGTGTTTCATTTCATGGGATAATTGACAAAGATACATTTTAGGAACAATGATTACAAGAATTAGAAATGTTGGATGAACAACAAATAAATGCTTTGGAACATATAAAGGTTTATCATAAATCACTTCAGAAGTAGTATAATCATAAGGTAATTGAATGATCATTTTTAGTGGGTGATTTAGTATTATATGAGAATCAAAGAAATGTGAATGCTTTACCTGGTGAAAAAGGAAAGTTTATCCCTAATTGGCTTGGACCTTTTGTTGTAATTAAGGCCTTTGGTTCGGGTGCTTACAAAATTGTTGATATGGATGGTGTGCCTTTTAAGGAACCTATCAATATTATGCATCTCAAATGTTATTATCCCTAGTGCATCTTTCTTTCCTTGTGTATTTATGTATTCCTTATAAAATAGATATGTTTGTTTTATAGGTTATGTGATTTTAGCAAATTACATTTGAATACATTTATACATGTTCTTTATTTCTATTAAGTTTTATGTTATTGGTGAAAATATAGTAATCAATCATAAAACTAACTAGTAAAGAGAGTTTTTTATTTATAAATTCTTTTGAGTTTGATACATATGTGGCACAAATGCCCTATCTATCACTCTCTCTATCTCTATGCTTTGGTGGTCGATGGCTCCCAGATCTCTCTGATCTATGATGAGAAGATGAAGATCTCTATTTGGTACTCTGCAAGTGGCTCCTTGATATTCTAAGCTCATATATGCACTCTTGTGATCTCCATAAGTCAGCCATCAGCCTCTCTTCTCTCTCTCTACATAACCTCAGCTCTCACTAGACACACATAAAGATATCAGCATGCCTGCTAGGATCTCTATGACCAATGGGGAACTCTCACTTGTTGGCTGGTAGTCATTAGGATAGACATGTATCCTTCAAGACCTTGGATACAAAGCTCCTCCACTCCACTGCGCTAGTTGCAGAATTAAAATATATTTAACTTTTAGTCATTTTTCTTCACAAATTAAGTTAAATATTTCAATCAAATGCATGTTTTATACCTAGATCTCCCTCCTGGGCATCATTGAAGGGTCTGGATGGTGGGACATGGAGTGACTACTATCTCCATGCTCGCTATGTCTAGGTCTCAAAGGTGGTGTCTCTTTATGGGTGTGTGGAGGTCGTCATGATCTTAGTGGTGATGCATGAACAACATGCATATCTCCATCGGTACTATCAGTTGGGGGAATCCTATATGCTCTATCCTATGTTCTCTCCTCCTCAATGGGGTCTCCCATGAAGATGGGATCCTCCTCATCTCTGTGATCATCCTCCTCCTCTGGTATGTTACTATCTCGGTGTGTCCTCTCTGAAAGGCCTAGATCACCTATGGGATAGTCATCAGGGAAGATGGGGTGGGTTCCCTTCATACTCTAGTATCTGATGTAGTCCCTAATAATGCCTAAATAGGCTGCATCTAGGGCTACCTCTATATCCTTTGTCTCATTTGTATCACTATCTATAATGTCTACTACTGATGGCTGGCGTATAGCATTGGGTCTTTGATAGTATCTCATCAGATGTGCATACCAAGGTACTGCTCTAGGGAGCCCCTGTATAAGACCAAACTATCTCACCACTTGGTCATAGTAGTATAGCATCACTATGTGACTAGGATGACCCTCTAGCAGCTTGTGCTAATGTGAGTGTCTCATCTAATGTCATGTATCTAGCCACTCTCTCATGTGACAGTATGGTCTCCATATCACATATATGTCTTGTACATGGTCTAGATGTACCCTCCAATAGAGGATATCTCTGTGCTTCCAGACATCTCCCAGTGGATAAGAAAAGGCTCTCAGTGTGCTTGCATCTACCTTCACAGGAACACCCTATGGTCATGTACATGTGAAGTGCTAAAACAACCAAATCTGTAAAAGTGTGCATACCGTGAGACTCTCTCATTGATATCTCACCAACTGACATAACTCATGGTATAGATGGGCTAGCATGTTGCAGCCCCATGTGAAGATAGTCCTATCACTCTCCATCCTTCATACGAGATGGCTAAAAGGTGCTAAAAATATTGTACCCTTTATGTTGGGTACTACAACTGTAGAAAGTATACACAGCATAACCCTCCATACCAAGGGTGTCAAACCTGTTAGTATGGTTTATAGGGTGATATGGTTTGCTTAGGTTTGCATCTATGGAACCTATCCTAAGAAATACTCTACATCTACTTGGATATCCTCAAGACCCCATTGTACTCTCAGTTTGATAGACTCACCTTGAACTGGAAGTCGCAGGATCCTGTACACATCCTCCAGTGTCACTGTGATCTCTCCTGAGGGAAGATGAAAGGAACATGTGTCCTCATCCCACTTCTCTATAACAGTCAATATTATGGCTCAATGGAATCTCATCTATGGTAAGACTATTACCCATTACAGTTCTACATCTCTCAACAACTATATCTCATCCCCACTCAGCTCAGACAGTTTCTCTCTGATAATCAATAGTGGCCCTCCAAAGGGGTGCTCTCGAAGATGAACCGGGTCATGTAAGTACAAACCGGCATCATATCAGAACTATAGAACCACAAAACTATAAATCCAACTTGACTAGGTCAAGGTAGACCTCTGTTAGGTCAAGGTCGACCTTCCTGAGTCAAGGTTAACCTTTTTGGGTTGAGGTCAACCTCACTCCAGAACAGGTGTAGACCTTCCCAGTTCATGTCGACCTTAAAGGGTCAAGGTTGACATAATTGGGTCAGGGTCGACCTTACCTATAAAAATAGGAATTTGAGATTACAAAAATTAATAACAACAAACTTACCTCGGGAAGCAGTTGTCCAGTGGCCAGGCATTGTCTCGGGAGCTCCATTCATGTTGCTCGAAGTTCCTCTCTGCTCAGCATTCTGCTTTCTCTCCTAAACTCTACAAATGGTAAGAATGAATAGGTAAGTGCTCTCTTCCCTTATTTATACATCAAAATTAGGGTTTTTATTAGCATTTTTGTTAGGATTTATTAGGATTTATTTATGTTAAATTCAAATTTCCCTGCATATGCTTTTAGATAGACATACACTCTTTTCATCATAACTTGAGTTTTGTAGCTCCATTTTTAGTGTCATCTATGGCGTTAGAATCATGATTTAGATACCTAACTCCTTAAATCATTTTAGGAAGGGTAGGAATCCTTAAAATGGGTTTAGGAAAAGGCCTTTTTCAACAAATTGCATATCCAGTGTATACGGCTATCCTTATCACCCTGTTTCACCCTTCATAAGTGGAAAGCTGAAATAGGGGGGAATAAGGGGCTCTATGCACTTCTCAATTTCATTTTAGTAAGTCTTAGGTGATTTATGGATTTTCATTAACCTTGTGTGCTGCAGGGTGTGGGTACTAACTATTTTTTGTAGGATCTCTACATTGAGGACTTGGTTATATCCTTTTTATTTATTATGATGTTTTCTTACTTTAGCTTGCATATTCATGTAGTGTAATATATAAGCTAAAGTGGGGGCTAAATGTATCATCTTAAAATGGAAACACTTCCATCTTGGTAGGTTTATCACCCTCATTTAGTGCATTTTCATGATAGATTTGCATTTAGGATGCATCTACACTCGATTCTTCATTTCTAGGTGAAATTAAGGTTACAATCTTGAGGATTGTCCTTGATTTCCTTCTTTGTGGCTCTATTTTCCAGGTAGGACCTATGTATTGGTCCTCCTAGCCTTCATCACATCTCTTCTAGGCCTCTATGCCCTTTTCCAACATTCTGTTATGTTTTCCCATCATTCTAAGTCTCTGGCCGACCTAGAAACTTCCCAAAAATTTATGTTGACTAGCCTGAAACCTCAGGTCAAGGTCAAAATAAACCCTAGCCTAGGTCAGGGTTGAGGTTGACCTTGACCTTTGTGAGTTTTTGGTTCCCACTTTCAAATTTGGATCATAGCAGGGCCCAAAATTAAAAATGGGCCTTTGGATCCGAATGCAAAAGGGTTTTTTATTTAAAATTTATTTATTTCTTTTCCCTCCTTAGTTAGATATTGTGATTGGACCATAATTTGAGGTGAAATTTGAATTAGGGGCCCTTACATTTCCTGAGGAGACTTGCCTTGAAATCTCTATATAAGCACTCTCTTTTGCCTTCATTTTGATAAGTCGGGAGAAGCTACAAATAAGGAGCTACAAGTGATGATGAGGAGATGATGATGCAAGATTGCAAGAGGATGCTATAGGAGAACAAGATATTGATGATGCCTTGATGCAAGCAAGCATTTTTATGGACATTCATTTGGAGCAA
This sequence comes from Chamaecyparis obtusa, assembly GCA_027943335.1. NCBI lineage: Eukaryota > Viridiplantae > Streptophyta > Pinopsida > Cupressales > Cupressaceae > Chamaecyparis > Chamaecyparis obtusa. Next base: position 108,752 of record BSBK01004908.1, on the reverse strand, counting down.
GAAAGATTCCTTCTTCCTTGATCTACCATTTTCAACATTCAAGCATTCAAAAGATACAATCATGGGGTAGCAACTACGGATTGTGAGTTTGGTAGGAGTAATTTAGCCTTGGGGGATTGGTATGCTTTCTTTATCATATTCAAATCTATGCATTTCTCTCTCATTTCAATTCATGCTAGTTTTTCAATCTAGAGGATTAGACCTTAGCATTGCACATTCAAAGCTCTTCCTACGAGCAACACACACATATATTCTATTACATCCAGCTATTCGTGGAAGTGGAAATCACCAAAACGGGGGTTTGACTAAGGAAAAACCCTATATAGCCACCCCAAAACACCATTTTCAAATATCTACAATCGTTATTTCAGGAGTTGCAGAGCAGATATGGATACCCTTTTCGACAAACTTTCAGGATCTGCAAACAATTTTTTTGTCAGAGCAGTGCAGGTCAAGGTTGACATAAAGGGGTCAAGGTTGACCTGCATTTGGGTCAAGGTCGACCTCACTCAGAAAAAGAAAATATTTATGGGTTTTCTCTATCTCTATGTTGTTGTTTCAAATCTGGTTGCAGAATTCCCAAAAACTCAATACAGACACCCGAAAATAGGTATTTATAGATCTAATATGTTATGAGGTATGTATTTCATTTTATCTGATTTCATTATTCTTTGCAAGCATTTCCAAAATTATATTCCTTATCATTAGATTTATATGTTTGTGTTATATATTGGTTGAGGGTCTCTTTTATGTGCAAACCCCCATTATTCTAAACCCTATCCGCATATTTTTCACCTTACAAGAGATTCAAATTTTTAGATAGAAGAGAAATGTTTATGCCAATCAAATATGTCATTTTGATTGTACGAGTGCATCATTACAACTAGTTATTTGGGGCTTTTTGATAGAGCGAGTGTGGCGATTACATCTATCAAGTGTGGTGATCTAGACTATCAAGTGCGATGATTTCATGTGTCAAGTGTGACGATTTGTTATGTTACCTGTAAAAAATCAAAAAAATTAGGAAAATAAATAGCAGTAATTTGATTGAAAAAAATAGAGCGTCAACATTCTGGAAGATGAAAATAATTGAGCGTCAAAATAATAAAAACAAAAATCGACAGATATAACAACCTAGAGAGAAAAATGATAGATAATAAAATAATAATAAGTAGCACAAATGTGTGTTGCATCAGGGTATCAAGTGTGTTGATTTGTCTGAATGAGTGTGTCATTGTCAAAGGTCATGTGCATTGATTTTTCCTATACACTATGACAATTTAAGGATATAATTGTATCGATCGAAGGTGACATGTGCATTGATTCAACCTGTATTTGCATAAAAAAAAGATTGTATATGCACCAAAATAGATAAATGGTTAAATTTTAAAAGGATAGAGTGTTTCATGTCGAGATCACCATTTTGTAATCGGGGTAATCTAGTAATCTATAGTACCTACAATAATAATAAGATCTCAATCACAAGAAGATCGTTAATAGCAGTTAGCACTACAACATTTGGGTTCAAATTTTGACACTAATTTGCGACGCCACTACAATTTGTGTTTGTTTTTTGTGTTTGTTTTTTCAAGTACCCTCGACGGTGTCGTAATAGCAACAATGACATCGTAATTACGACACCCATTTGGTTATAAACAAAAAAAAAAAAGGAAAAGAAAGTGTCATTTGTAATTTGTGAATTCGAAGAGCTGCCGCAAAGATGACACTGCACTTTTGCATGGCGTGAAGAGGGCATTCAATTTTGGCATTCGTGAAGAGGCCGACACCATGTAGGAAGAGGGCACTAGTACTTGAGGTAGGCATTTGAGCTTTGTCTTCTCATTAAATCAATTTCATTTTGATGGCATTTATTGATTTAATGGAAAAATATGAATTTTAATACTAGAATTGTTTACATCTTTGCATTTGGAATGTTCGATGACTCGCGAGCTTTGAGAGCTAGGGCATCATTGCTATTACCTTCAAGGCATTGTGTGAAGAGTTTGATCTCTCTTTATTTTTTTTGTTTTTGATATTCACTATGTGGTACTCCCTGTTTATGATCATTTACATGATGAAATGTCTTGATGGCTTGTAGGCTGCAAGCTAGGGCATCATTGTTTATGAGCTCACTATTGAATATTGGCATTGTTTACATATTTTCATTTGGAATGCCTGATGACCTGCGAAGCTAGGGCATCGTTGCTATTACCTTCAAGGTAGTGTGAAGTGTTTGATCTCTCTTTATTTGTTTTTCATTGATATTCACTATGTGGTACTCCCCGTTTATGATCATTTCATGAGGAAATGTCTTGATGGCTCGCGGACTGAAAGCTAGGGCATCATATATTGTTCATGAGCTCACTGTTTAATATTGGCATTGTTTACATCTTTTCATTTGGAATGCTTGATGACCTGTGAGCTTTGAGAGCTAGGGCATCGTTTCTATTACCTTCAAGGCATTGTGTGAAGTGTTTGATCTCTCTTTATTTGTTTTGTTGTTGATATTCACTATGTAGTACTCCCTATTTATGATCATTTCATGAGGAAATATCTTGATGGCTCACGAGCTACAAGCTAGGGCATCATACATTGTTCAAGAGCTCATTGTTTAATACTGGCATTGTTCATGAGCTCACTATTTAATATCTGGTCAGGCCATGTAATTGGTACCAGACCAACCCAATCAGCCCAACAAAATGTGTCATGTTTATCTTTGTCAAATACACTCATTCACCATTTTGTTCTTGTTCTTCACACAAATATTGCATTAAAAGTAATTGTATAAATATTGTATAATTAAACCTCAAACAAAAAAAGTGCAAACCTATAAACTTACAAGCCATATACACCACCTTGATCCACTGAAAAGGTCTTAGCCTTCTTCTCCCCTGAAATCACAATAAGAACAAATAAAATTCAATACTCTTAGTTTTTATTCAAATCTATTCGAAACTCCTATCAGCTCATTGTCCAATAGTTAAACTAACTTATGACTTCAAAGGAGGAATTATGAAATATAGTTGTAGGTAGTTATCTCTTCTATAATGATGGAGGAGTCAAAGGTAATGATCAATGAGGTTGTTGTTATTAGATCATACATTAATACACTTACTATTTTGAATTTGAGCTCGGGCATCATGCAATTTTATTGCTATCATTGCATACTTGCTGTTGTTGTGCACCATATATTGTTTTATACACTGTTTATTTCATTCAGACCGTGAGCTTGGCATTTGTAATGTATTTTATATTATTAGATCAATGCCACCATGTTGTTGAGTCTGTGTATGGCTTGACTATGCACATGCATAATTGTAGATGAGGATCAGTAATAGGGTGTCAAGCATTGCTTAGATCCTTTTGATCTAACCCCATCTTTCCCTTGCAGGTTTTGGATCATACAAGAGCATACTGGATTGAACCTCAGGTCAACACTTCATTACTTCAGGCAGTGTCTGATACCTTCATTATTTATGTCCATCCACTTATGTATGTTTGCATTCATTCATATTCTTCTGAAAGTTGGCTATTAGCGACCAATATATATGACGATTCTTGATGTTTTTGGGTCATTTGATGAAAAGATGTAAAAGTTTATTAAAAGTTTAAAATCGAGACTATATTTCATAATTCTTACAACTACCTACAACTATATTTCATAATTCCTCCTTTGAAGTCATAGGTTAGTTTAAAATGGAGAGGGCTCTCAAAATATCATAAGTAAAAACATTACACAATGGCATTCAGATTAAGTACAATATGAATTCACATGTCTTTAATTATGATACACTTTTGAAATTATCACTCATTGGTTATTTGACAATTCAAAACAATAAGTGTATTATTTTATGAGCTCAAATTCAAAACAGTAAGTGTATTATTTTATTACTGATGTCCCTATTTGATCTAATAGCATCAATATAACAAACAGAGCACCAACCAATCAAATAGGGACATGAGGTGCTCAAACAGTGAGCTCATAAAATAATATATTTAGTCTTAATAAAATCTTTTAAAATAACATATATTGTGTGAAGTGTTTGATCTCTTTTTATTTGTTTTGGTGTTGATATTCACTATGTGGTACTCCCCATTTATGATCATTTCATGAGGAAATATCTTGATGGCTCGCGGGCTGCAAGCTAGGGCATCATACATTGTTCATGAGCTCACTATTTAATAATGGCATTGTTTACATCTTTTCATTTGGAATGCTTGATGACCCGTGAGCTTTGAGAGCTAGGGCATTGTTTCTATTACCTTCAAGGCATTGTGTGAAGTGTTTGATCTCTCTTTATTTGTTTTGTTGTTGATATTCACTATGTGGTACTCCTCATTTATGATTATTTCATGAGGAAATGTCTTGATGGCTTGTGGGCTACAAGCTAGGGCATCATGCATTGTTTATGAGCTCACTGTTTGAGCACCTCATGTCCCTATTTGATTGGCTGATAATCAAACAGTGAGCTCATAAACAATGCATGATGCCTGAGCTCAAATTCAAAACAGTAAGTGTATTATTTTATTAAGACTAAATATATTGTTTTATAAAGGTTTTATTAAGATTTTATTAAGACAAAGTACTTTGGGTTAGTTTTATATTATTTTATAAGATTTTATTAAGAATAAATATATGATGTAAACTCATAATTATACTTGATATATATACTTCAAAGGAGGAATTATGAAATATAGTTGTAGGTAGTTATCTCTTCTATAATGATGGAGGAGTGAAAGGTAATGATCAATGAGGTTACTAATATTAGATCATACATTAATACACTTACTGTTTTGAATTTGAGCTTAGGCATCATGTAATGTTATTGTTGCCATTGCATGTTTTCTGTTGTTGTGCACCATATATTGTTTTATACACTGTTTATTTCATTGAGACTGTGAGCTTGGTTTTTCTTTCAGAAGTGTATGGCTTGACTATGCACATGCATAATTGTAGATGAGGATCAGTAATAGGATGTCATTCATTGCTTAGATATTTTTTTATCTAACCCCCATTTCTCTTTTCTTTGCAAGTTCTGGATCACACAGGGGTACACTAGATTCTTACCTGGGTCAAAAATTCATCACTTCAAGCAATGTCTAGCGCCCTTATTATCTATGTTCATCCTCTTATGTATGATTGTACTCTTGCATTTTCTTATAAAAGTTATTTTTCATATATAGATGTAATCTTTAGATGCAAAAAATTATTTTCCTTTGCATGTATCTTTGCATGAAATGAACACAAATTAAACAAGATCATCTAATAATGCAAACTAGGGTACTGTAGTCACTCATCTAATAATTAGTTCCCCAAACCATTACTAAGGATTGAACATAAGTCTAAGTCCCCAAAACTATTGTTCTATGTGTATAAAACAATATATGGTGCACAATAGCAGCAAGCATGCAATGATAGCAATAACATTGCACGATGCCTAAGCTCAAATTCAAAATAGTAAGTGTATTAATGTATGAGCTAATAGCAGAAATCTCATTGATCATTACCTTTCACTCCTCCATCATTATAGAAGAGATAACTACCTACAACTAGGGCATCATGCATTGTTTATGAGCTCACTATTTGAGCACCTCATGTCCCTATTTGATTGGTCGGTGCTCAAACAGTGAGCTCATAAATAATGCATGATGCCCTAGCTTGCAGCCCGTGAGCCATCAAGATATTTCCTCATGAAATGATCATAAACGGGGGTTACCACATAGTGAATATCAACAACAAAACAAATAAAGAGAGATCAAACACTTCACACAATATATGTTGTTTTATAAGATTTTATTAAGACTAAATATATTGTTTTATGAGCTCATTGTTTGAGCACCCCATGTCCCTATTTGATTGGTCAGTGCTCTGTTTGTTATATTGATGCTATTAGATCAAATAGGGACATCAAATAGGGACATAAGTAATAAAATAATGCACTTATTGTTTTGAATTTGAGCTCATAAAGATTAAGATATCCTACTGTTTTGAATTTCTATGTGCTTTGAGCCAATGAAATTTTTACCATCATGATGAAGTAATAATGCATTAAATGTCTTACTTATGTCCCTATTTGATTGGAGGGTGCTCAGTTTGTTATATTGCTACTATCAAAGTAGAATGGCAGTGGTGATTCAATGCATCTATAGCCTCAACAACATGGTAGCATTGATCCAATAATAGAAAATACATTACAAATACCAAGCTCACGATCTCAATGAAATAAACAGTGTATAAAACAATATATGGTGCACAACAACAACAAGCATGCAATGATAGCAATAACATTGCATGATGCCTGAGCTCAAATTCAAAATAGTAAGTGTATTAATGTATGATCTAATAGCAGCAACCTCATTGATCATTACCTTTCACTCCATCATTATAGAAGAGATAACTACCTACAACTAGGGCATCATGCATTGTTTATGAGCTCATTGTTTGAGCACCTCATGTCCCTATTTGATTGGTCAGTGCTCAAACAGTGAGCTCATAAATAATGCATGATGCCCTGGCTTGCAACTTGTAAGCCATCAAGACATTTCCTCATGAAATGATCATAAATGGGGAGTACCACATAGTGAATATTGAAACAACAAAACATAAAAAGAGAGATCAAACACTTCACACAATATATGTTATTTTATAAGATTTTATTAAGACTAAATATATTATTTTATGAGCTCACTATTTGAGCACCTCATGTCCCTATTTAATTGGTTGGTGCTCTATTTGTTATATTGATGCTATTAGATCAAATAGGGACATAAAATTCGATATCAACCTATCATATATCCATTCCAAATGATATAACTCCATTTGAATAAACATACATGCCAACCATTTGACAAAATTTCCATATGAAGTCTAGAGCAATGCATTACTTTTATAGAAAATTCATGATTTATAATGCCCCTTGATATATAGTGAATTAATTTTATACTGAATTCATGATTTATAATTTAGTTGTACCAGCTCAATGTGTTTGAATTTAAGAATACCCCTTACTTGGTTTCTTACAAAGCCTTTGGAGAAATCTATCATAAAATGAGAAGCTATGAAAAGGTGACATGAAGTTAATGAAAGGAGGCATCTCCAATTTGTTTTGTAGATATACACATTAAGGATCATGTCAGATAATACAAGGGAATTCGATCAAAATAGGGAGACAATCACTAGATTGTTGTCTAACTTTCAAAGAGAAGGTGATGAAAAATGTTATTGTCCATGCAAGAGTTGTAACGGCTTAAAGACAAGAAGAATCAAAATCAAAACAATAAAGAGACATTGTAGGGAGAATGGTCACATTGAAGGGGGATTTGATTATAATCTAGTGGTAAGTTGTTTGTTATATTGTTTTCACAATTAATATACATATGAACCATGGAAGGAGGTTTGATTATCACATTGAAGGGGGTTTGATTATCATCATTTTTATATAGGTCAATCTCCCTAGTGTGACTATAGAGGAACATGGAGGTGTGAGTATTGAAGTTGAAGATCATGATCCCATGGAAGATGATGATCATGCGCTAGAAAACACATTTGAAGATGATGGTATGAATGCATTGATCATTGACACATTTGGTACTAGTGATGTTGTTGCTGATGATGTTGATTATGATGAGGATGACATTGACGACGTCCATGATATACCTCTACTTGAGAAGGTGGAAACGACCCTTTACGAAGGCTCCCAATCTACTCTTCTCTCTGTTGTATTATTGTTGGTGAATTTGAAGGTTATGAATGGTTTATCCAACATAGCAATGTCACGTATGCTAAGGTTTGTCATATATGTCATTATAGTCTATAAAAGGTGAAACATGTACCATTAAGATTGTTTATAGTAATGACTTATATTATTTGTTGCAGATTGATAGGTGACTTTTTGTTACCACCATCAAATGTTCTCCCTCACTCATACCGAGAATTATGTGCCACTATGAAACATATTGGAATGGAGTATCAAACAATAGATGCTTGTCTCAAAGATCATATTATTTATTATAAAGAACACAAAAATGCAATAGAATGCCCTAAATGCCATACAAGCAGATATCGAGATGATAAAGTGACAAAAAAGGTGCCTCGCAAGGTTCTTCATCACATCCCCATTATTCCACATCTAAAATGATTATTCAGGTGCAATAGCTTGGCACAATTTATGGATTACCATGCACACGACAAGAGTCAAGATGACATTATTCAAATGCCTATGGATGTTTCATCATTTCTGGACATAGAGGAAAAGTGGCCACACTTTAAAGAGGAACCTCAAAATCTCAGGCTTTCTCTGGCATCAAATGGTGTCAATCTGCATGGAGAGATGAGATCTGTTTGCTTGGTGTGGCCTATTTTTGTTATAAATAATAACCTTCCTCCATTGATGTCAATAAAGAGGGAGCACATTATGTTGGCAATGATTGTTCCATGTATCTTATTATTTTATAGTTATCTACATGTAATTATAAGTCTTGGAGTGAAATGGCCACAATAATTATTTGATGTTGTTGTTAATTCAACTAGGTAAGTACCAAGTGAAAGATATGAATGTATATATTGCGCCTCTTATCAACGAGTTATTGGTGTTATGAAATGGTTTCACTATGTATGACATCTCCTAACCAATTGGACAAAGATAATTTAAATTTCATGCAATGCTTGTGTGTACAATTCATGATGCTCCAGGGTTGACACATCTCTGTGGTATGTTATGGTGAGTTCTAGTTGTACGCGATAATTCAAATTTTAAAAATATACATATTTAATCCAATTTTATCGTTATTTTATAGGTCTTCAAACAAAGAAAAAATTTGCATGTCCAATGTATGGTCCAAAGATGAAATCCCGTCATTCCAAAAGTTTAATAAAATAGCTGTTTGATGAGTATAGGCAGTTCCTCCCTAGAAATCATAAGTATCAAAGTGCAGAAAGACATCTTTTCAATGGGAAAGAAGAGGCTACATCAAAGCCCTGAAGAATGACACCTCACCTATGGTAGTTGGAATATAATAGAATTCAGGGTAATATCATTCCATGTAATGGTCTATATTTGAAAATTATATATTTTGATTGTGTTTTATTGGCTAATTATGTAGTTGATGATCTTGAAGGTCATGAAGGCATCACCGACCAGCTTCCAAAGGGACTAAAATGTTATCCCAGAGAATTTAGTAGGCTTCCCTACTATGAGCATCTACAAATTGTGCATTTGTTTGATACTATGCATATTGGAAAGAATGCAACAAAGACACTGTGGAAAATATCGGATGGAAGGCGTGACAAGAAAAACTTGGCAAAATTTGTAGTGATATTCATGATTCTAATCATGTAATGAAAAATATCATTAAATCAAATAGTAATGGAGACCGGATTAATGTAAGTGCTCTTCCTTGGTTATTAACAGAGCAACAAAGTAATGCCATAAAAGAAGTGATCCGAAAAATTTGATTTCCTACAAGATTTGTTGCGGATATAAGCAATCTCATATCAAAGAAAAATGATTTTGGGTCAGGGATGAAAACGCATGATTGGCATACCTTCATCAAGGTAAGTCATAGTCTTTTGTATTTATAATATATTTGTGTAATTGCATTCAATTTTCATTGTATGAAATGATCAGTTGACAATTGTTGCAGTATTTTCTACCCCTATCTCTCCCAGAGAACTTCAACAATAATATCAAACAAGTGATATATGATCCTGGAAAATACATGAGGTAAGCAATGATATTTGTTCAATATATCAAACAATAATATCAAACAAGTAATATATTGTAAAGTCTCGTATTTATATATTTATGTCTTGAATCCCTTGTAGGTGGTTGTCATCTAAAGAAATCCATAAAGAAGATACAAAATATTAGAAGAAAATAATTTGTCAATTAATGTGTGAAATGCAAAAGTGTTTACCTCCAACTTTTTTCAATGCACAAGAATGCTACCTCATGCACCAAGTTGAGGAGATTGAATTGTGTGGACCTGTACATGTTAGGTCAATGTGGATGGTTGAGAGACACTTGAAATTTTTGAAGGGTTTGGTATGACAAAGAGCATGTCATGAGGGCTCTATGGTTAAGGGATATATGGTATACCAGATGATGGTGTACATTACTCAATATCTTCCTAATCTTGCAGCAAAGACCCATATAAATTGCATTTGGGATCCCGACTCAATTAAAATTTTTGAAGGGGAGCACTTGGTGGGCAATGATAGATTCAGGTTACTGAAAGGTAATAAATTATGAGATGTTATTGTAGTTAATTAATTCTTAATCTTCAAAATAAATTTTTTGTGAGTCATCTATTTACTTTTGTACAGTTGCTAAAGAGTGGGATACAATACATTTGTTTATTGCAAACAATCAAAATTGGATGACGACATGGATTGAATGATGTCAGCATGATGGTCATAGATTAACATGGGAATTTTGTGTCTTCATTAGTACAAGTTCATCGTAATGGAGATCCCAATGTTACACAAAAGAAAATAGATTTAGCATATGGTTTAAGAGATCACCATGTACTTATAAATGTGTTAATTAATCAACCGTATATTTTTCAACTCGTGATACAATAATTTATACATGTTTGACATTATTGCAGGTGAAACACCACAAGGCTATGTTTTGCAATGGTTATAAATTTTGCATCAAAAAGTTGGATGACACAAAGAGAACTTGTGATTCTGGGATAAGTGCAATGTTCCAGGTGACTAATATTTCATCTAGAAATGACTTACATCCTTGAGAGTCACAAAATCGATACTATGGTATTTTGGTTGATATACTTGACTGTGACTTTAATTCCTTCAAATTAGTTCTCTTCATTGTGAAATGGTACAGACTACAACTCAATAAAAATGATCTTGATAGAACTATTATTGAACATGACAATAGATTTCCAATGATTAATACAAGGTTGTTTGAGCCAGTTGGAGAAGAGCCCTATGTTCTTCCAAGCCAATGTGAGTAGGTATTTTACTTAGAGTTTCCACATAAACCGGGTTGATCATTTGTTGTTAGACATGATCCAAGAGGAAGGCCGATAAAGTATAATGTGATGGAAGAAGATACTGAGGAAGATGAAGAAGTGGAAGATGATATAGATGATGATCACAATCGAGAGCTAGTCGAAGAAGAATATGAAGAAGAAGATGACGATGATGCTGCTACTAATGAGGATGATGATGAAGATGATGATGATGCTAATGGTGATGACGACGACGATGATGATGATAGTGGTGGTGATGATGTCATTGACAACGATGATCTTGATGATGAGATGGATGAAGAAGAATATCAATGACATGAATGAAATCTACAATTATGCCAGATGTTTGGCATGTTCTAATGATTGTTTTATATGTACTACTCTTATTCACCTCATTTTATATGTCCTACTTATATGAGAGTTGCTTCTGCTACTTTTCTATTTCCTTGCACATCAATTATGTTAAATCACAAGGGATTCTCTTTGTTCCCTACAATAGAGTGAGCTAATTTTGAATTGCTTAGTAATCATTTTTTATTGCATGGTTGTCTTTGGTTTGTCATTTTGTTTTGAGTGTCTAGTGATTTAAACCAAAGACTTCGACTTAGCCAAAAAAATGTGCAAGTCTACATTAGTATGTTTCTTTTTTATTGTAATTATAATTAGTATGAATGAACAAAATAATGACAATGCAATATTTGTGATAATGCAATATTTGTCGAAATAGCGTCAATGACTTCGGTCAATGTTCCTATGTGTCAATGTGGTGTTGGCCCATGCATGTTGAAGACATCATGCACAAAAAGTAATCTTGGGTGTCAATTTTGGGTTTTCCCAAATAGGAAAAAGGTCTGGATAATTATATTTTATGATTTAAAAATAATGTGACAACTAATTAATCATTTTATGAAGAACTGATGTACATTTGGTATTGCAGGTAAATAGTGGATGTCAATACTTTCGGTGGGTCGATCAAACCACATTTACATCTACCCCATCTACATCTATACCTGATGTAGGAAATGAGTGCAACTTGTGCAAGGCTTGAAAGGCAGCTAGTGCCGCCAAGATTGCTTCAATGGCAAAAGCAAAAATTATATTTCTATGATGTATTCTTTGTGTAGTTTGTGCACTACTTTGTTGGGACCATATGCATAAATGTGGTTAACAAAGGGCTATTGTAGATACTAATTTTTTTTTAGAATTTCTAGTAGATACACATAAAGAACATGCACATAAACACGATAAATGAGAAATATAAATGTAGATATCATAATAGCTGAGAAACATAAATGTAGTCATCATGGTCACAATTTTTTGGAGACACAACATAATTGAATGGTATACCCAAACAATGCAACATGTCTGGGTATACCACTCAATTATGTTGTGTTTCCAAAAAATTGTGACCATGATGCCTACATTTATGTTTCTTAGCTGTTGTGTCCCAGGACCCCTTATGACCCTTTACGACCCTTTACAATCCCTAAGAATACATCTTAGAGGTCTTAAAATGTCGTAAAGGGTCATAAGAGGCTCCTAGGAGGGGTCAGATGAGCTTCCACCTTCACGTGGTTGGCCATGTTAAGTAGAGAATGTTAAACTATTCTCAAAATGAAGAGAAGCTCAATAATTTAAGATCTTAATCCATGTACGACAAATATATATCGATCCATCTCAATGGCTACCAAATCAATAGATCTCTTCCAAGAACCCAGTCGCAAAGAAACACCACAAACTACATCGCAAACCTATTGTGAAGAGGCATCCAATGTCTCATAAGTCTCATCAAACGACCCACTTTTTGTAATCTATCTCTCAGCTCAGTTCACCAAGAAGAAGACTTCTCTAAAGTCATCACATCTAACTCAATAATCCATGAGCCACTACCGAATCTACTGCAAATTCATCTTTGAATGATCCATAACCAAATCATGAGTAGGAAATAGATCTGCAAGAACACCCTTCTGAATCGATACGAACCCGATCGACAAATATATATATTTAAAAAAAAAAACTGATGGTCATCCTAATTACAATGCCCATAAAACAATGATGATTATTTGTCAAAACAATCTGACATCCAGCTGTCGCATGCACAGCATCATTGTCGGTAAAAAACTCTAAACGACGGATAGCCATCATAAAATTCCAATGGATCCTCATCGCATGCACAACATCATTATTGTTTAAAACTACAAATGACGTATATCCATCATACACTTTTCACGGATATACATTGCACTAATAGGGTCTTTATTGGCAAATGAATTACAAACGACGGCAACCCGTCGGAAGATTATTGAAGGTCACCATCATTTTTATTTTTTGTGATGGATAGGCATCACAATTGGGATGGCCACAAATAGGTCCGACACTAGGTTTTCCTTATTTTCACCCCCTTCTTGCGACATCCAATGTCATCGTAATTACGATGCCCAATGAAACCGTCATTTTTTTTTACTACAAAACTGCGACGTCAGGTGGTGTCATAATATCGATGGTAAAACATCTCAATTCCAATGCCCTAATGTTGGAAAAAGGTCCCAAATGTACTAGTGTAGTATCCCAATACCAAAAGAGGAAAGGAAACAAGAGAAAATCATACACAAATCAAGATATTGAAATCAAATAACATAAAAGAATATGCAACCCCATAATTCCTCCTTTGTTGTTCTTCTTATCAATGCAATATTGGGCTCTCAAAAATTGAGCTCAAGATCATGCCAGCATAAGAAATTAAGCGTGTGGTCTCTTGAATAAGAGAATTAGCTCTCTATTTATAAGAATTTATGGGGTTTCATCTAGGATTCCTTGATTGATGGATTGATTGATTGTGATTGAAGATATGAACTCAGAGTGAGTGGGAGTTAAACTCAATTGATTTCTTTGTTTAACATGATTGATTGATCTATCAAAAAATAGATTAAGAGTTAATTGATTTGATTGTAGACTTAACTAATGAGGTGGAATGGAAGACTGAATAGATTGATTAGTTAGGAGAGAGAATTGTGGAGTTTGAAAGTTGATAGAATAGTTATGAATTTTGATTGATCAATGAAGTGAAGGTTAGTATTAGTCAGCTTTGGAAGAATAAATATGATAAATTAAATGAAATGATTCATTTATTTGCAAATGTGGAGAGATATAAATAAATAATTACTTATTTATTTATTTTTAGAGGAACAATTAGTTTAATTAAATAAATATTACTTATTTAATCATAACTGGGAATTGATTTAATTATTACATAAATGCAATAATAAGAAGAAAATATTCATTACATAGTATGATTATTCAATTAAATATAATGACATAGCGAATAGTTAAATAATGTTAATTATTTAATTATTTTATAGATGAATAATTGAGGAAATATTGATTGGATGATTAATAATTAAAGTAATTAATTAAAATTAATTAATTATGAAATTAAGGAGAAATGATGATATTGAACTTAGAATATAGTAGAAAGCCACAAATTGATTAGATAATAAAGATTATTTTATAATCTAAAATAAATGTTAGTAAACTCATTGTGTTAGAGAAATAGGCCATTTTTAAGTGTCTATAATAATAACATTGACGATCTGCATTTATGAAGGCATCCTTGATTCCATTCTACAGTACAAGGTTAAAAACTTAAATACAAGTGACATTCAAGCATATTCATGAATATGTGCAATCTCATTATCTATTCATGAAGGTATTGGCAAGGTGTTGGAGATTTCATGCATATATGTGCTAACATTGATGTTTTGTCATTGATGTCAACATATTTCTTTATTCTTGATAGTGTTCCTAGTTTGTTCAGTGAAGAGTTATGGATTGGTATGGATACTATATTGCATATCAGATGTTGTGTAGCCATATATGTGTTAAGGAATGTCTATACTTGATCTTGTTCAAGTTGTAGAGGTTCATTTTATGATTTGAGGAAGTGATGTGTGCTTTATCAGAGGATAGTATTCTGGTTGTTCAAGAAGTGTCAGTGTTGCAAATTTTGGATTAGTAAGGATCGGTTATGCAATATTTTTTGTTGCTAACCTGGTGGCAAGGTAAGGACATTGATGTGTGTCTTCAGATCAAATGGTTCATGATTTGGATGCTAGCAAGCTATTTTTATTGAGTGACATATGTTGTTGTTTGATGTTCCTGATGAATAGTGCAAAGACAGTTGTGAATTATGAGACAGAGATGTTTATGTTGCTAATGTCATATTTCATGTTGTTTGATGATGTTTTTAGATTGTTTCCTATTTGTGTTGTTGGATTGCATTGGATTATGTGATAGGATTTAGTGATTTTCCTGTGGTGTTTTGATATTTTAAGTGTTCTTGGTTGACTTGATGAGATAGCATGTTGCGAAGATTTGTGGCGTGATTTATGGATTGTAGTGTGTTCATGGATTGAGATTTTGGTCATAGCTATATCTTTGTTGACATGCCTTGGATCACATTATTGTTTTTATTGTAATTGAGGAGTTAAGGTTGGTACAGACCTTGTTTATGTTTTCAAGGTTTATGAAATATATATAAAGATGTAATCATTTGTAAGTGTGTTAGGTGTGGAAATATAGACTGTGTGAGCATGATGTATCAATGGTTGTGAAGAGGTATGCGTGGAGTTTAATAAGAGATTTTTTGCACTTCATCAGAGCTATACTGGTATAACAAAGATGCTATCATTCAATTCATAAATCAATGGATTATTGTTCATAATGGATTATAGTCTATTTTGGGATTATAGCCCTTGTATTCTTAGGATTGTTTCCCTCAATTGTATTTGAGTAGTGATCTCTAGGAAGTGTGTCTAAATGCATGTGCATTCCCCATTTGTACCTTTAATAGGGTTATTGTGTGTGTACATCATCTTGTGGGTTTGATCCCCATTGTGCTTTTTCCCTTAAATGGGTTTCCATGCAAAAAAATTTGGTGTTATGTGTTCTTATGCTTGTGGTTTAGTGATTTAATGTTTATTATTCAGATCTAATATTTTATGGTTAAGTTGTGAGTGAATTTTTGAAATTAATTGACACAATTGATTTACCCCCACCCCCTCTCAGTTTTGTTGCCTTGTTTCTAACAATTGGTATTAGAGCTAGATCCTCTTTTTGAAGCTTAACCACTTTAGGTGATCTGGGATGGCGGATTTTAAGGATAGTCTAAGATTTGATGGAACCAACTATGCTATATGGAAGGGAAGGATGGTGACACATTTGAGATGCATTGAAAAAGATTATTGGATAGTTACAAAGAATTATTAAAAGTCTCCTACATATTTATCCCTTGCTACTATTGATGAGAAGAATGAATTTGAGTATAACACGAGAGATAAAGAAACCTTGTTGAGTGCCTTATCAGATGTTGAATATAAAAATGTTATGGAGTTAGAGACCACACATCAAATATGGATAAAATTGGAAGCATTACATGAAGGAGACACCTTTGTGAAGCACATGAAGCTGAAAAATCCTAAAAGAGAATCTAGAATCCTTGAGGATGAGTGAGAATGAAAATATTCAAGAATATGTTCAAAAGGTGACCAAACTTCTTTGTGGAATCAAAAGTGTTGGTGGAAAGATGGAAGAGGAAGAGATTATTTCTAAGATTCAGAGATCTTTGCCTCTTAATGACAAAAAAGTTGTTACAATTGAAGAGATCAATATAGTGTCTAATGTGAACAAAGATTCATTGGTTGGTAAGTTTTATACTTTTTAAATGACTAGATTTTCTGATAGTCTTCCTAAATATGAATCTTCATTTAAAGCTACTATTTCTAAAGATAAGCAAAAATATTAGTCTGGTGAAATTTCATCTAAGTATGTATCTATATATGATAAGGAATGGGAAGAGATTAAAGAAGAGAAAAGAAATATGGAAGAGATAGAATCCCTAATTGCAAAGAGAGTACCAAAGGGTGTAGGTAAGTATGAAGTAAATCTACTTTTGAAATGCTTTTCATGCAATAAGATTGGTCATTTTTCTTCTAGATGTCCTGAGAGAGTACTGAAGTATAAGCCTGGAAACTTTTATCCTAAGTATCATAAGAAATGTTATTTAGATGAATTTGAGAAGACTGAAGATGAGATTGTGTTTATTTCTATTAGAGATGACAATCCTACTTTCTTGAATGAGGTAAAGGCCCTAGTTGAACATGTTGAAATAAAAAATGAATGGCTAATAGATAGTGGTTGTTCACATCATTTGATTGGAGATAAGAACAAATTTGTGAAATTGGAAAGGTATGATGGCAGTGTTGTTAGATTTAATGACAATACTCCTTGTTTTATTTTATTACACTTGATGGAAAGAATAATATTGATGATGTTTAATATGTTGACAGTTTGAAGCATAACCTTTTGAGTGTTGGACAACTTGTTGATAAAGGTTACAACTTATAATTCAAGGATGGAAAGTGTATAAGATTGAGAAGCTCCAGAAATGAGATTGCATCAGGTACCAATACTAGACGTAATTTTTTTCATTTAAAAAGAACATAAAATAAATGTTTGATTGCTAGAATTGATGACAGTTGGTTGTGGCACAAGAGATGTTGTCATGTAAACTTTTGTAGTATTGTGAAGATAAGTACTACACATGATGTTAGATATTTTCCTAGATTTTTTAAGCCTGCTAATATGATGTGTAAGTAATATCAGTTGGGAAAAGCTAACTAAATCTACTTTTAAAAGAAAGGCCTACTCTTCAAGTGGGTTGTCAGATTTGTTGCATATAGATTTATGTGATCCTGCTAGGACTAGGAGATATTACGGAGACAAATATTTCATATTGTTCATTGATGATTATTCAAGGATGATGTGGTACATTTTTAAGGAAAATTTTGAAGCTTTTGATAAATTCAAGATATTTAGAGCTATGGTTGAGACTGAGACTGGTTTGAAGATGAAATGTTTGAGATTGGATAGGGGTGGATAATCTCCATCAAGGGAATTTAATACATACTATTAAGAGCATGTAATAAGAAGGTATATGTCTACTCCTTGCACCTCATGAAAGAATGGAATTGTAGAGTGAGGGAACATATCTATTCTTGACACTACAAGGATTATTATGATGGAAGGAAATTCACCTCAGATGTATTGGAGAGAAACGGTTAGCAATGTTGTCTACACATTGAACCTTGGTCCAATAAAGCAAGGTACTAGTAAGGCACCCTGTGAACTTTGGTATGGTCATGTTCCTACAATGAAGTATTTTAGAATTTTTGGAAGCAAATGTTCTATTAAGAGAGATAAATTCTTAGTTAAATTTGATCATAGATGTGATGAGGGTATCTTTGTTGGTTATTCTACAAAGAGAAAAGCATATAATTGTTTTAACAATTGCTTGAGAAAGATAGTTGAAAGTGCTAATGTGAAAGTTGATGAAAGTTATCAGAATTAGGCAAGATCATGTAGTTATGAATCAGATGATGAAGAAGAGAATCAAATTGTGCAAACACAGAGTCAGAGTTAAAATTTGAATATGAATGGATTGGTTGAACATGATGGAGAAGTTATAAATAAGGAAGAAGTGGAAATACAAGAGTCTTCTACAAAATAAAATTCAAAAACTCCAAGGTATATACAGATGAATCATTCAGAAAATTAGATTATTGGTGATAGGAATCAAGGTGTTCTAACTAGAGGAAAACATGCTAGAATTAGAGATGAAATTTGCTTGATTTATAAATTTAAACATAAGAATATTGATCAAGTGTGAAAATATTAAAGTTGGGTTAAGGCAATGGAAGAGAGTTTGATTAGATTGAAAAGAACAAAACATGGATTTTAGTTCCCAGGCCTAAAGATAAGAATGTGATTGGAACTAAATGGGTATTCAGAAACAAACTAAATGAAGATGGTGAAATGGTAAGGAATAAAGCTAGACTTGTTTATAAAAGATATTCACAGATGGAAGGTATTAATTTTGAGGAGACCTTTTATCCTATTGCTACAATTGAAGAAGTCAGAATATTTATTGCATATGCTACTTACAAAGATTTTTCAAGGTATATCAAATGGATGTAAAGTTTGCATTATTGAATGGAGAATTGGAAGAGGAAGTCTATGTTGAGAAGCCTAATGGTTTTCCTTTGATTGATCAAGGTAACATGGTTTTTCGATTGAAGAAAGAATTTTATGCATTGAAATAAGCACCGAGACCCTGGTATGCAAGGTTAGATAACTATTGATCATAACTTGTATCTAAAAATTGATCATGACAATATCTTGATTGTTGATGTATTTGCAGATGATATAATTTTCGGTGGAAGTGAAAGATTGAGCAAGGAATTTGTTGATGAGATACAAAAAGAATTTGAGATGTCCATGATAGGTGAGATGAAATTATTTCTTGGATTACAATTACTCAATCTGAAAAAGGGATTTTTATATCACAATCTAAGTATGTGAAAGAGCTATTGAATAAATTTAGTATGGATGACTCTAAACTGATTGATGCTCCTATGGTTACCGGTTGCATGTTGACAAAGACTAATGATTCACCTAATGCAAATCAGACAAGGTATAGATCAATGATTAGTGGATTGTTATACTTAACACAAACTAGACCTGATATAACAAATGCACTTTGCATCATTGCGATATTTCAAGAAGAACCAAAGGAATCACATGTTGTTGTTAAGAGGATATTCTTATATTTGAAAGGGACAACTAACTATGGATTATGATATGAAAAGGCTAATGATATTTACTAAGTACCTTCACGGATGCAGATTAGGCAGGTAATGTAGATGATAAAAAAAGTACAAGTGGAGGAGCATTCTTCTTAGGAAAAAGGTTAGTCTCATGGTCTAGTAAAAATCAAATTTGTATATCGTGCAATCTATTGTTGAAGCTATGTTGTTATTATTGTTAATTGTACAAAAGTTGTTTGGATGAAGCGATTATTAAAGGATATAAAAGTGAACATTAAGGATCCTATTATTATTTATTGTGACAACTCAAATGTTATCAATATTTCAAAGAATCTAGTATTGAATTAAAAAACAAAGCATATATCTATCAAGTATCATTTCCTAAAGGACAAAGTGATTCAAAAGGAAGTCAAATTGGAATATGTGTCTACTAAAAAGTATATTATAGATATCTTCATGAAGCCCTTTCCAAAGGATACTTTTGAGTATCTCTAAGGTAATTTTGGGGTGATGGAACCTGTTGATTAGAGCTAGATATGTATGGATTTGCATTGGTTTAGTACTTTCATAGATATTATCATTAACCTAGCTTGATATTTTTGGTGGCTACTACTCAAGGGGAGTAGTTAGTCTTGTGAGGTATGATGTTCAAGTTTTTTTTAGTTTCTTTTCACCTCTATGACTTAGTGCATATATGTTCCTTTGTCATAGATGTCAAAGAGGGAGAGATAGCCATGTGAAAAACAATGTGGATCTTATAGGTAGAGATTGTTCTTTGTTGTAGAAGATTTGGGAGAGAGATATATTGTGGATATTATTGGTGATATTGTTTCTTTGTGCATTGATTTGGTTTTTCACATCATATGTTGCCTTAAATTCCAAAGGGGGAGATTGTTGGAGATTTCATGCATATATGTGCTAACATTGATGTTTTGTCATTGATATCAATATATTTCCTTATTCTTGACAGAGTTCTTGGTTTGTTCAATAAAGAGTTATGGATTGGTATGGATACTATATTGCAGATTAAATGTTGTGCAGCTATATATGTGTTGGTAAATGTTTGTACTTGATTTTGTTAAAGTTGCAGAGGTTCTCTTTATGATTTTAGGAAGTTATGTGTGATTTATCCAAGGATAGTATTCTGGTTGTTTAAGAAGTGCCAGTGTTGTAGTTTTTGGATCGGTAAGGAAAAGTTACACAATATTTTTGGTTGCTAACCTGGTGGTGAATTAAGGACATGGATGTGTGTCCCCAACTTGAATGGTTTATGATTTGGATGTTAGAAATCAATTTTTCTTGAGTAACAAAAGTTGTTGTTTGATGTTCCTACTGAATAGTGTAGAGATAGTTGTGAATTCTAAGATAGTGGTGTTTATGTTGTTGGTATAGTATTTCATGTTGTTTTTTTATGTTTCTATATCATGTCCTATTTTTGTTGCTAGATCGCATTGGATTTTGTGATTGGATTTAGTGATTTTCTTGTGGTGTATTGATATTTCAGTGTTCTTGGACAACTCGGTAAGATAGCATGTTGCGAAGATTTATGGCATGATTTATGGATCGTAGTGTGTTCGTGGATGGATATTTGGGTCCTATATATGTCTTTGTTGACATGTCTTGGATCACATTATTTTTTGCATTGTAATTGATTAGATATTTGTAATTGAGGAATTAATGTTGATGTTGACCTTGTTTATGTTTTCAAGGTTGATGAAATATATATAAAGATGTAATCATTTGTAAGTGTGTTAGGTGTGAAAATATAGAGTGTGTGAGCATGATGTATTAGTGGTTGTGAAGAGGTATGAGTGGAATATAATTTAAGAGATTCATTACACTTCATCAGAGTTGTATTGGCATATCAAAGATGTTATTAGTGAGTTCATAAATTAGTGGATTGTAGTCCATTTTGGGGTTGTAGCCCTTATTGTATTCTCAAGGTTGTTTCCCTTAGTTGTATTTGAGTAGTGACCTCTAGGAAGTATGCTTGAGTGCATGTGAATTTCCATTTTGTACCTTTAATAGGGTTATTGTGCTATTACATCATCTTGTGGATTTGATCCCCGCCATGTTTTTTACCTTAACCGTGTTTCCACACAAAAATTATGGTGTTATGTGTTCTTATGCTTGTGGTTCAGTTCTTTAATATGTTTTATTGTTAAGTTTTAGGTGAAGTTTTGAAATTAATTGACATGATTGATTCATCGCCCCCCCTCTCAATTTTGATGCCTTGTTTCTAACACAAGGTAGACCTAATATTTACCTTCAGATTTACTTTCCTTCATGAAATCTTATTTCATTTTCAAGGTTGATTCCTAAAAAGGGTTTGACCAAGGAAAAATCCTTTCCACAAACTTTTCCTTTGTTTTTATGTGTGTAGGTATAGGTGGTGCAGCTATTGAAACAAATCTAAAAATATTAGGGACCTGCGGGACTACCAGTCAAAATTATAGACATGTTTCTAGGGAATAAAATGCCCCAGGATTCTTGTTACCTAGAAAATAATGCACAAGGTATTTTGTTCCACCCAAAAAAACCTCAGATTCAAATATTAGGTTAGTATAGTTTCCAAATTTCCATTTCTAGTAATTACAAGTTCTTTTATGTTTTTGTCAATGTGTATTTGCCCAAACCTATCTAACTTAGCTCATTTTTATCATCTATCTAACATCATTAAATTAATTTCTCAAATCCATTTCATTCTTAATCATAACAAGTGAAGGATCATTGTAATCACTTAGCGCTTAAATCCTACTTGAGCCTATTAGGTCATCTTACTTCCAAGTGTGCATTAAGAAAGATGGTGGAAAATTGTCTTGCATACACCTTAGATACCACTGTCATAATATTTTTATGTACATTTTAAGTGAGCTTTGACACATGGCCTTTTCATTTTGATTATGGTGTTAGATCCCCCTTTATATGCATTAAATCCTCACTTTTCATTTCATAATTAGATGTTTTATTCATTACATTTTATTATTACCTCGCTTAATATTGCTTAAATTTAATGAATACTTGCATATCCCATTTAAAGTCATAGAATTATGGGTTCCTTTGATCCTGAGTCCTCTTTATTTCATACTAGTCATGATGATAAACACAAGCCTACTAATAAAATTCATACTATGGTTGAGATCCCTTCTTCCCACTCTTCTCATGAAGAAGAAGATTCTTTAAGAGTTCCTCCTACCCAAATATAGAATATTTTCCATGACTTTGAGAAATTTGAACAATGGTTAAGTCAAGAGAGTCCTAATATGAAAATTATTTCCTTAATTGAAGGTTTAAGGTAGTTGATTCATAATGATGAACATGGTATTAAATTTTGAAGAACTATTTCACACGTTGTTGATAACAACATTAAACCTATTAAGGATTGTGCTCAATAACTAGGTTACACTCAACCTCTAGTTAGTTTTGAGACATCAATTATCATTCCCACCTCAATACCTAGTTTTTCCACTTATGCTCCACCTCTCATGACTACGTCTATTTCAAACACTAATCTTATTCATGTTAGTTTTGGAAGAATTCCTAATCCTATTTTTCCTCCACCTTCAAGTGTTCCATTTGTTTCACAACCGTCATCCATTCCTACCTTCAACAATGTTCCATTTTCCTATTACAATGTTCCTTCCATTTCCCACAATGGTCCTAACATTTCACATATGTCTCATACCAGCCTCTCTATGAAATCCACTATCAATAGCCTTGCTCAAACTATTTCATCCTTGAAACAAGAAATTTCCTTTATGAATCAATCCAAATTCAACATTCCTAAATGTAATATTGCTAGTCCTTTTCCCTTGGATATCATTCATGTTGTTATTCCTCAATACATTGGAATACCTAATTTAGAGACTTACAAAGGTAAAGGTGATCTCTTGACTCATGTTAAGACCTTTCAAACATTGTGTAGTGACTTTTCTCATGACCATAGGTTCATGGCTAAGCTATTTACTAAAACCTTTTGAGGTAAGGCCTTGCAATGGTATTGTTCTTTGCTTCCTTATTCCATTTCTTCTTTTCAAAAACTTGCTAATGTTTCCATCGAACAATTTCAAAATAATATTGGTCCTAATATCTCTTTGACTGATTTAATACATTGTAAATAAGGTGGTACAGAAAAAAGTGTTTGATTTCATTGGTAGATTTAAACATTTGCATGCTCATATTTCTTATCATATGTCTGATGTTTATATTAAACATATTTTCATTACTAATTTACACATTAGGGATAAGATCTTGCTTTCTAAATTCTCCTCATTTACTCAATTATGTGTAGTGCTTCATAATTATAAGATTAAAGTGAGTCAATTTGATAGCACCACTCCAATGAGTCTGGTTGATAAGAGTGATTCCACATCACATCCTTTCTATAAGATTCAAAAACCAAAAGGATTCATCAATATCAATAATTCATCAAACAACATTCATGCGCAAGGGGCAACAACATCCAAAGTTGTGGATCCTTTGTTATCTTATTTTAAACCTTCTCATAATTTTACATCTCTTTCTAAATATTTTCATAATGTGATCTTGAAGTTGATTAATAATGCTAATGTATTAACACTTCCTCCCATTCAACCAATTGATCCTTCCAAACAAACCAACAAGAACTTTGACCCTAAAGATTTTTTATAATATTGTTATCAACCTAGTCATGATACTAAGAAATGTTACCATTTGAAAACTATTGTTCAAGACCTCATTGACTCTAATAAAATATCTTTTGAGGGTTTTAACAATCAAGGAAATAAATCCATTGTCATTCCCAACTAGAACTTATAAATCTATACTAACCCTTTACCTTCACATTCAACCAATATCATTAAGTCTATTCCTTTCATTCCTTCTTGATCTACCCATATTGTTGATTGTTCTACCATTGTGACCTATGACTCTAAGAGTACCTAGGACAATAATGTTGTCATCCGTATCGATTAATCCAAACCTAAACCCAAACTTGAGCTTGAACTTTGCATTACATTTAATCCTAGTGAGACTATTAGGGAATTTTATGGTCCTCTTTACATAGTTGCAAAGATTAGTGGTCTTCCTTGTCATGGAGTCCTTATAGATCCTACTTGTATGGTAAATGTTTTAACTAGAGAACATCTTTACA
Source organism: Chamaecyparis obtusa (assembly GCA_027943335.1). NCBI lineage: Eukaryota > Viridiplantae > Streptophyta > Pinopsida > Cupressales > Cupressaceae > Chamaecyparis > Chamaecyparis obtusa. Next base: position 83,966 of record BSBK01004908.1, on the reverse strand, counting down.
CTAGACAATTACATCAATATTTCTATGATAAATCTGATGTGGTGATCAATGGATTCACTTCTCCTACCCATGGTCCCATTACTGTTCTCATAGAAGTTGGTAAGAAAACCTTAGATGCCACTTTTGTTATCATCCCAACTTCTGATTAGTTTCAAGTAAGACTTGGTCTTCATTGGATCACTTCCATGAAAGCTATAGTCTCTCCTTCCACTAGTATTTGAAATGTTCCCATGATGGAGAAATCATCACAATTAACCATAGTCTCTATTATCCTTTAGCTACTCAAGGGAACTTTGACCTTGATTTTTTTGGCATTCCATGCCTCAACTGGTCCAATATCACAAAGATAACTATTTCTTATCCTATCAAAATTCAAGATTAAGAAGATTTGTGGACTTAGTGATTCCTCTCCTATAGTTCAATCTCCTTGTCCTGGACCTAGACATCTTCCTACACCTCCTATTTATGCTTCAATTCCACATTCTATATCTTGTAAATGATATGCAATTTCTATCTCTCAACCTAGTATGGTGCCTTCAATTCTTCCTCTTAAAGAAGAAAAGGACTCAATGTTGATTGATCCTAAACCAAACTAAATATCAAACAAAATCAAACATAACCATTGTGCTCGTGAGTGTCACCATAAATTTCATGCTAGAGCCCATGATCATGCTTACCAAAACATTCCTTCCCTAAGACATCCACTTATGCTTTGATTCCCTTTGACTAGCCTATACATAGCCCAAGGGAAAAAGTTAATCTCAAAAAGATGAAACTAAACAAACATGATAATTCTATTCATATTAGAGATCATATTTTGTTTAATTTAGATGAAGAATATACTCTTGATGATGGTTCTAATATTTCTAATGAAAATTATGTTCATGCAAGTGATTTTGATGATATGTATGAGCTTATTGATATTAACCATGATTTACTAACTTGCTTTGCAAAAAAATTATCTCTTAGTGATGAAAAAAGTGACTCATCCGTAGAACATGGTCCTTGTTTGAAATTGGCTATTGTTCCATCTATCATGCTTGATGTTTCTCCTCTTGCATGTTTCCCAACTTCCCTAAATGATACAGTACGAGATGAGGGGGGGGAGGCAATATGCTTGATTAGCTCCTCTTGTATGGTGGATTATTTTTGTTTTCCTATTGAAAAGTGCTTCCCTCATGATGTGCTACTTGTTATATGTTTTGTTTATATATGTGTATATATATATATATATAGATATATATATATATATATATATATATATATATATATATATATATATATATATATATATATATACATATATATATATATATACATATACATATATATATACATATACATATATATATATACATATACATATATGTATATGTATATGTATATATATATATATGTATATATATATATGTATATGTATATATACATATATATATACATATACATATATACATATACATATATATATATACATATACATATATGTATATGTATATGTATATGTATATATGTATATGTATATATATATATGTATATGTATATATATGTATATATATGTATATATATGTATATATATATATATATACATATACATATATATATATATATATACATATATATATATATACATATATACATATACATATATATATATACATATATATATATACATATATATATATTGTTTAGATGACCTATGTTTCTCTATTTTTTATTGAGGTAAAATCAGGTTTTGAAGGGGCCCCGAAACCCTTTACAAGCTAGAGAAAAAGAAAAGCAATACTAGAATGACAAAGACAAAATGTCTTCCACAAAGGCTAGAAAGACCCACAAAAAAATATAAAATATATTCGGATCAACACCTATATCCATCAGAAAAAAAATAAGAAACAACCTCCAGCAAAACTACTAGCAGACAACAAAAAGGAACATCCAACCCAAGAGATTAGTCCAACAAATTAAGAGTCCTCAGCAGCCTCTTGTAAAGTCTAGATCTTCTGAATTGAGTCTTTAAGATTCACCAACTCCTTAGAAAGATGATCCATCTTCTTTTTCATACTAGCTCTAGTTCTAATCCCCAACCCAGAAGCCTCACCACCATGACCTTCAGGTTCATCTTCCACCACAATAGCATTCTTTTCCCAAAAATTCCCTTCCAGCATCGAGTAAAAAGCATTGAGATTTATGATAGTCACCTTTCTCCATTTATTGTTGTGGGACAAGAGCTTCCTAAGAATTTTATCATTGCTTTTCACTTTGCTATTGATGGTAAGAAGCTTCTCGTCGATAACATTCAAAATTTTCTCTTCCAGCATCTCATTATTAGTAATATTATTCACACCCTCAATCAAAAAACTTTTACCTTTTCTATTATCCACATCCTTATCATTCCTCATTTTGTCCATAGTCTCCTCCAAAGTATCAAATTTGGCATCAAGCACTCTATACTTGAGGCTTGGCTCTTTAGTTTCATGGAACACCCATTTGTCTAGATTGAAGGCCAACACTGCCCTATTCCTCACTGCTTGGAGAACTCCCATGGTAGCTTCCTTTTTGTAATTGAATTCCTCTTCCTCTAGGGAAGTAGCATCAAATTTGCCATGATAATTCTTATTCTTGTTATTTTTTACACCTTTTCCACTAGTTTGAAACTCGGGGTCTTTATTCATATGATCATCCACCAAAAATTTAATAGTAGTCACTACCACATTAGTCAGAGTATCATTGATCATAGTGCTCTAATTATTTATAACAACTTGAGAAGTCTCAACTTTATCATCCTTCTCCATATCATCTATTTCTTCATCACTAATTTCCTCATCCTCGTTGCCATGATCCACCCTATCCTCCATCTCCTGATTCTGGTCCTCATAGCCTGAAGGAACTTGCAGATGCTCTCCTGATTTATCATCCTATTGTTTATTCCCTTTCTCATCCAAAGAGTACTCCCAGTTCTCATGGGTGCTCACATCATAGTCACCCTCATTACCTTCAACAAAATCTTCCTTCTCATTGTTGTTTTGACCAGAATTATCTGCATCTTCCTCTTGAGAGGGGTCATCATCTTCATCATCCTTCGACTACATTCCCTTCTCATCATCAAAGATAGTGTTCTCATTATCCTGAGATTTATGTTTTTTGATAATCTTATTCACTTACAACCCCTAACCAAACTCAATAGCCTTTCTTTTCTAAGTATTTTCCTTAATTTGTTTAGGTAGAGTCTCAAGAATTTTGTCTCTGTCATATTCAAATATAAGAGATAAAACCTTGATGGAGAATAGGGGAATTGGCTTTCTTCCTATTTTCCTCAATACTCTAATTCAGAGAGCTAAGCAAAATAAAAGGAAAAGAGACCCTCTTCTTGTGACATAAATGATTGACCAAAACAAAATGGTAATTATAGACCCTGGTGAACCCACCATTGAGAGTGAAATATTCCATAATCACCTTAAGAACCTAGGCCCAATTATTTTTAATTCTCTCAATTTTCACATAATCACCCTTTTTCTTAACCAGCATTGCTCTTTCTTCAACAGTTTTAGGGAATTCACTCAGGGATTTATTACCAATTCTCCTATCCCTCCCTATAATAGTTAATATCATCTAGAGGAAGACCCGCAATCTCCACAATCAAACTAAGGGATAAAATGAAGGACTTACTTGTAATGTTCACAACACCATTATTCTATCTTGCAACAAAATTCTTGGTAATCTCCTTATTGCAGCCATGTAGTTTCTCAAGAAAGGGCACAACCCCCCCTTTTCTAAGATTTTTCCATACTTTTGTCTCCCCCTTCCATTTACATTTTGAAGTTTCTTCCCTCTTGAGCTCACCTCCCATCTCTTCTATCTCAAGATATTTTGCCTAGTTGTAGAAATAGTTTGAGCCAAATACTTTCACACACAACACAATGTGAACCAAAGCTAGAGCCAAATAAGTCTTAAACACCCACAAAGTGTGTGTGAAAAGACTCATAATTATGAAAATGGACTCTATCTGACACTTCACATCTCTCAAATATTTAGGTGATCTCATTTTCATAATCATCATTATTACAACTAAGGACTCCTTTATGATTAATCTACTCATAATTAATGAGACTTATTATATCATTATTGAGATTAGTCTCACCATACCATTTTTTGATGATGTCACTTCTAACCCCAGTATTAGCTAATCCATCTACAACTCTATTAGTTTCACGATAATCATGGGTTATGTGAAAAGCCTCAAAACTATGGAATATTAATTTAATTTTTTTAATGTTATGATCAATAGTCCATGAAGGTTTAATTAATCCTTTAATGTAATCAAAAATATTCATAGAGTCCCCTTCCAACCAAATTTTCTTACAGCCTATCTCTTCATCCAACATGACCGTAATAAGAGCTGCCATAGCTTCTGCTAGATGATTGGTTTGTATTTCAAGAGGAATAGCCACCACCACAATGTTATTTCCAACCCAATCTATTATAATACCTCCTCCTCCTGCCATTCTTAGGTTGCCTTTAGTAGCCTCATCAAAATTTTCTTTATACCATCCTTCTAGGGGGCAGCCCACATAATGCCCTCTCTGGAATTTTGAACATTTTTTGAAGTGTCTCCTAACTTCCATTTGCTAATACGATCAAGATCCTCCTTAGAAGAGATAATGGAAGGATTATTCTACAAAATAAGATTGAAGTTCTCCTCGAGACATCTGCAAATTTGATTAGCTACCACCTCAAGTTTAGCATACTTATCCCAAAAAATCCTATTGTTTCTTTCCTTCCAAATACGCTAGATGAAGTGAGGAAGAAGCAAGTTCCAAAAAAACTTTAGCCATCTTGTTAGGAAAGGGACAACTCCATTGGATGATAAAATCCTACCAAATTAGGAGAAAAAACCAACACAAGTTCCAATTCCTGACAATAATTTCCCACACCTTGCAGGCATAGGAGCAATGTAGTATTGTATGATTACATGATTCAACATCTTCCATACAAAGAAAGCATCTATTAGGAAAACAAAAACCCCTTTTACAAAGATTTTTAAGAGTAAGATTTTTATTTTGCGATAACAACCAGAACAAGATATTAATATTGGGGATGAGAAATTTATTCCAAACCTTAGAATGGAGAGGTCTTTGTTCTCCAAGATGAAAAAGAGAACAAGCAAAAGAAACATAAAAGTTTCTATTAGAATTAGAAGCCCAAATGAGAACATCTTGAGTTCCATCTTTTACATACCAAATCTACAAAAAATTATTAATAGGCACAAGATGCCTATCAATCTCCCCCAGATTAATCCATCAATTTCCTCTCCAGTAGTCAGAGACTTTTTTGCCAATAGTATCTTTGCATAGGTCCATTCCCTATTTTCAATCTTGGTTACTTGAGAGCGGCTTCCCTTCCAACCAACAATCCTCCCAAAAGTTGTTTATCCTTCAATCTCCAAGTTTCCACCTTACACCTTTAACGACCATATTCTTGGCATACAAGATGCTCTTCCATATATATAATCCTTGAATGTCATCTTGACCCAGAATAAAATCTTCTAGAGTATGTTGATTAAACAGGTACTTTTTCTTCAAAACAGAATTCCATTCCTTGTTTTCTCCAAAAATTCTCCAGATTTGTTTAGCAAACAAAGCTTTGTTGATTTGTTTAATATGTCTTATTCCAAGCCCTCCAAATCTTTTTAGTTTAAGAATATTCTCCCATGCCACCAGACTCATTCTTTTATTTTCTTCCACCCCAGACCACATAAATCTTTTTTCAATTCTTTCTATCATCTCTCCGTATTTATGAGGAATTTCAAAAAAACTCAGAGCATACACAAAAAGATTATGTAAGGTAGATTTCAAAAGTTGAACTTTTCCAGCTTGACTTAATAAAGCACCTTTCCATCCTGCAAGTTTCCTATTGATTCTTTCAACTAATGCTATCCAGAAAGCATCAGGAGGCTTGGTGCATAAAGATAATCCAAGGTAAGTAAAAGGAAACAAACCAATACCACATCCCAAGATGGAAGAGATCCTTCTTTGCCTTTCCTCTAGAGAATTTATGAAAAAAATGGAACTTTTATCCCAATTTATGAGTTGACCAAAAGCATTGGTGTAAGTTGTTGAAGTATTTTTCAAATTTCTAGCTTCTTTGGTAGTGGTTGTTCCCATAGTTATCGTATCATCCACAAATTGTTCATGAGAACAAGTCAATCTATCAAATGAAGGTTGAAGACCATGGATCAAACCTTCCCCCATTATTTTGCTAATATATCTACCCAGCCTCTCTACCAATATAGAAAAGAGGATAGGAGAGATAGGGTCACCCGGTCTGAGACCTCTTGAAGGTCTAAAGAATTTAGAAGAACCACCATTAATAATGACAAAGGAAGAAACCAAAGAGACCAATTGCTTCACTAACTTAGTCACCTTGTTATCAAAACTAAAGGAAGCTAGAACCTTCATCAAGAACGTCCAGTCCACTTTGCATAAGCTTTTGACAAGTCTAATTTCATAAGGAAACCCTACTTTTTTGCCATTTCCAAAGAATGTATATTCTCAGACACAAAAATTATTGAATCCAAGATTTTCCTTCTGGGAACAAATCCATTTTTCTGAGGGGATATAATAGTGGGGAGGAAAGAGAGAAACCTCAAAGTAAGAACTTTAGAAATGATTTTGTAGAAAGACTTACAAAGGCTAATAGGTCTAAATGCCTCCACAATATTAGCACCTGGTTTTCATGGATCAAGACTAGGAAAGTAGAATTCAACTCTTTCAGAAGAGACTAGGTTCCAAAAAATTCCTTCATTGCAGCATAAACATCCTTACACACAATTCTCCAATAGTGTTAGAAGAAAAACATAGGGAACACATCAGGGCCATGGGCCTTTTATCCTTCATAGGATAAGACAACATTATTAATTTCCTGCTCCATAGGAATCACCTTAAGAATCTCGTTAATATTATTGTCGATGATAGATGGAATGGCAGACATAAGTTTATCCTGGTCAGAAATACTCAAACTAGAATCCTGGTAGAGAAGATTAGCAAAAAAATTAAGCATTTATTTTCTTATATCATCCTCCTTTTCTAACTTACCCTTATTGGTATGTAAGCAAGAGATCCTATTTCCAACCTTATGCTTCAAAGACGTCATATGGAAGAATCTAGTATTTTTGTCTCTTGACTTAAGCCAAAGATCTCTCAATCTCTGCCTCCAAAAGGTTTCCTCTTTAGAAATAATATTATGATAGTCCACCAGAAGATTTTTTTCAAGAGTTTTGAGATCATCAGAAAGACCCTCACTTTGGATTTGATCCAAGACATTTTTAAGGTCTAGCTAAACTATACTTTTAGTTAGGAAAATATCTCCAAAAACCTCTTTGTTCCAAACTTTAACCTTCCTTTTAATATAGTTCAATTTCTTAGAAACTATAAACATGGCTAAATCTTCCGCTTTGATTTTACACCATTCATCAATCCTCTCAATCAGGTTTGGACGAGTCATCCACATTCTTTCAAAATGAAAAGAGTGTGTGCTAAAATGTTGACACACTTCTACGAGTCATTATATCCAAGATTTCTCAAGAATGAGGTCTCAAATGGTGACTCATAGCTCTCTATTCATGGAGCGCAAGGGTTTATAATGGACACCCTTAGTTTAGACCTAGTTTGTGCCCATGAAAGTACACCATAAAATGAGAGATTCAAAGAGGAAAGGAAAGAGTGCTAGTCTCCATGATCATCAAATATGCATGCAAATGAAAATGGAAGCTATTATATATGATAAAAATGCATGAAAGAAAACTAATCTATGGAAGGAAATACACATGCAAGATTATTCTATGAAATGAAATATGAATATAATCTAACATAAAAGTGCAAGAGTAATCTAAATGGATTTCCATGGATGCATGAGAGAAGAAGACAAGAAAAGAGAAGTTCCAATGTTCAAGCTCAAGTGCTCAAAACTCTCCTCCAAAATCTCTCTCCAAACCTATAGCATAACAATAACATAAAATCTGGATCTCAAAATGAGAAGAAGAGGGCTCCTTATAAAGGAAAGTGTGGAGAGGAATGCATCCTCAAGAGAAATGTGGGATAAATCCCTAAAAAGGAAAGTAAGAGGTGTATCATCAAAAAATGGAAGCACTTCCATTTAAGACAGGTTTATCCCTCCGAGTAGGTAGTATGGGCTCATGTCAAATGCCTTGGGTAGGTCCCTGACTTGAATCTGGCTTTTCTCCTCACTCTGCCCCTTTCTCCACCCTCTTTCTGCACTTTTCTGGCATTCTGGATTGAAATCCTAAGATCTTTGCCCTCAAGGTCAAGGTCAACTTTCTAGGTCAGAGTCGACCTCGACCTTGACCCAAGGTCCAAATTTCAAGATTCCATGATTTTTGGATGTTGGGTTTCAGAAAGATTTGTTTTCCCGCTTTTGGGTCGGTTGTTTCAGATTTTGGAATTGTAAACTCTTAAATTGTATTTAATCTAGGTCCATTCCTAGGGGTATGAGCCTAATGGTAATTTATTTCTCATATGTCAGCCTCTCCAGGGGTTTGTGCCCTAGATCACTATAAAAGGAAGCCTTCCTCTCTCATTTTCACGTCCACAATCAAGCATCTTTTGACATCCATTATTCGTTAAGAGCTCTCAAGGAGATATTCATGATCCATCAAGTTTTCTCTAAAGAAAATCAAGTGAGAAAGCATTCAAGCATTCAAGTTCTCCATTGAAGATCAAGGATTCAAGCATTCAAGCCTTTGAAGGGATTTGGTTCAAACATTCAAGATTCATCATTCAAACCCTAGATCTATCCATCATGGTGGTGTGATCTTCCTTCAAGATCCTTTGTTCATCTTCAAGATCCATTCATTCTCCTTTCAAGGTGGATTCTAAGCATACAATCATGGAGGTTTTGATTTACATTTATGGTTTTGATTTACATTGTTTTTTTTTTGGTCGGTAATAGGTAGTATTTTATTCATATATATAAGAGAAATTACATAGTTTGGGAAGCTTCATCAATGCTTCGAGAGCTCATTACAATTCAACATCCTTCAAAAAAGGCACTAATCTACAACCATCAACAAAGGCCATACAAAAATTTCCATTTGGCCCATATAGAGAAATATTAGAAAGTTGCTACAGCAACACCAACCCAGTCAAAAAACCTTATATACATAGCCCTTGAACCACCATCGTTAACACCACAAAACTAGAAAGCCGCCATTACAAAAGGACATAGGCTTCCGAGTTAAATAGCAAAAAAGGAGACATAGCACCACATGCATATTAGCCCATCTTTCCATCATCAACACCACCTCTGCAACGATGAGAACAACCTCACTTCGAGAAGTTAGTCAGCACCAATACACCCTGTTTGGCATTTAGAAAATTGGTGATGCCCTTCTTCAAACCCTCCCAGCCAGCGCGTCTTTCAGACAAGTAGCTCTCCATCTCCACCCTTTTCAACCACCATGGGAAAGGCACAATGCCTACCTCGACTCCTTCCTCTTCATTAGAAAAACACTCGCTATAATCGAATGCCCATCTAGGATGAGCCCATCAATCAGAGCATCCACCCCCACAATCAGCTCTACATCAAACAAATTTTTCATCACCCATTCAACACTATTCTCATGCTCCCCCAATTCCAAGCCCCAAGCCATTATCATGGCTACAATGTCGACCTGCAACTTCCATTTGCGATCACCATTTTGAAATAGAGGCCCAAGTGTCTACTTAAATGCTTGGATGACCTCCTTCGTGGGGCATTTTACTAACATCTTGATTATGTGGTCATCCACTGGTCCATAGATGTCCTTCTGCTATCGCAACGTGTGGAACATGAAGGTTGGCTCCATTCAAAAACACAGTGAAGAAAATACTCAAAGCAGAAGCAAAACACACCAGCTAAAACAAGTTCCTACCAAATGAAAAAATCCATCACATCCCAATTTAAAGCCCATCGGCATTCACTCCATCCACAAAAACCATCGCACACCAGCCATATATCGAAACACTTTGAGTCCACCATCATTCCAAAAAAATTTATGACAATCATGTGTGCCTTCCTTTTGAAGCAAGTTGCTAACAGAAATGATTATAGAGGCAACACACCCAAAGCCATAACAGGCTGACATAATCCATCTTGCCATCAGCATAACCCATTCACATCCAACAGCGATCCCTGAAATGGATTAAAAACATTAATCTCAATGTCCCCAACATTCACCAAATCCACCGCAAGTTTAGATAGAATGTCCGCTTCCATATTACCCGCACGTTTGATATGAGTATTCTTATAGTTATCCAAAGATGATAACATCTCCCTAATCAAAACAACCTCATTTTCTAAATACCATGCCTTGAGAGAAAGATTGGAAATAGCTTGTGTTACGAGCAGAGAGTCACCCTCCAAATGGAGTCTCCTAACGCCATGCTGCTTTGCTAGCCTAACCGCTAGAAGAGCCGCTTTACATTTGGCCATATTGTTGGTGCCATCCTCACAGCTTTTTGATGCAATCAAAATAGTGTTCCTGTCACTATTACAAAAAATCACCCCAATTCCACTTCTACCCGGGTTATTCTTTGTAGCCCCATCAAAGTTCGCTTTCAACCAACCTTCCTCTAGAGGTTTCCAAGAAATTTTTTCCTTCCTCAATAAATTATTCCTAGTAACTAAAGCCCCTTTCGGGGAGGAGAATCTTATACCTGGCCATTGTAATTGAATGACTCTATCATCTTTAGTAAACGGGATTTTTTTTAACTATCTTCTTGTGGCAGACACACTTACCACCTCCTCAATAGCATGTTGCAATCTTATAGTAAACCTTTGAATGGGTTCTTTCTCCTCTCTGAAGATCCTCATGTTATGCTCTTTCCACAACTCCCAAACAACCAAGGAGGGAATGATTAACCAAATACTAGATAAAGTTGACTTTCCAACCATCTGGGGCCATCCATCAAAAACCTGTTGAATATTATTTTCCCTTGGTCCTTTCCAATTTAGTTTTTGCTGCACAAAATCCCAACAATGTTCAACATATTCACATTGAATCAACAAGTGGTCCGCTGATTCCTCCTTGCATTCATAAAGGGCACACCTAGTAGGTCCTTTCAAACCTAATATTTTCCTTCTTTCTACTGTCAGGATTCTTTTGTTATATGCCAACCAAGCAAACACACATGCTTTAGGAAGTAAGTCCTTTTTCCAACACAGGTCTCATGAGGAGAACTATGTTACATTATTTACTACCAACAAAATATATCCCAACTTCATAGAATATTCACCAGATTGAGAACCACACCATCTGATTGTGTCACTCTATCCCATAAAAGTGACTATTCTATTATTCAAAATACCTTTCATGAGTTCCTTTTGATGCAAAGAGAGATCCTCATTCTCAATTAATTTCCATCTCCAAATCTTTCCTTTTGCACTGTCTACAAGTTCCACATAGTCCACAACTTTGGATCCCCATTTGGTTTCAAAATACATCTTCAATTGGGAAAAGTCTGGGTCCTCCTTCAAAGCTGGGAGACCATTCCAAGAGTCCTCCCAAAATTGAGCCTCATGTCCACTACGAATCTGCCATGAGATATGATCACAAATCATCAATCTACATGACAATAAGAAGTTCCAAATGGTAGAACCTCGAGGGGGGTCTCTGATAGTCAAGATCCTCTTTCTATTAGGAGAATCCAAGTACTTCGCTTGAAGTATTCTAACTGAATAACATGAAGGGTCCTTATACATGCTCCACACCATTTTTGCCCCAAGGGCCTTATTCACAATATGCCAATCTCTAATCCCTGCCCTCAGGAGGCTTTGGGATTGTAAATCTTCTCCCAAGAAGCCAAGGGGATTTTATCCTCTTCCTTAGATCCACACCAGAAAATTTTTCTCATCTTAGCAGCCACCACCTTAAGGATTTTTTTGGGAATTTCCATGCACATCATTGAGTAAACAGGGATGGCCAAGATGATTGTTTGAAGCATCAATATTCTACCAGTCAAGGACAGCCATTTGCCTTTCTAGGCATCCATCCTTTTGAGACATTTATTGACAAGATCCTTCCATAACTCAAACTTACTGCTACCTAAAAAGAGAGGGATGTCAAGATATTTACTAGGGAGAAGTCTAGTTTTCATACCTAAGATTTTACCAATCTTCACTTGTTCCTTCAAGGGGGTGTTGAAGAAAAAATCTCAAACTTTCTCCAATTAATGAGCTGCCCCGAGGCCTTCCCATACACCTCCAAAGTATCCTTCATAACTTTTGCTTTCAAAATTGAAGCTTCCCCACCCAAGAATGTATCATCCACAAACTGAAGATGAGATAGGGGTTCAACACCTTTAGTAATAAGGATGCCTTTCCAAGCACCTTTCTGTTGTTTTTTAGAAATCAGCCTGCCCAGAACCTCAGCCATAATAATAAAAAGAAAAGGGGAAAGAGGATCACCTTGTCGAATCCCTTTCTCTTGTTCAAAGAAACCTTGAGGGCTTCCACTGACCAACACCGAGAACCTAAGATTAGTTATGCAGCTCTGAACCCACTCAATCCACCCATCATCAAAACCAAACCTTTTTAGAACAGCCAACAAAAAACACCTATCCACCTCATCATAGGCCTGTTTAATATCTAACTTGACCAACATTTTCTTCCTCTTCGCAACCTGAATTAAATGAATAGCTTCATGGGAAATCACCACTCCTTCAAAGATGGAATGCTCCGGGGAGAAATCACTTTGAGCCATTGAAATCACTGTGTTGAGGAAAAGTTTTAGCCAGTTTGCCATGACTTTGGAGATGACCTTGTAGACAGTGTTACAAAGAGAAATTGGCCTGAAGTCCTCGAAAGAAGACTGAGAATCTCTTTTCGGGACAAGCACAATAAAAGTATTATTTAGATCTTTAAGAATAAATCCTCCTTGTATAGACTCTTCCATAACAGCCCAGAGGTCCTTCCCAAGGAGATCCAAAAACTTTTAAAAGAAAATAGCTAGAAAGCCATCAGGGCCCGGAGCCTTTTCCTTACCCAGACCAAACAAAGTAGCTTTAACTTCCTCCAAAGAAATAGGTTTGGTGAGAGCTTTATTCTGTGCATCTGTAACCAAACCAGGGATAACCTCAAGAACTCCCTCATAGAGAGGATTCACATCCCCAGACACAAGTTTCTTTTTAGAGAAGAAAGTGATTACAGATGCATTGATCTCCTCTTTTTCAATCAGTGAAACCCCTTAAGCATTCTGAATACTGTAAATCTTGTTGTGAGCTCTATGTTGTTTAAGAGAGTTATGGAAGAACTTATTGTTTTGATCCCCTTCCTTCAACCAAGTCTCTCTAGATTTCTGCCTCCAAAAAATCTCCTCTTTTTTCAGCCAACCATCCAGTTGCATTTGTAATTGTTTTTCTTCCACAAAATCAGATTTCGACATGCCAAACTCAATAATTTTGAGACTAAGGGTTTTGAGTTTGACTTCAACTTTCAGTCTTTCTACAAAAATATTTTTAAAATGCAATCTATTCCATACTTTAAGCTGCTCCTTAATAAATTGAAGTTTCTTAACAAATAAAAAGGCTTTGTTACCTATTCTTTGCGGAGCTTGAGCTCACTAGTCATGAATCAGCTCATAGAAGCCCTTGGCTGAGAACCACATTGTTTGAAACTTGAAAGGACACCTATCCAGGGAGTCCTCATGTTGAATTCTTAAGGAAATTGGAAAATGATCCGAGCCCTAAAAAGGGAGGATTTCAGCATCACAAGTCTAGGAAACAACCACCCAGTTGCCACCCACAAAGAAACGATCAAGCTTTTCTGCAATATTAAGGAAGCTAGCTCTCCTATTAGTCCAAGTAAAGTCACCTTTTTAAAAGGGGATTTCCAACAGGCCACTAGAAGTCACAAAGGCACTAAAGTCCTTCTGACTAACACTACACCACCCCTTTCTCCCTTTCTTGTCATCTGGGGAGAGAATTGCATTAAAATCTCCACCTACAATAATAACTTCCTCATCCAAACCCTCGAGGACACACAACAAGGAATTCTAGACTATTATTTTATTAGAACTACTATTGGGCCCATAAATATTGAAGACATAGATGTGACAGTGAAGGTGTTTCACAAACACCTTTAACCCCAACCAAAACTGATCAGCCTGTAACACAGTGATATCTAAAGAGCCCAAATTCCATAAGACACCAAGCCCACCAGAGGCACCTTGAGCATAGACCAATTCTCAATTCCGTCTATTAAACCTACTCTTAAAAAAGTCACCAGCATCATCTTTAATCTTTATTTCTTGTAGCAGCACAAGATCAGGCTTCGATTGATCCAAACATCTTCTGATCAAATGAAGCTTGTCAGGGGCATTGCAGCCCTTGACATTCCACAATAAGGTTTTCATGGCTCCTGGGAAAAGGCATAACCTTTTCCCGATCTGAATAGTTTGGTTTGGTCGGTAGTATTTCCAGCAATTTACAACCTCATCCTAATAGACTTCGCTCCCCTTCGTTATTTTTCCCCTACTCTTGGCTTTTTCAAGGAAGATGTAGTCTGTCCTACCCTTCTCTGCTCAAACGAGCCAACCTTATCAAATAAACCTAAATCCTCTACATCATTACCTGCATCAAGTTCATCAAACTCAAAATCCCAATCTTCGGAAGCACCATTACCATCCTTATCTTCCTCAAAGGAGTTGCTCAGATTCTAGATGGGGGAAATCTCAATATCCTTGAAACCATCCTCCTGCTGACCCTGTGCTTTAGCTATATTTAAGTCCTTCTCTATAGCTAAGGCAGATACCCTACCCATATTTTCAAAAGTGTCTGGGATGAAAGAGGGCCACAATCCACTTCCACATCTGAGCGATGCACAGGAGGAAGCAGATCCTCCTTGCTTGGCGAAACAACCACCTTTGGGGGGAAAGGGCACCAAACTTGTTCTGGAGCAACAGAGAATTGAGAAAAGGGAGTCTCCTTAACCACCTATGTTGATGGAAGACTTGACACCGTTCTTTCAAATCTAAAGGCCTCTTCAAAGGAAGAATCAATTGCAATTTTCAACTCTTGATTGCAGAGTGGGGGACATATGGGAACAAACAGATCAGCAAGGTCCGACTTGATCATTTCCTGCTCCAATGACCTTCTCTTGATTTCATCTAATAAAGTGTCATGCTCCTTTCCTTTATCTTTCCTACCAACACTGTCTACAACTGAGGAGGAAGCCACATCCTTACCTTGCCATCTGGTAATCTTCTGCACCCAAAAACCTCTATCCATTCCCAAGGTAACTGAATTAGGAATAGGGTTGTTCGCCTGCAAATTGACCAAAATTCAGGGGTGCATCGATGCATCTTTGTCATAGAGCACTTCCTTTGATTTACATTGTTGAGTCCAAGCTTTCATATCAATATACTTGTTTACATTTCAAATACAATTGCATATCTATTGAATATCATAGCTTCATTGTTAGATCTATTTCTACTACTTGCTAGCATTCTCTATTTCAATTCTATTTTAAAGGTTGATTCCAAATTGGGGTTTGACCAAGGCAAACCCCTCATCCAAACAACAAAACCCTTTTTCTTGCAAGTGCAGGTGCAAGATGGTAAATATCAGTGCAGATCTGGATACCCTTTTTGTCAAACTTCTAGGATCCATGAATAAAATTTCCGTCAGAGCAGTTTCAGGTCAAGGTCAACTTTCAGTGCGGGTCAAGATTGTACCCTGGGGTAAGATCTTACCCTAGTCCTACGGTCAAGGTCAACCTTGCTCAAAAAAGAAAAAGATTTATGGGTTTTGTAGATCTCGCAATTTCGGTTGTAAATTGTGAAAATCAACAGTTTCTAATACTGTTTGACAGGGTTTTCAACAAGTTCTTTTTCAGAGGTGAGTACTTTTATTTCTTCATTTCAATATTAGCATTTCCAAATTTACATTCCATTCCCTTACAATTCAAATGTATATATAAAATATGGGTTTAGGGTCTCTTTCATATGCATTATTCTAAACCCTTCTCATCCATATTTTATATGTTACAAGAGGAAAAAGCCCACCACTTAGAAATATGTGCATTCAAAGCGTAGAGAAAAAAAGAATTTTATTTATTTTTATTTAATTCATTTCCTTTTTTCATCACAAAGAGAGATTTAAGTGAGGATTTTATTAAAAGAGGGATTTTCTTTTAATAAGATTATTTTATTTAATTAAAAGGGAAGTTTTTCTTTTAATTAAATAAGATTATTTTATTTAATTAAAAGGGATGTTTTCTTTTAATTAAATAAGACTTAGGATAAAATGATCAAACCTTAGGAAATATTGAAATAATTGAATTAATTATGATTTGATCAAGGAAATTGATTGAATTGAAAATATTGCAAGGCATTGATTCAGGAAATTGATAAATTGATTCCATCATTTGATAAATTGAATAATGGTGGCCCATAGTCTAGGTGACCATTTTAGGGTGCATATATTTGCCCCTCTTTAACTAATGTGTGATCTTTATGGGAATGCATGTATCCAAAGAATGCAGTTCAAGTGTGAGATCGATTTGGGATTACAAAATAACCTAGACGTGTGATCGATGGACGGGAACACATCAGGACAAAGATAAGCTAATTGAAAAAGACAAGGTCAACACCCTTGTAAATAGGTAATTGACATGTCCAAGATAAGAATCTCAAGCAAGGTTACCCTAAGCGGAACATTTGATAGGACTAATAAAGCTAAACCAAGGATTGAAGTTTGATAGGTACTACCCCTCATGATTGAAATTGAAATGAGATAGAGGAGACACAACAAATTGATAAATTTGATCAAATTGAACTAAAGATAAGGTTCTTGATGTAAGATGAAAGATATAAGGATCACAGAACCAAGGTAGATCATCAAGCATGAAAGATTATGCCCCAAGGTTGAATTAGAAGAAAAGAAGTGGGGTAAAAGTGAATGGAAGATAGAAGTTTGGAAGACGTGGAAAGAAATGGAGAGAAGAAAGAGAATTTGCCTTAAGAAAGAGAATGCCCTGAAATCAATCAACTATTTAAGATAGAAAATTTTGATTGAGATCACAAAAGAAGATAAGGAAATGAAGATCAAAACATGACCACAGTTGATTAAAAGTCCAAAAGAAAGATGAAGGAAAACCCTCGCAAACTCATAATGTAGCCTAAAAATGCAAATTAACATGAAGTCTAACAATGCAAGCTACATGAAAATGCAAAGGTGTACTTGCAATAGAGCAACTATAACATAGGATTTTGTGTTCTTCATTCATTAGAGAATGTTAAGGAACTTGTTTTCATCATTAGGCCATTATTAACGGACATTGGAAAATCACACAATCATCACTAGTCATAAGCGCAACTATGAACATATGAATGTGATTTATATCGGATTGGAATGTGGAAAGATTATAACATAAGCATCAAAGACATAAAGGTCAAGATGACTTCGATGTTAGCTTACCCAATTTAATGTAGCAAAACCATGCTCGCATCAAGGTATAGATGTCAGGATGACCATAAGAACAGTTGTGCAAAAATAGTCAAGGATGATGCCTCAAATCTCCTAAGTGTTTCAAGGGGACAACAAGAGACACTCTAGAGTTTCAAGACCACACCCACAAGTAGAAAGAAAATAAAAACATGCCCCATGCCCCAAGTCCTCTAGCTATGCATACTAGAGAGACTTATTAGACAAGGACACTCAATGAAAATCAATAACAGCCAACACACAAAGAAAAGATCATGACCTAGCTCAAGCATTAAGTGTTGTGTTTAAAAATGTAAGTATGTTAACTGATGTTGAGTTTCGAGGATAAGGATCGAATGCTTGCAAGTAGGTAGGATCACATGACAAAACTGGGTAAGACCAAACTGATAAGTGTTGAAAAACACTCGATGTCAGGGGTTGTGTTGAAAAATACAGTTGGGGTGGTGTTGAAAAACACCATTTGTGAGGTGTCCTAAAGACTAACACATCCAAGAGACCAAAGCTAACACAATTATGCCCCCTAGACAAAGACAAAGACAAATTCCAAACCAAGGCAACAAGGACAAGGAATGATGGAGAAAGGATAAGTGTCGAGGACATGTGCTAAGAAATAGGGGTGCAAAGGCCTCAAGTAGCGCCCATTTCCAGGTTTTCACCACTTGGATCTTGGATTTTTTTGCAATTTTTTTTTTAATTTTTTAATTTTTTTATATATTTGGAATATATTATTTTTTTGGAGATACATCAAAGCTCCTATTGCTAGGTTTTCACTAAGATGATCATTTTTTTAGGACATTTTCCAATTTTTAGAATTGTTGACAATATATCATTTTTTAGGATTTTTTTTCAGGATCAATAAGTATGTACAAAGGATGCCCCCAGACATAATGGGAATCAAGGATATAACTTCTTCAGGTGCAAGACATTAATAGGATTAGGGAGATGCTCTCTCACTGCTATAGACAGTAAATAAGTACCTAACCCAAAATTTGTTGTAATGATGTAAGGTCCAAGCCAATTAGGTTCAAATTTTCCCTTTTGATCTCTATGATGTTGATTCTTAGGATTTTCACATAGGACAATATCTCCCACTTGGAATTCTCTCGGGTGAACCTTTTTGTTGAAGGCTTTGGACATGCGCTTTTGATAAACCTTCATATGGACAAATGATGCTTGATGTTTCTCATCTAGAAGTTCTAACTCTTCAAGTTTCCTAGCATGATAGTCTTCATCTATAGCTAGACCTTTGAGGGAAACTCTAAGTGAAGGAATCTCAACCTCTAAAGGTAACACTGCTTCGGCGCCATATGTAAGGGCAAAAGGAGTAACCCCAGTAGGAGTAAAAATACTCATTCTATAGGCCCACAAAGGTGGATTTATCTATAAGTTCCAATCTCTACCACTCTTACAAATTGTTCTATGTAGGATTTTAGGAATGGTTTTGTTTGATGCCTCTGCTTGACCATTTCCTTGCGAGAAGTAAATGGATGACCAATGTTGTTTAATCTTGAATTTCTTGTAGAGTTGTTTAAGGTCTTTATTTTTGAATTGGCCTCCATTGTCAATGATAATCTCAGAAGGCACTCCATATTGACAAATGATATGGTTCAGAATGAATAGAGAGACTGTATTGCCCAATGCAACAAAAAGTGGGACAACTTCTACCCATTTAGTGAAGTAATCAGTAGCAGTGATAATAAACTTGTGTCCACCTTATGAGTTTGGATGAACCTGCCCAACAAGATCAAAGGCCCGACGCTGAAATGGCCAATGAGATATAGAAGCAATGAGCTCCCTTCCTGGAGCATGTATCAGGTTACTATGTTTTTGACACTTTTCACATGACTTTTCAAAAGCTACTACTTCAACCTGCATCATAGGCCAATAGTACCCCGCCCTAAGCAATCTTCAGGCCATGGAAAGACCATTGGAATGTCCCCCACAGATGACCTTATGGATGTCAACTAACTCTTGGTTGGATTCTTCCTTTTCTAAGCATCTAAGAAGTGTTCCATCTAGAACCCTCCTATACAAATCACCAGAGATAAGGGAATGGTGAGAGGCATTTTGAGTAAGGTTTTTGTGTTTAGATCGGTTAAAGGTTTCAGGTATAATGCCATCACAAAGGTATGAGTAAATGGCACCATAACAGGATGACTCATGACTAACAAGGGTACAAATGACATGACTTTCTTTGGAGTCATAGATAGGGTGATGTAGCTCTTCCACCAAGAATTCAAATCTGGATTCATGTTGCCCTAATTGAAGGAGTGAAGCAAGTGTAGCCATAGCATCAACTGCTTTGTTTTCTGCTCTAGGGATTTTTTGAAATGTGACAAATGTGAAGTATCATTTCAAGGAATCAACCATTTTCTTGTAAGGTACCAGTTTCTCATTTTTTGTTTGATATTCATCATTGACTTGGTTGATTATCAGCTGTGAATCCCCATAGATGTGTAACTCTATGATTCTCCATTCTATGGCCATCTTAAGTCCATTTATTAAAGCTTCATACTCAGCGATGTTGTTTGTACATGGGAACCATAACTTGTAAGACTTAGGAATCGTGTACCCATGAGGAGAAACAAACAACACACTAGCTCCTGAACTATTTTGCATAAAGGATCCATCAAAGAACATCTTCCATGTTCTTTCAGTCATATACATGAGGTGTTCATCTGGGAAGTCAACTTGAATAGGTGCATTATCTTGTATTGGGAAATTAGCCAATTGATCTACTATGGCTTTTCCTTTGATTGCTTTATGCTCAATGTACTCTGTGTCAAACTTTGAAAGGATCATCATCCATTTAACAAGTCTACCTATGAGGGCAACCTTACCTAGTAAATACTTGAGTGGATCTATTTTTTCTATGAGGTGTATAGTGTGTGCAAGCATGTAATGTCGTAACTTTTGGGAAGAAAACACAACTACAAGGAAAGCTTTCTCAATGCTGGTGTAGTTAACCTCATATGAAACAAGAGTGCGGCTAATGTAGTATATTGCTCTTTCTTTCCCATGTTCATCAAGTTGAGCTAGTAATGCCCCCAAGGAAGATTTTGTTACTAAAATGTATACAATTAGTGGTTTTCCTGGGATAGGAGGCGTTAAAATGGGAGGATTTTCCAAGTATTTCTTGATTTGATCTATGCTCTTTTGGCAATCCTCATTCCAAGAACATTTGACTCCTTTGTGTAAGTTCTTGTTGAAAGGTTGAGCTCTATCTGCCAACTGTGAAATGAATCTCCTTATGGATTGAAGATGTCCTTAAAGACTCCTCATTTGACTAATGTTACTAGGAGGTGGTATATCTATGATTGCTTGGACTTTTTCATGGTCTACCTCTATTCCTTTTACTGAAATGATGAATCCTAGTATTTTTCCAGAGGTGACACCAAATGCACACTTTTTAGGATTTAACTTTAGTTGAAATTGTTCCATGTGATCTAGAATGACTTCTAAATCATCTAAGTGTGTCTCTTTTCTTAGACTTGGCCAAGGTGTCATCCACATAATCTTCCATGTTTTTATGCATCATGTCATGAAAAATGGTTTTCATAGCTTGTTGATAGGTGGCTCCTATATTTTTTAATCCAAAAGGCGTAATGTTCCAACAATAGGTACCCCATGCACAAGTGAATGTAGTCTTTTCTTGATCTTCAAGAGCTATCTTAATTTGATTGTATCTGGAAAAACCATCCATCAAGGAATAAATCTCATAACCCACAGTCATATCCACTATCATGTCTATATTGGGAAGTGAAAAGTCATCCTTTGGGCATGCTCTATTGACATCTCTAAAATCTGTGCAAATTCAAATGGATTTGTCATGTTTGGAAACTCATACAATGTTTGATATCCATTCAACATAGTCAATAGCTCTTGTGAATCCTGCACCAAGGAGTTTCTCTAATTCTTCTTTTACTAGGAGAGCTATGTGAGGATGCATCTTTCTCAATTTATGTTTAACCGGTTTGACACCTGGAGCTATGGACAAGTGATGCATGATAAGATTAGTGTCCAACCCTGGCATATCTGAATAAGTCCATGCAAAGTTGATCTTCTTTTTCTATAAGAACTTAGTGTAAGCTTATTTTTCTTATGGTGGCAAGGACTGAGCCAAGTGTACTATTTGTGGAGCCTCATCTATACCCAAATTGACTATTTGTGTTGGTTCAATAAGCACTGAAGATCTATCTTGAAAGTAGCTAGGGAGACGATCAAGTACCTCATCCTTAGGCACCTCAAAGAGGTTTTCACCCTTGGATGCGTCATTTCTTTTTACTTTTTTTGGTTCTGACACCGCCACACAGTGGTTTTCACCATCATAACTCCTATTCTTTTGATTTTCTTTTCTTTTTATTTTGTGACTAAGGTACTTGATGTCTAGCTCTGTCAATCTAGTTGTCGGTTCACTGGTGGAAGAGACTACGGGTTCAATGGTATTCAAGTAACAGGCTATCTCATAATCATTTTGAAATGTTAAGAGCTTAGGTTCTTGATAGCATTGGGACCAATCAATGAGGTTAGGGTGAACAAGAGGTAATTCAATGACTGGTTCAAGGTTGTAAATGTGAATGATATCATCTCTGGTGACCGAAGAGTCAAAGTTTGTCAAGTATCCTTCTAATCTACCCAAATCATGATTTGTCCTAGCAAGTGAAGAATCATCCACTAAGGCAACATGTGGGTTCAAATCCTCTAATCCTACACATGACCTGTTAGCTACCTTGAATTGAAAACTAAAGTGTGGATGACATCAACATCCATGTCAACTATGGAAGGCTCTGAGAAGGGGTCCCATTCATACTCATATGAACTTGTTTCTAAACTTCAACTAGGATGTTTACACCATGAAGCTTTGTGACATCTTGATGTGGAAGTTCTAATGTCATCAAGGGTAACACCTTCTCTTTCCATCAAATGAACAAGATTCTTTCATTGACGTTCTCTGATAGGATCTTCTACATCTGATTCATCTTGTTCTAAGGTTGCAACTGTCTCATGAGTGACTGGACAATCTGAATCTCCCCAAAGGAGATTAGTGGAAGGGACCCAATCTTCACACATACCTTTTTGATTTGTCAAATTAGGTATGTATTCCAGTTCATCTTCACTATCCAACTCATCAAGGATAGGAGTAGTGTTCTTGTTGCAATTCGCAAATCCTAGGCAAACCGTCTTCTTAGACTTGCATCCAAAAAGATCATGATCAAGGGGTTTGACTCTAGCATCAAATATGTGACTAAGAGGGCCATGTCCAGGATTGCCCATCTTTTTGACAAAAGTATACCCTCTTCCATAAGCCTTAGGAGAGGGAGAGAAGTTCTCATTATGCATGTATTTCTCTTCTCTATAAATCTAGTCTTTAACAACCATCTCTTCTTTCTCATCTTGAATAGGCACTGAGGACCCTACAAACATGCCAAATAAAGTCATAGCTAAAGAGGAAGGCCTCATTTCTTGTGAAGGCTTGCCATAAGACCTAGGTGAAACTGCTAGTGCTGTAAGGGAGTTGAGTTGATACCCCCCATGCCAAAGTCTACTAACTTGAACTTGTCTTTACATTCAGCTAAGGTTGCATTGAAGTCTTCTACTACTCTATTAGGGGGACATGAGCACTCACTGAAACTAATTTAATAGATAAAGTGTTATCCCTAGGTATACAAATCTCTACTCCATTTTAAGGGAACTTAATGTGCTGATGATAGGTAGATGATACTGCTTGCATATCATGAATCCACGGTCTACCGAGTAAGATATTGTATGCAAGGGGGCCAACGTCAACTATTTGGAATAAAACATATTTTTCAATAGGGCCAATCCTAATAGGAAGGATGGCCAACCCCTTGGAACTTCTTTCTGCCTCATCATAGGCTTTGATAGTGATCTTTTTTCTAGTATCTATGACTTGTTCAGAATAACCCAATGTTTTCAAAAGACTCAAGGAACAAATATTAAGCCCAACACCCCCATCTATCAATGCATGCCTAACATGGGTTTTGTGGATCATGACCTCAATATGAAGAGTGAGATTGTGTGGGTGGATCAAAGCTTTATCATCATCCTCTGAAAAGGTAAGGTAATGAGGGGTAGTAATATGGTTAACCATGTTCTAGAATTGATCAATGTCTAAGTTATTTGGGATGTTCACTACGCGCAAAACATCCTCAAGGACTTGTGTGTGTCTCAGGGACAACTCTAAGAGCTCAAAGATCGAACTCTGAGCTGGAGTTCTTTGCAACTGATTGACAAGATTATAGCTCAACTTAGGATTACTTGCTGGTTTTGAGGTGACATTCTTGGATGCCACTTGCTTTGGTTTACTTGGTTGACTTAAATTGGGTCCTCTAATGACAAGGGGACCTTGACTTCATGTGACAACATTGAGAGTTTGAGATGACACTCTAGAGTTAGGACCCCTTAGCACCAGGATGGGTTCTTCATCAAAGATAGGAGAAGAGTCTATGTCTAGATCATAACCATAGGGATCTTTATCCATCATCATGTTTACATTCTCTTCTACAAATTCAAACATGTTGACAACATTATCTGCATCTGTGTAAGTGTAATTGACCTCAGCCTTGCCATTCTTAGGTTTAGAGGTTTCCCCCTTCTCATACTTGGGCAAAGGTTCTTTGAATGCCTTATGATCGGTGTTGGTGTTCAATCCATCTACCTTAAGTTTGCCATTCTCAATGAGATCTTGGATGATATGTTTGAGTTTCTAGTAGTCTTCAATATCATGTCCAATGCCATTGTGAAACTTGCAAAAGGCTTTCTCATCCCACCCATGTGGCTTAACATCAGGTATATAATGCTTTGTGGGATCTTGAGGATGCGCAAGGTTGTTGGTAATGAGTGTTTTCAAGAAATCCTCATATAAATCACCAAGTTTTGAAAACTAATGTCTCTCTTTCTTAGGCTTATCTTGGTATCTTGGCTTGTTATCTTGTTGATTAGATGCATTGAGTTTCATTGCTTGAACAACACTAGACAAGTGGAGAACAACTTGATCTTTGGGTTTGGAGGAGTCCACAAATCCATCATTGACCACTTGTTTGTTCCTATTCTAATGTGAGTTCTTTCCTTTATCCTTTTTAGGGTTGTTATTTTGACCATTGTTACTGTTGTTGTTTCCATGTTTGGTCAAAATTCCTTGTTCTCTCAAAACATCCTCAATCCTACATGCAGTTTCAACCATGGTGTCAAAGGAATAAAAACCCATCTTCCTAACTTCATACCACATTTCGGGAACCAAGTTGCTAGCAAGGATGTCAATCTTCTCATTTTTAGGGATGGTCCTAGAGTAGCAAGAGCATTTCCATCTCCACCTTTGCAAGAAGGTGACAAAGGATTCCCCTTGATTTTTCTTTAAGTTGCATAAGTCCAACATGGTGATAGATCTTGAAAGGTTGTATGCAAAGTTTTGGACAAATCTATGGACGAGCTCTTTGAAAGTCTTAACGAGGGGAGTTATGTTGGTGAACCATTCCATAGCCTGACCCTTAAGACTCCTTGGTAACAATCTCATGAGGTATGAGTCATCTTGATGGAACTCAAAACTCATGGTATAGAATTGATGCATGTGATCATGTGTATCTCCATTCCCATCATACTTGTCATATTGAGGGATCTCAACCTTTCTAGGGAAGTCTTTCATGCTAACACTTTTGTCAAAAGGATTAGGACAAATTGAATCAAGTGAGAATGAACTCTTGGGTGCCAACATCTTTTCCATCATACTCTTAATTTTTTTGATCTCTTCTTCTTGAGATGGACCTTGCTTCTTAATCTTCTTGTCCACATCAAAGTTGTAGGGGACTCTAGCACCCTTGTTGATTAAATTCTCTAGGAACTTGTCTTTGTTTTGAGCTAAGTATCTCTCCACATTCTACTAGAAGAGTGGTTCTTGTTGTATCTTCATGAAGTCTTGGGAGTTGAGGTCAAAACTTCAGCTACTACCCCCATATTGTAAACCATGGTGAGCACATTGTGAAGGTTGTCTTGAGTTCCTAAGAGGAGTTTGTCTCCTATAATGATCATGTCATGAAGCCCTTCTTCCTCTAGGTCCAGGAGATCATGAAGGTGTTCTTGAACATCTTCCACTTCATAGAGTCTTAGGAGGGTTGGATGGAGGAGAGTTGTTTCCACCACCAACATGCATGTTGTTAAATTGATCATTAAGTTGTTGAGCCAAGAGTCTATCTTGCTCTTCCTGGAAGGCTCTCCTTTCTATCTCCAACAAAGTTTGTCTCTCTAACTCTAGGAGTCTAAATTGCTCTTCCTTTTTAGCTTGTTTGTCTAGGAAGGCTTTATTTTCATGCTCAATTCTCTTAAGTCTTTCACTCTTGTATCTTGAAGGTGTTTTGAACGATGAACTTGGTCTTGAATGTCTAAACAAGTCATTGGTGTATGTTGCATTCACACGAGTGTCATAAGGTTCATCATCTTAGTTTTTATGTTGTGATTATTCTTGTTGATAGACTTTCCTCTTATCTCTTTCATCCCTTTGGTGTGCATCCAGATATCTAGTTGAGATAAGGGGTGAGACTTGTCGATTCTCATGAGAGGAACTGCCAAACGAAATGGTATCTCTATGTTTTTCAAATATGTCATCAAGGCATTTATCCATTTCTTCCCTCTCTCGTCGAGTTATTATGTAACTCATATCCACATCTGAGAGAGAAGATCATAAGGGTGTACTCAAATCACTAAGGTTACTCTTGGGATCAAACCAAACTTCTGAGTTGTTCTTGGGTGATTGATCAAATACGGGTTCTTTTCCCTTACGTTTTTGGCGAGTTTGAACTAAGGGTAATTGGTTAAAGACTAATTAAGGTCTCTTTCCTTGATCTACTTGATATCTTATTATAACTGACATGAAAGAAAAGGTACTAGGTGATAGGATGACCTTGAGAAATGTTGGTACCAAGCCAGGATAGTAAAAGCACTCACTTGTCCAAAAGAGAGGTGATAAGATAGAATTTTGCAAGAGGCATAAACCAACACTGCCACAGAGATGCTCACTAAATGGGTGAATACCCTAACACATATGGATTAGGAGGATGATTTACCCAAGTTATATTGATTGAATTTGAATTTGTATGGAAGTGAATGGACAAGAGATTACTAAAACTCTCCAAGCGTGTTATCAGAGGATCCAAAGGTTTATCTTCTCAACAAGGATGGTTTCTAGCTCACTGACTGCAAGCAAGGTCACTCGTGAAATCAAAGATTACTAGTTCAAGAGGTCAAAAAACAAGAATCCAAGGTGCAAATAGGCTTCTAACAGTGGCGTAAGTGACCTAATCTAACTCGAATCGACCGAGGAAGACTGGAAATGACAGGATAGCAAATCAAGAAAGTTGATAGTTTCAAGCGACAATGAATCAATACTGGGAGATAGCTCACTCTAAGGATAGGTGACAACAAACTAGGAGGTGACAAGTCACCATACAGATAGGCAACAAGTTGGGGAAATGACTGATGTCACCCCACAGTATCAGGATGGATCACACGACAACCTAGTGAACTAACAGGCGACAGGTGCTGACAGCAATTTGTAAAAAGTTGGTTTTTTGACTCGGGAACTTAGTTTTTGTTCATTTTAATTAACCAACTAGATGTATTAACATATTTTTATCATTAATCATGCACACAAGACAAAAATCAGGGAGTTCAAGCAAATAATTATCTTCAACCAATGAGCAAGGGATAAAGCAACCTTGCACATGAACAAGAAAAGTGACATAGTATTTTACTCCCTAAGGACTCTACTTGTGTAGGTTCTCAAAATATTTTTCAGTCATGCACATTGTCCTAGAAAAGAAAAAGTTGGTTGTACTATGGTTTGTAGTAATGGTCAACTCTGCAACTCTTGCAATCTCAAGTGGGCTAAATCCAATCCATCGCACCGGGGTTTTGACATAGTCTGAGAATTTAATCAATCAAGAGCTATTAAGGAGATCCGATAGCCCAATAAGAGACCACACCTGTGGAGATTTCTTCCACAAGGACATTTATATAGCATTTGTTGCTCCATGGAAGGAATGACTAATACCGCTTGAGGTTCCGTCCATGCAGTTTACCTAATAAAGGGAGTGTCTACTATGGTTAATCCTCTGTAATAAGGAAGACTCACAATATGGACCACATGGGGACTTAGCTTGGATTCAAGGGTTTCAAGTTTCTGATGTGCCCAAAAGGGAACAAATCATACTCCTCTAGCCTCTTCACCTCACCCAGACATAGCAAACAGAGTAATTGACACGCTAAGTTGAAATCACCTCACCAAGGTTTGTATGCCGACAAAAATGACTACCGATCTCTCTAAATGGGACCAAGAGAGAATGTACCATCAAATTTTGAAGACTAAACCAAGTAGGACAATGAGATGATAGCAAGTCCTCCCCTACCTACAAGGGGATCTATCGTCGAGAAGAGCTTTGCATGTAAGACAAGCGAATGAAGCCCACTCTCTCAAGAAGACCACAAATAGTGTTCATATGGCCTAATTACTATGTGAAACATATATGTGACAAAACAAATCTAGATTCATTCTTTCCTTTAGAGAAAAAGTTTGAAGTGTGATCTACGAAAGCAAGAAACACTCAAGTCAGACACATGAGAGGTTCATTTTTATTTTCAAAATCCAAATGTTATAGAAATGCAACAAAATACCTTAAGTCCAAAGCAACGCGTGCATTTTGTCATTTATCCACACAAGTCCAAAGTGTTCCCATTATCAAGGGAAACAAGAAAAACAAGAGAACACGGATGTGGGTTTATGAACCGCTGAGAGAACTAGACAAGAATATAGAAGGGTTATTTTTTTCATTTCTTTTATTTTTAGCAATTTTTGAGCATTTGTCTTCTATCTTTTGTACCTATAGGATGTACCGGCACCTGCATCTACACCTGCAAATCATTGTTATGAAAAACTTACCTATTACTACACACGCAACCCACTATTATAAAAATCCATTAAAAAAAAAAAACACTTGTCAACCCCGCGTCTTAGAAAATCAGGTTAGTCAAAGATAATATGTCATTTGATAATCGAAAAACCTGTTGTCATAAAAATTAGGTTCTAACCAGTCTGCACTAAATCAATCATAACTTTTGCAAATCAAGACAAAATTAATTCAAACCAATGGAAAATGAAAGCTAACTCAAATATCTTTCCAAAAATATAAATTTTGGATCTGTATCATGTCATATGTGTACGCACCAATAAAAACATCAGTTGGATTTCATAAAAATCAGGTTCTGACCAGTCTGCGCTAAAATGATCATAAATTTTTCAAATCAAGACAAAATTAATTCAAACCTATAGGATTTGAGAGATACAAATCCACAGAATGCCAAGAATACCTGCATGCAAATAACCTGTTACAGGAGAGAAGTAGAAAGAAGAAAAAGGCAAAACTCAGAAGTTACTCAAAATGTGAGAGCAAAATTATGATCCAAGTTAATGAAAAAAGAATTACAAGGTTCAACATATAAAGGTGAACAAAACCCTAAAGCCTAAAAAAGCTAGGTTGCACATTAATAATTAATAAAAGAATTAATTATTAATGCACCTAAGAGAAAGCTTAAGCACTAAAGAGTAATAACTTAACTGATTAAATCAATATGATTTAATTAGTAAGAAAACTAAATATTACTCTAACACCCCCCCTTAAGCTAAGCATAGGTGGAAGCTAACCTAGCACATCTATGAAAGCAGGAAATGGGTTCCAGCAACAAGGCCTGATCAGGTACCCGATACAAGGAAATCTCTATAAACCGGAGACAAAGGAGAAAACCCAATGGGAAAAACCCCTCTCCAAAAAGAGATATATAAAAAAAATGCAGAAAAAGAAATGGCTCAAGAGACTCTCTCAAAACCATAAGTACAACCAAACCCCCCATGAGAGAGGGAAAAGACACCAAAGCCCCCCCAGAATAATGGAACCCTTGTGGAAATGATCGAACCAATGGAACTCCAATGCGGAAGAAACAAAAGCACAAAACAAGGAAACCCCTGAATGAGAGGTGAAACTGGAAGATCTAACTGATGCTCAAAGGAGAAAACACGAGGATCCTAAAAGGGAATCCCCAATGTAGGTGGTGTGACAAGTGTGATGACACTGTCATGAAAGAGGAGATGAATGTTCTCTGTAGAATCCTCAACAAGTGCACCTGGTGGCTTGATGAATGGAGCTGGAGGGTCAAGCAGTGCTGAAGAAGAATCCTGCTGAAGAGAAAAGACCTCAACAGAATGTGGTGAGGCAGTCATAAAAGTGGTCTCAGGAACAACACAGAGGTTCAAGTGACATGTCTGCCCCACATGATGCACTCTCAAAAGAGGAGAGTTGTGCTCCAATAATGGAGATGGTGGAAAAAAGTGTGAAAAGGTGTAGAGATGAGTGGAATGATCAACTGTCCCTGTAGCAACAATGCCTCTTATCGCACTATCTCAGATGAAGACTAAATCTTCCATGAACTCAACTGTCTTCCCTGACCCACTGATTGTAATCTAATAAATCAAGAGAAGGTTTGCAGACAAAGATGGAACATACAATACATCATTGAATGTACCATCCTGAATGCCTACAAAACCTTTCCCATAGATGGGCATAACAGTGTTATTCCCCATGAGAATGTGAGGAATCGGAGAAGCCTCAAAAGAAGAGAAGATCTCTGGAGAAGATGCCATATGGTGAGAAGCACTAGAATCCAGTATCCAAGGGACCTATGAAGGGGATGCAATGGAAGCTCATAATGCATGACCCTGTCCAAAATCCTATCCAGAGGTTGAAGATGAGGCAAAACACTGAAAATCAGACCCCTGTGAGGTAGAAGAGGATGGAGAGGAAATAGTGCTCTTCTGAAGAAGAGCTTGCAAATCTACAATTTATTTCTCATAGCCATCAAATCTCTTCTGAAAATAATGTGACTCATCATGAGGCCCCTTCTGACAATAGGGACATGTAGGGCTCTCAGTCTTCTATTTCTCCTTCCTAGAAGAAGATGGTGGGCCAGTAGAGTGTTGAGAAGAGGAATCAGATATCTTCTTCGGCTTCTGCTTATATGTATCCTGAGGTGTCTTGGCAAGCAATGCCTGTGACTATGAACCTATAAGTGAATACATCTGATTGAGCTTGGACTGCTCATGAGTCAACCTATCACATAAGATCTCAAAAGAGGGCATAACATGTCGTGCACCTACTGCATCCATAGTAGAGTAGAAGGTAGAAGTGAAAATCTGATAAGGGTCGCGAAGCTTTGAGAGTATCAGAAAGATCCACTCATCATCTAACTTCATCTTTCCAGCAACTTGTAAAATAGATCAAAGGGACTTGAACTTCATCAAGAAGTCCTCAATGCTGGTGATTGATTTAGGTACCAAGGAGGTGAACTCTGCATCTATCTGGAGAACCCTGAACTGATTCATTGTGCCAAATAAGGTGGAAAACTTGTTCCACATAGCCCTAGGTGTGGTCAAACCATCCAAGTGGAACAACAACCCATCTAAAATATTCAGTGCAATGAGGCCCATTGCCTCATCCATCCTATTTCTCTGCATAAGAGCCTCATAAGGCCTCTATAGAACTGGCTGAGCCTCATCGAGGCATGACTATAACCCTTTTGTCATAAGCAATATGGTCATCTATCCTTTCCAAGTGTGGTAGTTATGAGGTGTAAGACAAGTGACAGAAGAGTATGCCATTGAGAGAAAGTAGACAGAAGTAGAAGGGTCTCTTTGAAATAAATGAAAGAAATAGAATTTGCACCCCCCGACAAAGTATTATACTATCTCCCGTAAACTTCAAATAAGTATGTAAGCATAGAAAAAAATAAAGAAAAAAACTTGATTTTCAAATGCCTCCACTTTGACGCCAAAAATAGCTGATCAAACAGAAAAATTTGAAAATAAAACTAGCATGGTTGGATTAGGCTCAAAAGGAGCTTTCCAACAATATATCACACTTCGATTTTTGATACCATATTTTGGTCATCCGGACTCCTTTTGGGTAAACTAGATACCATCTGAAAGCTGGTTCAGTGAGTTTTTCAATGGCAAGGGTCTTATTTTCCAGATTCTCCTCTAGGTTCTTTCTCCTTCAAGTTTTGCACTTTCACAATCTGGCAGATTACTTGGGTTGTACAGGTCCTGGAATCTCTACTTCTATTCTTCTGGCTCACCCTTCTTTCTTTATTCTGAGCATTGTATACTTCTCTTATGTAGCATTCTCTTTTCTGCAAATGCACTAAGATAAAGTGTCTGCTTTTGCATATGTGGGATCTTGTTCACCTTGTGTTTGTTTGTACTCACACTCTGTTATAAAGTGCCATGAGGGGGTTATGATGTTTTGCCTTTTGTGCTCATCCACCTTTATCAAGTGAGTGTCCCTCACATGACATTAGCCTCATGTTGTGTGTCGAGAAGATCAATTCTTCTTCTTCGACACCGCCCTTTATCCTGTGTTTGTACCCTCTTTTGCACTGTTGGTGTTCCTGATTCTTCTTCTTGCATTTGTTTCTAACATTGCATTTCAGTGTTCCTGTCACACCTCTCTCTATTCAGCATTATGGGGGGGTTAACCTATTGGTTCTATTGCTTCCTTGGTTTGTTTGAGTGATCTACGTATACAATTTTTTTTCCTATGTACTAGGTAGATGCAGTGGCTAGGCACCTATGCATTTCAGTGAGATGGATCATCTACTATATAGACACTCATTCATTCCTACTTTTGGAGGCCACCTCTTCAATTGATCAGCTCTTCAGACTTTATCTTCTCTACCTGATCATGCACTTCTTCAGTGGAGGTTCCAGCAGTTACTTCTGACAGTGTTTACAGCTTCATGCTTCAGAGATGCTATACATGCTATTTCTTGTTCCTTTCTTTGGGACTTTCCCTAGATTGGAGGCTTTGTTTCCTTCATCTAGTTTATTTCTTGTATTTGGGTACCTGATCAGGCCTAGTTGTCAGGACCCATAGTTCTTTCATGCATTTTGTTTTCATGCATCTTTTAGTCTTTACTTGTTTAGCTTCTCCCTAAGTTACACTTAAGGGGGGGTGTTAGAGTTGTCATATTATAGCTAATAATTAATTTATTTAATTATTAGTCTATTATAATCTACACTTAAGTTAAACTTAGGCATCTTATTATTTTTTAGGGTTTTCACCTTTAGGGTTTCGGTATCCTTTTATAAGGATTCCCTCTTTGTATTTTATTCATTCACTTATTGGATCATAATGGAGAATAGATTATTGTATTAAGATTTTCTCTCTCATTTATTTTACTCAATCATGGCTTCTCTTTATCAAATCTATGATTACATGCGTCCATAGCTTTTTTTCTCTTTTTGTGACAGGTGTTTGCATGCAGGGATTCTTGGGAGCTGTGGATTGATTTTCATCAACTCCAACATGGTATCATAGCTTCAGATCTTCATGCCCTTGTTCGTTATTTGAGAGGGTTTGGTTGTGTTCTTCATATCTATGTTTTTTAGAAGCTTTTTATGTGGATTTAAGGGGGACCTTTTTTTCTGGTCATTTTGGGCTCAAACAGACATCACGGTTGCTCTCAGAGCGCCCAAAAACCCCAGAATCCATATAAAATTTGTCTATTTTGGACAACTTTGGAATTTGAGGCAAAAATTTTGAGCCCAGAGCCGTACGGCCCTAGCACGCATCTCAAGGTGAGATGAAAAAAATAATATTTTTATTTTTCTAAAAAAATGTGCAGTGTTTTTTTTGGTTAAAAATAAAAATAAAAATCTCATCTTTTATGCATTTGATTTTTTGGATTGAAAAAAAAAAAATTTGTAAAACTTTTTAACTTTGCATGCGTACCCAGAAAAAAGTACTAATAGGGTACGTCAGACCTATGCGTAGACATCATCAGTGCATATGCTTGCATCACCATGTCATGATTGAATTTGACGTGCAAGAAACCGTCATTCTCTTTGAGTTTTTTGTTCTCTAGAGCTGTCTGTGGTCTTTTGGCCGTATCTTGAGCATACGGTATCGGATTTTTGACTTATTTATATCGTCAGAAAGCTCTTTTAGAGCCCGATCCAATGGCAGAGGTTTGTTTCTCTAATTTTTGTATTTTGATGGCATTTTTTTCTATCAAATTTGATGTTTGTTTTTGCCTTCCGGGAGCCATATCTTGGTCATCTGGACTCCTTTTTAGGAAAACCAGATACCGTCAGAAACCTAGTTCAGTGAGTTTTTCAATGGAAGGGGTCTTATTTTCTAGATTCTACTCCATGTTCTTTCTCCTTTGAGTTTTTTATTTTCACAATTTTACGGATTACTTGGGTTCTAGAGGTCCTGCGATCTCTACTTCTATTATTCTGGCTCACCCTTCTTTCTTTCTTCTAAGCATTGTATACTTCTCTTATGTAGCATTCTCTTTTCTGCAAATGCACTGAGATAAAGGGTCTACTTTTGCATATGTGGGATCTTGTTCACCTTGTGTTTGTTTGTACTCGCTTTCCGTTATAAAGTGTCATGAGGGGGTTATGATGTTTTGCCTTTTGTGCTTATCCACCTTTTTCAAGTGAGTGTCCCTTCCATAACATTAGCCTCATGTTGCGTGTCCAGAAGATCAATTCTTCTTCTTCGACACCGCCCTTTATCCTATGTTTGTACCCTCTTTTGCACTGTTGGTGTTCCTGATTCTTCTTCTTGCATTTGTTTCTGACATAGAATTTTAGTGTTCCTGTCACACCTCTCTCTATTCAGCATTATGGGGGGGTTAACTTGTTGGTTCTATTACTTCCTTGGTTCATTTGAGTGATCTAAGTATATAGTTTTTGTTCCTATGTACTAGGCGGATGCAGTGGCTAGGCACCTATGCATTTCAGTGAGATGGATCATCTACTATATAGACACTCATTCATTCCTACTTTTGGAGGCCACCTCTTCGATTGATCAACTCTTCAGACTTTGTCTTCTCTACCTAATCATGCACTTCTTCAGTGGAGGTTCCAACAGTTACTTATGACAGTGTTTACAGCTTCATGCTTCGGAGATGCTATACATGCTCTTTCTTGTTCCTTTCTTTGGGACTTTCCATAGATTTGAGGCTTTGTTTCCTTCATCTAGTTTATTTCTTTTATTTGGGTACCTGATTAGGCCTAGTTGTCGGGACCCATAGTTCTTTCATGCATTTCATTTTCATGCATATTTTAGTCCTTAGTTGTTTAGCTTCTCCCTAAGTTACACTTAAGGGGGGGTGTTAGAGCTGTCATATTATAGCTAATAATTAATTTATTTAATTATTAGTCTACTATACTCTAAACTTAAGTTAAAGATAAGCATCTTATTATTATTTATAGTTTTCACCTTTAGGGTTTTGGTATCCTTTTATAAGGATACCCTATTTTTATTTTGTTCATTCACTTATTGGATTATAATAGAGAATAGATTATTGTATTGAGATTCTCTCTCTCATTTATTTTGCTCAATCATGGCTTCTCTTTCTCAAATTTGTGATTACATACCTCCATAGCTTTTTTCTCTTTTTGTGATAGGTGTTTGCATGCAAGGATTCTTGGGAGCTATGGGTTGCTTGTCATCAACTCCAACATGGTATCAGAGCTTTAGATCTTCATGCCACTATTTTTTATTTGAGAGGGTTTGGTTGTGTTCTTCATATTTATGTTTTTTAGAAGCTTTTTATGTGGATTTAGGGGGGACCTTTGTTTCTGTTCATTTTGGGCTCAAACGGACATCACCGCTGTGCTCAGAGTGGCCAAAAACCCCAGAATCTATATAAAATTTTTCCATTTTGGACAACTTTACAATTTGAGGTAAAAAATTTGAGCCCAGAGCTGTACGGCCTTGGAACACATACCGAGACGAGACAAAAAAGATAATATTTTTATTTTTTCTAAAAAATGTGCAGCATTTTTTTTGGTTAAAAATAAAAATGAAAACCAAATCTTTTATGCATTTGATTTTTTGGAATTAAAAAAATAAATTTGTAAAACTTTTTGACTTTGCATGCGTACCCAAAAAAGGTACTGACAACTAACATAGGTAGGTACGTCAGACCTGCATGCTGATGTCATCAATACATGTGCATGCATCACCATGTCGTGATTGAATTTGATGTGCCAGAAACTGTCATTCTCTTTGAGTTTTTTGTTCTCTAGAGCTGTCTGTGGTCTTTTGGTCGTATCTTGAGCATACGGTATCGGATTTTCAACTTCTTTATATTGTCAGAAAGCTCTTTCCAAGCTCGATTGAATGGCAGAGGTTTTATTCTCTGATTTTTCTATTTTGATGGCATTTTTTTCTATCACAGTTGATGTTTGTTTTTCCCTTTTGAGAGCCATATCTTGGTCATCCGGACTCCTTTTTGGGCAAACCAGATACCATCAGAAAGCTAGTTCAGTGAGTTTTTCAATGGCAAGGGTCTTATTTTCTAGATTTTTCTCAAGATTCTTTCTCCTCTAAGTTTTTCACTTTCACAATCTGGCGGATTACTTGGGTTCTACAGGTCTTGGGATCTCTACTTCTATTCTTCTGGCTCACCCTTCTTTCTTTATTCTGAGCATTGTATACTTCTCTTATGTAGCATTCTCTTTTCTGCAAATGCACTAAGATAAAGTGTCTACTTTTGCATATGTGGGATCTTGTTCACCTTGTGTTTGTTTGTACTTGCACTCCGTTATAAAGTGCCATGAGGGGGTTATGATGTTTTTCCTTTTGTGCTCATCCACCTTTGTCAAGTGAGTGTCCCTTCCATGACATTAGCCTCATGTTGCATGTTGAGAAGATCAATTCTTCTTCTTTGACACCACCCTTTATCATGTGTTTGTACCCTCTTTTGCACTATTGGTGTTCCTGATTCTTCTTCTTGCATTTATTTCTAACATTGCATTTCAGTGTTCCTATCACACCTCTCTCTGTTCAGCATTGTGGGGGGGTTAACCTGTTGGTTCTATTACTTCCTTGGTTCATTTGAGTGATCTACGTATATAGTTTTTGTTCCTATGTACTAGGCAGATGTAGTGGCTAGGCACCTATGCATTTCGATGAGATGGATCATCTACTATATAGACACTCATTCATTCCTGCTTTTGGAGGCCACCTCTTTAATTGATCAGCTCTTCAAACTTTGTCTTCTCTACCTGATCATGCACTTCTTCAGTGGAGGTTCCTATTATACACTAAGTTTAGACCATTGTTTCAAGCTCTTGTGGTCTTGATAACCTAGTATAACATGGGAATCATCTCCAGGTTGTGGGACCTATGCTAACTGAGATGAGACCTCCAGGTTCTAGGCTGGTTCCTCTTGGATAATCACCTTAATTTACTTCTAGATAGGAAAGAAAATCTTTTGAGGGAAAGGGATAGAAGGAATGCTTGAAAGGGAAATGACTTGAAAGAAAACTACCTACTAGGTGATAATCCGAAATTAGGGTTTGGATCTGAGTATAGAGGATGAAATTAATGAACAACTTAGGTCTAAGAGGTCACAACTCACTGAATAGGCTTGCATAAATATTTCATAGAAGGGTCTGCAATAGAAAGAGGCTATTCAGGGAAAAAGAGGATTTCACAAACAATAGCATTACTGAGGACTTAGACACAATTTATGACTTGCAAAAAAACATTCACTTTTACAACTCGGCATAGGAATGAGACAAGATTGTTACGGGGTTGAAGTATACCCACAAAAGCATTCACATCCAATCATCCACAATAACACACAATAGTTGCAGAAAGAGAGAGGGATTAGGAACCCTAAGATATCACTGAAACATAATATACTTTAATTCACTAAGAGCTAATTAGAACAAGGAAGTATATGGACATGAAGAATTGTCACAAAATACCTCTGCAATACTTTAATTATCAATGGGAGAAATACAACTGTATAAGCCAGAGGGTAGAGATGATACCACAGATGACCCTTAAGAAAAGATGAATTTCTTTTACAATTGTCTAACTCTTCTTTTTACAAAAAGTTAATTATGAGCTCTAAAGCTCTAAAAAAAAACACATTATATACATCCCCTCTTGCACGCAGGCAAGAATCAAAACCTAACTAGGGTTACAAAATTAAACAATGATATCAAACCCTAGGGTACTGATCACCTATTATGAAAATCTATGAGAACACTGGTGATCAAATCATATCTTTCTTTGCATGTTGATCCTTCTAAACTGAAATCACCTATAAACACAACAACCTTGACCTACCAACCCACCTGCAACTCCAATAAGCCATGAAAGCTCCAAGTCTGATCATATTTCTGTGGGAGCGGTACTGCTTGAATGATGGCGCCAACTCTTTCTAGCACCACCTGGCATGAAAATGTGGCAAAGGACCCTGCAGACACTGGCCAACAGTCATCTCCATCATCCTCACAACCACCACCATCCTGAGAAATCAATTCCTGAGCTACTCAATGCCGTACATGGCTGAAAGAATGCAAAACCCTTGTAGAGACATTTGAATTTTGAAATATAATGGATAGCGGCAAATTTAAAACATCATCGTCGATGAGAAACCCTCCCCGGCAAATGAACGGTCGTGATGCACTTGAAAATAGCTTGAAAACCTATCTCTAACAAGTCAAATGCCACCTGGAAGTCAGCAACCAATGAAACGCAAGCAAATCAGCATGTCTGATAGACTTGGACCCATGGCCTGCAGAAAGAGCATCGGATGGTTGTCGCTATACCGTGATGCTAAAAGTCAAGCATCTTGGATCCCTAGTATAATGACAACTGTCAGATCAAACTAAATGTTAAATGCTTTAAAGAAGACTGACCTCATGAGCCCGCTGACAAACTCCACATTGCACACTCACCAACCAATCAAACGTTGCCAAACGGACACGTTGCAGACCCTTT
This sequence comes from Chamaecyparis obtusa, assembly GCA_027943335.1. Lineage (NCBI taxonomy): Eukaryota > Viridiplantae > Streptophyta > Pinopsida > Cupressales > Cupressaceae > Chamaecyparis > Chamaecyparis obtusa. The sequence goes on along the minus strand of BSBK01004908.1, from coordinate 45,601 downwards.
TGACAACAGGACCCACGATAGACTAAGATTCCAATCTAACAGCAGGTGCATGATCTCATAGCCCTTGAATATTCCTTTCGATCATGTGCTAGCTATAGATCTTTCTTTAACTGGGACCCTCTGATAAATGGACCCACTGCAACACCAGTCACCACTACGTGGACCAATCAAACACGAGCACATCAACAAGAAAGGACCCACTGTTAGAGCCTCAACAATAAAGCAAGATCAACAGTCGGCACATAATCTCATGTCAGAGAAACCCCATGAGATTATACACTAGCTATTGATCTAAAAGGGACACAGTCTGTCGGGCCCGCTTTGAAAATCAAACAAGTCACCACCTCTCGACCAATAGGAAGCCTCCATGTAGGACAACGTGACAATGGACCCACTTGACTTTGAAGCGCTGCAGGGAAAGGGAATCTATGGTCGTCGCAAGACCTTATACCTCTGACACCACCCCTATGAAGTTACGACAGCCGTAGATTCTTTTAGAATTGGGACCCTTTGAAGACGAAGAAGGGGCCCGCTGAGACAGGTGTCATCCTGTAACATGATCGCAAGGGCAAAGAATATTCCTTGCGAACATGCGACAACCACAAGTTTAAAAGGGAAGGTCGGGAGGAAAAAATTTTCAGGAAGACTTAGGCTTTGGAAGAAATATTGAAGGGGACCTTGCTCGACAACCTAAAGACTTAACACATGAAGTGGTCATTTTTAAGGGCACGTGCATTTTTGGGGATTTAAGTGGCCGAAAAAGCAACATGAAAATAGAATTGACCTAGGGCTTTTTAGGGTTTATTTCCTCCAACGGATACTTTTTCAAATCTTTTAGCTGCAGACCAGGGAACAAAACAATTTGCAGAGGCTAGGAAACAAGACCTAAAACCATGAAAAATTCAGAGATGCTTGGCAAGGTAAAAACAGAGACCCTGGGATAGATCTAGCCAAATTTGTATGAGACTTGGAAATTTGGGTAACATTTTGGTGATTTATGCTGGATGTCAGCCTGCTAGACATGGATCAGTGGCCTATAAATGATCCATTGGGCATGGGGTCACTACAGGAACACAAAACTTCAACAGAGACAAAATTGGAAAAGAGGGACAAAACTGTGCACGAGCACTTCTTGAAAAGCAGGAAAACTAGGCTAGAAAACTAGAAGAAAGCATGAAAACTAACCTACTCTAAACTAACCAGTGCAGAAGCTGATCAAAAAAAATCATTCACTGGTAGGCTAAAATAGCTACCTTTCCTTATTAGGATATTTTGCATTAGACATATGAGGATAACTACAAAGATATGAGGCACACAAAAATTTGTCAAATAATTATTAACTGCCTCTGCAAAAATAGGATCAAGTTTACCCTCCTCTAATTGATCATATGGAGGGGCCTCGGTAAACTCCTTCTATGCCAAGTATCTGATGGGGCAGCCTCTTGAAAGTTTGAAAGTAGGACCCTCCTTGATGGCTTCTTCTTTATCTTCATGCTTTCCCTCCATCATGGATAGCCATGTCAACTCCTCATTTGTGGACAGGGGACTGTCATCCTCTACTTTTAAACAAGCCAAGAGCTCATCAAAATTGTCAATATCTTGAAGATCTGGAGCCGGCCCCAACCCTTGCTCATGTAGCAGCTTCTCAGGAAGAGGGCAATCCAGAACTAGGCCTCCTTCTATAGGCACATAACTTTGAACATCCACTCCAAGGAATAGGGATTCATCATTCAATTTGTTATAAAAGACCTCTATGATATTGGAAAAATCATACTCTTCAAGGCTTTTGTCTATGTTCTTCTCTTGGAAAAGCTCTTCCATAACCTTATCATCCTGCTCCACAAAACTAGTCAGTTTATCAAATAAAAGCCTAGCATCCCCCTCTGAATCAACCTCCTGTTGATGATGGACCTTTTGTTCTGATTGACCTTTAGCCATAGGTAATGGCATGGTCTCTTCTTCATCATCAACAAAGAGGGGTAGCTCATCAAACAAACCAACCAAGAGCTCAGGTTGGGCATCAAACTCCACCTCCTCACCTTGCTGTCCCATTCCACCACAGTCATCACTCTGCACTGATACCTCATATTTCTTCTCCTCTTCAACACATGAAAGCTCATTTACCATATGTCCTTACTCAGATACCAGACTAGTATCTTTGAAAAGATCTGGCATCTGACAACCAGAAGGCAAAGTCCATTGGGGTATCCACAACACTTCATCATCCTGAGAGACCAAAGGGGCCTCTTGGGATAAAAAAATTTCTTGAACAGGCTGCTCTTGCAGAGTGGTAGACTAAATCTCAAGTATAGGCTCTTGGAAGGAATTTTTTTCCTTAAAACTTGGGATATGAAATTGAGGGGGCTCAGAGGGAGACATAGAAGGCATACCTATCTTGAAACCTGGAAAACTGAAGGCCCCATCATCTTGGTGTTGGTCTCTTGCAGCTGGCTCTGTCTCAATATAGTCTTTAGGTTGTTGCAAACCACAATAAGGTTGCAACTGCTCCAAAATAGGTTTAGATTCTTGAAGGGTGTTCCTAAAACTTGGAAATGAGTGCTTCGTATGCTCTTCATGTGTAGGCTCTTGAGGCAAATGGGTCCTCCAACTTGGGATTTTAGGCCTAGGAGCCTCTTATTGAGCAATTTGTGATCTCAACCTTGGTATCTCAATGTTAGCTCGGTGTCTGATCTCTTCTTGCCTCTATCTCCTACTGCTCTCTGATCTCAGACACTTGCTTAATTAAATCAAGCAACAGGTTCTTTGTCTTTTCTTGCTCTTTCATTGAGTTTGGGCTTTGAATCTCCTGCCAATTAGGCTGAGAAGGGGTGGGTGGGTGGTAAGCATGATGGGGCAACTGGCTTTGCATTTTTTGTTGTGCCCTTTGTGCCCATGATCCATCTTGGTGGAGGGCTCTCTCCTAATCTTGCACAAGGGCATAATCATTTGGGGCATGCTAGATATATTGATAGCCTTGTCTAGTATGAAAGCTTGGGGTAAAAGTAGGCCTTAGGTGTCTTTGATAAGGCTGATAACTAGCCCATTGAGCATTTCTCTCATAATAGGATGGTGGGTAACCTGACTGTCCATAATAACTTGACATGTCTACTCATGCAATTAACTAGAATCTGAATATGGCAGATTTGAAACATACCAGCACTTGATCTTTGAAACCAGTAGACTTTCCAGAATTGCCAGATATGCAGAAAAATGACCTCTTCTAGGTCTACAACTTACTAGATGCATATCAGAACCAGCAAGAACTATAAAAATTATGACCTCTTGGTCCCACCAGGTGTGCCAGAATTGTTATACACTAAGTTTGCACCCTTGTTTCAAGCTCTCGTGGTCTTGATAACCTAGTATAACATGAGAATCATCTCTAGGTTGTGGGACCTATGCTAACTAAGATGAGACCTCCAGGTTCTAGGTTGGTTCCTCTTGGATAATCACCTTAATTTGCTTCTAGATAGGAAAGAAAATCTTTTGAGGGAAAGGCATAGAAGGAATGCTTGAAAGGGAAATGACTTGAAAGAAAACTACCTACTAGGTGATACACCAAAATTAGGGTTTGGATCTCGGTATAGAGGATGAAATTAATGAACAACTTAGGTCTAAGAGGTCACAACTCACTAAATAGGCTTGCATAAATGTTTCATAGAAGGGTCTACAACAGAAAGAGGCTATTCAGGGAAAAAGAGGATTTCACAAACAATAGCATTACAGAGGATTTAGACACAAATTATGACCTGCAAACAAACATTCACTTCTACAACTCGGCATAGGAATGAGACAAGATTGTTAGGGGGTTGAAGTATACCCACAAAAGCATTCACATCCAATCATCCACAATAACACACAATAGTTGCAGAAAGAGAGAGGGATTAGAAACCCTAAGATATCACTGAAACATTATATACTTCAATTCACTAAGAGATAATTAGAACAAGGAAGTATAGGGACATGAAGAATTGTCACAAAATACCTCTGCAATACTTTAATTATCAATGGGAGAAATACAACTATATAAGCCAAAGGGTAGAGATGATACCACAAATGACCCTTAAGAAAAGATGAATTTCTTTTACAATTGTCTAACTCTTCTTTTTACAAAAAGTTAATTCTGAGCTCTAAAGCTCTCTAAAAAAAATATTATATACATCCCCTCTTGCATGTAGGCAAGAGTCAAAACCTAACTAGGGTTACAAAATTAAACAATGATATCAAACCTTAGGGTACCGATCACCTATTATGAAAATCTTTGAGAACACCGGTGATCAAATCATATCTTTCTTTGTGTGTTGATCCTTCTGAACTGAAATCACCTGCACACACAACAACCTCGACCTACCAACCCACCTGCAACTCTACGAAGCCATGAAAGCTCCAAGTCTGATCATATTTCCATGGGAGCGGTACTGCTTGAATGATGGCGCCAACTCTTTCTAGCACCACCTGGCATGAAAACATGACAAAGGACCCTGCAGACGCCAGCCAATAGTCATCTCCATCATCCTCACAACCACCACCATCCTGAGAAATCAATTCCCAAGCTACCCGACGTCGTGCATGGCTGAAAGAATGCAAAACCCTTGCAGAGACATTTGAATTTTGAAATATAATAGATAGCGGCAAATTTAAAACATCACTGTCGATGAGAAACCCTTCCCAGCAGATGAGCGGTCGCGATGCACTTGAAAACAGCTTGAAAACCTATCTCTGACAAGTAAAATGCCACCTGGAAGTTAGCAACCAATGAAATGCGAGCAAATCAGCACATCTGACAAACTTGGACCCACGACCTGCAAAAAGAGCATCGGACGGTTGTCTATATACCGTGATGCTAAAAGTCAAGCATCTTGGATCCCTGGTATAACAACAACTTTCAGATCAAACCATATGTTAAATGATTTGAAGAAGGCTGACCCCACGAGCCCATTGACAAACTCCATGTTGCACACTCACCAACCAATCAAACACTACCAAACGGACACGTTGCAGACCCTTCTGACAACAGGACCCATGGCAGACTAAGATTCCAATCTAACGTCGGGTGCATGATCTCATAGCCCTTGAATATTCCTTCTGATCATGCACCAGCCGTAGATCTTTCTTTAACCGGGACCCTCTGACAAACGGACCCACTGCAACACCAGTCACCACTACGTGGACCAATCAAATGTGAGCACATCAACAAGAAAGGACCCACCATCAGAGCCTCAACAATAAAGCAAGATCAATGGTCGACGCATAATCTCATGTGTCAAAGAAACCCCATGAGATTATACGCTAGCCGTTGATCTAAAAGGGACACAATCTATCAGACCCACTCTAAAAATTGGACAAGTCACCACCTCTCGACCAATAGGAAGCCTCCATGTAGGACAACATGGCAGTGGACCCACTTGACTTTGAAGCGCTATAGGGAAAGGAAATCTATGGTCATTGCAAGACCTTATACCTCTGACACCACCCCTGTGAAGTTACGACAGTCGTAGATTCTTTTAGAACTGGGACCCTTTGAAGACGAAGAACGGGCCCATCGAGATAGGTGTCATCATGTCGCATGATTGCAAGGGCAAAGAATATTCCTTGCAAACATGCGACAACCACAAGTTTAAAAGGGAAGGTCGGGAGGAAAAAATTGTCGGGAAGACTTAGGCTTTGAAGGAAATATTAAAGGGGACCTCGCCTGACAACCTAGAGACTTAACACATCAAGTGGTCATTTTTAAGGGCACGTGCATTTTTGGGGATTTAAGTGGCCGAAAAAGCAACATGAAAATAGAACTGGCCTAGGGCTTTTTAGGGTTTATTGCCTCCAACGGATACTTTTTTCAAATCTTTTAGTTGTAGACCAGGGAACAAAACAATTTGCAAAGGCCAAGAAACAAGACCTAAAACCATGAAAATTTCAGAGATGCTTGGCAGGGTAAAAACGGAGACCCTAGGATAGATCTGGCCAAATTTGTATGAGACTTGGAAATTTGGGTAACAGTTCCAGCAGTTACTTCTGACAGTGTTTACAGCTTCATGCTTCGGAGATGCTATACATGCTCTTTCTTGTTCCTTTCTTTGGGACTTTCCCTAGATTGGAGGCTTTGTTTTCTTCATCTAGTTTATTTCTTGTATTTGGGTACCTGATCAGGCCTAGTTGTCGTGACCCATAGTTCTTTCATGCATTTTGTTCTCATGCATCTTTTAGTCCTTACTATTTTAGCTTCTCCCTAAGTTACACTTAAGGGGGGGTGTTAGAGTTGTCATATTATGGCTAATAATTTATTTATTTAATTATTAGTCTATTATACTCTACACTTAAGTTAAACTTAGGCATCTTATTATTCTTTAGGGTTTTCACCTTTAGGGTTTCGGTATCCTTTTATAAGGATTCCCTCTTTGTATTTTATTCATTCACTTATTGGATCATAATGGACAATAGATTATTGTATTGAGATTCTCTCTCTCATTTATTTTGCTCAATAATGGCTTCTCTTTCTTAGATCTATGATTACATGCCTCCATAGCTTTTTTTTCTCTTTCTATGATAGGTGTTTGCATGCCAGGATTCTTGGGAGCTATGGGTTGCTTTTCATCAACTCCAACATGGTATTAGAGCTTCAGATCTTCATGCCCCTGTTCGTTATTTGAGAGGGTTTGGTTGTGTTCTTCAAATCTGTGTTTCTTAGAAGCTTTTTATGTGGTTTTAGGGGGGACCTTTGTTTCTGGTCATTTTGGGCTCAAACGGACATCATCGTTGTGCTCAGAGGGCCCAAAAACCCCAGAATTCATATAAAATTTGTCTATTTTGGACAACTTTGTAATTTGAGCAAACAATTTGAGTCCAGAGTTGTACGACCCTGGCACGCATCCCGAGGTGAGATGAAAAAATTAATATTTTTATTTTTTCTAAAAAAATGTGCATCATTTTTTTTTGTTAAAAATAAAAATAAAAATCAAATCTTTTATGCATTTGATTTTTTAGAATGAAAAAAGTTTTTTTTCTAAAACTTTTTGACTTTGCATGCATACCCAAAAAAGGTACTGATAGCTGACATAGGTAGGTACGTAAAACTTATGTGCTGACATCATCAGTGCACATGTCTACATCACCATGTTGTGATTAAATTTGACGTGCAAGAAACTGTCATTCTCTTTGAGTTTTTTGTTCTCTGGAGTTGTCTGTGGTCTTTTGGCCCTATCTTGAGCATATGGTATCCGATTTTCAACTTCTTTATATCGTCGAAAATCTCTTTCTGAGCCTGATCCAATGGTGGAGGTTTGATTCTCTGATTTTTCCATTTTGATGGTATTTTTTTTATCAAATTTTATGTTTGTTTTTGCCTTTCGAGAGCCATATCTTAGTCATCCGGACTCCTTTTTGGGCAAACCAGATACCGTCAAAAAGCTAGTTCAGTGAGTTTTTCAATGGCAGGGGTCTTATTTTCCAAATTTTGCTCCATGTTCTTTCTCCTCTGAGTTTTTCACTTTCACAATCTAGTGGATTACTTGGGTTCTACAAGTCCTAGGATCTCTACTTCTATTATTCTTTCTCACCCTTCTTTCTTTCTTCTGAGCATTGTATACTTCTCTTATGTAGCATTCTCTTTTCTGCAAACACACTGAGATAAAGTGTCTACTTTGGCATATGTGAGATCTTATTCACCTTGTATTTATTTGTACTCGCACTTCGTTATAAAGTGCCATGAGGGGGTTATGATGTTTTGCCTTTTGTGCTCATCCACCTTTGTCAAGTGAGTGTCCCTTCCATGACATTAGCCTCATTTTGCATGTCCAGAAGATTAATTTTTCTTCTTTGACACCGCCCTTTATCCTGTGTTTGTACCCTCTTTTGCACTGTTGGTGTTCCTGATTCTTCTTCTTGCATTTGTTTCTGACATTGCATTTCAGTGTTCCTGTCACACCTCTCTCTTTTCAGCATTATGGGGGGGTTAACCTGTTGGTTCTATTGCTTCCTTGGTTCATTTGAGTGATCTACGTATACAATTTTTGTTCCTATGTACTAGGCAGATGTAGTGGCTAGGCACCTATGCATTTCGATGAGATGGATCATCTACTATATAGACACTCATTCATTCCTGCTTTTGGAGGCCACCTCTTCGATTGATCAGCTCTTCAGACTTTGTCTTCTCTACCTGATCATGCACTTCTTCAGTAGAGGTTCCAGCAGTTACTTCTGACAGTGTTTACAGCTTCATGCTTCAGAGATGCTATACATGCTCTTTCTTGTTCCTTTCTTTGGGACTTTCCCTAGATTGGAGGCTTTGTTTCCTTCATCTAGTTTATTTCTTGTATTTGGGTACCTGATCAGGCCTAGTTGTCGCGACCCATAGTTCTTTCATGCATTTTGTTTTCATGCATCTTTTAGTCCTTAGTTGTTTAGCTTCTCCCTATGTTACACTTAAGGGGGGGAGTTAGAATTGTCATATTATAGCTAATAATTAATTTATTTAATTATTAGTCTATTATACTCTACACTTAAGTTAAACTTAGGCATCTTATTATTCTTTAGGGTTTCGGTATCCTTTTATAAGGATTCCCTCTTTGTATTTTATTCATTTACTTATTGGATCATAATGGAGAATAGATTATTGTATTGAGATTCTCTCTCTCATTTATTTTGCTCAATCATGGCTTCTCTTTCTTAGATCTGTGATTACATGCCTCCATAGCTTTTATTCTCTTTCTGTGACAAGTGTTTGCATGCAGGGATTCTTGGAAGCTGTGGGCTACTTTTCATCAACTCCAACATGGTATCAGAGCTTCAGATCTTCATGCCCTTGTTCATTATTTGAGAGGGTTTGGTTGTGTTCTTTAGATCTATATTTTTAGAAGCTTTTTATGTGGATTTAGGGGGGACCTTTGTTTCTAGTCATTTTGAGCTCAAACGGACATCACCGTTCCGCTCAAAGCACCCAAAAACCCTAGAATCCATATAAAATTTATCCATTTTGGACAACTTTGTAATTTGAGGCAAAAAAAAATTTGAGCCTAGAGCCGTACGACCCTTGCACACATCCCGAGGTGAGACAAAAAAATAATATTTTTATTTTTTCTAAAAAAATGTGCAACATTTTTTTTGTTAAAAATAAAAATAAAAATCAAATCTTTTATGCATTTGATTTTTTAGAATGAAAAAAGTTTTTTTTGTAAAACATTTTGACTTTGCATGCGTACCCAAAAAAGGTGCTGACAGTTGACATAGGTAGGTACGTTAGACCTACGCACTGACATCATCAGTACATATGTCTGCATCACCATGTCATGATTAAATTTGACGTGCAAGAAACCATCATTCTTTTTGAGTTTTTTGTTCTCTAGAACTGTCTGTGGTCTTTTGGTCGTATCTTGAGCATACGGTATCGGATTTTTGACTTATTTAAATCGTCGGAAATCTCTTTCTGAGTGCAATCCAATGGAAAAGGTTTAATTCTTTGATTTTTCCATTTTGATGTCATTTGTTGCTGTCAAAGTTTTTATTTGTTTTTGCCTTCTGGGAGCCATATCTTGGTCATCCAGACTCCTTTTTAGGCAAACCAGATACCGTCAGAAAGCTGGTTCAGTGAGTTTTTCAATGGCAGGGGTCTTATTTTCTAGATTTTTCTCCAAGTTCTTTCTCTTCCAAGTTTTTCACTTTCACAATTTGGCGGATTACTTGGGTTCTATAGGTCATGGGATCTCTACTTCTATTCTTCTGGCTCACCCTTCTTTTTTTCTTCTGAGCATTGTATACTTCTCTTATGTAGCATTCTCTTTTCTGCAAATGCACTGAGATAAAGTGTCTGCTTTTGCATATGTGGGATCTTGTTCACCTTGTGTTTGTTTGTACTCGCACTCTGTTATAAAGTGCCATGAGGGGGTTATGATGTTTTGCCTTTTGTGCTCATCCACCTTTGTCAAGTGAGTGTCCCTTCCATGACATTAGCCTCATGTTGTGTGTCGAGATGATCAATTCTACTTCTTTGACACCACCCTTTATCCTATATTTGTACCCTCTTTTGCACTATTGGTGTTCCTAATTCTTCTTCTTGCATTTGTTTCTGACATTGCATTTTAGTGTTCCTGTCACACCTCTTTTTATTTAGCATTATGGGGGGGTTAACCTGTTGGTTCTATTGCTTCCTTGGTTCATTTGAGTGATCTGCGTATACATTTTTTGTTCCTATGTACTAGGCAGATGCAATAGCTAGGCACCTATGCATTTTGGTGAGATGGATCATCTACTATATAGACACTCATTCATTCCTAATTTTGGAGGCCACCTCTTCGATTGATCAGCTCTTTAGACTTTGTCTTCTCTACTTGATTATGCACTTCTTTAGTGGAGGTTCCAGCAGTTGCTTCTGATAGTGTTTACAGCTTCATGCTTCGGAGATGCTATACATGCTCTTTCTTGTTCCTTTCTTTGGGACTTTCCCTAGATTGGAGGCTTTGTTTTCTTCATCTAGTTTATTTCTTGTATTTGGGTACCTGATCAGGCCTAGTTGCCGCAACCCATAGTTCTTCCATGCATTTTGTTTTTATGCATCTTTTAGTCCTTAGTTGTTTAGATTTTCCCTAAGTTACACTTAAGGGGGGGTGTTAGAGTTGTCATATTATAGCTAATAATTAATTTGTTTAATTATTAGTCTATTATACTCTACACTTAAGTTAAACTTAGGCATCTTATTATTCTTTAGGGTTTTCACCTTTAGGGTTTCGGTATCCTTTTATAAGGATTTCCTCTTTGTATTTTATTCATTCACTTATTGGATCATAATAGAGAATAGATTATTGTATTGAGATTCTCTCTCTCATTTATTTTGCTCAATAATGGCTTCTCTTTCTCAGATCTATGATTACATGCCTCCATAACTTTTTCTTTCTTTCTATGATAGGTGTTTGCATGTAGGGATTCTTGGGAGCTATGGGTTGCTTTTCATCAACTCCAACACCTTCTGTGCTCAAATCTGAGCATCTCACACCTCGATAATCATGTCTGATTCGTACAATCTTCTTTCTAAAAAAAATTGTCACAGATTGCTCTTGTGCCCAAAGGTGGTTGAATTTTATATCAAAATTCATCTGAATGATCATTTGAATCCATTGGTGAGGTCATTTGGAGCCCAAAATGCCTCCAATAAAAAATTTTCCCCAGATGCAATAAAAAACTCTTCAAAAACTTGAAACCTTTGACCTCAAAACCTGCTTCAAAAACACCAGAACAGGCAGCAGCAGGGGAGCTCAGATACCATGTAGGATTTGAGAGATACAAATCCACAGAATGCCAAGAATACCTGCATGTAAATAACCAGTTACAAGAGAGAAGCAGAAAGAAGAAAAAGGCAAAACTCAGATGTTACTCAAAATGTGAGAGCAAAATTATGATCCAAGTTAATGAAAAAAGAATTACAAGGTTCAACCTATAAAGGTGAACAAAACCCTAAAGCCTAAAAAATCTAGGTTGCACATTAAAAATTAATAAAATAATTAATTATTAATGCACCTAAGAGAAAGCTTAAGCACTAAAGAGTAATAACTTAACTGATTAAATAAATATGATTTAATTAGTAAGAAAACTAAATATTACTCTAATAGAACCAATGAAAAATAAAATTTAACTCAAATACCTTTCCAGAAATATAAATTTCAGATCTATATCATGTCATATGTGCACGTACCAATAAAAACATCATTTGGGTTTTTGGAAAAATAGCCCAAAAATTTATCACAAAAATTAACTTTGTGGTCGTGGGTTCGAGCCCCATGGTGGGCACCACAAAATGTGTGCTAAAATGTTGACACACTTCTATGAGTCATTATATCCAAGATTTCTCAAGAATGAGGTCTCAAATGGTGACTCATAACTCTCTATTCATGGAGCATAAGGGTTTGTAATGGAGGCCCTTAGCTTAGACCTAGTTTGTGCCCATGCAAGTACACCATAAAATGAGAGATTCAAAGATGAAAAGAAAGAGTGCTAGTCTCCATGATCATCAAATATGCATGCAAATGAAAATGGAAGCTATTCTATATGATAACAATTCATGAAAGCAAACTAATCTATAAAAGGAAATATGCATGTAAGATTATTCTATGAAATGAAATATGAATCTAATCTAACATGCAAGTGCAAGAGTAATCTAAATGGATTGCCATGGATGCATGAGAGAAGAAGACAAGAATAGAGAAGTTGCAATGTTCAAGCTAAAGTTCTCAAAACTCTCCTCCAAAATTGCTCTCCAAACCTGCGGGCCTGAACTTGGAAATGATGTGGTATCTGAGAATGTTTCAAATGCCAATGTTGAAATGCCTTTGTTAGAAAAAGGGGAAAGTACTGGTGGGTCAAGCCTAGCCCAGCCCAGCAAGGACAGTGGTCCTATCTTGGGACCAGAGGTGGAAAAGGTTGATTCCACTAAGCAAGGCAAGTGGCCAACAAAATAACAAGAATATTCCTCACATGGCGGGAACTTAAACCAAGGTAAGCGAAAATGGTCAGGCCTTTTTGGGGTCAAACCAACTGGAAAATCCTCTTTCCATAAGGTTGATATTGTTTCAAATCTTCCAAAAGGGGAATTAGGTATTAACATTGCTAACCAAATTATAGATCATACTGTTTCTATAATGGCTTCTACTTTGATTGGAAAGTTTACAAGTCCTAGACCGAATATTGATCTGGTGAGAGCCTTTACCCTCCAAAAGTGGAAACTCAAAGGATAGGTGGATGTTGCGGCTATGCCCAAAGGTTTCTTTTCCTTTGTGTTCTCCAATGGAGAAGATCTATCTAAAGTTTTGTGTGATGGCCCATGGATGATGGGTAAGTCCTCTTTATCACTGCAAAAATTGTCAACGAACCTGGATTATAATGAAAGTTCCTTTATCTCAACTCTAGTTTGGGTAAGAATGCCTAGTTTACCCCTGGAATACTAGCATGAGGACATTCTGGTGGCCATCGCTGGTTCATTTGGAAAACTGCTAATGATAGATCTGATGACAATGGCCTGTTCAAGATAGGTGTTTGCTAAGATTTGTATTAATATCCAGCAAGACACTGAACTACCTCAAGTAATCACCCTTAACTCAAAATTTGGTAAGTGGAGACAAGAAATAGAATATGAGGCTACCCCTTTTGTTTGTGTTACTTGTAGAAAGGCTGGTCACTGGGCCAAGCACTGTCCTCTGAAGATTGCAACAAAGAAGAAAGATCAGGAGTCAAAGACTTCAAAGAAGTGGGAGTGGAGGAAGAAAGGGGAAAACCCCCCTACTCAACAGATCCCCTACCCTAACTCAGAGGAGAAGTAGGAATTATCTCAAATGGAGAAGGAATAAACAGATGTACAGAAGGAAACAAATTTTCCTTTTGTGAATATCAACACGCAAGATCATGAGATCATTTCTCCTGAGGAGACTACTGATCTTTCGAAGGAATCAGATCCCTGATTGATTTCTAGGGTGGAAGATAGTCTAGATTCACCAAAAGGGAGAGACTCCTAGCTAGGCCTCTAGGGATCAGGAATAGACATGAAAGAGCTAGAACATAATAGTAGTGAAGCCTCGAATGCTATACCTCCTGAATTTGACTCAAGGTAGGAGCAGCTCAAAAGACAGAATGAGGACTTTGAAATAGTAGAAGTAGAGAAAAATAAGAACCCCTAGATACAAGTCAAGAAGAAAAAATCTCCAGCAGGGAAAGGATCTGGCCCCCAAATGGAAATCAATAAAAACCAGACCCCCTTAGTGGGAAAAAATAATTCAAGCAATTCAATAGGATGCTCAGCATCAAAATCTAGCAAGAAGGGAGGTCAAATCAAAATTGGTGGAGTCCAAACTAGAGGACAACATCAAAAGGTAGATACCAAAACCCCCAAAAGAGAGAGGGGAAGAAATTCTGAAAAGGAGTAGAGGGAGCTGGAAGCAAAATAGAATATAGCCGATGGAAGATAGCTCACCATCGATGAGGTCTTCCCTCCAAACTTTAAATGAAGATTCTATCTTGGCACATTTGAGGTCTTAATAGTCCTCATAAACAAGATATTGTTAGGGACTTAGAGATTCTAATCTTGACATTTTGCTTATTCAAGAAACTAAAATGGTTAAAGATAAGATAACTAAAATCAATTTGTTGAAGAATGGTGAGAAGCTTGGTAGTGACTCGAAAGGGGCCTCTGGAGGTTTGGCTATTTACTAGAATTATAAGTGCTTCCAATGCTCCCTTTTGAGAGAGGATAAACACTTCCTAGCTATCAAAGTCTGCAGCATTAAAGATAACTTCGCTTGGTCTCTAATAAATGTGTATGCCCCTAATACTAAATCAGGTAGACTCAAACTTTGGAAAAAAATTCATGAGCTTAGGAATGTTTTTCCAGATGACAACTGGATGATGATGGGAGACTTTAATACTCCTCTGAAAGAAGTGGAAAAAAAAGGAGGAAACAACACTCAAGTGGAAAGTAGGGTGGACCATATGGAATTTATAAGTAATGAAGGTCTATTGGACATTGATCTTGAAGGTATTGGTTATACTTGGTCTAATAGGAGAGTGAGAGCTAACTTAATCCAGGTTAATCTTGATAGGGTTCTTCTCTCTCATGAATGGTTTGCTAAGTTTTCTTGCTCTCTCTCCTCTCTTAACCGTATTGGCTCAGATCACTACCCCATTTCCTTTCTTGCTAATTCCTTCAATGGGAAAGGATACCCCCCCTTTAGACTTGAAAAAATGTGGTTGTCTCATCCAGACTTTGAAAACAAAATCAGGGATTGGTGGAACATTAAAGTGGAAGGAAAAGCTATGTATCAAGTGGCAAAAAAAATGGCGAATGTCAAAGCTAGAGTAAAACAATGGAATAAGGATGTCTTTGGTGATATATTCCAATCTAAAAACAAGATCCAAATTGACTTAAAATAAATTCAAGATAAAATTCAAACCTTTGGGATGACTAAAGAAAGTAGAAGAGAGGAAAACCTTGCTCTTGTTGACTACCACAATATCATCTCGAAAGAAGAAACTTTCTGGAGATAGAGATCTAGATCCCTTTGGTTGAAAGCGAGAGACAAGAACACTATATTTTTCCACCTAACTACAATGAAGCACAAAGCTATGAACAGAATCAACTCTCTTGTCATGACTAGAGGTACAGTTACTAAAGAGGAAGAAATAAGAAGATAAATGATGGGTTATTTCACTTCTCTACTTTCCAAAGAGCAAGAGCTAAACCAAGAGAACCAACTCTCCTTGCTAAGTTCCATTCCTTCTCTTCTCGACACAAAGGATAATGACTTTCTTAAGTCAATCCCTAAGGATGATGAAATTAATAGGGCTATTCATTCTTTTGAAGGAGAAAAATCTCCTGGTCCGGATGGGTTCCAAATGTTCTTCTTCCAAACATTTTGGAATATCATTAGGAAAGACATGTGTGGAGCAGTGAAAGAATTTTATGGATCTAAATCTATTCTCAAAGAAATCAACTCAACATTTATAGCCCTTATACTGAAAAGATAGGGAGCTAATGTTGCGGACTGCTTTAGACCTATCAGCCTCTATAATTCTCTATATAAGATTATGTCAAAGATCCTTACTTCTAGAATTTTACAGATCCTCCCCCATCTCATCTCGCATCAACACAATGGCTTTGTCCCAGGGAGACAAATCCTAGATTCTATCATGGTGGTTCATGAGATTATCCATTCCTTGGAGAAATCTAGGAAATAGGGCTTCCTAATGAAGCTTGATTTATCCAAAGCCTATGATAGAGTGGACTAGGAGCTGCTGTCCAAAATTCTTTAGGCTTTTGGTTTTGATAATGGTGTGATTAAACTAATCATGCAATTGGTTACAACAGTGTCTTCTTCTGTGATTGTGAATGGTGGTTCTTCTCCCTTCTTTAGACCTTCTAGGGGGTTGAGATGAGGTGACATCATCTCTCCAATCCTCTTCGCCATTATGGCTAAAAGTCTAGGGAGATACTTTAAAAACCAAGTTAATCAAGGGCTAATCTCTAGTCTGCAACCTTCTTCAGTGGAGATGAAATTTTCTCTTTGTTGATGACACAATTCTCATGGGAGAATCAACTGTCAAAGAGGCGAGGAACATCAAAAAATCTCTAAATTTTTATTCTAACACTACTGGCCAACTTATAAACTAGGAAAAAAGCTATCTATTTTTCTTTAACACTCCTGAAGCTAGAATGAATAAAATA
The DNA here is from genome assembly GCA_027943335.1 of Chamaecyparis obtusa. Taxonomy (NCBI): domain Eukaryota; kingdom Viridiplantae; phylum Streptophyta; class Pinopsida; order Cupressales; family Cupressaceae; genus Chamaecyparis; species Chamaecyparis obtusa. The sequence continues at coordinate 29,409 of BSBK01004908.1, read as the reverse complement.
TCTTCCATTCTTGGCTGTAAGATAGGAAGGCTTCCTGCCCCCTATTTAGGATTGTCGATGTGTTCAAAACTAGAGGCTAACTTCTGGAATGATATTCTTGATAGATTCCACAATAAGCTGGTGTGTTGGAAAGGGGCGATTCTTAGCCAAGTTGGAAAAGTTCAATTGTTGAAGGCTACTCTTCAAAATCTTTCGGTTTATGCTCTTAGTCTTTTCAAAATTCCTCTGAAGTATATTGACCTTATTGAAAAAATTCAAAAAAAAATTCTTTGGACCGGCATGGAAGAGAAGAAGAGACTGAGCTTGGTGGCCTGGGAGAAGGTGTGTAAGCCAAAGAAACTGGGGGGGCCTGGGCATCAAAAATATCTCTAATACCAATAAGGCTCTTTTAGCAAAACAATGTTGGAGGATATTTGAAGAGGAAAAAGAATGGAACACAATAATCAAAAGTAAATACCATCTCACTTCTTTAGAAGGCACCCTCAATTCTTTTAATGATATCCAAGGATCATTTATTTGGAACAGTATTAGTAAGGGTAGGAACCTTATCAGTAAAGGGGCTAGATGGAAGCTGGGAAATGGTAGGAAAATTCTTTTCTGGGATGATAAATGGATCTTGGACAAACCCCTCATAGAGATTGAGGAGTGGAAAACTGTGATTCAGGAATGCAAAGATTACATTGGGGTTCTTGTGAGTGACTACTGGATTAATGAAGAATGGATTGATTTGGGTTTGAGGGACATCAGACTAATAGAGGTGAATAAACAGTTGAACAACTGGTTTATTAGAGATAATGAGTGTGATGAATTGATCTGGGGGCCTTCTATCTCAAGAAAATTCTTGGTTGCTTCGGCTTCAGCTCTTCTCATCCCCCCTAGAGATCAACCTTTTTGTGCTTAGGTATGGAATAAAGATCTTATCCCTAAAATTAACATGTTTTTTTGGCTGCTTGTACAGAATAAAATCCTCACTATGGATAACCTTATGAAAAGAGGCTTCCAAATGTCTAATAGATGTATCATGTGTTGTGAGGATGCTGAGTCATGTAACCACTTGATGATACACTGCCCCTTTGCTAGAGAAGTTTGGGACTCCATAATTTTGTCTCTGAATTTGAAGTGGGTTAAACCTCAAAATATCTAGGACTTTTTTCAGCAATGGCAGAGCCCTTTTTATGATAAAAATACTAAAAATCTATGGAAACTTGTATTTCCCCATTTTACATGGCAAATATGGAAGGAGAAGAACAACAAAATTTTTAGAGATAAAAAAGCTACCCCCCTTTTGGTAGCTAACTCTGTTACCAGAAGTATAATGGAGAACTATAGAAGTAGTGGTATAAAAGATGGCAAGTCTTGGAATCCTAGCTCTAAAAAGGATATCTCCATTTCTTGGGAGAATTTGAAGAGCAGGAATTACCTGAATCCTAGAGATAATGTTATGTGGTCCACTCCTCCTTGGGGTTGGTCAAAAGGGAACTTTGATGGATCTGCTAGAGGAAACCCCGGAAGAGCTAGAGGGGGAGGCCTCATAAGAGATTGGGCTAGAAATTGCCTTGGTGTTATAGCGATTCCGTTGGGAACTCAAACTAACCATGTGGCGAAGGCCGAGGTGGCGCTTTATGTGGTTAATTTGGCCAAATACATGGGTTGCTTGAAACTTTGGCTTGAGGGTGACTCCCTCAACATTGTCAACTATATTAAAGGGAAAGTGGAGTGCTCTTGGACTATAACCCATATAATAAATAAAATCAAAATGCTGCTCATCACCTTTGAAGAGTGCCACATCACCCATATTTACCATGAAGGTAATAAGGTGGCGGACATGTTGGCTAATGAAGGTACCCAAAGTAAAGTCATAAAATCATGGAGAAGGGAAGGAAATCTAAACTCCGAGATCATGAGTCTAATCACTTATGATAAAATTAATCATATTGAAGGGAATGTCACTTAACATTATGATGACAAGGATGAAACAATTTTCAAGGAAGGCTACATGTAAGGCGAAGTGTGGGATAATTATTTCGATATTAATGATATACGGAGCCTGGGTTACTTCAAGTAAACATGATAACATAAGAAAACATTGCAGTAAGAAGAAGATTAGTTGTAAGGAGCTGAGCAAGGATAGTAGCAGAAAATACAAAATGGGAGGCGGTCTGAGAAGAGAGGAGTCGGCTGACTGTGACAAATGGAGGCAGGATAGGAAATTTTGGAAGAAGCTGAGAAAGGGAGGGGTCTCTCAATACATCGAGAAGCTCCACAGCTACGACAAACAGGTGACTTCCTTGTTTACTGATGGCTGGGTTAGAGGTAACGTTAATTTATGGGGTAAATCTTTCCCCCTTTCTCTTACCCTTATGGCTGAGATTACGGGATTACCCCTAGAGGGAACTCATTTCCATAGAGGCAACCATAGGCTTGGTACTGAAGCTTTTAATATGTTTCCTAAAACTGCTGATGAAAAGGCCCTCATGACAAAAGGGAAGGGGTATTATGTAGATATCACCAAAATAAAGGATTTCTGGGCTAAAATGTTGAAGGTTATGATTGAGTATTTCACGCTTGATGGGCACTATTCCAAAATCTACAACCTGCATTTCATCCTGGCTAACCACTTTAGGCATAACAAGAGGATTTCCTTCCCGTATTTTCTTTTGAGCTCCCTAAGTAGTAGCATCACTGAGCATAGGAAGAAGCAGAATAACCCGGTGTTGCATGAGGGGTTGATCCTCCTTATTTCTGACTATGCCAGAGACTTTATCTCGAACCCAATTCCTAAAAGGGTCAAAAGCAAAAATTTAGAGACTATTGAGGGGGATAGAAAGGTCAAATCTAGCAAAAAGAGGAAGAAAAACAAGGGAAAGATCTCTAACGGTAGTGAAGAAGAAGGAAAAAAGAGGAAGAAAAATAAAGAAAAAAGCCCCGACAGCAATGAAGAAGAAAGTAAGGAAAAAAACCCTATTTCTCTGGAAATAGGAAATGCTAAGGATGAAAATGTGGAGATGGATTCTGGAAGTGAGGAAAAAGAGGACAGGAAAAATGATAACACTGAGCAGGAAGAGGATAGGGTTGTCATAATAGAGGATGAGAAGGAGGAAGATGAAGAAGGGAAATAAGGGGACTACCATGATGATGAAAAAGATGAGGAAGGAGCTGAGGAGGAGGAAGAAGAGGCCCAGGTTTCCCCTACCGAGGTTGATAAGAATGAAGCTCTGGATTTCCTTGTTGAAGAAGAAAAAACTGACACCCACTTGGATAATGAGGAAAGATTGGACTTGGCTAGTAAAGAGGATGGAGAAACCCAAAAGGAGGATTCTTTGGGCCACCTAGAGGGGCAGGATGAAGAGGAAATTGAAACTAGTCAGCAATCCCCTATCATAGATGAAAAGAGGAGGAACAAAAAGAGATGGATGCCAGTACTGATCAAAATACCATTGAGGAAAATAGTCAAAAGGGGGATACCATCGCTCTCCTAGGGGATGCTATGAATCTGGATGAGGCTAACAATGATGAAGGTCAGAGTATTCCTTAGGATTGGATCACTCAGGAGATGCAGGAGATAAAGCTTCACCTTCATACTCTGGAGAAAACTACGAAAACCCTAAATATGAAGCTGGAGAAGCTAGAGAACAAGATTCTGGATAAGGTTAACAATAAAAATTGGAAGGAGGAGATTACTGCCAAAATCAACAAAATCATTGACAACAAGGTTAAATAAATTAAGGTCAAAGTTAGTAACAATGGTAAAATGATCAACAAAGTCTTGAGCCACATTAATGAAGGACTCAATGCGGCTTTCGTCAACTTGAACATGCTTCACAACTACCTGGAGAAAAACCAACTGGAAAACATGACCATCACTATTGAAGAAGATGTTGGGAATGCAGGTCCAGGTATTAGAACTAGAGGGCATACTCAGAGGAAGATCTCTAAGAAGCCAAAGGAGCTTAAGGACCTGAAAAAAGCAATCCAAAAGATGGAGGAGCTCAAGATGAAGGCGGACAAAATGATAAACAATTAGTTTTTTCCTGTTTGTTGCTGGGTGTTGCTGGTAGTGTTGCTAGATCTATTTTTCTTTGCTTTTATTATTGTTTCTAGTGTTGTTTTGGGTCCTGCTCTGTTCTTTCTAGCAAGTGTCTCATTTTGGAAAACTTTCATGCTTTATCTTTTTGCTATGATGTAAATGGTTTCAAGTTCCATTCAAAACCTATTTTTACCTTATTCAAAAACAATAACATAAAATTTGGATCTCAAAATGAGAAGAAGAGGGCTCCTTATAAAGGAAAGTGTGGAGAGGAATGCATCCTCAAGAGCAATGTGGGATAAATCCCTAAAAAGGCAAGTAAGAGGAAAAATCCCACCACTTAGAAATATGTACATTCAAAGCGTAGAGAAAAAAAAAGAATTTTTATTTATTTTTATTTGATTTATTTCCTTTTTTCATCACAAAGAGATATTTAAGTGAGGATTTTATTAAAAGAGGGATTTTCTTTTAATAAGATTATTTTATTTAATTAAAAGGGAAGTTTTTATTTTAATTAAATAAGATTAATTTATTTAATTAAAAGGGATGTTTTCTTTTAATTAAATAAGACTTAGGATAAAATGATCAAACCTCAAGAAATATTGAAATAATTGAATTAATTATGATTTGATTAAGGAAATTGATTTGAATTGAAAATATTGCAAGGCATTGATTTAGGAAATTGATAAATTGATTCCGTCATTTGATAAATTGAAGAATGGGGGCCCATAGTCTAGGCGACCATTTTAGGGTGCAGACAAAGGGTAGTTTCTCTTGCCACTAAAGGAATTAGTCGTAAAGGAAATAGGAAAATTATCTGACCCAATTCTAATCAAGGAAGAGAGAGAGAACAAGAGTACAAGAGTACCTTGAGAGCCAATGAGGGGATATGAGAGTTATGTCTAGCTTGACATGAATAAGCTCAGATCCAGTTCTTGTATTAGACCAAGTGTAGGATATACCTTCTAATTCCACATCTAGAAGAGCTTCATTGTTAATATAATCCATAAGATCCAATCTATTATCCAACTAAGAATAATTACCTCCTGATTTCTCAATTTCTTTCAATAGAGTGTTGAAATCTGCCATCACCATCTAGCTCTTATTTTGAAAATTCTTTCTCACATCCTGCAATCTTTTCCAAAACTTATATCTTCCCATTCCTGTATTGGGCACATAGATATTAACAAGAATCTAAGAAAAAATGTCTCTAATATGAGTAACCTTAACTGCTATAATATTATTCTCTGCAAGAATAAGGGAATAATGGATAGAAACTTGGTTCCAAAAAAATCATAGCTCCACCCAAAGCCCCCTTAGAACTACATCCCAGACTTCCCCCATTTTGAATGGGTTTAATCTTTCCAGTTTCTCTCTAAGCATTTTAGTTTCTTGAATCAACAAGATATCCAGCTTATAATCTCTAACCAAGTTTCTCAACATGTCATGTTTATGAGGACTATTAAGTCCTCTAATATTCTAGGAAATGATCTTCATTTACAGTTTTAGGAACATACCTTTGGGATAGTCATATGGTGACCATGCACAATATTATGTTTTTCTTCTTGTTCCCTAATAGTTCTCACTGACTTTCTACCTCTGGCATCTCCTTTTGGGGATCCAACATTAGCCTTTTGTCATCATCTTGTTTGTACTCCTCCTTGAATTAAACTTAGAGGAATTAGACTATGGTCCTCCCTAGTTGAGATTTTCCCCTTTCTTCACAGAATTTCTATTATTTTTCCAGCACATCTTCATTCCATCTTTTTTCCTCTTAAGGAGACAAGGGCTCTTTATTTCCATTACTATCTAGAGTTTCATTGTGTGTTTTACCATCCAGAATGTTGCATTCTTGGGCATCCATAAAATTCAAATGGGGGCATGAATCCAGAAGATCCTTGAAATAATCTTCCACCCGTGAGACAAAAATAGAAGTATTAGCTTCCACTTCCTGGGATCCCACACTTTCCACCCCGAAGGTAGGGGAATGACTTATATCATTACCTTTACTCTCCTTTTCTCTATTGTGATCCTCTACCTTTTCATTGATTTTTTTCTCCATTGACTTGGGGTCTTTACCTTCCTCAGAGGCCTCCACACCAAGGCTAATATTCCCCATGTCAACATTTTTAGGATTAAAATCCTCCTTCTCCTTAGGGCTATTAAGAACTTGGAGGATAGTCTCATCCTCCTTCGAGCTACCTTCCATCTGGTTGGAGATCTTGGGATTATTATTCAAATCCCCCTCATAATTTTTTGTTTGGCTCTTTTCCCTCTATTCCTTCTTTGATACCTTCTTCCTCTCTTGATTTGTCTTATTTTCCTTCTATGTTTTATGAGGATATTGCTTTGCCTAATGACTAGGTTTTTACAGACAAAACATGCAAAAGGAATAGATTCAAATTTGACAGATGGGGTCCATTTACCTAGCTTAGACATTATGTTAATAGTCTAAGGAAGATCCATTCATTGGTGAACATTAACATAGATTCTAGGATACACCAATCTTGATCTTGTTGTCGTCATTGGATCAATAGTCAAGAGTTTGCCAAATGCTCCCACCAAACCAACAAAAACATCTTCATGCTAGTAGTCTAGGGGAAGTCTTGGGAGCCTAACCCAAATAGGGGCTAAAATAAAGAAGTCATCATTTAAATCTAGATTAGTAGACCATTTATGCGAAGCCAATGATGACTTACCCAACATCTAGGGCCCCCCACAAATAACCTTAGATAGGTCTTCGCCATTAGAAAATTCAAATAAGAAAAAACCTTTTGGCATTTTCACAATATCCACGTGTCCCTTTAGGTTCTATTCTTTTTGGTGAAGGTTCTAACCACATCTATATTCGATCTTGGCCCTATGAATTTTCCAACCAGTGTGAGAGCCATAATCCAAATAGTATGGTCCACAAGAGGGTATGGGATAAAAATACCAAAAACACCCTTATTGGACTCCAAAATGTTATTTATCCCTGGGAAAGTAGATTTCCCCATCGACTTTACCCCAAACAATGAAGACCAACATCCTTTTCTCGACGGTCTTGACGTATAATCTCCAACTGAGAGAATAGGAAATTTCCCTCTAGGGGGGTCTTTGAGATATTCTCAGGTCCACCACCTCAGAAATGAAACAAGTCTGACTCTTTGCCATCATCTGAGGCCTTCGAGGATTATTCACCATTAATTGATGGCAAATGAGATGATTGTCCATCCCTCTGCATTCTGCCAACATCAAATCCTACAAAGATTCCACCATTGCCAAGTTTCCCATCCACGCTTGAATTCAAACCACTACTTCCTCCTACCTGCTCCACTCCCATGTCACCATTGCTATTATAACCCTTATTGCTCTGTTAGAGAAATAAAGGAATTAATTTATTATGACATTCCTCTATTTTTATCTCATTTCTTCTATATGTCATATACATGTTATGTCATGTTCTATTATTCGTGAATGTGCCTTTGTGTTGTCTTATAGGGGATGATACAAAATGGTAGATACCATTCTTTTTGGTCTCTATAATGTTGGTACCAAGGGACTCTTCTTTGCATCTCTTATGTGACCTTCTTCCATTCTACTTGTAGTTTTGCTACCCTTGGGGGATGATGATAGTTCATTTTGATATAATTGTAATATACATGAGCTATCATATGATCATAATGGCCCTAGAGTTAGTAGATCCCTTTTGTGCTCTCTTTTTTTATTTGTTTCATTTCCCTTGGTTTGTCCTTGCTTGGGGGCGTCTCATAGTGGAAACATTTCTTTTGGGTGCATGAATGCTCCATTAAAGCCATTGCTCTCATTGAGGTGTTTGCAATCACTTTAACGTGGGGACATACACTCTTCTCCTTGTTTCATATTTCACAAACACACACAATAATTCAATACAATATTCTTATGAAGGTGGCTAAGGAGACAATGTTTTCCTTGTGTTTATCATTAGATTATCATGCCTTGAGAATTATTCAATGGATCCTAAGATTTATCCTTCCTTCTACCATTTGGTCCTTTGACTATCCGCTTTCATTTTTTCCTTTGACTAACTGCTTTCATTTGGATCCCTTAATAGAGATAAAATTTCCTTAAGGACTAATCCCTTTTGATGGGTTGACTAGCATCCCATAGCTTGCTAAACTATCAATTCCATATTTTGAAACATTTTCCCTTTGCATGATCCATAGTGAAGAAATACCTTACTAGGCTATTTGGTCATGTCTATTTTTCTCCCTATCTCTTTCTCTCTCTTTTGAGTGTTTCCTTTCTCATCTTGGTTTTGGATTTGATGAAGACATAAGCCACTTGGGCACTTGGTATTTCCTTGTCTCCTTAACCTTGATGAAATTCTTCCAATGCATTGATATACTTTACCATGAGCATGAGTTTGTCTTATATTCCTGCAAAAGTGGGGCCAAATGTATTGTCCTAAAGATTTATCACCCATACCCGGATGCTTAGTTAGGCCCCATTTTAGAAATTTTAAGATTTCATGTCTATTATTCTTGATCCAACTACCTATTTCCTCTAGATTTGGAATCTTCCCTACCTTCCTAGATTCTTGTTTAAATCTTGACACTTTTTCCTTGGAACATTACACCCTAGGCTTTGTGTTCTTGGAACAAAATGCCTAGAGTGTTTTGTTCCTTGGGGAATGGGCCCAAATTTGAATTGGAGCCCCATTGTGGTGTATTAGTGGAAAATTAGATCTTGTGGTTGGCCTTTCTTAATTTTGAATCTCAAAATGTGCGCTGAGGTATATAAACACCCCATCTCTCCTCATTTTGGTATATATATATTACTATTTTCAAGTATTTTTAAGCATTCAAGGAATCAATCAATGAAATAATCAAGTGAATTCAAGATTTCAAGGCAAGCATCCAAGATCTAGTCTCTCTCCAAGTATTCCAAAGAAATATGAAAGAAATTATCTTCATTGAACCAAGATTCTCTTCCATGATGTCCAAGTAGAGGAGTCCTCAAGCAAGAAATAAGATCATTTATCCATTCTCATACATTCTTCCTCTATAGCTAGTGTTCAATCAAGCATCACAACATTGAAGATCTAGGAGTGACATTCATAGATCCAAACATTTGTGAAGACATCCTTGATTCCATTCTACATTACAAGGTTGACAAATTTAATACAAGTGGCATTCAAGCATCTTCATGAATAAGTGTAATCTCAATATCAATTCATGAAGGTATTGGAAAGGTAGATATAATATTTACCTTTAGATTTACTTTCCTTCATACAATCTTATTTCATTTTCAAGGTTGATTCCTAAACAAGGATTTGACCAAGGTGAACCCCTTTTGATAAACTTTTCCCATTTTTTGTGTGTGCAAGTATAGGTGGTACAACTATCTAAATATATATGGAAAGATCGAGACCTACGAGACTGTCAGCCAAAATTTTGGGCAAATTTCCAAGGAACAAAACACCTCGAGCTTCTCATTCCCTAGAATGTAATGCCTAGGGAATTTGGTTCCACCAAAAATAACCTCAAATATAGATATCAAGTTGGTATAGTTTCCATCTTTCTATTTATGGTAATTACAAGTTGTTGTTTGTTTCTATCAACCTATATTTTCTTGAAACTCTCTAACTTAGCTCATTTTTGTCATATATCTTGCATCATTAGATTAATTTTTCAAATCCATTTCATTATTAATCATAACAAGTGAAGGATCATTGCACTCACTTAGTGCTTAATTCCTTCTCAAGTCCATTGTGTCATCTTCCTTCCAAGTGTACATTAAGAAAGAGGGTTGACAATAATCTTGCATACACCTTAGATACCATTGTCACCATCCTTTTATCTACACATTCAAAACTTAGAAACTCAACAAGGATGCCCTTTAACTCATTCCATATATAAGATAATCACAATACCACCATTCGTAGCCAAATGACAAAAATAATTTTCTAGATTCATACCTAACCTAAAATTTGTTCAATTTTGAGACTAATGCTCATAATTAATCTTATTCATAGGTTTAATATTCTTTGATATACTAATTTTATTATCAATTTTAATATTCTTCATAAATATTGAATAAAATTATTTTGATTTCTACTGTTAATTTGCAACTTAAGATTATTTTTTGGGGATATTTCTTTTATTTAGCCATTTCATGTTTATATCCATCACAATACAAACATATTATGTCAAAGGATTTTTTGTACAAGGTGTTTAACCTATTTAGACTACCTTAACTTTATATTCTTCAATGGTCAAATAGTTATATAACAATTCTTCACTTCATCCCTACCAAAATCCAATAATTAATGAAGTTCATTGCTTTCCTAAATATTAAACAATGTAAATTTATCTATTTGTTTCTCTATGCATGCTATGTACAAGAATTATTTGAACATTTAAGTATTTTTTTGTAGATCTTTAATTTTAATTTTTTTCTACCACTTTATGAAAAAGATTTTATTTGTTTCTACAAAGAATTCATTTACTTGAATAAATCTAAAATAGGATAGAATTTCAACTACAATATGTGATTTTTGGTTTAATTTTTTCACTTTGCAACAAAATTTATATTATATCTTTAACATTTAAGCATAATGCATAATAATCACATTCTAACATATTGTTCTAATTAAGTCAAGCATAGTCAACTAAAGTCCATAATCTCTCCTGAAATCTAGTTGTGACACAAGGTCGAGACATGCCATCTTTTCTTACTATGAATAGACATCATTTTGATGTCTTATTAAACACACACACCCATACATCCACATGCATATAATTTATAAGAGAGTATGAAATCAAATGTGGAAAAGAATGTCCAATGTCCTCAGCATTCTTCCATGCAATAATATCTACTAAATATTGTTCCAACTAGACCTTATATTTTATGATATCCCTGATGCACAACCTAATTGTGCACATATAAATGAATTGAGTGGGCTCCACTAGCACACCCTTTGGTATTGCACCTATCATGCACACCAATCAAGGATGTGAGAATCATCGAGATGATATAGCTTAAGTAAAGACATGTGAAGAACATTGTGGATATGGACAATAGTTGGTAGTAGAGCGAGTCTTTAGGAAACTAGGTTGATCACTTCAAGCATGTCAAAGGACCCTACATATCTAGGTGTAAGTTTTGAAGACTTTCCAAATGAGATTGAGATCTTATGAGGTTTGACCCTCAAGATGACATTTTCTCCAGCTAAATATTGACAAAAGTCATATTCTTATTGTCGTAGCTCTTTTGTCCATTTATTTATTCTTTCAAACTACCCTTAATCAAATTAATTTTCTCCTTCATCTCCTTGAGAATGTCTAATCCTATCATAACTTTGTACTCCACTCTATCCCAACTCATAAGAGTATGACACTTCCTCCCATAAAGTGCCTCAAAAGGTGTCATTCCCAAAAATGCATGATGATAATCATTGTGCAAAATCCACTAGGGGAAGGTATTCTTCCCACTTGTACTTTTGATTAATGTAATACATTCTAATAAAATCCCACACTTCTTGATTCATCGACTTAGTTTATCCATCTATATAGGATGATAAGTTATACTAAAATTCAACTTTAACCCTAAAACAAAATTCAAGATTGTCCAAAACCTTTAAGTCATTATAGAGTCCATGTTTAAAATTATGTGTTCATGCACTCCTTGTAACCTAAATATCTCTTGTACAAACTTCTTTTCTAAATTTGACGGTCCATCTCTAATATTACCAAGTCTAAAAGTTATTTCCTTAGTTAGCTTATCAACAACTACCAAGATGATGTCATATTGGTTCCTAGTCATAGGTAATCCCTAAATAAAGCTTATACCAATGACCTTCCACTTGTACTTTGATGAATTATGCATGTAGAACAATCTTGTTTGGTGTATATGCTTGGCCTTGACTTGCTAGCATTCTAAACAATGTTTATGCATGTAAAATACATGCAAACCTATAACTATCTTCCATCTAGAAACATGCTCATAGGAATTATAATATAATAAGTAGTCTATCCATTCATATAGATAAACACACATTTTGGTTAACCAAGTACAAAATGTAAAATCATGCATGTCACAAAACATACATGTAAATAGATATCTTCTTATCATTTAGAAGACACAAATGTTTGAAAATCACTACAAAAGTTTAACCAAGATAATGAAATATCACAAATGAGCACAACTATATATTTTTAATGAAAAAACTATAAAAACCAAAAATCTAATCAACATGAACGTTAAACATGTAAGTGCACACACCAATGGGAAGAAAATATTCTTTAGGAACCCTAAGCTCTGCCAAGTAGACCATCTTGACAATTGTCATATGTACATGCATATAAAGGACCTTGGTTGTTTCAAAAGCTTCAAGATCATCCAATGACCAACTCTACAACCTCGTGCATTCAAAGCTAATAAAATACTACCTTCTAACTCTAGGGTCTAAAACCACATACACAACATAAGCATGTCGATCCATAATCAATACAATCCAAGTTTCTTCATAGGAAGCTAAGAATAGACACACAACATGAATAATACTCTATTTCATACAACCACATAATGAAAAACATAATCATGATGCAAAAGTGGTTTTTACGTATTTTCAAATAGGAGCTATAGATTATTATTATATGATAAGTGAACAATGTTACTTTATGATAATATTTTCATCCTAAAAGTATATTTTTAGGCATAGTTTTAAAATTTACTTAGATAGTTATTATTCAATTACTTAAATTAGAAAGGATAATGTTGCACATTCATGGGATTTCAACTTTTACCTTATCCTCATAGTTTGGAAATTTGGATAAATAATCCATTTCTTTTTAGATTTATCCTTACATTGAGTTTGAAAACTAAAATTCTATGTCATATAAAATATCCTTCTATATTTTGTGGATAATGAAGCAAACATTTTGAGAACACTTTCAGTCTAGAGAGGGATAGTCTAAATTTACTTCTATGCACTAAATTTTGGTAATATATTTGATTCCAAATTCAAACATGTATAACATGCAACCACTCCTCAAAACTCCATCCTTTAAATGTGTGTCATACCCTAAAAATAAGATCAACTACAATTATTACACTAAAAAATGATAAAGATCAATTGGTTCATTCCCCCAAAAAATCTCAAGCTTTTAAGGCTAATAAATTAAAAAAATAAGTACCTTGTACCTCAAATACTATGAAACTATCACATCCATCAACAATCAAGCACATTCAATCACATGCAAGTAACATGGATGTCCATGAAAGTACATACACCTCTAGAGTCTATTCATACATGTGGAAGGAAACAATAGAAAGAACTATAAATATATGGATCTCAATTAAACTAGTTTGAGGACTTCTCATTTGAACTAGCCTAATAGTTAATGTGTATGTAATATGTGGTTGATATTAATATTTTAATTTAGGGGAAGGTTATTATATCTCATTCAATAGTGTACAAGGTAAATGAAAGGGTCATATATCTCATTAAATAAATTAAGGTAAATGGGGATGTTTGAATAAGTTGATTGTCAAATCCATTAATACCAATAATGATTATTTTAACCTTTGTACCATGAATTTTTTGATTGTTAAGGTTTTCTAGATTTATAAATTATCAAATAATATAAAGTGATTGAAAACTAATCTCTTGTTCGATAATGATCTAAACTATTACATATTTATCTTCTTATGAAATATATAATTATGTATATAATTACAAATAGATAGGATAATAAATCATTGAGGAACGATGGACTCTCATGTGAAATTTTATTACTTTTGAGGTTAACAAAGATTTGAGTGTATATCTAACTGTATAAAAGGGCGATTCATGCAGGTATTTTTGGAACTATTATCAATAGAGGCAAAATTAATCTTATTCTATATTAAGATGACAAGAAAAAGATTATGAGCTAATAATCTATGATATTAGACATGTATTATAAGCTTACTTATGAAATTTAGATTGAATAGTATTCTTCTTAAACTTAAGAGACTCAACAAGGATGCCCTTAAATTCATTCTATGTATAAGATGATCACAACATCACCCTTCATTGCCAAATGCCAAAATAATGCGACTCCTTGCTTTAATTTTCTAAATTTGTACATAATCTAACAATTGTTCAATTTTGAGACTAATATTTATAATTGATCTTATTCTTAGTTTTAATATTCTTTAATATACTATTATTATCAATTTTAATATTCTTGAGAAATATTAAATAAATTATTTTAATCTCCATTTTTTTAAATATTAATCAACAACAAAAACTAGGGTGTTGACCCTTATAGGATGACTACTCGAGGGCGTATAGACACCACACACTAACAATAAATAAACATCAAAAGCAACCTAGAACATAACTAGTACGGAGACAAACATAGGCCAAAGTTTAGCAGCCTATACCCATGAAAGTTATCAACACAATATAAACTAGTACCAAACAAAAGAAAACAAACTAAAAATATATCCAAAATCCTACTAGTACAGATGAAGTCATAGCACAACCAATAAAAGTTCACAAAGTCATGCAGGCTATAAGCAAAACTATATAGTAAATCCCTAGAGGGGTAGGGGGTCAAATCCTCATCAAACCTTGTGTAAGGATTTAATATCACAACCAGACTAATCTAGTACATGAGACCAATCATCAGTGAGGAATTTGAACAAATCTTTGTAATTTCCATCCTCCTGTTCATCATCCTTGAGAATTTTTTATTACATCATGTTTTCTACTGTTGGTTCTTCTGCTTCCTTGGTTTGATAGTGTGAGCTATGTATTCAACATTTGATCCTATGTACTAGGTAGATGTAGTGGCTAGGTACCTATGCATTCCAGTGAGATAGATCATTTACCATATGGACACTCTTTCTTTCCTATTTTTGGAAGCACTCTTCAAGCTTTGTGTAAGATATAAAATATGGATGAATGGAATAGGGTTTAGAATAATGCACATGAAAGAGACCCTAAACCCACATTTTACACATACATAGTAATTCTAAGGAGATGGAATGTAAATCTGGAAATGCTAATATTGAAATGAAGAAATAAAGGTACTTACCTCCGAAAATGAATATGCTGAAAACCCTGTCAAACAATATCAGAAACTGTTGATTTTCTCATACTAAAACCGAAACTGTGAGATCTACAAAACCCATAAATCTTTTTCTTTTATGAGCTAGGTCAACCTTGACCCAAAACAGGGGTAAGATCTTACCTCGGGGCACAATCTTACCCCTTTATGTCAACCTTGACCTGCACTGCTCCAACGAAAATTATGTTCGCAGATCCCGAAAGTTTTTCGAAAAGGGTATCCAAATTTGCACTAATATTCATTGTCCCGCATCTGTACCTACAAGAAAAAGGGTTTTATTGTTTGGATGAGGGGTTTTCCTTAGTCAAACCTCGGTTTGGAATCAACCTTAAAATGGAATTGAAATAGAGAATGCTAACAAGTAGTAGAAGTAGATCTAACAACGAAGCTATGATATTCAATAGATATGCAATTGTATTTGAAATGTAAACAAGTATGTTGATATGAAAACTTGGACTCAACACTAAAAAGCATAAATGTAAATCAAAACCTTCATGATTATATGCTTGGAATCCACCTTGAAGGAAGAATGAATGAATCTTTAGAAGAAGACTTGAAAATCTTGAAGGAAGATCACACCACCATGATGGATAGATCTAGGGTTTGGATGATGGATCTTGAATGCTTGAACCAAATCCCTTCAAAGGCTTGAATTCTTGAATCCTTGATTTTCAATGGAGAACTTGAATGCTTTAATGGATGATTGCTTGAGATAAAACTTGATGGATTGTGGATGCACTTGATTGATTGAGAGATGGCTTGAAATAAGAGGAGAAGGCTTCCTTTTATAGTGATATAGGGCACAAACTCCTAGAGATGCTGAAATATGAGAAAAAAATTCCCATTGGGCCCATACCCCTATAAATGTACCTAGATTAAATATAATTTAAGATTTTATCGTTCCAAAATCTGAAACAGCCAACTCGGAAGCGGGAAAATAAACTTTTCGAAGCTCGACATCCCGAAACCTCCAAAACTTGAAATCTGGACCCAGGGTCAAGGTTGAGCTCAACTTTGACCTAGGTCAAGGTCAAGGTCGACCTTGACCCAAAAGGTTGACCTTTACCTTGAGGTCAAGAACCTCAAATTCATAGTGCGAGGTGCCATAAACAAGCTAGAAATAAGGAGAAAATAGGGTAGAATAGGGGAAAATGCCAACAACAAGCTAGGGACCTATCCGAGGTGTTTGACATGACCCCAAACCACCTACTTGGAGGGCTAAACTAGTCCTAAATGGAAGTGCTTCCATTTTCATGACGATACATTTAGCCCCCACTTTAGCAAGAGTATGGATTCGATGCAAACTCTTGGTAAAGGAGAAGAAAGATTCCAGTGGATTGCAACAAGATAGAATATCACTCAGTTAAGGACATGAGCCCCCAAGCCAAGGATTCTAACTCCACATATACACACGAGGGTGCAAAAATAAAGAAAAACAAAAACAAAGCTAAAAGACACAAAAAGAGGGGTTAGTACTAAAACAAATCCAAATCAACTAGTAAAGGAAACCTTGCTAAGAAATGCTTCCTATACTAATATCATATTTGGAAAGTTATCACAAAAGCATAAATGAAATTACATAAGAAATACAAGAGCAACACTATAAATAACATAGCTTCATGATCTAGTCCTATTAGCATGAAAGCAAAAAGAGAGAGAAGAGTGAGAAAGTGGTTACCTCACCTAGTAAGATGCCCACCTTACCATGAATCACCAAGGAGGGTGAGCCCAATAGGTGGCCAACCTGATAGTTCACCCAGAAACTGTGCTTTCTAATTGTAATGCATCTTTTGAATACTTTTGGAATACCTATAGATCCACATTCTTGTATCGCCGTGGAATATAAAATACGTGTCCCTTCAGGATTTAGCAACTTATGTGCATTAACTTTCATGGATTTAGCATGTTTGAACTTGAAAATGTGTGTCTCTTCAGGATTTAGCAACTTATGTGTGTTACCTTCTGAGGATTTAGCATATTGAAAAATTGAAAAATGCGTCTCTTCAATATTTAGCAACTTATGTGCGTTACCTCCAAAGGATTTAACATATTGAAAATTGAAAAACTATAGTACAAGGGAGACCCTATATATGCCCCCCACCTTATCATGGCTACTCGCTAGACAAGCTAATGAAGAGAAAAAGGATACCTACTTCACAAAGTAAGGAGATATCCTGTTAACAACAATGTACACTATATTCTTAGTGAAGGGTATTAACCCTTACATCAAAGAACATAGATAATCATGAAAAGGATATGTCACTTATAGAAAAAGGATCTTCAAAGAGAAAGAGATCTTATCAACAAGACACCCACCATAGAGGAGTGCTTTGGATAAAATATCATCTTTTCAAAGAAAAGTAAAGAAGGACCCAAGATTCAATCAACAAGCCCCTTGTCATCAAGAGGAAGAGGAATCTTGGAATGAAGGAATCAAATTCTAACCCTAAAGCAAGGTTAGGGGTTTATAAAGAACATAATTTTCAAAATAAAGAAGAGGTGATGACCTAGGACAACAACCTCACACATAAAAGGATATCCATAGCCAAAACCTCAGTCAGTATAATGAAATAATGTTGCAAAATAAACAAATGCCACTAAACTAGGGAAAGCAGATCCCTAGACAAATAGAAAGAAGGAAAAACCTTGCCCCCTAGGGATGAAAGCAAGGGATACCTTTTGCAAAACAAATGTCTTAGAAAAGATATCATGAATACTAGAGAGAGCGATGGATGATTAGGAGCAAAAGCTATCATAATACAAAACCATCAAGATAAAAGAGAGAAAGCATGACTAATTAAGCTCAAAGAAAAAATGCTAAGAACATAATGGATTCTAGAAGACTGGAAGAAATACACCTCTTGCCCCCCAGTCCAGAGACAAGAGGATAAAAGATCTATATTATAGAAGAATGAGGGGTAAAATTATGAAGAAATTGTAATACAACACGAGAGTGAGATATAATTCCTAAAGCAACTCTTTTTCTAACATATATCTTGAAATGCACATAATCAACAAGTAAATGTGTATTACTATAGTGAAGAGAATATTTGTACTTGGAGAGAGCATCTTTCAACATAGGTTTAAAGATTTATTTCTTGGAATTCATTAACTAAACATACACCTTCTTAGCCACATCTTGAGGAGTATCAAGGTAATCTAAGGTAGGTATCGGAAGAAGAAGATCAACCATCTTAAATTGAGATTGGGAAAAACCAAGACAACACATATCTTGTTTAAGGGATATATGAACTGGATACTTAATACCATGTTCATTAACACCAAGCCCTAAACCTTTATAACCTTGTTTAGCCATCATATTATATCTTGTAGTGTATATATCATGTAAAGCTTCTATAGGAGGTGATTGTTTATTATGTTCATGAGTAAAGGTTGTATAAGGTGGAATAATAGGTTTAGAAGAAGTTGCTTTTCTCTTCCCTTTAATATCATCTTAGATCGGATAAGAAGGGGAAGGTAAATCCAAGAATTTTTGCACATCTACATCATGAACCATAGTTTGAACCTCATCATAAGTATGGGAAGAACTAGGAATAGAAGATGGAGAAATAGGAGTGGGAATATTAGGAAGGATAGGATTAGGATTATGAAGATTAGGAACACTAGGGAAAGTGTAGGAAGCGGAGGGAATGTAAGACACAATCGGAGAAACACTTACATGAAGAGATGATAGAGGTGTAGCCACTAAAGAAGGAGTGTAAGTAGGAATTTTGGGTAAAGGAATAGAAGAAGGTTCCATACTAGTAACAGGAGGAGCGAATCCTGAATCTTGAGCTTCTTGAGCTAAAGGTTTGACATTTAAATGCACAAGATGAGTGATACCACACATGAGATTAACACCTTGATCACTGTCACAAAGGATTTTCTCAAAGTCCTCTATAGCTTTAAAAGAATATTTAGGATATAACATTCTAGATACATCAATGTTGTAAATAGTGGAACATGAAGGAAACCATGCACACACCCTATGGTAAAGATCAATTGAAGAGGTTGTAGAGGAAGATGAAATAGGAATAGGATCAATGGAGATCTCATTCGAACAATTTTCATCATCACTTCCATGTACCTCATTAAGGGATCCATCCTCTTTTGTATTAAAATCCTCATCAAAGTATTCAAAACAAAAATCATACATGTTGAACACAAAGTAACACTAAAAGCATGAAAAATGGAAATATTCTTTTGTATTTTTAAAGAAATTTTTCAATTGTTTTTTTGTATTTTTGAAATATAAATGCAAGTGCATAAAGGAAATCTACTTTTATAAGTATGTAAGATCTAACACAAAAGACAAATCTAACACCAAAAAGAAAGAGTTGTCATAAATGGGTTCACCAAAATGTAAGATGAAGGTGAACATACAAGATAATACAAAGGGAAATCTCACACCAAAAAGAAAGAGTTGTCGTAACACGGGTTCACCAAAATGTAAGATGAAGGTGAACATACAAGATAATACAAAGGGAAATCTAACACCAAAAAGAAAGAGTAAGATATAAAATATGGTTGAATAGGGGTTAGAATAATGCACATGAAAGAGACCCTAAACCCATATTTTACACATACATATAAATTCTAAAGAGATGGAATGTAAATCTGGAAATTCTAATATTGAAGTGAAGAAATAAAGGTACTTACCTCCGAAAAGGAATCTACTAAAAATCCTGTCAAACAGTCTTAGAAACTATTGATTTTTGTGTTCTTGAACCCAAAATGTGAGATCTACAAAACCTAGAAATATTTTTCTTTTCCGAGCCAATTTGACCTTGACCCAAAACAGGGGCAAGATCTTACCCCCAGGCACAATCTTACCCCTTTATGTCGACCTTGACCTGCACTGCTCCGATGAAAATTCTATTCCTGAATCCTGAAAGTTTGCCAAAAAGGGTATCCAGATTTGCACTGATATTCATTGTCCCACACCTGTACCTACAAGAAAAATGGATTTATTGTTTGGATGAGGGGTTTGCCTTAGTCAAACCCTGGTTTAGAATCAACCTTAAAATGGAATTGAAATAGAGAATGCTAACAAGTAGTAGAAGTAGATCTAACAACGAAGCTATGGTATTCAATAGATATGCAATTGTATTTGAAATGTAAACAAGTATGTTGATATGAAAGCTTGGAATGAATACTAAAAATCATAAATGTAAATCAAAACCTCCATGATTGTATGCTTGGAATACACCTTGAAGGAATAATGAATGAATCTTTAGAAGAAGACTTGAAAATCTTGAAGGAAGATCACACCACCATGATGGATAGATCTAGGGTTTGAATGATGGATCTTGAA
The DNA here is from genome assembly GCA_027943335.1 of Chamaecyparis obtusa. Taxonomy (NCBI): domain Eukaryota; kingdom Viridiplantae; phylum Streptophyta; class Pinopsida; order Cupressales; family Cupressaceae; genus Chamaecyparis; species Chamaecyparis obtusa. The sequence goes on along the minus strand of BSBK01004908.1, from coordinate 8,987 downwards.
TGCTTGAACCAAATCCCTTCAAAGGCTTGAATGCTTGAATCCTTGATCTTCAATGGAGAACTTGAATGCTTGAATGGATGATTGCTTGAGATAAAACTTGATGGATTGTGGATGCACTTGATTGATTGAGAGATGGCTTGAAATGAGAGGAGAAGGCTTCCTTTTATAGTGATCTAGGGCACAAACTCCTAGAGAGGCCGACATATGAGAAATAAATTCCCATTGGGCCCATACCCTTAGAAATGTACCTAGATTAAATATAATTTAAGAGTTTACCATTCTAAAATCTGAAACAGCTGACCCAGAAGCAGGAAAATAAACTTTCCAAAGCCCGACATCCTGAAACCTCTGGAACTTAAAATCTGGACCCAGGGTCAGGGTCAAGGTCGACCTTGACCCTGATGTCAAGAACCTCAAATTCATAGTGCCAAGTGCTAGAAATAGGGTGGAAATAAGGAGAAAACATGGTAGAATAGGGGAAAAATCCAACAGCAAGCCAGGGACCTATCCGAGGCATTTGACATGACCCCAAACCACCTACTCAGAGGGCTAAACTAGTCCTAAATGGAAGTGCTTCCATTTTTCGATGATACACTTTGATTGATCAACTCTTTAGACTTTGGTGTTTTTATGCCATCTGTATCTTTGAGTTTAGGTGTTTGCCTTTGTTTGCCTCCTGATTCGAGTAGTGTCATTTGAGGGCACTTATGCAAATTATAGTCTTCTTTACTTGATCATGTTCTATTACAGTGGAGGATCTTCATATTAGTAGTTACTTCTTGACAGAGTTTGCAGCTTCTTGCTTCAGTGATGTTCTACATGTTCATCCTTGTTCCTATTTTTTGGAACATTCCTAGTTTTGGAGGCTTCTTCAATCCTTCAAACTATTCTTCATCTCTTTCTAGAGTAGATTTTTTCCCATATGATTTTCTCTATTTCTCCACTTTTAAGAGACTCTCTTTTGTACTTGGGTACGTGATCAGGGCTTTTATTGTTGGAACCCATTTGCTTTCAGTTTATTTTTTCTAGGTTTTTAGCTACTCCCAATGTTCATCTTAAGGGGGGTGTTAGAGTAATAATTTGTTTTCTTATTAATAAGTCACTTATTATCTCTTTCTACTTAAGCTAAACTTTAGGCATATAATAATAAATTATTTTATTAATTATTATCATGCAACCTAGGTTCGTCCACCCTTTTAGGGTTTCAAATCTCCTTTATAAGGATTGATCTCCTTTGTATTCTTAACACATTCATTTTATTTGATTGCAACTTTTATTTTTTGCACATCAAGAATGTCTCATGTTTCATGGATCCTTGCATTCAGGCCTCCATATCTTTTGCTTCTCTCTTTCTGCGACAATTGTTTGCATGTAGGTGTTCTTGGGAGCTGTGGGTTGTTTTCTCATCAACTCAAACACATCAAATAGATAGATTTTTCTAAGTTGTGCATCAGATAAATAATGAACTTGGAAATGCTTCCAAGTTTCCTTCCACCTCTCTCACTTTGTTTTTAAGACTATCCACCTCACTTTGTAAGCTTTCCAAATCCAATGTGAAAGTTGCATCGAAACTAGATAGAATAGGGTTCTCCTTGGTTGGTGGCATGTCAGTACTATGATTGGAAGGTGCCCCTTCACTTTATAAAAAGTGTGGGTCACATTTTTAGATGTCAATTTATCCAATCTACCATTGTTGCTAGTCTCCAAACCCTTATCCTCTATGTTTATATTTTTTCCAGTCCCCTTATCAACTATAAGATTCTCCTATTCCATGTCTTCCTTAGAATCATGATTGAAAAGTAGCTTTTTCCCTTTTTTAGCGAATCTACTTTCCAATAAATTGGATCTTTGAGGGGTACTATGTTCTTCCTCCACCTCATCGTCACTATAAGTCTTAACCTCCTAGAAAAAGAATTTGGTTTTTTTAGTGGGGGGAGTGTTTTTGCCTTTCATCTTGGAGGTGGATAATGAAGAGTATTTTTCTTTAAGACTAGCCTTAGGGGCGAAATGTCAAAGCTCAAAATTTATGGGGTGCTCAAATGGGAGGCAATTTTTCTAGCCCCTAGGTTTCTAATACCTTTCTTCTTATTATAGCCAGGCATGTCAATAATGTTAGCTGACTAGGGAACTATGACATAGGGGCCTCATATACAATGATTGGTTTTAGAGCGAAGAGGTCCAAATAGAAATTATAAAGCCTAAAAATAAGGGCTTGGTTCAAATTAATTAATTTTTTACCCCGACGAACATTATCCAAGTGACATCAAACACATAGCTCTCAAGCGAATTCAACATGTGAAATGGAAAAGAGATAATATCATGATTTTTAAAGTGTTTAAGAAGTGGCATATGGCAATAATAACAAACTTTAAAATGCCCTTCTAGAGTAAAGTACCTCATGATCATATAATAGACCCGGTCCCAAGGAGGGGGCAACTCAGCCCTATCATAATTGCTTCTTTACCCGAGCTTCCCTACCCTTAAAGAACCTATTATGATTGTCATTGTCAACTATTTATCTTGTCTTCTTCCATTTCTTACCTTCGTTAGAAAGCCTAGTGGCCTTAACAATGACCTCTTCACTAATCTCAAAAGAAATACCCCCAACCAAAACCCTCTTTTTATCTCAAGAGGAAGAAAACAGGGTAGAGAGTCCCTCATTAGGATCATTAAGACTGAATAAAATTGGCAACCCCACCCTCCTTGTAGATGCACCACACTGTGGGGTCATTCCTAAAGTTTTCTGGTTTCATTGACTCAATGCGATTACAATCACCCCATAATAGTAATAAAATACAGAGGACAATCAACTTTGAAATGAAAACTACAACTCTTGATACTACAAAGGAAAGTTTTTGTTAATGCCAAGCGATTTGAAGACGATAACGATACCTATTTGTCCAATTGGGTAAAATCATTAAACCATCCTCCCAAGAAAATAGACTCATGTGAGCTATATTTCCCACAAGTAGGAGCCTTTTCAATATGGTGCATATAGGGTACCTTTCATTATGCAAGGGGTAATTACAAATGCAAATGTCATCGATCATGTTAATTATGTAATATAATCTCATCATTTTTAGGTACCCATTGAGATTAATGTACTCAATATGATTACGTAGAGGTGACCTAGGCATGTACAACTACACCGTAAACAATAATTAATGACTCTTTGGGTGATGCATCCCCAATAAGTATTACTGGACTGCCACATCATAAGCCTTGTATTCAAATTCAAAATATTTTGGTTTGTTCCACACTCCCGCTTATAACTTGACAAGTAAGGGTAATAGGATACCCAACACCCTAAAGTACAGAGGATGAGACACCACTTCCAAAGTAGGGTGTTACACATCATCTCTCTTTAGTTTTGAGCATTCTCTCATCAAGAGAGTTTGCACATCGATTGGGAGGGAAACATGGTTTCACCAACACCTCAACCCCTCTAGAATGTATCCATTCACAACAAGATAACCTACCATAGTGTTACCCTCCATGTAAACATGGTTAACAGTATAAGAATCAAATCCTCTCAAGAGCCTATGAATATCACCCAAAATTCCTTCTATATACTAGTTAGCCTTAGACAACTCTTTAATAGCATCAATGATAAGCTTGGAATACCCTTTGATTGAAAGTGCTCTAATCCTAATGGAGAGTGCAATCTTGAGCCGCTAGAAAAGGCCCATTCCCTTTGCTTGGTTGTTTGTATGATTGGGCAAGCCACCATTATAGGCAATCATGAATAACCTGACATCATCTCTAATCACACCTCCTACAAAAACCAGACCCTGAGATTGCTTTGTTGTGTCGTCAAAATTTAATTTATACTAGCTCAAACAAGGGGGGTCCATTTTGTGTTTCTTCTTTTGAGGTTTTTTTATGTGTCAAACTTCCCAAAGGAGTATTGTAAGCCCCAAATCCTTGCAACCTCACATTCACCAGGGTAGGAAGGAGTAGGTGGACAAGGCCATTTGGTGACATTTAAATTTTCTAATATCATTTTGCCAAAGATCCCAAAAACCACCTCAGATGGGCTTTCCTTTCCATGAAAGATCATGTTGTTCCTTTCCTTCTAAATGGCCCAACCTAGGTGTGGAGGGATTCACTGCTGTAACTACCTGATATTAGGATTGGAGGAGGTCCCTTTCCAATTGAAGGAGATCTGATAAACATTCCTATTTATCATCCAGTGGATTTGAAGTAATTAGAGGACTCTCTTCCATAACTCATACACAAAGGGGCAATGTATAAGCAGATGGTTAGCTGACTCCTCATTCTATTTGCATAGGACATAATGGTTTGACACCTAGAACCCATGTTTGATGATATTGTCTTGTGTAATAATCTTGCCATGCATAACCCCCACTAGAATAAGTTGATCTTAGGGATTGTTTAGGAATTCCAAATCTTTCTCCACATGCTCATTCTAGCCACCACCACATATAAGCATAAAATAAGTAGATCTCACTGTGAATTCACCACTGGCATTAAATCTCTAGAAAAAAACTATCCTCTCTTGGGAATATTGAGATTCTCTCGTCTCCAAGTGCCCTTTGTAAATCTAGTACCATATGCTTCAGTTGTTGAAGGCTTAGACAACAAAGTTGGATGTCTTTCTAAGATCTAGACTAGTTCATGTAGTTCTCAACCTAGGTCCCAAAGAACTGTTTACCCAACCCACAAAGGTCATGATGGGAAAGGAGAAATGAAAGGGGTGTGTCGTCCAACCAATAATCATCCTAAAGATGGATTGTCATCCCGTCACCAATTCCCCACCTAAGGCCTGGAAGGAGCATAAACGTGCAATTGAGGATGCTATTCCAAAATTTGGGCCCTATGGGGAGTCCTTGTATATTCAAAAAGTGATGAAATTTATCCTTATTCAAGTACTTAGCAGACATAATATCACACATTTTTCTTTATGTCTGGAAAGATTCCATCCAACCCTAGCAAGAATAGCCTTGTTGAGATGAGAGATTCTCCTAACACCCAGACCTCCCATAGATTTTGTTCGGCAAACAGAATCCCATTTTAACAAAGCCATCTGCTTCTTTTATTCTATTCTAGACCAAAGGAATTTCCTCTCAATTCTCTCTAGTTTATTAGACCAATTGTTAGATATTCTAAAAAGTGGGAGGAAGTAGATTGAGATCCCTTGTAAAGACTATTTCAAGATTTGTAGCTTACCCATGCTAATGAAGATTTTTTCCCTTCCATCTAGCTATCTTGTGTTGCATTATTTTCATAATTGTATTCCAGAAAGAGATTGACACCTCCTTGAATATGAATGGAAACCTAAGGTAACTGTCGGGCATATATCAATAGGCTGACATTCAATAATATTCCTAACTTTGTTCTGTAGGGAGTGATGTGTATTAAAAAAATAGTCTTTGCTTTTTACATAATTGATACTTTTCCCTGACACCAAGGCTTACTAGTTGAGAAGACATTTCCAACATCTAGCTTTGAGCACAAATGCAGTACCAAAGATGATTGTGTCATCTACAAATTGTTGTAGGACCACCCAAGGTAGGGTAGAAGCGAGGCACACACCAACAAGTTTTTTCTCACATATCACGTGCATAAAGTTTCTCCCCAAGACCTCCACCAACATAATAAATAGGTAAGGTGATAGGGGGTCTCCTTGCTTGATATCTCTAGCAACACCAAAAGATCCCCTTGGGACACCATTGACCAGGAATGAGTAATGGATAGTGATCACACATTCCTTTATCATAACAATCACCTTCTTATAAAAACCAAACCTTTCAAGTACCTTGAAAAGAAAATCCCATTTGACATTATCGTAAGCTTTGGATATGTCAAGTTTGAGAGCCATCCTTGGAACCCTGCACATCTCCATAGAGTGGAGGACTTTCTGGGTAGTAATGACTTCATCAAGGATTTGTTGCTTGGGGACAACCCTGTTATGGTTGTAGCTAATAAGATTTTCAAGTAGTGGTTTGATTTTATTGACCATCACTTTATAAAAGATTTTCTAGATTTTATTATATAGGCTTGTCAGCCTGAAGTCATGAGAGAGAGTGGTTCCTAAATTTTAGGAATAAGGGCAATAAAATAAAAAATTAGTTCTTTAAGGAGTTTGCACATTCTAAAGAAGTTTCTTTCAACCACAACTCCATCTGGGCCCACTATATCCCAAAAATCCTAAAAAAAATGGAGGGAAACCATTTGAACCTGGGGCCTTGAATGCACCCATGGAGAAGGTAGCACTCTCACTTCCTCCATCATGATCAAGGCTCAATTTCTATTATTTTTTATTAAGGTAAATATAGGTTTTGAATGGACCCCAAAACCATTTACAAAAGATTACATAAAGTTTCTCAATAAAGTTCTTACAAACATAGAACGCCTACTTAAAGACAAAAAGCATGACCCTAACCCATCAAATAACACGATAACAAACTAGAATAAAAAGCCCAAAAAATAGTCGACATCAGATCTACCAGCAACCTTCCAGCAAAAAACCTGCACAAGTTACATCTTAGCTTCAATGGCCTTTTCAGCCTCTTTTTACATTTCCTCCATTTTTTGAATGGATTCTTTTAGGTTTGTAATCTCCTTAGGAATTTTAGGAACTTTCCTCTTGAGGTTGCTTTTGGTTATTGTACCAAGCCCTGTAGACTGACCTTTACCCCAACATCATTAACCACCATGATGGTAGTTTTTTCTAGTAGACTGCTCTCCAGGTAGGCATACAAAGCTTTTAAATTCATAATAGAGACCTTGAGGCCTTCATTACTATGCTTAGAATTTCTCTAATACAATGACCATTATAGCTGATTTCTATTGTTACTTTACAACTCAAAAATTAATTTTTTTGGGGGGGGATATTCCTTTTATTTAGCAATTTCATGTCAATATGCCATCACAATACAAACATATTATGTCAATGAGTTTTTTTTACAAGGTGTTCCATCTCTTTAGTCTACCTTAACATTATACTTTTCAATGGTAACATAGTTACATAATAATTCTTCATTTCACCCTATTGGTTCCTTTTCTTTCCACTTGCAGATTTACACTATGATTGACTAAAGTCACTGACTCTATCACCACTCCAAACTCTGAAGAAAAAGGGCCAATTAATAAGGATCAACAAGGATCCTCCTACACTTTGAGCTCCACATCACTCAGGTGGGTATTGCCTTATCTGTACACTCATGACTCTTCTTGATCAACAAAAGGCCTGCAGATATATTATTGTGGAATAGCTTTCAGACCCCTATAAGTATCCTGTACCCCAATGAAACCAAACCTAATGCAATAACTTGCTTGCATGGAATGAATCCAAAAACTAGAATGGACCTCCTACTACCTACTACCAACATGAAAGGAAAAGTATTTCATTTGAATGATTTTGATGTTGGGTTGAATGGACCCCTAAAATACCCAAAATCTCCCATAGACTAGTGCCTTATCCAATGGGCAACAGAGTCAAATACCTCACTGCAACAGAGCTATGAAACAAGAAGGCAACACATTCACCATTGATCAGATCACACTTCAACAATCCACCTGTGTACCCAGATATGCTGTCACTTATTCAAAGGATTTTAACCCTCCCCTTAGAAGAGACCTAGGAATCAAGCAATACATTAATCAACATCCACTGAAAGACAAGCATGAGATACCCTTGATACCCAGCTCATACACATCTAAAAACTAGTCCCAAACTCAGTTGCTTCTGCGAAAACAACTCTATTGCAGACACATAGGAAATGCAAATAGAAAAGCTAAAACACCCTTGATGCTTCAATCAATAAGCCTAAAACTCAAATGGAGACAATTTGATAGTAGTACAAATGTATTGAAATCTTATACATAAGACATCTAGTTACAACTTATATCATATCCTCAAAGCCAGAAAGGAAGAGGGAACACCCTATATGTAGAGAAGAAGGAAAAATATTTACAGGACAGAACATTCATGAAACTAGGGAAATTGGAACCCCTTCAGATTACCAAAATTTTGAACCCTTCTAAATGATCTTGAAAATACTTTTACAGGAATAAGGATTGCAACAAGCTATAGATCATTTAGGGCAAAAACTAGGTCTACAACCACCAGCCTGAACAAGAAGTAAAAGAATGCAGGAAAAGCCTAGAAACCCGGGAAGATCAAATCAAATCTGATATACAATTACATCGGTTTCATCACCATAGGCTAACTAAGATCACAAGTTACCACCTTCTTGTTGTAGAAAAAACAAACTTTGATGCCAGAGCCAACCAGAAAGACTTCGCGTGTACACAACAAGGAGATCTCTGACATACTACCAAACCCTAGCTGCCTGTGCCAAAACAATTAGTCCTTTGCATTCAAACCGACATGGCATCCCAGGAAGCAAAATTAGATCAGGACGACCACCCAGATGCAGGGATAACTTTAAGAAACCCCTCCCGAAAAAAAAGCCTAAAATGCTGGCGAATCCAACATCTTGTGGGCAGGAAAATTTTAATATCGAGGGCGATTTTTTTTGTTCCTATAAGGGAAATAAAATATTATATGTTGGCGATTTTTTTCTTGCCCTAGCAAAAATCATTTTAAATGTGGCGAATTAATGTTTTTTTTCACTGACGGATATATAAATGATGGCTATTTTTTCCCTTGCAAAAATGAATTAATAATTTCAGAGGTGAATTACTTGTTTTGTAGGAAAATGAATAATAATGGTCTTGGCTAATCTTCAGTGGTAAACTGAAAAATTGTTTAATCTGGGCAGATGGGAAAAGATTCCCCAAATCGGCCCGAAATTCATCCCGGGCCGTCGATCTATCAGATTGTATTACTGTTACATGGTTATATTTAATTTTATTAATAATTATATGGCTATGATTATATCATATGGCTATAATTATATTATAGTATAAATAATTATATTATATGTTCTATTATATAATAAATAATTATAAATAAAAATAATATTATTTTTATAATAATAATAAATCTGGTGACGGGT